>NW_021011569.1:582287-1239490 GCF_003987935.1 Bombyx mandarina | reverse complement strand
AAAAAAAAAAAAAAAAAAAAAAAAAAAAAAAGCGTTTAGTCATTCGTGTCCGAGCCGTAGTACAGTACGGATCTCTCTGTAACGTTGTTATGCTTCTCGTGCAATATACGCAGTTCTCGTGAAGTTTTGTTTCGAAAGCCCAAACATAAGTCATCATCGAGAACGTAATGACCGTGACGTCAACAATGCTGACGTCACACTTTTTAAAAACATTCCTTCAGCGTTTCTCCTCCGTCATATATATATAACTGTATGTATACGTATGTATACGTTTCTCGTGGTACAAAGAATCCTATTTTGGGGCCTGAAGACCGAGTCTGAAATGGTTTCTGATCATTTATTTATTTACATTGATGTTTCCTACGCTTAAGAGACCAAAGGACAAGTTTTGTTCGCCTTGCATGGTCCTAAAAATACCAGACAGACGAATCAAATATATTTTTTTCACAATACCGATGATGATACATTTTTATCCAAACAAACTACAGCTATTCGGAATATAATATGGAAACTGACTCATACGTGACTTTTAAATAAACAATGTTGCGTTAAAATTGAAAACAATAAAATTTCTCATCTTTGCTTTACCAAAAGCATTGTTTGAATTTTTGAAACGATCGCACGTTTTAGAACTCAATTTTGTTTTGGAAGACAGCGTCCTATTATAATTCGGTATAAAAATTGTGTTCGATGCATCTAATGCCGAAGAAATACTTCAAATGAAAATTAATTTTAGCTTCTCATATAATTGTATTGCAGTGAAAGATCGGATGAGTGTATTGATATTAAGAGGAAATACATGTAGCAAGAAACTTGAAGAATATTTATATTTTTACTGGTGGTAGGACCTCTTGTGAGTCCGGACGGGTAGGTACAACCGCCCCTCCTATTTCTGCCATGAAGCAGTAATGCGTTTCAGTTTGAAGGGTGGGGCAGCCGTTGTAACTATACTGAGACCTTAGAACTATATCTCAAGGTGTGTGGCGCATTTTACGTTGTAGATGTCTATGGGCTCCAGTAACCACTTAACACCAGGTGGGCTGTCAGCTCGTCCATACATCTAAGCTATAAAAAAAAGGGTTTTTAAAGACTATATAACTGTCTCTGTTTACCTCCATAACAATTTTTCATAGGGGTAGTAGTAACAGTTGCAGTGGTTGCCTCTTGCCGTCTGCACTAGACTTTATTTGCACTTCAAGGTGCCTGAAGCTTCTTCTGACCTCTGGTCTAGCAACGTGAAACAACTAAATTAAGACTATAGTGGAAGATCTGTTAAATGAGAAAATTGACTCGAGCAGGGAAAATGGTGGACATCGTGAGACGCTTAAAATCTGATAATCACAACCGCTCTGTCAAGAGTGAAACGATTAAAAAGAAAAACGGCCTCTGCCGGCCCAACTATATCAAATATTTTCAAACAGAGCACAAAATCAAAGCAGAAAACTCAAAAACTACATTTCATATTTTAATAACTCCTCTTAAAAACCATCCAAATGGATAATGGCGTTGATATCTAGACAAGAAATCAATTTCCATTCGCATGGACTAAACACAGCCTACGTTAAGCGACATAACACATACTCAAGAATATTATACCATAGGCCATCTTAACAATGGCGGATCCAGCTGGTTCCAGGACTTAGGTGGACGACTAATTGAATGTAATGATTTTATTTATATATTTTGTCACCATACAGATTTTATGTAACTACATACTTTCAATATTTAATTAATTTAATATAATAATATAATAACTTTGTATAATTGCAAACGCTTGGGAACGAACGCATCTAAATTTGACTATGTGACCCCCTCCCGGCGCCAAAACTGGATCCGCCCTTGCATCTTAAGATATAAAATCATAAAGTCAGTGAATTTAGAATAACGGTTGTCGGTTGTTCAAAAGTAATCCTTAGGTTACTTACGTACACTCTAGACTAAACTTTAAAATTGTATTAAATACTTTGTCTATTATTCTGAAAATAGTTAAGCAAATTCCAATTCACCCAAGATACTTTTTGTGAGTAAGCTGTCGTCTTGTGGTGCATCGTGTTTGGTATCTATTAGAAGCTCAATGTTATTTAAGTTATTTAAGTATGTTGACGTAGCCTTAAACAACCTTTGTGCAGAAGTGAAAAGTAACAAATTATTAGTTGTGTACATGAAAATCGCATAAAATCTTAGTTTTACACAAAATATTTTTATTTTGATAGTGCCATATCGTTAACGAAAAATCCCATTAAGATACAATATGAAATCAATAATGCCAAAATAGCGAAAATTTTATAGAATACCAATTTACATGGTATCAGGTACGAAAGCGAGGCCGTGTATCGCAAACTGAGATCACCAGCAACAAATTGCGGTTGGGCAAGATAAAAAAGGTCCGTCCGTCATTTCGCTAAACGAGCGGCCGGAGTGGCGCGCGGTCGGTTTGTGGCCGAAGAAATGACAGCGGCGACCCTTGCGGCCGGATTTACTTCTTTCTCGAAAAAAATGATACCACTGTCAATTCTATTTACGATAGTTTCAAATGAACTCCTTTGTTCTGCGCAAAAGAACACGAAGGATACGATCGACTTCCATTTGCGATCATGGAAAATCGATAAAAACATTTCAATCAACTGACCAGAGAATTTCACGGTTACGCGAATCACGAAACGTATTTATTTGAAAAGTTATCCAAATATAGCATTGCTTAAACTCATGTTTCACACATATTTTATAATAGCTAATGAATTATTTTAGTTATTCATAGTATAAGTCTTTACAATTACTCACCCTACTAGATAAGCTGGAAATTATTAGAACTACTAAGCTGAATACTGGTTACATAACATTTAGGGCGTGCCAATCGATTGCTACGTGCAGAAAAGCTAATTTTATAATGCAGGTAATATTCGAAATAAGTAAAGATCGGAAGCTCTACGCTCGAAGTTGTTGACGAGTTTATTTACCTGGGACAAACTGTCCTACTAGGTAGGTCCAACTTCGAACAATAGATCAATTGTCGTATCCAGCTCGGATGGGCAGCGTTCGGAAAGCTACGTAAAATATTCTCATCACAAATACCATAGTTTGAGGTAGACGTTTGTGAGCTAATAGAATAGAATAGAATTCATAATAAACAAACATAATATTTTGGAAACACCTACAAAAAGTCTATCGTTTTGTACCAGAGTGAATCTTTTCTATTCGAATGAATTACTCTTTACTATTTAAGTACACTACTAAAACTTGAAAACGTAAAATATCTGTTAAGAATACGTAGAGTTCTGAAATTTTATGCCGTCCTTCTGTAGCATCAAGAGCGAAGGCCGTGAAATGTTGCGTTGACCATCCGGACCGCACGTAGTTGGAATAGCCCCTTAAGCTACCAACGATAAGGCAGTGAAAAAAAAACTGACCATGATTGCACAATTGCCGAAACGGCTACGCTACATCCTCAAATCGTTTGAACAACCAAAAATGATTTTACTATAACGTTCGATCTACACATTTTCAGGAAATAAAAACATATACATTTTAGAAAGTCTTTATTCCGTTTGCACGTTACAAACTAGAAACATTTTAAGAGCGTTCAAGTTATGAGAATTTTGTAGAACTCGTTTGCATGTTGCAATCCTCTTTCATAACGTCAGTCGCAGGCGGCGCTGCGACAAGCACCAAGATTTCAAGCAGGGCTATATGAAACATTCATTCTTACAATCACTAGTCACCCAGTGTTCCAATGAGGTTGGCTATTTCTTTTTATTGTCAAACACGAGCTCAAAGCTCTGCTGGTGCTAAGTTTAAGGTGTCAAATTCATTGTTTTAATAAAAATTATTAACCTAATTACCTTACCCTTTAAATCGGAAAACATGACTGCTTTGTGACAAAAAAATTGGTAAACCGGTAATACAAAAGCGTCCGGGCTGATAGCACGGCCTACCATTAAAAATCACCTAGTTTTATCAAATTTACAAGTTTGAATTACAAGATGTGATTGCTTGATAATGGAAGTCGTTCGTGTGCACATTTCCGGTCGTGTTAACTAAGAACAAAAGACCCTATCTCTGGATCCAAGCCGTGGCATCCATCGCATCGCTCGCTAGATAAGATTACACCGAATGTCTCACTTAAGCTATGGACGCTTAAAATCAAATTAATATTCACAAATTTTAATTAATACTTTGTAGTTAATTAAATAAATTAGGCTCTAAAAAAGTTTTAGTATTCCTTAGCATTAGTCTAATCAAATATTCCAAAGAATAAAATCCATTGTAAATACATACCTCTTAAATGTATTGTCTTATGTTCCCAATATTCCTCTCGTAATATCTTAAAATTATAATAATAATAAAGGATATTCGCAATCATTGATCAAAGGGTCTGGCAAACCAATCGAGTCATTGTTAGTAAGCTTTCTATCGTTCTTAGAATCGTTTTATATTTTCAAGATTCATCGGGATCACGATCATGAGTTTGGTTTCATCTTCAGTATCTTACTTTTAATTGAATTCTTCCCATCGAATTACATAATCAAACTGTGGTATTTGTTTTTCCTTTCCGTAAATATAGTATTCCGTATATAGGAGTATATAACACAAATAGTGTATTCTTAAGTTTACTTGCAACTCTTAGATTAAGTTACTATTTCAGCTTCACCCTAACATTTGTAGGTGAGCTCGCGGGGCTTAACCGGAGAGTTGCTAACACTGACCCTAGCAAGAGCAGTGCTTCGCAGAATCTACCACCGGATCGGAAACGCGACCCACTGAGAAGATCCGGCGAGAAACTCAGTGGGCTGTGTCTATGGGTTAGTTCGCTCGTCGAGCCCTTCGTCGCAAGCGACGGGTTCGACGTCGCAAGCGACGGTGACCGGTGCTTGTGGTGCCTAAAAGCACCGTTAATGGATCAGGAGGATCCGTAATGACGTGCTTTGGGCGACGTCGACGGTTTACCATTCGGTCTACTGGGTCGGGTATGTAATTTCCAGCGGCTACGATGAGAGGGTTCTCATGTCGTGCCGCCTACTCAAAATGGCGCAGCGATGCCGACTGTAGATACTTAGTAAATGAGTCGAGCTCCAGGTCATCGTGGAGATCCATATTCCTAAGGAACCATGGCGCTCCGACGGCTATCCTGCAGAATCGTGATTGAATAACCTGAAGGGATTTCAAGTGGGTGCGGGCTGCGTGAGCGAACACTACGCTTGCATACGTCATGACGGGGCGTATACAAGTTTTGTAGAGTTTATTGCGGAGGGACAGCTTGCTTCGACTACAAAGCATTGGATAGAGTCGTCCTAGTATAAACGCGGTGCGGTCGCGTAGCGTTTTTATATGGGGACGGAATGTCATCCCTCTATCGAGGGTGACGCCTAGATATTTGACCTTCGAGACCCACGGTATGGGCTGGCCAAAGAGTGTGATGGGACTAACGGCGGAGGTGTTTGCGCGCCTACTACGGAGTGGGATGCTCGAAGTGATGTTCGGAGGGCGACCCCTTTTGAAGAGCACCGCTGCGCTTTTCGTGGGGTTGATGTCAATTCGCCACTTCCGGAACCACTGTCCCATGGTGGCTACTGCGATCTGGAGTCGCCGATGAAGCAGCGACATCTTCCTACACGAGTAGTAGATAGCCGTGTCATCGGCGAAGAGCGCTAGATGGGTCTCCGGAGACCGGGGTATATCATTGATATACAAACTAAATAATAACGGGGAGAGCGCGGAGCCTTGCGGGACTCCGGCAGTCAGTTGACGGGGACGAGAACGAGTTCCCTCTACTCGATATCGAAACGAACGGTTCGACAAGAAGTCTCGTATGATGAGCACGAGTCTGTCTGGCACTCCCATGTTGTACAGTTTGTAAATTAAACCGTTGTGCCAGACTTTGTCGAACGCCTTCGCGATGTCGAAGAAGAGGGCGCCGGTCGGGATTTGTTTACGCCTATTTAGTCCTATCAGGATGTGCTCCGTGAGGCGGTGCACTTGTTGTACGCACGAGTGTTTAGAGCGGAATCCGAACTGTTCGTCTATGAGAATTTTGTTCGCGGTAACAAAATCCCAGAGGCGTTTCCTAAGGAGCCGTTCGTAAATTTTTCCTATCGTCGGGAGGAGACTAATCGGACGGTAACTAGAAGTTTCGTTTGTCGGTTTGCCCGGCTTATGTATACCGATAACGTCCGCTTCTTTCCACACCGCGGGAAAGATGCAGTGCGTCATAGCGGCATTTAAAATTGTAGCCAACATTGCTATCAGTTGGACTGGCAAGAGTTTTAGCGCGCGGTTGCGGATGCCGTCGGAGCCGGGTGCCTTCCTAGGTTGGAGGTTGTGGATCGCGTCTCTAACTTCGTCAGTGGTAATGGGGGGTAACGCGTCCGAGGGCGGCAGGGAAGCTCTGCGCTCGACCTCCCTGTCGACTAACTCGGTGTGTTCGGGGTCCGCGTGTTGAGTGCTGGTGGTGCACTGCTCTTGCAGTGCATCGGCCAGCAGCTCAGCCTTGTCATCGTCATCGAATGCCGGTGGTTGGCCTGAAGGGCGTACGAGGGGAGGCATAGTAGCGGTAGTTTCGGATTTGAGAGTCCTAGCTAGTCGCCAGTATGCTTGGTGGAAGGGCGCGAGTTGTTCTAAATAACTATGCCAATTATCGTTACGCGCGTCGCTTAGGCGGGAGTGGACTTCGCGTTGTAGACGACGCATCCGAATCCGGTTTGAATGCGTGGGAAGACGATCGTAAGTCCGGATTGCCGCGTTCCTAACTCTTAAGAGATTCCTAAGATCGGGGGACAGTCTGATGCGGTGGAAGCTGTCCTCCACATTGACTTCTTTGGAAGATCTAATGATCGCGGAAGAGATGTGATCGGTAATGATGTTTCTATTTTTAATTTTTTTTAAATTATGCTTTAATTTTGTACCTGATTGGAAGTACCGATAAGTAAAAACTTATCCCAATTGTACTATGGTAGTGCGAAAATGACGTGACGCAATTCTGGGACGTGTACTAATTAATTATGTTTTATTAGAATTCCTCCTAAATTATTAATGAAATTCAATATAATTCGTATCTTAAGATAATTGTGATCAAATATCCGCATTCGTACCATTTCAAATGATTGGAAGCGATCGAGCACAAATCTATCCCATCAAGGGGAAGGACAATAATTATCTCTCGAGCCGTAATAATTTGATTAATTACTTTCCTTGCTTACCCGTACGTTTATTACTATTATATACGAGTATATATCTATACATTACTATCTTATTATAATTTGATATTTGCAATACACCAGAGAACTAATATCAAAACTTTGTATTAACTTAAATGTCACTTTAAATAATAACCTTTACTATCTCTGGTAGTCTTATAAGCGCGCAGAGGTGGTACCTCCACTAACGCGTTCTTATTTGACGGGTGAGACAACAGTAACTGTCATACTATACCATGGATACTTAGACCTTATGTGTCAATGTGGGTGGCGGCATTCACGTTTTGACGTCCATGGACTACCGTCCACCTAACATTGGATGGGCCGTGAGTTTGTTTACCCGTCTGTGTAATAAAAAATATTAATAAACAAGAATTAGATTATGAAATGTGGAACAGCGAGAGAAAAAATACAAATTTGCTTCGGAAACAAGACTAATCCTGTATAATGAAAACGAAATGGAAATACAATAACTTAGAAGCGTCCGTAACTTATAGGGTATAGGAGGAAGAGAGGTAGATGCCGGGTATAATTTTGAATTTAGATAACAACACTAACAAAATTATTTTTATTAGCCCCACCATATGTGATAGTACCATATACTTTTACAAGTGAGACCTTAGAACTCCATTCCGATAGAGGCACCCGTCACGTGCGGACGTGCTCATCGTCCACTCGATCGCCCGGTCTTTGTTCGCCCGGCTTTTGTTAGCCCGGCCATTGTTCGCGCGGCCTGTGTTCGTGGTACATCTGCCGACTAAGTGCTCTTTCTGGAAGTTTTTATTTGTTTTGTTTCCTTTTGTTGTTTCTGTGTTCGTGGTACATNATACTAGGGGCAGGCTTAGGGACCCCGGTAACCGTACTCGTCGAACTCGACAAAGAGGTCGACGTGCAACCTAACCCATGCATCAGCCCGCTGAGTTTCTCGCCGGATCTTCTCAGCGGGTCGCGATTCCGATCCGGTAGTAGATTCATTCGCGAAGCAATTGCTCTTGAGTTGTTAGGTCTCCTTCGGAGGCGCTCGGGCAGTTGTTCGCAAATCCCACCCCTCTTGGCTGAGCCTTTGCTCGCCCACCTGTCCTGGTGAAACTGGAAAGGCCTTCGGGCCACCAGTAAACTTTCAATCATAAAAAAAAAAAAAAAAAAAAAAAAAAACCTTAGAACTCATGTCCCAAGGTGTGGCGGCATTTACATTGTAGATATCTATGGACTCCGGTAACCACTCAACACCAGGTGGGCCATGAGCTCGTACACCTATCTAAGCAATAAAAAATTCCTCCAATGATGTCAGTAAATCAGTACATACATCTTCAAGGGATTTATGTTTAGGTTTACATAATATATAATTAAATTGAGTACTTTCTTCTCTTCTCTTCTTAGTCGAATACTTCATTGCTGAAGGTCGTGTCCCTGAAAGCCCTTCGTGGCTATTTGTACCATCAGCTAGGTCGACAAGCAGACGGGAGATAAAAAGGGGGTCCAGTAATCTCTACTCAAGCCGGATATTTAGGCGTCGGCAGCAGGGCGTACTAACTATTTACACAACATCACTGCGGTGCAGAAGGCAAGGGGAAACCACTGCACCACACCTCCCAAGAAATCCTATGAAAGCAAACAAATTGAGTATAAGAGATCGTAAATTTTGATTCGATATAAACCGCTGTAGCTTTGATATACTTTTTTTTGAACGCATTCATCCTTAGTTTAATTAGTACAACGTATTGTTTCGATTTTCAGGAATATATTCGCGCGCACTACCACGATTAATACAGTTTTAGAAAACGCAATGTAGATGATGAACTCGTCGGGTCTAGGAAACAAAGATGGACTCTACACCGGTAAGGCGGTTGTAAAATGGAGATGACAAGAACATTTTACGTCAAAAACATTTTCTCAGAGAATTTCCCGTGGAACAAGTGATTTAAAATACAGAGAGAACCAAAGTTCCTCCTCGGGACAAATGTTCAAAAAGATCGCATGTGAAGAGATCGTACGTGTACATGAAGAGTGATATCGCCTTTATTCTAATATATCTGAAAATTTGTCCTAGTCGTGGGTCGTCCCTGGACCGCCCCAGTGTCCTAGTGCTGGGCCGTGAATTCATTTTCACATTTAACAGTAAAATAAAAACACACTCTTGATTTTAATGAAACATTACGCTATCCCAACAAATCGCTACGACTTTAATTACCTCTAAAGAAAAATTACAAAACAAATCATACATTTATGTAAACTTGTGATAAAAGGAAAAAGGTTTCAACGATTTAAGATGGGAGCCTCCGATGGGCTACGCATTTGCCCGTCAAAGTATCGATATTTCCATATAACGTTACTCCTATAGGATTGGCTTTAATATAAAAAGAAACTAGACTATCGGAAAAGGTAAAATATAATAATTGTTTATAGCTTTACAGCAGTCGCTTGAGCGAGAGATAAATTAAATTCAGTGGCTAACTATAATCTTTTTCACAGCGTTTTCCATGAACGCTTTATCTCTAATGTTCTTTTTCTTTTCATTTTCCTTTTCAGAATTTGAACCAGAAGACTGGTAACTACATTATTAGCTTCTCTATATCTTTTTCGTGTACAAAACCGTTAAATTAAATGTCATAGGTAGGTACGGCTAATTGAGTTTTGAATTAAATTTTCGATAATAAGATTTTTCAACGACGACTTCAGAAATAAGTCCAAGATCAATGTTCGGTACAACAAATCCAAGAGGATTAGCTTGATAGTTTGTTTTTTACGTTCGAACATGTTTACAAATCGTCAATGAATTCATTGAGCATATCGCCAGTGAACTATGAAAGTATGCGTGTTCAGACGCGGTACAACTGGAATCTTCAGAAATATTTTGTGAATTTGAGTACACACCACAACGTAAACAATGCTGCAAGGCTTAGTGGTATCAACGAAAACCGTTTGTTGTTAATCTGAAACCAAAACAATCCGGAAATAACATGTGTCTAGACCCTCAGGAAGTGAGAGCCTACTCTTGAAACGGCTACACATGATGTGCTGACGGCAGAAACGGGAACTAGATAAGTATCACACATGTAAGTTCACAGCATGATTTACCACCAAGATTGAAGAGGGAGGAAGAATCAAAAAAAGGGACGATCAATTAGAAAGAGACACTAGGTTATAATGTAAAGGATATTGAGAAAGTATTATAAACACTTAAGATGACCGGACTCGTACCAATAACATTGAATTCACAATTGAGCGTCATGCTTGTTTTGAATTTTACAAGCTGACCTTGCATTTATTCTGTGTACTTACCCTTATCTAAATTGCTTTCAAACACATCTTAAGATTCTTGAAAATCTACGAAATTCAGATTAAAATTACGAAATTGAACCTTCTTGGTAAGCAAATCAGTTTTACAAATAGATTTAAAACTTTAACTAAAATACATGATGATTTAAGCATTTTGGTCGTCGTGGCTTAAAGGTTAAGACGTCCGGTACAGTCATATCTAGCGATGCACCGGTGTTCGAATCTTACTGGCAAGTGCCAGTTTTTCTAACGAAATACGTACTTAACAAATGTTCACGATTGACTTCCACAGTAAAGGAATAACATCCTGAACGGGTAGGTACCAGCACCCTGCCTATTTCTGCCGTGAAACAGTAATGCGTTTCGGATTGAAGGGTGGAGCAACCCACGTACTATAAAAACTGAGACCTTTGAACTCATATCTCAAGGTAGGTGGCGGCATTTAAGTTGTGGATATCTATGGGCTTCGGTAACCGCTTAAAACCACGTGGGCCGTGATCTCGTCTACCCACCTAAGCAATAAAAAAATAAAAATAAAGTTTTTTTTTCTATTACAACGTAATAACTATCAGCCGTCTTGAAATATGAGTTCTAAGTCTCTATGTTTTCATAGTACAACAACTGCTTCACCCTTCAACCCGAAAAGCATTTCTTCACCGTGGAAGTCATTCGTGAACATTTGTTAAGTAGGTATTTCATTATAAAATTGAATACTTTGATTACTTAAACCTTACATTACTCTGTTAATTGTCCAATAATTTCTATTAGGGGTAGATATCAGCTTCTTATCGTAAAGCAAGTATGCGTTCCAGCCAGAAATGGTCGCCAGGACTTCTATGTTCACCACAATTTGAGACTGCAGCCTGGAGTCTTTACATAAATAGTTATATAAATAACTAGCGGCCCGCTCCGGCTCCGCTCGGGTCTTTAACAAAAATGTCACCGATATTTGACGTGGTTTTATTTTTTTAAATAAAAAAACACTTATTGCGGCATAACTATAATAGTTAGACATATGCTGTCGCGACACTTTTTGTAAATAATAATATGTTCTACAAAGACGTAGTACGTTATTTTATTCTATCATCAATAGTTTTCGCAGGGCACGCGATGTAAAGAATATTTTAGGTAATTTTTTTACACCTTGGGTTACATCATTGGAGTTTCAGTAAGGATCCCTAATTTTTTCAAAAAAGATTATAGCCTATGTCACTTAGGAATAGTGTAGCTTCCAAACAGTGAAAGAATTTTTCAAATCGGTTCAGTAGTTTCGGAGCCTATTCAATAAAAACAAACAAACAAATCTTTCCTCTTTATAATATAAGTATTACTACCTGACCCAGCAGACTTCGTAGTGCCTCAGTCGATAAATAAAAGACCTAAACTTTTGTATCAAATAAACTTAAAACAAACAAAAGGAATCCGTCCGACGGGGACACATCAAAGGGAAAACAAAATTGTTATTTTTATTTAATTACGAGCATTTTCATATTTACCTACCTTTTAAACCTTCTCTGGACTTCCACAAATAATTCAAGACCAAAATTAGCCAAATCGATCCAGCCGTTCTCAAGTTTTAGCGAGACTAACGAACAGCAATTCATTTTTATATATAGAGATATACCTATAGTATAGATTAAACAACGAGCAAAGAAAAATGATCAGCATGATGTCTTAGCAATGCCAGATTTACTGGACAATAACATTGTGTCAACGTGAAGTTATAGACTAGGACGCGGGGAGCGACGACACTGTCTCGACAACGGAAAGGCAATTTACAACAACAATAAAAGTATCGTTTTTATTGGCGAGCACACAATTCGTTTGGACAGCTGTAATTGCAAACTCGTATTGTCTATTGGTTTCGTTATTTAGATCCAACAGTTATAGTGTAGCGCTAAACTGCCTGTTTTAATTATTGCNACGTGAAGTTATAGACTAGGACGCGGGGAGCGACGACACTGTCTCGACAACGGAAAGGCAATTTACAACAACAATAAAAGTATCGTTTTTATTGGCGAGCACACAATTCGTTTGGACAGCTGTAATTGCAAACTCGTATTGTCTATTGGTTTCGTTATTTAGATCCAACAGTTATAGTGTAGCGCTAAACTGCCTGTTTTAATTATTGCTTTCTTTTGTATTTGATCGCGAAAATTATTTTAAAATGTTTCTTAGTGGTAAGTATTAGATAGCAGGATTTTATCTGTACTATCCTCCACTTAGTTGAGTATTAAAAGTGATATAGGCGCTAATGCAAAACAGTTTAAGCTTCACTGACATTCTTGGTGCGATGTTTATGGACTTCGGTAATCGCTTAAAGCCAAGTGAGCCGAAAGCCTGCTTGTGCCCGACCATGACCTTAGCTAATAAATATTTGTTTAGCTAATAATTGTTCACGGTGCACTCAACATTAATAAATGTTGTAAACTAAACCTGTATATTAACTTTTCTTAAAAATATGTCGTTTGCAGAAATTTCGTAAATGCACTGAGAAAGTATTGGAATAAAATCTGATTGTAAATACGGCGCTCTTATATTAATGTAGACCGCTTCTGTATATTTTCTAAATATCTGAGTTAAAAAATCAAGTGTAATTGTAATAAAACCGCCAACTAGATAAATGTTCTTAGAACTCGAAATCTTCTACGCCATGTAATATCAAAGTTCGCGGTAATATTAATATGTTGTTCTAATTGCCACATCTGTTAATTATATCTACATACAAAAGTCATTGGTATTTAAATTTCCACCCACGTTATTACGAAACATCCCTCCGTGCCGGGTGCGATGGTTAAAGCGTGTAGGATTCCATCTAAATCCGTCCTTTGAAAATGGAGAAATGTAGTGCCATAGTGCTGGCTACGAAAGGCCAGAAATTGAGTTACTGTCGCCTCTGTCACGTAGTCACATACGACCAACTCATAAATTTGGGAAACAGAAATGAACGTTCACTTAGCCCTAAAGCTCGCAATGTGAAATTCAGCCGAGAATTTAAACATTACTGTGAAAATGTTAATTTTAATTTCCTTATTACTTATTATACATTTCATGGTAAAGAATTAGTTTAATTGATTCTAATATTGAAAACTTAATTGAAGAAGTTTGTTACCTTATATTTACAATTTATATCTACATAAACAAAAATCCCTTATGTACTTTAACTCTTCGGAATTCTATTGAATTTGATGACTAGAACAACTCTTTCATCTAATTTAAACCAATCTTCTCGTGTTGAAAGTCCATTAAAATTAATAAGCAAAGTGGACAAACAATTACTTTTAATGCAATCTACGTCGTAGGATGAATGTCTTTGGGAATTATTCCGCGTAGACTTAGATGTAATTAGTTTTATTTTATCAATTTATTTTAGTCGTTAATTTAAAATATTGTAACCTATTTGAATGTTCATAATATTATGATACTATTAGTTAAGATATAAAAAAATACATTTGGAGAAAAGGCTTTTTTTTATTCCCTTGATATTGGTGGACGAATTCACAGTCCACCTGGTCTGAAGTGGTTACCGGAGCCCATAGACAGCTACAACGTAAACGCTGTCACCGGCACATCCGGGTGTCTTCGTTTAGGGAGCTACTCAGATAGTCACGATTAACCTCAAAAAATGTCCACGCCTCTCTTTTCAAGATGTTAATAGCTAGAGGAGACTGAGAATCTATGAAATGTGCCGTCATTGTTGCCACGTCCACTCCAGGAATACAGGAGGCCTAATTACCATTAATTAATTAACTTTCGGCGTTAAAACAAAATGTTCTTTTCAGAAAACATGACTATTTTCAAAGAGGTCATGATCTAAATTCAGGACGTTCGATGTTCTCGATTAATCTGACAATATCAAACTTCAAAGCGTGAAGGCAAGTCTGATATTTTAAAAAAAACCTACTAAAGTGGACTGACCGTTTAAATGTACGCTAATCCTAGATTGGATAGCAAAGCTACTTGCATGGGAACTCCTCAAAGGTTCCTAAATTCTTGCTAAGGAAAAGGCTTCCAAGGGAGCTTTTAAACCACAGAAGGCTACGGGCATCGGAATTTAGTTTAAAATGAGGGGCTGCATCTAATTACCAATGGCAAGATAAAACCTACGTCGGAGGCGAAGAGCATACCCGTCCAAGTGTGGTTTAAGCGCCGAATGTCCAATCTAGGCAGTCCACACTGGATCTGTAGTTTTCCAAATGGTGCAGTTGCTGATCTATGGTTAATCGGGATAGCACGGGTCGGAACTGAAACGATGGCAGAATATCACTACTGCGAATAAAACTTAAGACACATTGGAGCATATGCTCGTGGCCTGCTCTTCATGGTAGTTGCTGTGCCGTATCCTCGTCGTGCAGAGCGGAACAGACTGATGGCTGCCGAGCGTCATGGTTCTGACACTTCACGGCGACAAGTTGTGGTAAGTACCTAATATTACTAGTGGTAGGACCTCTTGTGAGTCCGCACGGGTAGGTACCACTACCCCGCCTATTTCTGCAGCGAAGCAGTAATGCGTTTCGGTATGAAGGGTGGGGCACTCGTTGTAACTATACTGAGAACTTAGAGCTTATTTCTCAAGGTGGTTGGCGCATTTACGTGGTAGATGTCTATGGGCTCCAGTAACCACTTAACATCAGGTGGGCTGTGAGCTAGTCCACCCATCTAGGTAATAAAAAATTAAATAAAAACACTTTGTAGTTTGTAGAAGCACGGGGGGGGAAGAAAAACGGGTGTGAGCGAAGTCTTTCTTCTCTGCACATACCAATTCGAGGACGTGAAGCTAAGGACCAGGGTGGAAATTGGAGTACTGGACACTGAAGTATTCATGTGTTACGGTTTGAAGGATGGAATAACCCTTAAAGAATACAATCGAGACTTTGATCTACCACATTCTCAAAATGGAGGCCATTTAACACTGAGTGTACCATGAGTTTGTATTGCCAGCTAGAGCAATAATATTTTCATTTAAAAATTTTGGCAGTTCTAGAGATATTGAAAATGAAGGGAAAATTATCAAACTTAACAAATAAAAAAAAACGTCTATGAACTACATTTTACAGTGTAATTACTGTCCTAGCTCTTTATTGAAAAAGGATAGGAGTAAAAAATATATTAAATGTCATTGCTGGTATCTTTATAAAGTTGCTCTCAATAGATATACGTGTAGATAGATACATTATATTCTGATACTAATAATATAATTTGCCAAAATCTAAATCATACCTAGGTAGAAAACTTATGGCTCAAGTAATGGTTAGTGAAAATGGTTACATATGAAGAACAACATTGGCATGGAAACAAAAGGCTAATACCTAAACCACTTATTCTTATATTATTATCATTCGGATGCCGACCTAACTAAATGACTAAGATCCATATACCGGCTAACATGAATCTGGCTGTAAGCTCATCTAAACCTGGCTTATTTATTTGATTTAATAACTGTTATAGATACGTTTTAAATGACATGATAAATCAAATCCATCAAAATGTGACATTGGAATCAAGTTTAATATTTGGAGGTTCTTTCAGGCGTAAAGCTCGCATCCCCTTCAACCCTACACACTAACGAGCTTGGCGGCTGTTACATAAACTTTTTACGTTAGCTTTGAAATCCATTTTCCTCACTTCGGTCACGTGAAATATCGTTGTCCCCGCTTTTTGAGACGTAGATCACCTTATACGTTTTTAATGAGTCCTAATACGTTTTTTTTAGATTCCTACAATTCCAGAAAACTTTGAATAGATCTATTATATTTCGAAAATGCCCTAAGAAAATAATTAGACAAAAAATATTATTCGAAGTTGATATATTTTAATTCAACATTGAAAGAATGCATTTTGCACCTTGTCTATAAACAATAACTTAATTATTATGTTTGATCATAGATATCACTTCCGAAATTGTATTTACAATTTTATATTCTATTAACAGTCATTTAATGAATGAACTAATGTTTTAGTTCCGAAATTTATCATTTTATACAGCACTCACTAATGCAGTTTAATTTTATAAATCCACCGATCTCACCAAATATCACATACAAAACTTATTTTTATAACAAAAGCTCTATTAGTTTCGATATAGTAAGGTCGTTAGCCACTCCGGCCTCTGCTGTTGTGTCTTGTATTCTGTGGGGCTGAGAGCGAGTGGCGATGCTGCATCTGCTAAGGCGACCGAGGAAGATGTTTCAGTGACAGCTATACTTGGTTTTCCTTTTAAAATCGACCGTAATTCATCATTTTCTGCAGCCCTTGTCCTTTGTAAATTTTCACGAGTTTCTTTCATTCTAGATAATTGTTCGCGTAGAGCTCTGTACTCCTCTAAAAATTTCTCCAATTGTGATGCTCTAAAATCAAAATCATCCAACGTCTGACCTGCGCGAGAGTAGTCTCGAAGCCCAGATAGGTCTAGCAAGGGCGTCGCGGACGGAACAGTCGGTTGCTCCCTCGAAGGCGAAGCGGGAAGGCTTGGATTACGCCTTACTCGGCTTCCACCAGTAGAAAGATCTAAAAAACTATTAGACCGCCTACCCGACGATCGTCGTGACTTTTCATAACACCTATCAAGAAAAGATGCAGAATCTCCACCAGAACTATTTCTACGACTATTGAGGAGTGGACTTCGACTGTCGCCCTCTTTTCTTCGAGGAATTGTGTAAAAATGATAGGGATCGTGCTTCATCTCGCTTTGCAAATAGCTTGAGGTACCCAAAGTACTCATTTCTATTAGATCAGGATAGTTTTTTTCACTGTCGCTACCGGAGAGGTCATTGTCCAAACGATCCCGGGGTCTCGAACGATGACAAGGTTTCGAATTATTATTAAATCTCTTATTGTCCGGCAGGATTTCTAAATGCGGATTCATTATTCCTGCTGAATTTGAGCTTTGGATCGATTCTGGGGTTGCGTCACATCTGAGGACAATACATTATTTGAATTAAAAAAGGGTTTTTGATTGTAAATGAATGAATGTAGTGAAATGAATTCATTTGTTTCAAAGGACCCTACAACGCTTATTTATCACCTACGTGGGCCCTCACTATTTGTAAATGTATTTTACAGGTAATTACGGAAATAATTAATTTTTCACACACAAATGCTTCGCGATAAATAGGTACGATGATGTACAGCCCCTTAGGCTTACAATAGTCTTACCATCCAGGAGTACCGCACTTCTATCTGCTTTTGCTGCTAAACAGTTATGCGTTCTGGTTTGAAGGGTGGGACAACTATACTTGAGACCTTAAAACTTATATCTCAAGGTGGGTGGTACATTTACTTTGTAGATGTCTATGGGCTCCAGTAACCACTTAACAGCAGGTGGGCTGTTAGCTCGTCCACACATCTAAGCAATAAAAAAAATTATTACATTTAGGACTCTGACCTCTTATTATATAGTAGATTGGCCATGAGTTTGTCTGCCTTTGCCGCAACAAAATATAAAAAAAAAAAAGATAGTGTATTTAATATTTTAATATTGCGAGAATTGGTAATAGATTGCCAACAAATTAAATCGTTAACATCACTTTACAAATGAAATAAATACTATCGTAAAATTATGACAAAGAAATTCCGAATCAGAAAGACAATATAAATCGCGTATCTTACCGTAAATTGTATTCGCTATATTGAGGTATGTGTAAATCTTGTTCTACGCTAACTTTTCTTGTTATTTGTTCAAAATCTGATCTTCGCCAATTTGGTTCAATAGGTGGAGATATCGCACATTCCCTTTCCTCTTGCAAATCACCTCGCAGATATCCTTCTAATTCATCTTCTGGGTCGTGTGATGGAACGTTTCTATAATCGCCTCTTTTACGATTGTTGTCATTAGGTAGTATCTTTGGTACTTCGACTATATTTTTTATACCAGCTTCAATTTTCTCATATGTATCGTCACGATGACTTGTTGTTACAATTTGTTGATCCCATCGATCCACTTGTCTTTTTTTATAAAAACCCATCACGTACATTACTGTTGTTAATATAACTAATAGAAGGCCAATAAATCCAATTAGGCCTACAATTACATTAAAGATAGAAAATGCTGTTTTTTCCAGTTTTTTCTCTATGACTAAATTCAAAGTAAGTTCAGCCTTTCCTGCCCGATTTTCGGCACTACAAGTATACGATCCAGCATCTTGAATATCAGCAGATACTATTGTTAAATTACTCGTATGACCTTCACTACGTAACATAAAAGCTCTACCAGAATTGACATTAGAAGTAGTGTTTGCCAGTAATCGACCAGCACGTACCCAGCGAACTCTCGGTGCTGGTACTCCTTTCACTTGACACACTAATACAACTTGTTCCCCTTCCACTCCTTTCAAGTTACTCGAAAAAGCACTGACCACTGGTTGACACGCAAAGTCTTCCAAGTCCAATCTATCCCAAGAATGCGACATTAATCGGGAAGGCAATGCACATTCTGGCACCACAGTTGCTGGTACATTTTTTGTAATCATCCAATCACGTAGAGGTCTCAATGCACAAGTACATTCCCAAGGATTATTTGCCAATTCTAATCCTTTCAAAGATCGTAACGATGCTAGTACTGCAACATGTAGAACCTGTAGCTTATTCCGGCTAAGCTCCAAATATTCTAAAGATGACTCCAAACCAGTAAATCCCCGGAGCTCTATTTCAGCAACCTTACAAGAACTAAGACTGAGGCGTACCAAATGTGGTAATGAAGTGAATGATTCATCTAAAATCTTTGCTATTGGATTACCACTCAGTTTCAGCTCACGTAGTTCGGGAATGGAATCAAATGTGTGTGATGGCACTGAATCAAGTCGGTTTCGAGATAAATCTAACTCAACGAGATTCACTAAAGCGCGGAAGGCATATTGACGTATAGTTCGGACGCTGCATGAAGGAAGATAAAGACGTTGAAGATTAAGAAGTCCCGCTGAGGCAAAGACATCATCACGTAGAGTCGGTAGTCGATTTTCTGAGAGATCTAGCAATTGCGTGGTCGGGTCTAGTCGTGGAGGGATAGATGAGAGTCCGGCGCGTGCACATAGTGCGGATTCTTTGCCGCTGCGCCACTTGCACTCGCAGTGACGTGGGCAATCGGCTGTGGCTACCGCCGCTAGGGCGAGCATCACTAAAACCCACATGCCAACTGCCTGTTCACCCCGCAGTGCAGCGATCGTCTTCACCTTTGGACGTCATACCCTGGTTGTTCCACCTGTGAAAAAATAAAGACAAACTCTGAACTTTCATGCTATCATCACAATTACTAATAGTAATAATAATTAATAGTTTGAAAACCTTAATAGTTAGCTTACTCTAACAATCTCAAAAATGTAATCGAGTTCGAACACAGCTTGCCATATATGTCAAATGGAATACAGGCTATACGAGTATACTCGTAGTCCCTCGGATGTATTACATAATAATTCATTACAGTATAAAATGTAATATATATATATATATAGTATATAGTGTTTATATTATTGGTACAGTAGTATATTAGTAGTATATTTTTTTAATTTTTATCATAGTGATTTGAGTGACACGCGAGAGTTTTTTACAAATGAAACCTTAAATTTTCTCTGTCGTAAATTCAAATAAATTAATATATGTAAATGGTTACTCAGATTAGAAATATTGACATAAAAATTAGGTATTTGCCTATAATGTTGTCGTTTAGCATACAGGCAGTTGAAAGCCGTTTTTTTAACAAATTTAATATTTTGTATTTCTATCCGTCACAATATGTACCCATGGTATCGATACATCTCTGCCAGGGCGGTGGTAATTTTTTAAAGCCTTTCTTGAAGAAGTCGGGTATACGGCAGCCGATAAACTTTTCAAAGGCATATGACACTGCCGAAAAGGTTAAAAAACTCGCACTAAGTACACAGGTCGGAATCGCGACCAACAGAGAAGATCCGGCGAGAAACTTAGTGAGTTGTGTCTCTACGGATTGGTTCACGACTAACAATACGACTAAGAGTTCGACGAGTTCATCGATAATACAATCCATACCTCCAATAATTAGGTCTCTAATAATACTCGTTATCTAGTTAATAATCGTTTATTTCAACATTATTAAATCATGTAACAGCCATCATGGGACTCTTTGGCGGGAACGCGAGGAGTGAAGTTGTGTGATTTCTGTTTCTTCGGGTTTAAATGTGAAACAATGGCGGTTTATTAACTGTTCAATATCTGTGAAAGTGTACAAACGTGGAAAAACGAAACAAAGCCGCTGAACCTAACTTCCCGCGATCCTCAAAAAGTCTACTGAAAAAATCTCAGTATATGACACCACCATTTTACTGAGATTACATTTCATCCCATATCATCTCATCTCATCTCATTTCATTCCATATTATCATTTTTCATAAAAATAAGAATATAAATTAAAATAAGACATGATTTAAAGATCTTAGTTACCAGGTCATAAAATCCCTTAAAAAAATGGCCATCATGCTCACTTGGCAATGATTTTCTTCAATCAAAAAATTAAATTCCTAAGTTAAAAAAATCGATTAAATATAAATTAACAAACAGTTTTTTATTCGCTTTCAAAGTAATACCAACAAAAACATTAGACGGTGGCTTGGCCAGGCATTGTTGATAACCGTGAGCGACGGTAACAACTTACCATCAAGTGGGTCATGGTCGTCAATCTAAAAGAGCAAATACAAAACTTTTTAACACGAGCACGAAGAGGCAAAAACGAACAAACAAACGTAAGTCATTAAAAATGTGAGTTACTTATTTTGATAAATTAAGTTTAAGAAATTTGATAACTCAATTGACAACTTTAAATAATAATTTTTAAAAACCGATTCTCAATGATTTTGTCATAATTAGTGCGTAAATATTAAAGCGTATTAAATACTTTTTTACACAAAATGGCGTAATATTTTATTCGAGGCCACGAAGCAACTCAATCATTTTGTGCACAAAAGCCTTCAGAATACTTCATTTGTGTGCTAAACTTCCCATTGAATATGTCCCGGGGTTAAATGTCCCAATTATTTACGACTACGTTTTCGCGTTTCAGCCTTTTAAAGACCTGCCTCCAAAGAAAATGCGAATGTTTTATTTNCAAAAGCCTACAGAATACTTCATTTGTGTGCTAAACTTCCCATTGAATATGTCCCGGGGTTAAATGTCCCAATTATTTACGACTACGTTTTCGCGTTTCAGCCTTTTAAAGACCTGCCTCCAAAGAAAATGCGAATGTTTTATTTCTTCTTGGCAAATGTTAAAATTAAGTTGAATTTCAAAGCAAAATGAGCATGATTGTGACGATTTACAAAAAAGTCTATTCATAGAGCTTCTGAGTGAGCTTAAGTAAGTCACGTCAAGGTGATTACAAAATGAAAAAGAAAAGCTAAGTCGGTTGAGGTCTTTTCAAATTCTATAATTCATGTCGCAATTGATCCTATTAATACTTACATGAGACGCAGGTGGAATTATTATAGTCGATACTTTATTTTGGAAATTATTCCAAAACACTCGTTTTGTACGATCATATGCATACGAGTAAATTCGAGCTAGGTTTATTTTTAGTTAATAACCCCGCTGACAACACCGAAATTAACATTGTGTTCATGTAATTGCACATCCATCACTATTTAGACAATTCAGAGCCCAGTCGTATAGAGCACTACAGTTATCGACAGATATTTTACACTTTAATTAAACTATTAATTCAGAGAAGACGAACTACGCATTTATTTTATTTCAACGAGGTAGGCGTCCTCCGCCCTACGTTACTCATTTATCTTGTCTTGTTCATTTCACGTAAATGAGTTTCCATGAACATCGGATTATCGGTGTTGTATTTCTTCATCATCTTTCGTCTTTGATAATTAATGTTTGAATTTATCATGAAATTTTATCAAACACCTACTTTGCCCCAATCTGCATTAAAAATGCATCTTATGATACATTCTTTAAATGGACAAAAAATTCCCATCCTTTAAACCACCTGTATTTTTTTTTAATTGACTTCATGTGGTATGTATATCATAGAATGAGTAAGAACGCTAAGTTATTAAGTTTTTAGTATCCGATGAATTTTAATAAATACATATTATTATATTCTTTCTTGCTCCGTGTTATATATAGTTTGAAAAGAACATTAATCTTTTTAGCCAATTTAATCTGTGTTACTGGTATAAAAGATAAAGAATAAGTTTTACGGAAAGGAAACGAACTAGTGAGTTAGACATAAAAAATATTTAATGTTACATTTTCTAATATTAAAAGGGATATTATTTTTTAAGCGTTTTTCAAATACAAACAACTCAAAAAAGATAAAGGATATAAGGAGAGCAATCATTAATCTAAGGTTTATCCATTGTTCATCTCGGGTCCTACAACTTACTGGTACAAGGTTAAATGTTAAGTGTACAAGATGTAAGGGAGTTGTCGTGGATAAGACTCCCGGTGTGTTCGTATCGAGCGATGCGACAATGTCGGTGTTCAAATTCCTTAAGCACGTACTATTTTCTAATGTGCATTTCATTACTTTACTTAACACACCTTTACGAAATACTTTCACTATAATGGTGGAATTCTCATTGTAATATCTATAAGTTCTGGTTAGGACCAATGGGTCTTGAGCTTGTTCGACCGTGTAAAAGACCCTTTTCTCGTTACTCCACAATTTCTAGGAATATACTTGCAGCCATTACTTACCATACATTTTTACTGGTGTTAGGACCTCTTGTGAGTACGCACGGGTAGGTACCACCACCCTGCCTATTTCTGCCGTGAAGCAATAATGCGTTTCGGTTTGAAGGGCAGCCGTTGTAACTATACTGAGACCTTAGAACTCATATCTCAAGGTGGCATTTACGTTGTAGATGTCTATGGGCTCCGGTAACCACCTAACATCAGGTGGGCTGTGAGCTCATCCACCTATCTACCCAATAAAAAATAAAATAAAATAAAGCCTTCCACAAGTATTGGGATACTTGGGTCCCATTTGGAGGGCAAAGCCAAGTTTCCGTCAAAAATGCTGGCAGTACTCAACAGACTACTTCACGTTCAGATAATGAATGACATTTGTTTTACAAAGCACAATTCCAACCCCGTGTGGAGTACTGCTCCCACGTTTGGGCCGGGGCTTCCAAATAGCAGCTACTTCTATTTGACTCCATAGGATAAGGCTGGTCGGATTGTCGTTAATCTCATTCCCATTACTGACGTCCATGAGCGATGGTAACCACTCACCATCATAACGGTCGTATGCTCGTCTGACTACAAGAAAAAACACCGGGCCGTGAATTCGTCTACTAATCTAAGCAATAAAAAACTTGAATGTAGACAAAATTGTCTGTTGGGAAAATGCAACATCTAATATCCTCTTATCCAGAAGATGAAAACCCAAGTCAAACAAACAGCCAGACTTAAAGACTTATTAGTTCTGTGTGTCAAGAAATATTTGTCATAGACAATTTCACAGTAGTTAGCGCTACATCAAAATGTCGACAAATAACATTTTAGCCGTCCGTGACCACAAAAACTGCAAAGCTTCCGAAATATCGAAAATAATACGCGAGACTAACTAACGCGAGACTAAGGTAGTTTAAATAATGTTCAAATAATAATAATATGTTAAACTATTTGAGATTATTTCGTCTCCAAATTATAATCATATCGCTGAATAATGGTGCTTATTTGGCCAAGTTAATTTCAGCCAACTTTAGTATAAATAAATAACATCAAATTGCAAGCTCACCTCAAATACTTAATGCTCTCGGCTTGCGGCGACACCGTGAAACCTGGAACCAAAATTACCACTTAATTCTGTATCGAATTGAAGACTGACTTCCTGATACTTATTGTCTTTTCCTTACACGTTAAGATATTACAACGTAAGTTTATGCCAAAAACGTTTTTTTGTCTAAGTCAAAATTTAATGAGACTAAAATGGATATATCTATACATATAAAAATGAATTGCTGTTCGTTAATCTAAAACTCGAGAACGGCTAGACCGATTTGGCTAATTTTGGTCATAAATTATTTGTGAAAGTCCAGAGAAGGCTAAAAAGGTAGATACATATGAAAATGCCCGGAATTAAATAAAAATAACAATTTTGTTTTTTCTTTGATGTTCCTTTTGTTTGTTTTAAGTTTATTTTATACAAAAGTTTAAGACTTTTATTTATCGATTGAGGCACTATGAAGTCTGCCGGGCTAGCTAGTTTTATAATAAAATACCAGGCTGATCATCCAACATTAGAAAAGATGCGGTATAGACGAAAACTAAAAAGCTGACTGACTGAGTTAAACTGAGCTAACAGTAAACAGTATTTAGGTAAAGGCTATAATTGAAGCCGTTGGCGGGGTAATCGGCAGAAAGTATTTCGTATTCTTAGAAATTGTGATTTTTGAACAATAAAACGACGCATCCGTAGAGAATCTTAAGAAATTTCTGAGAAAACACAATATTACATTGGTTAAATTGAGGATACAGCGAATTTAGGCGGTTATCTCGTGAGATTGGGTGGTTGTAGTGTCAAAATTATTCTGGGATCGAGAATCGACTTTCCCATCGGCTGACTAGAATATTTTTGGAGCAATTGGTGTTACAATACAATTCGTTAAAATACAAAAGGTAGTGTTAAAATAGTAAAAAAAGTCTACCTTGTTGTAAGTCTTGCTTTACAAGAAAAATCTTGTTTTGGGTGTTACATATATTTCTAAAATAATAAATAATAGCATTGTAAAAATATGAACCTACTCCTCCTCTAGAATTATCCTCTGTTAATTTTACTACTTGATGCCTATTAATCAATTGGAACAGGTATTTTTTTCTATGGAAAGTAGCCACTGCTAATCACATGGAACACGGTACAGATTTTCTCGAGTCATATATAGCCAGCAACGGTCCAGCCACGCCTGTGTGTACCTTGCTGTGAATTTTAATGAATAAGCCATTCTCAGTCATGGAACATGGTGTTGTTAAGAGGCTTAACCACATCCTTCATAATGTTAATGGACCGATGATTTGTAAGCCTTTTAAACAAAATATTGCTAGCCACCCTTTAACAGTCTTCTTTTATTCTTTTATAAATTGTTGGTCAATAATTAAAATTTTTCATCAATAAATAGAATTATGTATCCTCCTCCTTTTGCGTGCCGTTTAAGTTGATAATGTTGATTTTACCACCCTTATAATTATTAAATCATCAATTAACTAGTGACTAATGTAGTGACGCTACGTAATTCTGCTTACTATACACATTTCCCTACATATTTTTTTTTTCTTCCGGACAGGATATCTCATCTTTCTCTCATTATCTGACTAGATTTTTAGTAGACTATATACGTATATAAATTATTCTCGAATTGAAAGCTCTCACAAAATTGTCTTTATCATCAAACACTTTTAAAATTATGTCGGACAGTAAGTATACCAGTCAGACAAAAATGCTACAAATGTTAAAATTTCAATGAAATTCAAAAGTGTTAGCTTTTAAAGGTAAAATAATAAAAAGACACAAATCATTAAAGAAAAAGTCCTTTTAAAAACCTTTGTAATGCTCTAACTTTAGGGGTTGAGAAGCTCTTTGAAGTTAATATTCATTTATTAGTCAAAAATACATTAGTCAAAATGACTTATAGACTATATAATATATTTTTTTCTTGCCAATCTCCTCAATCCTGAATCGATCTTACGAGATAATTCGTACATTATCCTTTCCATTGGTCTTTATGTGATTGTGAGCATTCCTATGCATTCCTCATCTCAATTCTCATAAAAACAAGTATACTACGGTACGAAGCAAGGCATTAAGAAACGCTTTCGCACATGTGCCTATCTGTTTTATTTTTACGCACCAATTTGAGGTCTTCGCTTTAACGGCGACATTTGCGTGCGGAATGAGTTCGGGTCATTCGGCGTGTAATTGCAGTGTGCCCTTTCGCTATCACGCGATTGCGTGCTGCCGCGGCCTCTCGACTCTTTGTTGCAAGTTTTTAAAAACTGTAAATCTTACTATTCTTAAACAAGACGAAATTAAATTCTATCTTAGAGTGTTAATTTATAAAGTAAGTAATGTTCAAACAAATATTATGATTTCCTCGAAAAATAAAACTTGCATTCCAATGGATTTGTTGCCATACTGAAGTTATCTAAGATTGATGTTTTAAAAATAATCAGTCGTTAATGAATACGGGATTTAAAGTTTTTTTTTCCAAATTTATTTAAACTTTGCAGAATATTCTAGACGTGATTTTGTATTCTTATATTAAATTGCTTTATGCTATCATTTTATTATATCACTATGACTATTTTAAAGAATATAGTACATGCTGTGTCTCACTATGATTACAGTGACAAGTACCACGTACTCTGTATCTTTAGTATCCACATACCACAAGCTATTAACTAATAACCCGTTTGGGTCACTTTAAAATTTAGAAACCAAAATAAATCAATAAATCTGTAAACAAATCAGTGTTGTTTCTTAAACTTTCTCTTTGGTATGAATTCTACAAAAACCGCGGGAAATAAAGCCCTTGCAATATTTTTCAGAGCAGAAGGTTGTGTACGAAAGGTTGCGCGCGGCTGCTCGCTCTCGGTCTGCTGACGACTTGTCCTATGTATGTATATTTATGCATACATATGTATGTGTATTCAGCTCTGGTTTTCATGTGCACCCATTCGGCACAGACACCAAGTTTTTATATTTGCTATTATCGTGGATGTTTTACATAATACAAGGTAATTTACAACATTTGGGTAAACTAAAAGATTGAATTTCAAACATGAGACGAGTATTTAAATAACACTACCGGTTAAGATAATTTAAAGGTAATCTATATATTAATACGTGAAGCTAAAACTTTGTATCCCTTTTTAGGAAAATTGCGCGGACGGAGGAGCATGAAATTTTCCACACTTATAGAGAATATAGAGAAGAAGTGCACAATGCTAATATTTTTTTAAATAATGCATAAAAGATACATTAAATCAATAAAGAAAACATTACACACACTACATACCATTTATTTGACGCACACACGCATGCATACTATTTATTGTCACACTTTTGTTATTGACGTCTGTTGTCAAATTGAGAATAGATTAAATATTGTTTGTCTTTATTAATATTTTTTTATAGTGTAGCTTTGGCGAAATATGTTATTATAGAAGTATAAAATACAACCATAATAGTGTACAAACTTACAGTTCCAATAATTATAGTCGAATTTCGACTACTGCGGGACCCAAGCGAATAGTTTAAGTATTAAAAGTAACTGAACATTTTTTCTTTCAATTTATAAGCAAAGCTTTCATGAAAGCAGAAATGTTAGCCATGAAAGTCTTTTAGGAATCCCACAAAAATACCTCCCGATCTTAGTCCCTGTCCCGCTATTACTCGCCTTACAGCCCACAGATCGGTGTGGAGAAAGGAAGCCAAAATTCACTTTGACTTTCTTAGCCAGGAGACTCAGTGACCTATTTAACATTAGTGAGCATTTAAATATTACTAGGTATGTCTATTTATATTTTCGTGTTTTATACGTTTCCAAGTCGTTTATGTGAATGTCTTGTGAATTACTACATTTTGAAGTCACGTTATTCTGGCTCACAAAAAAAAACACATCAAGGCACGATATTGGACCGCGAGTTATTTAAACAAATGGCTTTCGGTATTTCATGTATTTAGTAGTTGTAACAAAGCGTTTTTCTTGCAGTATTGAGCATCTTAATATAACTTCAAATGCTTCATGGCAATACTATGGCATTCATTTTAGCTTTAGAGTTCGCAAAGAAACAGCGAACATGGTCTTATAAAACCTTGAATAAGTAAACACTTCGATAGGTTGCTTAAATGCTTATAATCATCATAATATAGGGATATGTTAAAAAATACGGATATATTTTTATCGGTTGGATAAATCGCACTTTTGTATCTGTGGTCCAAATTCAAGAAATTTTATCATAGTTTATTTACACTTGTTTAATGATAAATATACATTTGCCGTTTTTATAGCTCGTTGTCATTTTTTAATAGACTTTGAGTTTGATTAGCTGTTTCAGAATCGATGGTTTTTTTGGTGCTTAAAGTTCATAATATAATAATCGATGCCCTTTTACTCCCACGATATCCACAGAATCACTTAATTTCGAGTTATATCGGGTTTTGCTATAGTTATTTCGTGATCGTAGATGAGACGGCATGGACCCCAGCCAACAGTGAGGGTCGGCTCCTTCAGCCGGTTTCCTTGAAACTCCAGCGTCCTAACCCCGGTAGTGCACCAGCTCTTCATTCGGTTTTTGTCAGTGAGCTCGTCTCTCACACATACTCGTATATATATCGAGCTTTTTTTTTTTATTGCCTAGATGTGTGCTCACAGCCCACCTGGTGTTAAGTGGTTACTGGAACACATAGACATCTACAACGTAAATGCGCCACACACCTTGAAATATAAGTTCTAAGGTCTCTGTACCCCACCCTTCAAACCGAAACGCATTGCTACTTCACAGCAGAAATAGTCGGGGTGGTGGTGCCTACCCGCGCGGACTCACAAGAGGTCCTACCACCAGATATACATATACCCAGACTTCTTCAACTGTGTTGTAGTCACCCCTAGATCTTCTGGTATACTGTAATTATTATACTCCTATGCCGATCTTTCTTCACTTTTAAAAATATCCCATTGATATTATCCATAACAGATCAACTAATTAGATTCAGAATCGATTGTATTATTATTCGTAGATATTCGTAGATTGACTAATTTTGGCGGACATAAAGTCATCGTGGCCTGAAAGGTAAGACGCCTGGTGCATTCGTATCGAACTCGGTACCGGTATTCGAATCCCGTAACCAGGTATATTTTTTTCTATTGAAACAATAGAAGAATTTATTAATAAAAATTTATTAAAAAAATTAATAAATGTTAAAATATATTTTGCGTAATTACTGGTGGTAGGGTGTCTTGTGAGTTCGTACGGGTAGGTACTACCACCACCCTGCCTATTCCTCCTATGAAACAGTAATACGTTTCGGTTTGAAAGGTAGGAAGCCGTTATATTATTATAGTACCAATAAAACTGAGAACTTTCTCTAAGTGATTGAGGATTGCACGTCTATGGGCTCTGGTAACCACTTAACATCAGGTGGGTCGTACGCTCGTCCAACCATGAAAGCAATAAAAAACTGATGGATAACCATTATTACTTTGTTTGTGTTTTCAAAATGTGATCTGTTTGATGATATCAAAACCAGCCAGATAACAAAAATACAACCAAAGAGAATTTTTTGCAAATTTTTACTTATAAAATACGAAAAAGCTTGTTCCGCAACCTAATATATTTTTTTTGTTATAATATATGTATGAAATAATAAGACGAGGAGAAATATCATGTCTTGTGTAGAATCCAAATAAAAATGTAATAAATCGTAATTATAATTTAGTCCGAAAAATTATTTCACCTACCGAGAAGTAATTTGCGTGAAATTAAATTTCCGAACTTTACGAGTACTTTGCATGCTGTTAATTTCTTCTTTATACGTCGACTACTCTGAAGATCTAAGATCGTAGAATAATTGTAAATAAATGCTTTGACAATTTTTAACAATGCGGCGTAATTAGCTGCCACTTGGCAAAAAATATATATGTGCGATCTTTTGCCCGCGACTTCGTCCGCGTGGAATAGTTCACAATAATGCTTTTTTTTAGAACAAATTTGGTTAGCATAAAAACGTTACAGTGAGCTAACCTTAACATATAGACATATCGCGGCCTTTTTTTTAGATCTTTTAAAGGGGAACAATTCCCCCAATACATTACTTTAGCGAAACTTTAACCGTTTCCGCAGCGCACGCAGTGGAAGTTCTCAAAAGGGATTAAAACCCCGATTTTGAAACATTCTTTATTGGTGCTCCGCTTGTATTGGTCTTGGCATGATGTTATATAACCTATAGCCTTCCTCGATAAATGGGCTATCTAACACTGAAAGAATTTTTCAAATCGGACCAGTAGTTCCTGAGATTAGCGCGTCAAACAAATAAACTCTTCAGCTTTATAATATTAGTGTAGATTATGGCATTTCAACAATGCATTTTTGATGTGAAACATCTATAGCCGCACGTAAAACCGATTTCTGGCGTGGCTACGCATGCCGTGGCGACGCGTCGCCATGCGCAATCGACTGTGCGATTCTCTCCCATTCGATCCGGCGCTAAGCCATCTCTCTCGCTACACTGAGCTCGGATACCTATAGTGTATACTCCGTAGTGTATATAGTGTTGTATACTACAGTACACATAACCTGTGTTTTACTTGAAAACAAATTATTTTTTCGTAATATGTATTTTATTTTATCATTATGACATGTTTAGTTCCTATCACAATCTGTTCTTTTCTGCATATTACTTTTAAAAAATAATGTCGATGTTTCACATCTGCTAGGCGTCCCGTGACGGCTCACATTTTTTTTATTACGTACTAGCTGACCCGGCACACTCCGTAGTGCCTCAATCGATAAATAAAAGACACATCAAGGGGACACATCCAAGGAAAAACAAAATTATTTGTTTTTATATAATTCCGAGCTTTTTTATATTTTCTCACATTTTAAACCTTCCCTAGACTTCCACGAATAATTAAAGACCAAAATTAGCCAAATCCGTCCAGCCGTTCTCGAGTTTTAGCGAGGCTAACGAACAGCAATTCATTTTTATATATATAGATAGATAGATAGATAGATACGGAAAAGACTTTCACTAGTGTTTGAAATCAACTTCTAAACTATGGAACCACGCTAGTCTGCGATACGGCATTTTCGAGTCGCACGCCGTGACCTCAGTGCTCACCGCAAGCTGGGAGGGCCCAACAAGTTTGTACTCAAGGGTGTCTGTCAGTTTGAAAACCCTTAACGGATTTCGCGTGAAATACTCAACGTCACAATTTATATTCGTAGATTTCAAATATTTCAACTGATTATTTGGCTCGGTTCGTATTCTCGTCCCATTTATTTTTTGTTTTTCATTGAGGTAACCTACAAAGCGGTCCTGAGAAGGAACATAAAGTACTCAGGGTTATTTCATAAAATAACGAAATTTAAGTAACAGCATAAATGTAAAAATCAGCTCAAAGGACTTTAAGCAGGATTTTTAAAGTATGCCATTAGGCGTCCTAGAAATATTAGCAAAATATTCTCATCTATTGTCATACCTAACTTTTTAATGTATTATTATCCAGTAAATTCTTATGTACTGATAGGGTATAGGGCAGGGCAGACTTGAAGTCCATAATGACGGGTATGACCAACTTGAGGAATATAACAGACGTCGGGTCAATGCAATTTAGACTTCAATTTTGTTATCCACGTAGTTATGTGGCCGAGTTTGAGTAAGCTCTTAACATTAAATGAATAAGGAGTTTGTTTGCGTACCTTAACTAATTTACTGGTGGTAGAACCTCTTGAGTCCGCACAGGTAGGTACCGCCGCCTTGCCTATTTCTGCCGTGAAGCAGTAATGCGTTTCGGTTTGAAAGGTGGGGCAGCCGTTGTAACTATACTGAGACCTTAGAACTTTTATCTCAAGGTGGGTGGCGCATTTACATTGTAGATGTCCATGGGCTCCAGTAACCACTTAACACCAGATGGGTTGTGATCTCGTCCATCCATATAAGTAATTAAATATAATCTATCTATATATCTAAATCCCACTATTTTACTCATTAAAACAGTAATCCTGATTTGCATTTGATTCTTCAGAGTAAAAACTTGCGTAATAGGAACGGTTGCGACAATTGTAAACTTTTTAATTTAATACTGTAAAGGTCTCTTGGAAAATATTGTCCTCAAAAACTTTCCCGTAAAACGTATTTCGTCAAAGATCCTTGTTAAAAACTTTGTCCAGTAATGGGAATCGCTTTGACGGAAACGTAGCTCCTTAATCATAGAACTGTAACTAACTGGGCTACACTTCATTAATTATAACTAAAATTATTAAATAATCCTTCGGGACACATTTTCAGAGGCTCCCTTAAAAGATCCAGTTAAATTAAGAGCCGAAACTTAGCGAGAAAACTGACTCAACAAATATTTAAAAAAACTCCATCCGGAATTCGCGAATAATTTAAATTTCAAAGGTCAAAATTAAAGGATATCATAAAAAGTACCGGTCGGCAATCCATTATTATGCTACCCGCGTAATTTTATCAGAATTTTGGATATTGCTGTTTCTAAGCTACGATGACTTTGCATTAGAGCAAAACGAACGAGAAAAACGGCCGTAATTGATTCTCGTCACGAATCACTTGAAGGTACCGTTTCATCGTTCGCCTGTATTCAATTGTTTTCACAAGACTCCCTACTCGAAAGTAAAATAATTATCGAGAAACTCGAACATTTCACAGCAAGCTGAAAGTTGAATATGTGCAACTCAACTCGATAAGAATTTGTTGCGAGTTCACATGATAAAACTTTCATCAAAGCGCTTCGTCTTGGGTGGAAATTAAAAAAGTTTCGATGGGTGTTTCGGCCCCGCCCACAAAAACATTCCTTCATTGGAATCATAATCCAGCTAAAAGTTGTTTTAAACGGGTTCTAGTTATTGTTTCAGAAAGTTCGAACAAACAGGGCCGGCTGACCCTTGTCAAAGGGAAGCCATATAATCCGCTGACAACATTAGCGTCTTGTGACAACACGTGTAATTAATCTCAGTTATTACCCGTCATCGGAGTACCTTACCAAAGTACCTATTTCATCAAAATGTAGCCGACGATATCAAACAATTTCGTTGGTTATGTAATTTACAATACCCAATATACATATTTTTTGGTATTGTAGAGGGCGTAACGGGCAGCTTTCGTAGAAACACAAGATAGTTTCAAGATAAGCTAGCGTCTACACAAGCTCCAAACAATAACATACGGGCCGTCGGTCTACCGAGAAATGTACACCCGCTATACACCCGTGAAAGATTGTCGTTATTCCCCAAAGATGAATCCTTTAAAAATTTATTTCGATTACTTTAACTACGATCTAATGAAAAATATAATGAAACGAGAAAGTAAAAAATACCATAGCATAGATAATACACATAAATTAGTTATACCACAGAAAGGAACGAAATACTTTAGAATATTCTTTATCTCTTTGGAAGTGATCAGATTTTTTTAATTTTCAATGATTAAACGGAAAATACCGTTAATCTGTTAAATTTTCTACCATCCTAACCGCCTGTTAAATTAATCTAAGTCTTGAAATGCCAGTGATTATGTTCGAATTTCGATCATTAGGAAAAGACTAGGAAATTGAATTTCATCAAATGCAAAAGATGTTTCATTGATTAAAAATATAAATCATCGTATTAGCAGTCCCTAAATTTGAAATAGAGCCATAATAATGCAAAGATTAAATTTGATCGATACGTTTTGTAAATAAATACGTTTTCTAAATTGTAAGAAAGAATACTACAACACCACTTTACCATCACGAATAATCCATTAATATGAAGGAAATACTTAAAAAACAGAGTTCGGTATCCTGAGTAAGTTTGCACAAACACAATGAATTGTAATGCAAATACTTTTAATATTTAAAACGATGGCTGCGCTCCGCTCTTGTTTCCACGGCCCGATTTCGTAAAAAAAAAACTATTTTTATTATGATTTACAGATTAATGCAAGTAAAGCATAACAAATCCTTTCAGCTATAATACTTATATCATTTTATATTAAATATACCATATATATCATTTATCATTAAATCTGTATAAAATTAAACTTCACTAATGAAATCTGCTGGTCTCTAACAAGAGCCCATAGACATCAAAATGTCAATGCCCCTAGCCACCTCGAGTAATGAGGTCGCAGCATAAATATATTTTTTCTTGCCAACAGACGTCAGTAATGCCAGGGTCTTCGCCAAACCACTGCTTACCGTTACCTATTATAAAATAGCTGTCTGTTGACAACATTTAACACTTGACTGTTTTACGATAGAAATAGGCTGGAAAGTGGTAGTTACCCGTGCGGTGCGTGCTCATTAACATATTCTACCAGTAGCCAAATCAAGACCATAATATTTGACTTTCTATTATTAACGTAGAAATCTACAATACCGACGGTTAGTGTCAATTACTTTGGATTAATGATGATTTTGAAAAAAGACAGACATTTTTTGGCAATAAACATAAAAACAAATTTTAAATATGAAAGTCCGACCAAAAAATTATCTAAATAGTGCGTTAGTTATACAAAATACTAGCGTACTGCGTTAGTTATATAATATACAAAACCTACCTACGAGAAAACTTACCATGAACCTATTTGAAAATACACGAACACCAACCAAGAAGAATCATAGCAATTCCAACTGTATATCAACTCAAATACCTTACTTCCGCTCAGACAAACGAACTGTCAAAAACATCCGCCTAAACAATCAAAAACTTTATGACTTGTCATTAGGGAAAGGTAAACCTCTATATAGGAAATTCTGAAACTATTACTTGTTTACGTGGTGATGGGCGGAAATTACTAATAAACGTAGTTTATTCTCAAATTGTAATGTCAACAAGCTGACAGCACAAATGATGCTAAATAACCACCGGCACCCGTACATGTTCTGACTTGAGGTATATGTTTCGATGGCACTTTATACTAAAGAATGTCTAATCGCTCAAGCCGGGCCGATTACTGCTTAGCGGCAGAAATAGGCAGAGTGGTAATACCTACCTAAATGGGCTCACAAAACACCCTACTACTTATTCGTACCAGTAATTACGCAAATGATATTGTTTGCGTTTACGTAGTCATATTATTATTTATATAATTTAGCTAGTTTGAAGTTGCTGAAGCACTATTCTATGCCGATTTTGCATTTAATTTAGGTGTAAGTGAAAAACTAAATCTAGACTGCACCACTGCACCTCTAATCATACGGCGCATAATTTGAGTGCTATTTCCAATCATTTGAAAACCAAAACAGTTTTTTCTTCCTATAAATGGAAAAATACTTTTTCGTAAATACTAACAAAAGTTTCTTTTAAATCTAACGGTGAACTCCCAAAAGATTATGTTGCAGAAAGTTTGCCCCGGGGGTATCATGTTGTGGCCGAATAATTTATAGCTTTTACCCTTACCAGAAACCCAAGCCACTATCATACAAAATTCCATAAAATCCTTTTATGACCATGTCTTTTATTAATTTCGTCGATATTGCTTACCGCCCGCAAACAAACGTCTCATAATTTTCTCTATTGAAAAATATATTGGAACATAAAATCAATATTATCAATCAATTTTTCAAAGCAGTCTGTGTACTTATTAAATATGTTGGGAACTCCGTTTGAACTGCTATTCTTCTTTTGGTTGGCCGTTTGGTTTGATTGCTGGGATACCACATCTTAAACAGAACATCGTTCGAGCGGAAGTCAGCTTGACAGCAGTTGTCAGAAGTAACTTTTTTAAACCATTTTGGTGTTGCCATCAAATTGAACCACTGAATGCTAATAATGCTTAATTTCTATTTCAAACCTTTCCGCTACGTGTCTTTTAAACTTGCTACACGTTTTCCTTGGTAAACATTTAACCGCTTTGGTAATGCCAAACAAGGTTGTTGGGAAAATATGTGTTCTTTATTCTCTCTTACAATGGCTCTGAGCTTTATAATTCTGTCAATAAAAATGCTAATCGATTTTGGGAACAACTAATAGAAAACCTATTTTTGTTTTTTTAGGCATCGTGAACCATTTTCTTAGAACGTAGCTCGAGATCTCTTACAATATGTATTCTCACATCCCTGTTTCCTGGAACACAACTCAACATAAAATTACATTTCAAATACAATTACTCTCCTAGTCTAAATAATGTGTAGTTGCGTGGAACATGTAACGTGATATCAACACAGTTAATTAATTTACTTTAAGTTCAATTATAGATACTTCAGTAGCGAACATCTATCGATACTGAAGTACTTACCTATAATTTTAATAATGTCCGGAAGGTAAATAATGCGTCGCATCCAGCTGCTTCAATTTGGAAACTTATCAAATACTAGCGACCCGCCCTCGCTTCGCTTTGGAAACATTAAAACACACATGAAACCAAAAAAATAAAATAAAATAAAATGAAAAAAAAGTAGCCTATGTTCATCAGGGACAATGTTGGCTTCTAATGGAAAAAGAATTTTTCAAATCGGTCCAGTAGTTTCGGAGCCTATTCGAAACAAACAAACAAACAAATCTTTCCTCTTTATAATATTATAGTATAGACTAATAAAATGTATTGTCAATACGAACCGCTAAACAATGTACTAAACCGAAATTAACGTTGAATTACCTCACATCTCATGAAAACTTCATATACTACTTAGACGAATTTAATATTTCAAAGCCATTGGTACTCAATCGATACAACAGCGGTATTCGACGGCCGAATCAATACAAACGTACGTAAGTACGTTACCTGTTCGCTGTATAAATAAGCAAAATATTGAGGGCGACCGTAAGCCAAATCTAAAGTGCGTCATTTCTCAACATTTCAAACAATACCAATCCTTTACTACGAGTATAAGGCACAAATCGAACTAGGTACACCGTATTCGTACAACTATTTTAACTGTCGTTAATATAAATTTATTACACCATAATTGAGCGCTGTTTCGAGTTGGGATATTTTATTACGTATTGCTTTCTCGAATTTTTATTGCTGTTTAATGTTCGGTGACCACGAATGATTTAAAATTAATGTTTTGACTATAATAGCACAAACAATTTCAAGAAAACAACGTAATATTACCAGTCGTTAAAAGCAAGTTCAATTTATATACAAACACTAATTGTTTCTGAGCAATACTCCAAGAAGTTTTGCAAATTCATTTTTTTTTTGTAATATTATCTTCCTTCTGCAAAACCAAGCCATGAGCTAATATGCTGAGACATACCATAAAATTTTATAGCTCAACCACATGTCCTTTTTTGATGCTAAGTATAATGACTGCGACGTAGTAAAATTTATTTTTGAACGGAATATGGTTTTTTTACTTCGATGAAATATATTTTATTGCAAACAAAAATACTATACTATAGTTTTATGTATTTTTGCAATAAGTGTAAGTGAAAATCTTTTAATTTATAAAAAAATCCTGTGGTTATTGTAATTGAATTTCTGGTTTCTACTTTATAAGTTGTACTTCACTAAAAGTAAGAACTACACTTATGTGATTTAATTAAAACATATTTTACGATTTAATACCGCGGTTTTTAAGCGGCTTAATATTGCGTAAAAGTATTTTTAATTACGTCTAAGACTCGCAAACACCGAAGAAAAAACTAATGTAACTTATCAACAATATCTACTGAGTTGCGTGGACTCAAGTATTTCTAGTAACTTATAGACTCGTACTAAGGTAAAGTAGAGCGACGCGAGACAGTGTAAGTGGCCCAGTTAGGCCTTTTGTTCTATCTAAACAGTTGTTTCTGTCAACGCCGACTTTTCCAGCGTAAGCTCCATGTGATAAAGAAGTTTAAAAACAATAGCTACATTGCTTTTCATTTATTTCTATAAAAGCTATTTATAATATACAAAATATTTTATTATCGAAAGTGGATATCCGGATAATCCCGGATTTAGAAGTACTATCAAAAGTAAGTATTTTTATTAAAAAACACAAATTTCCTTAACACGATATTGAAGTTATTAACTTTTCCTCGGCTCATTAATTTGAAGAATGATGAAGATTAAAATTTACGAAAGTCATAATTAGATTCTGTCCTGTCTTGAGTGGCATGATATTCTTAATAAATTAAGGGCTCGGATCAATTTATCTTGTCGATAACGTTGTACCTTCAGTGAATTACGTCAGATGTTATTCATTAGTAGGTAGTTTGATAATAAAGACATTTATGAAATAAGAAATACTCTTATTGTAATGATTATATTGACCAATTCGAATTAATTAAATCCGTCTTTTCCCCAACGTTAGACTATATTTCTCTCGGACTGTAGCTTAACACACATCGACCCACATCCGAAAACATACGCTGTTCTAAAAACTATTATCTTCCCATACATATCTGGAAAAGGTTACGGTATTTTTATTATTCAATATTCCATCGAGACATAGCTTTTAGGTACAGGATTAATATTGGATAAAGCTCTGTATCCTTAGTGCGTTTTCCCAATCATTGACTTTATGTTGGAAATGTGTGTGGAAAAATGATAAAGTTTTATGAAGTCGTTATAATTTTACAATCACGAGCATTAGCTATGAAAATCTCTTAAAAGAGAACATTATAATCCACATTGTTATCATTCATTTAGTTTATGGGATCATAATAATAATAATTTTAAAAAGTCTTCATGGTTTTTCATGCTTTCATTATCCTATGCGCCCGGTGCATTCATATCAAGCGACGCAACTGTGCCGGTATTCGAATGTCGCAAGCAGGTACCAATTTTTCTAATGGAATACGTATCTAACAAATGCTCACGATGGACTTCCACGGTGAAGGACCAAATAACCAAAAGTAACAAACCAAACCACCAAGTAACCAAAAGTAAAAAAAAGTAACCAAATTTAACTCGCAAGATCTTAGAAAGTTCGTATTAGTAGGTACCACGATGCTAATTATTTATGTCGCAACACACTCATGCACTCCGACTTGAAGAATGGAACAACCGTAATACAATACAATACAGACTTAGAACTCGCGTCTGAAACATCTACCCAATTAAAATAACTTAATTTGAAAGGAGTATAGCATTTATTCCTATGTATATCGTTGCGATTTTTACAACAATTCGGAGGCGGGGGACATTCAACATTCCTTTTTTTTCCTACCTAAGCTGATAGCCTTGAGAGGCTATATCAGCGTTACCCTAGCGCGTAGGTGGGCTCAAACCAGAGGTGTTGCTAACACTGGCCGTAGAAAGAGCAGTGCTTCCATGAATCTACAAGCGGATCAGAAACGCGACCTACTGAGAAGATTTGGAGAGAAACTCAGTGGACTGTATCTATGGGTTAATTTACTCGCCGAGTTAATTTACCCGTCGGAAACGACGGGTTCGGCGAGGACGGTGACCGGACAACATTCCAGTGCCCATTGACTTCACTTACAAGCTAGGCACTAGCTCCTTTGTCGGTAAATTAACAAAATTCTAAATAATAATTATATCAAAGATGCACATTTTCACGTAACAATATTGTCACCGAAAGAAAAAAAAGCAAAAATTACACGTAAATATTATTATAAAATTTACCAAAAACCACAAGTATCGTATTTAAATTAGTACAATGATACCAGAAATGAATGTTGTTTTGCGGTACATGTATAACTTATCGAATGTGTTACGTTTGCGGCAGGTTGGTGTATGTTGAATCACGTGCCAAATGGTACAAGCGTAGTGGCTGCCGTACACAAATGTATGTGTTAACATGTCACGGAAGTCGAGTCCGGCCGAGCGACGATAATCCCCTTAGTGACTAACGAACTGGCCAGCTACTCGGCAGATGACTAGCTATTGCACTTTGGACTATTTTTAAAGTTCACTACACCAATATAAATATATTTGTATATTTATAAAGCGTTTTTAGTACACATTAATACATTCATTTATAGGGATTAAGGCTTTGCGAAATGTTCAGTGTTTACAGTTTACAACAGACAATTTTACGGTTCGTAGCACTGCTAAAATTTGCAGTAACATAGATTTGTTTGTAGGCAAACATTTGCGGCCAAATTAGTGAATGTGTATTAATTTTTATTATGGTATATCATACACGCCCGAAAATGGTCAGCAGAGTCCGTCAATACTTACAACGCGAATGCCTACGTTCACCATGAGGATGCCCTTCAAACCGGTAAGTATGACTGCTTCGCTGCATAAACAATCAGGATAGTACTTACCCGTGTAGGCTCAAAATGCGCTGTACCACGATTAATGAAGCATATTTGTAAACTTCGCCGGTTAGATTTTATTCCCGCATCGTGGAAGTCGATCATAAATATATGTCAAGTACGTAGTATCTAAAAACAACAGATTCCTGCTTGCGGAATATGAACACCGGCATAGTGAGGTTGCTTGATACGAATACACCGGACGTCTTATCTTTCAGACAGCGACGACTTCATGTCCGTTATCGTTTTTGCCACGTACCATCCGGCTGTGGAATAACTGCAATGAAGTTTCCTGAGCACTATGACATAAACTTCTTCAAATGAGGTTTATGGCAATCTTCGGCGTAATATCATGGTTCATATCAATGCCATTGCCTACACCGACTTAGATACGGCCATGGCGAGTACTAATAATATCCTGATGGTTATAGGTAATAAACCCGAATGTGCTGTTTTAAGACACTGGGTTCATATACATACCCATATACCAGGTGCCTCAAAGCAGCGCAGATTTATGAATTAAATGTTTAAATNGATTTATGGCAATCTTCGGCGTAATATCATGGTTCATATCAATGCCATTGCCTACACCGACTTAGATACGGCCATGGCGAGTACTAATAATATCCTGATGGTTATAGGTAATAAACCCGAATGTGCTGTTTTAAGACACTGGGTTCATATACATACCCATATACCAGGTGCCTCAAAGCAGCGCAGATTTATGAATTAAATGTTTAAATGTTTTAATTGCTAATTTTAATTTTAATTTTAATTTTACTAACATAGTTCTAAGTATTATTCTACTTACAACATATGGACTTAAGAGGGTCTGTCTGTCTGAATTAAATGAATTTTATTTATTTATTTATTACGAGGTTCACGAATAATAATGCCCTCTCACCATCGAGGCGGGCCATATTCTATTACAATGAAAAATAGATAACAAATAAAAAAATCACTAGTAGTAAATGAAAAATTTTATTTGAAATAATTTGCATTAATGCGATGCATTCGAGAGAACCGTGCCAAAATCGGAACATAGCAATTGCTTCCGAGAAAGCTTTGATGACAAAGAACATAATAATAAAATTCATAGATTTAGATAGTACAGTAAAAGTTAGGTTCGCGGGGTATGCGTTGCGTAAATATGCCGCGAATACTGAGACCGTGAATATGGAAAAGCGCGCTTACAAAGGATATTCGGTTGGATACCTTTTTTTTATTGCTTAGATGGGTGGACGAGCTCACAAGGACGAGCTCACAGCCCACCTGGTGTTAAGTGGTTACTGGAGCCCATAGACATCTCCAACATAAATGCGCCACCCACCTTGAGATATAAGTTCTAAGGTCTCAAGTATAGTTACAACGGCTGCCCCACCCTTCAAACCGAAACGCATTACTGCTTCACCTACATATTGGAATCCTTGTTAACAATGTATATGTACCGATGTGCCGATTAGATCCGTGAATAAAGAGATCTTTAACCGCGAATATGGGAATTGGTTGGCATTTTTTTAATCCGCGAATAGCGAAAACGCAAATGAAGAAAACGCGCATAAGGAGCTTTTACTGTATACCCAATATACATAGAGTTATGCAGTATTGCAATCTGAAACTGACCAATATCGGTCTACCCTAGATGACAAAACTTAATGTTTTTTTTTTTATCTCTAATATTATTTATGATAGTAGTGTGACTGATTAATAAAGATCAAAGATATAATTTAATACTATAATAGTTTTTAAAGAAACATATTTTAAAAGTAACTTAAAATATCTAAAAAAGTATCTATCTACTTACTCCTAACTTAAAGTACTACTACTACTACTACTACTACTAACTTAAAGTATCTATCTACTTATTCGGATAAGTACCGTATTTCATATTTTATCGTTTAAGCGAATCAAATGTACCTGTGTCAATAATGTTTAATCCAAAAACGAGCGCGAGTTTTTAACTTTACAATTTTCGAAGTGTCAATATTATTTCGACTAATTTAACGAGTCTGTCAAGCGTTAAGTAAACAGTATTCGAAAACGTAACTCGATAAATAAATCGAGTCGATAAATGTAGGCTGTTAATAATTGTTGTTATACAAGAGCACGAGAGTAACACATACGTGAACTCGATCTAACATAGGAAAATGTATTTGAGGCCTAATAATCTAAACGTTATTCGGGAATTGCAAAATAATGTTTATTTAAAACATTTAAAACCACTAATTGTCGCAAGTCCGACAAAAACGTCGGTTGTACACGACGCTGACGAATTCCATTGCTAACAGGCGGTGAACAATTAGAATGTACCTACGAACATAAATACCTAGCATAATTATATCAATACCATGTCTATTTCTGAAGCAGACACGCGTTCTCTTTTTGAAAGGTTGAACAGCCGTTATAGACAATTGAGACTTAGACATGAGGTCTCAAAGTGGGTGGGGATTTTGCTTTGTGATGGCGAATGGCTTCGGTGCGGGCTCACAAGTCGCCTACCAGTAAAATACCTAGTCCAGCCATAAGTTCTTTTTTAATGAAGTAATATAATATTATTAAAATTTATACCTAGGTCTATATTTATTAAAGATACAGCAAAAAATATGTTCTATTCGAAATGGCCACCTTTGGCACAGGCCTTTAATCTGTTTGGCCACGAATTTATGGATTTATGCACTATTTCCAAGGGAAATTTGGCCATAGCTAGCTCCAAAGATTTTTTAAGAGACTCAATGTCGCCGTGTCGTTTAGAGCAGACCATGTTCTCTAAAACTGACCTCAATTCGAAGTTTAAAGGGTTGAGGTCCGCACTAGATGAGGGCCAGTCTTCAGCTCTTATAAAGTCCGGAACGTTGGTTTCAAACCAGGCTTGGGTAGTTCGTACCTTGTGACTAGGTTCAGAGTCCTACTGGAAAGTCCACGGTATATTTTTAAAAAGTGTATTGTTGAGAGGTTTCACAACATGATCCAAGACTGTATCTTGATACACTTTGGCTGAAGTTTTCACTCCTTTTTCACAAAAATGTAGTTCTGCGACTCCTTGATAAGACACGCCCCACCAAACCATCACTGACGCAGGATGATGACCACGTTGTACCTTTCCAACCACTTGAGCAGCTTCTTTAGAACTGTGAGCGTACACTTTATCGGTAAAAAGGATATTTCTGTACCTTTCACATGCATATCGCGACAGAAGGCATTTTGATCAATCCACTCTCTTTAATTGTAAAGATTGATTTAGGGCAAGTCCTGTATATCGACGATAAGCACCGAGCTTCAGGTCTTGTTTTATAATACGCGACAGAGTCCTAGCGGCAGTCTTTTGTAAGATTTTTTGCTTTCTAATGGGGTTTTGACGAATTCTGGCTTTAACAGCATTAACAACAGCCTTTGTAGTTCTAACAGCACGCAGTCGCCCCGATCTTTTCTGGTTTTCGACAGACGAAGTGTTGTTGTATTTGTTGATAGTAAGATATACGAATATACGGCTGATACCAAGCTTTTGAAGTGTCTGGAATAAGACCGATGGCTCCATACCCACTTTGTGCAAGGCGATCACTGCAATCCTATTTTCTTCATCACCCCATTTCATATTGTAATAATAATTAAATAATGAACAGGAAAAAATATGTAAAGTTGCAAAAAATCGAAAGTTTTTAAAATAATATACGTGTTCCAAATTGAAAGTAATTATAAAGTTGAAAAAAAGAAAAGATTTGATTGATGCTTAGTGCTTATCTACTAATTTCGTCCTTACCCTGTATACATCCGTATGGATAATACAATGCTAATAACTGCAAATTTCACTTACAAGCCTTTCGTACCTACAGTTTACGTAAAATCGATTCCCAGTTTCGAATTCAGTGGACAGTTTTCATGAAGACGATTGTAGCCAATAAACGTAGGTACATGACCGTGCATTCACAACTTCAGAACGTCCCAATAAAAGTCCATGAAATATGCATCGTTACGTAGCTTGGACGCTTGTTCAATAACTTATCAAATTAGCGTGCTTCGATTTTGGCATATATTATAACATTATGTTTGGAAACACAATTTTCCAGTTGAAAATTCATTCCATTTCGAATGGAATTGGTTGTGTGAACTTTGCTACGATTCCACGCATATTAGGTACGAGTTTCGTGTTCAACTGTTGATTATTTAGGTAAGTACATACAAAATTAATCAAAATAGCAAAGGCAAGCGAGCCAAACCAACAATTTTAAAGTGATCTCTCATAAAATAGATGGAAGAATCTAGAACAAATGTTTCATTTATATCAACAAACGTAGCACAAGCGAAACCTTGTCCCGGTAACCCTTGTTAAGGTTTGCAAAGGTCAGGCGGCAATCATTCTTCATGAAATAACTATAAGTAGATCGGAAAAGTCAGTTTAGTATGTCGAGAGCTAGTTCCAAATAGACGGGAGAAAATCTCAAAAGGATAACAAACAATACCAGACAAGAAACCGTTCATATTAGCCAAACGCCTCTTACAGTCAACGATATATTTAGAATGGATTTTAATTTATAAATCATTGTATACCTGTCCGATATTTAGCTTTTGTTAATCTGTAGCTAAAGCGAGCTCTGAGTTCTCTTCGTTTTAAGTAGTTATTGGAGTCCGTAACACGCGAAAATGAAACAAATTATGTACTATTATATAGATTCAGGTAATATGCACGGGCTTCAATTTTGTCCACAATTTATTTAAGCTCTCAGTACAAATAAAATTAGGTTCCGAAATATATACATTGCTAGTTTGATTTGATCATAAAATGTTATACAGTATTATTTCCGTTATTGTAGATGGCGGCCTTGAACACGGTACTTACTTAGCTACGTATTGAGTGAGATAAATTGGTACCTGCCATAGGATTTGATCCCTGACAATTTACATTACTCTTGGTTAGTAACAACAGGGTTCACCGCATTCTATATTAAGCATAACAATTTGATGTTGCACAAAAGCTATTGATTGATTGAGCAATTTTTTTATCTCAAACAAATGAGGATGTATCAGAAGTATGCATTTTTATTTATATATTAGGTTAAATCTAAGAATCAATCGCCCAATAGGTGTCGAGACATCTAGCACGTGTTTTCAAAAGACATCTAGGATGAAGAAACAAATTACATAAATTCGGATACTTACTGGTATTTGATTTATTACTGATTATAAGATGTAGGTTATGCCATGTATTTATGCCACAAAACATTTATGTTTTCCGGTTCAAAGAGCCCAAGGTCGTTTTAAAGCACAATTTGATACCTCAACATCATTTGTATCATAATAAGTGGTGACATTCACATCGTTGTCTCTATAACCTACTGTGTAACCGCTTGATACCAGGTGGGTCGTGTTTTTATCTCACATAGAATAACAACAAAATTATATAATTATTACTTCAACATTCAAGGTAACTAGCGACGATTTTCATGTTATAATTCGAAAAGCTTAGATTTTTTTTTTATTGCTTAGATGGTTGGACGAGCTCACAGCCCACCTGGTGTTAAGTGGTTACTGGAGCCCATAGACATCCACAACGTAAATGCGCCACCCACCCTATTTAAAACCAAATGAATGCACCGCTATTTGGAATTGCAAAAACTATGATTAATTCAATGATTACTTAATACTGAAAAGGCAACATTAAAGTTTGCGATCCATTAATAAAGCAACAGAAAGAGATAAAATCGTTTGTTTTTATTTCGAATACAACCTTTGATTTATAGTCGAAGTGATCGTTTGTACAAATTGACAAGGAGAACACAACGCCACTGCAACAGTACAGAGTTTCCAATTAGACAGTCGCTGCCTCGAAGGCATTACAGTTCAGTTGCTATACGACGTTTACTACACTACGCGGCACGGCTATTAATGCAGAAATCACTCGATTGCAATGCTTGTTACCGAAGAGACGAAATATTCGAAACAGATTCTCAATAAATAAAAAAAGGTTTTTTTTCTTTTTAGTAATCTCTATATATAAAAGTGAATTGTTGTTCGTTAGTCTCGCTAAAACTCGAGAATGGCTGAACCGATTTGGCTAATTTTGGTCTTGAATTATTTGTGGAAGTCCAGAGAAGGTTTAAAAGGTAGATAAATATGAAAATACTCGGAATTAAATAAAAATAACAATTTTGTTTTTACTTTGATGACGGGGGACACCCGTCGGACGGATTCCTTTTGTTTGTTTTATAATAAGTTTATTTTATACAAAAGTTTAGGACTTTTAACTATCGATTGAGGCACTACAAAGTCTGCCAAGTCAGCTAGTACAACATAAATGAAGAATTCACAAGCCACATCATTCCAAAATATATATAGAATTGTCCCTATAACCACTAATAAGACTAGTTGAGCCGAGAGATCGTTATCTAGAAAGGTGACATATCTTTTTTCAATTAAATTATACACAAAGATCCATAAAAATATAGCAGCGGATACAAACTAATGGTTTAAATAATTGTGTTCGAACGCAAGCGTTACACATAAATATATTTAATTTATTAGCTTGTTCCCGCCTGCTATACCTTATCTCTGACATAGCTTGTTTTTCGCTTTTTACCCTTACTTTTAAAGCAGTCGGGCTTATGTTTCATTTCATAATTTATTTATATTACATTTTTAGCTATTAGCTATTTGATAAGTTTGATGGATTTTAATTAAGTATTGTTCATGATGAGATTAACGGGAAGTAATTGGAAGTATTTCGTATCTTGAAAGACTATAAATATTTAGTGTATACCTACAATAATTAATAGATAAAAAAAAGCCAACACCGTCGTTTACCGAATTGAATAAACCGAAATTTAAATTATCCGAAAGAAATTTTTGCTGAAAGGGACCAATGATCTTTGTTATTGTCGACCTTAAAGATTAACAAAACAAGTAACAACGCATTCATCAAGCCATGAATGGGGCTGCCGTATAAAATACTGGGCAGGGCGGGACCTTTATTATTCACGTATTACTAATTAAACAGTCTATTGTACCTTATTTTAAACAAAAAAGTGCATACCCAAATGTGATTTTTAATTTCAAATTTGTACAGTTTTATGATACACTAAGTTCGGCATGTATGAGTGTTTACGTCTAAGCGAGACAATCACTACGGTGAACCGTATGTATTGTAAGTATATAAAATATAAATGTAACAATCTTCTTCTTCCTAGTCACTCTCTACACTCTCTACACTCTTGACAGTGGACGTGGTCATCCAACAGTCAAATCCTGCGATACCGATGCTCTCGCGATGCGACGCCATGTGGCATAATGTTTCGCAGAGTGAGAGCAATAATGTATGTTGGAGTGAGTCAAAGATTTTATGAGGTCGGTCTATCGTGCTGGAGATCGTCCGCGAGATCTTTTGCCCTCGACTTTCCCTTGCACGACCAACCGCTCAGTGGAGTCCTTATTACGAGCGATGTGCTCGAAAAACTTATCAATATTTATTTAGTCTGGCCATAAATACTGTTACAATTAAGAATAAACAAAATATTATATTTGAATTTGGAATCTGTCATTTTTATATGATTGCTCATGGAGTTTTCTTATTTTGGCGCCAATACATTGTACAATATTTTGCGATATTAAAATGGAGTGGGGTGATAAAGAGAACCGAATCGCTGTGATTCCATTACACAAAGTAGGTATGGAGCCAAATGCAATTTTTAAAACTCTCCATACGCTTGGTATTAGTAAAATGTTTGTGTACCGGGCTATTAATAGGTGCAATGAGACCTCCTCTGTTTGTGACAGAAAAAGATCTGGCCGTCCACGTAGTGTTCATACGAAAAAGGTGGTCAATGTAGTAAGGGAAAGAATTGGAAGAAATCCTGTCCGAAAGCAAAAGATTTTATCTCGGGAGATGAAGATAGCACCTAGAACCATGTCGCGTATTTTAAAAGATGACTTAGCACTTGCAGCCTATAAGAGACGTACTGGTAATTTCTTAACTGATAATTCAAAAGAGAATAGGGTGGTAAAATCGAAACAACTACTGAAGCGGTACGCAAAGGGAGGTCATAGAAAAATTTTATTTACGGATGAGAAAATTTTTACAATTTGAGCAACATTTTAACAAACACAATGACCGTATTTATGCTCAAAGCTCTAAGGAAGCTTCCCAATTAGTCGACAGAGTGCAACGTGGGCACTATCCGACTTCAGTGATGGTTTTTTTTTTTTTTTCCCTTCTTTTTGGCTTTTACATATTGATGTATTTAGCCACTGACAGTAATAAAACTCGGGAACCAAAGCATGATAAAATTGTAAGAATTAGGTAGCGCAAATTTGGACAGAGGATTAGGAAGTAAAGGAAAATATGGAATATATATATATAAATTATTAAACTAAATCATGTATAAATAGAATATATTTTTATTATGGAATATATATATAGAAATTATTAAACTAAATCATGTATGAATAGAATATATTTTTATTAAATTTTAATATTATTTTCAATTATAAATTTGGATAATAATTTATAAACATTTTGCTTTTCATCATAAAGTAAACATTTAACAGAGGTAGGAAGTGGTATTTTGAGGAAAATTAAACTGATCAAAAAAGAAGATCTGTCATATAGAGGGCAGGTAAAAAATATATGATTCAAATCCCCCACGCCAGTATCACAAGAACAGGCGTCAGAGTCTATAATTTTAAGCTTAGCAAGGTGGACAGGTGTACAATGATGCCCCAGTCTCATCCTAATTATTATACTAGAACACAATTTACTTATTTTTATTTTAAAGAACCATGGTTTACGCCTAATATTAGGTACTAGCTCAGAATAATATTTGCCTTTTGTCTTTTGGCTTTCAGACCATAGTTTATTCCAATCCTCATATAGGCTTCTCTTAGGTATATTAGCTAGATCATGGCAAAAATTGGTGTAAGGTACTATATCTCCACAATTCACCGCCTCTTTAGCAAGAAGATCAGCTTTTTCATTTCCTTTAATACCTGAATGACTAGGAATCCAAGCAAATACAACAGATAAATTTAAGCCTCGGCATTTTAATAATAAATTTCTTATTTTAATGATAACTGGATGTTGTTGTTTTGAATTAAATGGGCATTTTTCAATAGCTTGTAAAGCACTTAGAGAATCAGCAAATATTACTGTTTCTTTTAATCTCATCAGGATTATGTACTCCACCGCTCTTAAGAGGCCAAAGCATTCTCCAGTAAATACTGATGTATCTGGGGGAAGTTTAATTTTCTGAACTATTTCATATTGTTCATGATATACGCCTATCCCAACGCATCCTAAACGTGTCAGTTTAGATGCATCACTATATATATAATTCCAATTTCTCCAGTTGGTGTCTGTATTAAATTTAAATATCGGTTTTGCATATGGGTGATTTTTTGTAATGTTAAGGTTTGTTACTACTTCTGGTGGTTGGATTAGAGCATTGAATTCACTGTCGAAAAGAGGAAATACCTTGGTTCTATGTGTTGGTGCATTTATCAAAAGGTACTTTTGGTAACTTACTACGATGCACGGACTACGTTTATTGGACCAATATTTTGATTTTTTAACCTTTTCATTAAGCAATTGAATTTTATTTATAAGTGGATGTTGTGAAAATTGTAAACAACGAAAGAAAAATTTATCTGCTAGATACTGACGTCTAAGATTTAAGGGAGGATCTGTGCATTCTACTTGAAGAGCATTTATGGGACTTGATTTCATTGCACGAGTAATAATTCTGAGTGCTTTAGATTGAATATTTTCTAATTTTTTAAAGCCCGCCTTATAACCGGGTTCTAAAAGAAATGATGCGTAATCTATGACACTTCTTATTATAGCATTATATAATATTTTTAAATTATAGGGATGGGCACCCCACCAGACACCTGTCAAACACCTGATAATATTTAAAAGTTTCTCACACTTATTTATTATGAACTCACAGTGTGGTAAACCTGTTAACTTCTCATCCAATATGAGTCCTAAAAATTTAACTTGGTTTTTTATAGGTATAGGTAATCCCTCAAAATTAACACCGAAATTAGGAGGAATTCGCATGCGCGTGAACAGAACTACAGAACTTTTGGGAATAGATATTTCAAATCCATTTTTATCTAGCCAATTTTTAAGCGACTTTAGTGCCATATTTAAATGAGAAGCTGCATCTTTAGCTGCAGTGCTTGCAGTATATATTAATAGGTCATCAGCGTACTGAAGCACTTTGACAGTACTACCAAGAGCTGTTTCCAGATCTGCAGTATAAATGTTATACAAAAGTGGACTGAGTACAGAACCTTGAGGTAAACCTCTCCAGGTTGTTCTTTGTGTTTTGTTAGATTCCACTACATCTATGTTTAATTTAATATTTCTTTCAGAAAATAATTTAATTATGAAATTTNATTTAATTACGAAATTTGTTAATAATTTTGGAACTTTTAATTGGACCATTTTTCTGTGAAGTATAGGTATAATTACTTTATCGTATGCTGACGATATATCTAGAAAAGCTGCTGTAATAACTTTATTATCTGAAAAGGATAGACGAATATCAGTAATAAAGATTGATAAGTTATCTAAAGTGCCTTTTCCCTTTCGAAAACCATACTGATTGGGGGATAATAAATTATTACTTTCGACAAACCACTCTAATCTATTCTTAATTAAATTCTCAGCAATCTTTCCAAAGACTGAAGATAAAATAATAGCCCGATATGATGATGCATCTGATGAAGGCTTACCAGGTTTCAGTATTGGTAAGATTAACTGAGTTTTCCATTCTATGGGAATATTACCAGAAAGTACAATGGAGTTGATCAGATTTAAATAATATACCAGTGATATATCTGACAAATTGACTAGAAAAGAGTATGGTATGCTATCTTGTCCAGGTGTAGAGTCTTTAAGTCTAGATAGTACAGCTTTTAATTCCAAGAGAGAAAATGGTTCATTTAGGTTTTCATGCATGTTATCATGAATATCAATGCAGCTAGATAAATTCATTTGTTCTGGTACATAAGGAGGTGCGAGATTGTCAAGGAACTGTTCTGATAAAGAAAGGGAAATATATTTATTTGTGGGATTTGCTATAGCTGATCTAAACCGTTTTATATTGTTCCAAACTGTATGACTTTTAGTATTAGGGTCTATGGATAGACAGAAGTTTTTCCATCCATCCAATTTCTTTTTTCTTAACAATTTTTTTGTTTCTTTAGAAATATTAATGAGATTTAAATAATTTTCATTGGTCATTGAAGTATTATACTGTTTTTCTGCATCTTTTCTTTTTTTAATAGCAATACTGCACTCATTATCCCACCACGGTGGTGATGGTATTCCTTTTAGGTTGTTGTGTTTAAAAGGAAACACCTGATCTGCTGCTTCTGTTAATGCTTCTGTCAGAGCTATCGAAGCAACCTGTTCATTACCCCGTTGTATATCTTTCAATAAATTTATTTTTTGTTCAGCTAAATATTTAAAATGTTTCCAATCACCATTATTAGTTCTGTATTTCAATGTTGATTTTGGCCTATTAGGTATAGGAAGTATAGAGGGTGATGAAATTAATATAGGGAAATGATCACTTCCATATGTTGAAGGAAGAGTTTCCCAGGATAACTTAAGTGCTAGACTGGAAGTGCAAATAGAAAGATCTATTGCACTTATATTTTGTTCAGGTTTTGTTCGTCTTGTTGGGACACCAGTATTCAAAATACAAAGATTATGTTTATCAATTATATCTAAAAGAGTTTCTCCATAATTTTTATTTAGAGAACAGCCCCAGGAGGGATGATGAGAATTTAAGTCGCCCAAAATTATGAATGGTTTTGGAATATTATCTATAATACTATCAATGCTAGACATAATATCTGAAGTAGGATAGGGTATATATATAGAAATGAAGCAAATATTATTAGAAATGATAGCAGTAGTAGAAAAATCATTTGAATGAGATGGGAGAGAGTAAGTAACATATGGGAGGGGATTTTTAATGAGAATTGCAGTTCCTTTGTAACCAGTACATTGATCATCTCTAATACAAGTATAGCCAGAAATCCTAAAAAAAGAATTTGGCTTAAGCCATGTTTCTGAAAGAGCTATAATATATGGATCATATTTATTTATAAGATATATTAAATCACTTTTTTTACTATTTACACTTCTACAGTTCCACTGTAGTATTTTGTGTACCTTGTCCATAGTTATTTTGATTATTATTATTAATTTGATTTAGTAAATTCAATAGAATAGCAGCGTTGTTCGGTAAGGATGGTGAATTTTTGTCTGAGAATAGGTAAGATAATAACTTAATAATTAAATCTGAAATTGACAGAGTTTCGTCCTCTTTCGAGGTGAATGCACAACCATTTGCGGATTGAATGTGGGGATCTTTTATGATAGCATCGTGTGCTGCTTTATCATATGTTTTTGTTAATGGCTTTTGAGGTATGTTGCGTGGTTTAAGAAAAAATGTTTTCTTATAAGAATTTTGAGTATGATGAGTAGGAGATCTTTGTATGTCTATATTATTATTGAAAGTATGAGACTGTGTAGGGATGGGATCTGAAATTAATATATCTGCATATGATCTTGAACTGGGCGGGTGCAGTTTAGATGCTTCTGCGTATGAAATGCATTTTTGGGCCATTGATAACTTTATTTGCTTTTGTCTTAAAAACTCTGGACAAGATTTACTTGTGGCCATATGACTCCCCTTGCATAAACAACATGATATATGCTCTTCTTCTACATTACAAGACTCTCCGCTATGATTATGGCCACACCTGTAGCANGGCGGGTGCAGTTTAGATGCTTCTGCGTATGAAATGCATTTTTGGGCCATTGATAACTTTATTTGCTTTTGTCTTAAAAACTCTGGACAAGATTTACTTGTGGCCATATGACTCCCCTTGCATAAACAACATGATATATGCTCTTCTTCTACATTACAAGACTCTCCGCTATGATTATGGCCACACCTGTAGCACTGTGGTTTGGACCTGCACTGTACTTTGGTATGTCCAAAGCGACAGCAATTGTAGCACTGAATAGTCGGGAATGTATATAAGTCTACAGTTAGAGCGTTGTAACAAACAAATATTCTTTTTGGTAATACCTGTCCATCGAATGTAATAACTACAGACTGTGATGGCTTCCAGACAGTCTTGCCCTCTATTGTGCTTTTATAATTTAATCTTCTAGCTTTAATAACCTCCCCACATCCTACTGGTACACTTATATTTTCTTTAATCTCATCTGGTGACCACTCAATGGGAACCCCACGAACTAGTCCTATTCTCGTTAAATGAAAGGATGGAATAAACGCTTTATAATTATTTTTTCCTAATAAATCATTTTTTATAAATGCATTAGCATCTAAATAATTAGAAAAAGACAGTGTGATCCGGTTTCTTCCTATTTTTTTAACACTTCCGTTGATAATATTGAAAAAATTATATTTTTTTAGAAATTTCCCAAAAGAGACTGGATGAAGAGTGGTGCCATCATTGAGAGCTGTTTGATTTTTCTGAACATGGATAAGATAAGGTGAAATATCCGAAGACTCATAAAATAATCTGCTTACTTGAGGCGGGCGAGGAGGAATTGAAACATTATTAATATCAGCACTTTTTTCTGATATTTGTTCAGGAATCTTATTATGAGCGATTAAAGACTTAATACCGTTGCAGAGACAGTCTGAGTTCTTATCTCCATTTGCATCATCTAAATTATTATGACTTTTCTTCTTTCTTTTTTTATTACAGTGCTTACAGATTTTCGATTGTTTTATTACTCGTCGTTTGCGACTATTACTGGATATTACTGAACCATCTGTGTCCATGTCACTTTCAGTACTCAAAATCATATTAAATGCTACGTCCTGAGGGCCAGTGCCCCCAGGATCAGGCGGCTCGTTCATAGGAAGATGTTAAACAACTTACCAGGAAGTCGCCAAAGATGAAAACGTATACTAATAAATAAAATATATACAATAATTATATTAATTATTACAATACTTCACTAATCTTTCCCTATTAATTAAATTAAAAAATTTAAAAGCCAAAAAACTCCCGCCTTATCCGAGGTTCCCGCGCTTTTTCAATTTATTCATTGGTTTAAGTAGGACACTTTACAGTGTCGCCAACTGTTCGAAAACTTTCCCCCTAAAGCAATTTCAAAAACCACTAAATTAGTGGTATGTTTTTGAGAATAGCCAAAAACTTTTTCTCCCTTTGGCATTTTAAACCTGGTATTTTATATTTGGTATTTGTTTTTAAAAAAGATAGTGCACAAAACTAACAATAATTATAACCGACTGTTTTTAGTTGTCAGCTGTTAAGAGTATGTGGCGTTTAAGTACGCACCTTTTTATGATGCGTAATCCGGAACGCACGAGATGTGGGAGACAGAATATAGTCTGTGAGACATTACCTTTTTACCGCCAAATATGAAAAACATAAAAATAATTTATAATGTGATAATAACTAATTTAATGTAATTACTTTATGCCGCTACAACAATAAAATTTATATTGATTCAACTGTGGTGTTAATTACATAAAACACGCGAAATAAAGAAGGGACTCTATATGCACTCCCTCAAGTATAATAAAAAATGCATACAGTGTCATCTATTAAAATTGAAAACATTCAATCGATTTGAATTTTTTTATTTTTGTTGATGTACGTAGAAATTTAAAAAAAATACAAATAAAATTTTATCCCTAAAAATATCCCCAAAAATTTCACCCCCTAAAAAATCCCTGTATAGATTTTTTTCCCCCTAAATTTGGGGGGAAAACCCCGGAGTTGGCATTACTGACACTTAAAGTCCTACCTACTTAGGCCTAGGCCGCACTACGGTGAAATCGCAGCGGTTAATAACCGTGTGAGCTTATGAAACACGAAAACGAATACAAGCGGCCGCACTTGCGGTTTTTTCCCGCGACTGATTTTAAAACCGCGAAATGTTACAAAAATGTCGCGGAAAAAAACCGCAAGAAAATTTGTAATCCATAGAACTAGGTATCCGTGCACGCACTATGCGTAACCGCGGGCGGTTTTTTTGAAATGTCTAATACATTTGCGAAACTTTGTTTCCATGAAACTGGCTACTGACATCCGATAGTAATTAAAAAAATCTCTAGGGGTTTTCTTAAATTTCGATATTTCTTATGAAAAAACCCTTTCTCAAATCTACGGCTAGAAAGTGGATAGACCCAACATTTGTAAAATTTTCGTTGTCTTTTTATCTATTTCTTAGTACCAGAGCCACACTGCTACTGCTCTTTTGAAATTTATCCATCTTCAAATTGTGAAAATCGCGGGCGAATTCGCGGTTAATAATTGTAGTGTGTGCGTATTAAGCGGTTTCGCGGTTACAGCGGTTAACCGCTCCCGGGTAAAACTGTAGTGCGGCCTAGGCCTTAAAGTCGTATTTTTTATTTGACGAAGTCTATTGATGTTTACTGTGCTGTCAGTTTTTGATGAAATAAAAATAGTGTTGTGACAAAGTGAATGATTGAAAAAACTCCTGAATTAATGAAATTGCCTCGATAGTTTAGTGAATAGTTAGTGTGCCAAACTGTCGATTTCGGGTATGGGGTTCGAATTTTAGTCGTGCTTTGTACATACCAACGAGTTTTCGACGATTATGTTCCTATGGTATCTACCTATACTGAATACCGAGTGTTTTAAACATTAAGGAAAACATTGCGCGGAAGCTTGTAAGACTGTTTTATTTTCAATACATCATATAGTTGAAACCATAGATGTATAAACTATAACAATTATAGGTAGGTAACATTAAAAAAAAACTAATTGTAGTTACATACTACTAGTAACATATATTAGAGCACTGTAATACAATTTTATTATAAAATAGAAATAATATTATTTTATAGTTTGAAATGACTAATTGTTCACACTCATTGTTCATTCATCTGATTGAACGAGAACTGAACGCATCACTATTACTTTAAATATGGCAACATTATTTTGCAAAGTGACATTAGCTACTGTCAGGTGGCTTCGTCCAATTAAAAATACATAGTAAAAATACGACTAGCTACTCTATTCCAACTATGAAGTCCCATTTGACAGATCTCAATAATCAAGTACTAGTAAATACCCATAGACCTATATAGTAGGGACACGACATATTGTTAGGTGAAAAAAATTTTTTTTTCCCTATTTTATACTTATTTTCTATTAATTCGTTTGTTCATAATTTGTTCATGATTGTTCACTGTTAATTGTTTGTTCTGCATTTATTTATTTTAAAAAAATATTTAAAAATATACCTACAAGTTAGCCCCTCTAATGCAATTTTTAATATTTTTTCATCCTTAATGACTCGTAAATATTCATTTTCGATTGTTCTTATATAAAACACGTTTGTTCTCTTTCGAAATTACTCGTTTTTTGTTTAATTTACTATTTTTATTAGTTGAATAAATGNTATATATATATATATATATATATATATATATATATATATATATATATATATATATATGTATATAGATACAACCTTTGATTTATAGTCGAAGTGATCGTTTGTACAAATTGACAAGGAGAACAAAACGCCACTGCAACAGTGCAGAGCTTCCAATTAGCAGTCGCTGCCTCGAAGGCATTACAGTTCAGTTGCTATACGACGTTTACTACACTACGTGGCACGGCTATTAATGCAGAAATCACTCGATTGCAATGCTTGTTACCGAAGAGACGAAATATTTGAAACAGATTCTCAATTAAAAAAAAAGTTTTTTTTTTCTTTTTAGTAATACAACATAAATGAAGAATTCGCAAACCACATTATTCCAAAAGATATGTTCAAATATATATAGAATTGTCCCTATAACCACTAATAAGACTAGTTGAGCCGAGAGATCGTTATCTATCTAGAAAGGTGAACATATATTTTTTCAATTAAATTATACAAAAAGATTCCTAAAAATATTGCAGCGGATACAAACTAATGGTTTAAATAATTGTGTTCAAACGCAAGCGTTACACATAAATATATTTAATTTATTTGCTTGTTCCCGCCTCCTATACCTTATTTCTGACAAAGCTTGTTTTTCGCTTTTTACTCTTACTTTTAAAGCAGTCGGGTTAATGTTACATTGATTCATTAGCTAGCTAACATAACATAGCTAGCATAGCTATTAGCTATTTGATAAGTTTGATGGGTTGTAGTAAAGTATTGTTCACGATGAGATTAACGGGAAGTAATTGGAAGTATTTCGTATCTTGAAAGACTATAAATATTTAGTGCATACCTACAATAATTAATAGATCAAAAAAAGCCAACACCGTCGTTTACCGAATTGAATAAATTTAAATCATCCGAAGGAATTTTTTGCTGAAAGGGACCAATGATCTTTGTTATTGTCGACCTTAAAGATTAACAAAACAAGTAACAACGCATTCATCAAGCCATGAATGGGGCTGCCGTATAAAATACTGGGCAGGGCGGGACCTTTATTATTCACGTATTACTAATTAAACAGTCTATTGTACCTTATTTTAAACAAAAAAGTACATACACAAATGAATTTTAATTTCAAATTTGTACAGTTTTATCATACACTAAGTTCGAGATGTATGAGAGCTTACGTTTAAGCAAGACAATCACCACGGTGAACCGTAATATATTTTAAGTTTATAAAATATAAATGTAACAATGTTTATCACTAAATGGAAAAAATCCTAACACGGATTACACATGCGGAATACGAACCTAACAAATAAATGTTCACGATTGACTTCCACGGTGAAAGAATAACATCGTGTAAATTAAATATCAAACACGATAAATTGTAATTTGCGTAACTACTGGCGGTAGAACGTCTTGTGAGTCCGCACGGTTAGGTACCACCGCCCTGCCTATTTCTGCCGTGAAGCAGTAATGCGTTTCGGTTGAAGGGTGGGGCAGCCGTTATACTGTAAAACAAGTGAGACCTTAGAACTCATGTCTCGAGGTGGGTGGCGCCATTTACGTTATAGATGTCTATGGGCTCCGGTAACCACTTAACACGAGGTGTTCCGTGAGCTGGTCCATCTATCTAAGCAACAACAAAACATACTCTCACATATATTATTAATTTTCTACTCAATCCTCGTATTCTTAAGCACCTACTCGTGATTTCGCATGGATGAATCTATGTAGTCCGTAAAGCTACCTAGTAATAAGTACATATGTATAAACATAATCATCAATAATATTTAAAGACATCAAAGTCACAAATAAGCTACTGAAATAATATTTACTTAGTCTTTTGATCCTCAGGCAACTTCGAGGAATGTCAAAGAAAAATATGTATCGACCTAAAAAAAAAGGTATTGCCCTATTAATTATTTTGTCGAATCTCATAAAGCATTTGGGGATTATAAAATTGTAAGTTAACTCAAAATATGTATATTCTATGGAATAAAATCCCTTTGAAGTTCTTTTACCGCGTGTAAAACAAAAAATATGCCTTAGGATTTTCTTTTGTGAAAAATGTAAATTCTTTTTCTGAAGATACTTATGACATTAATTATGTTGAAGATAATTAATTACAACCAGTAATACTATTATACAAAATTGGTAAAATGCTACGACTTTAGCATTGGGGATGTCATATATTGCCAACAGTTTAATGTAAGTTTTATGGTGTAGTATAGTTGAAGGAATTTCATTTGAATAGTCTCAGAACCTACTTTTAGTACGAGTAAGTAAAATTTTACATTCTTAATTTAATTTGTGAACCTTATCCTCTTACCTCAGTGAGTGTCGCACTTTTAATGGGACACCCTAACATCGCTTTCGTTGAAGTTAAATTAATTTTGTTCACAACTCAATTTCACTGTAAACACAAATAAACCACACGTGAGTACTGAAACAGAAAAAAATCACTATCAAAAAAAATTAAACAATGAACTCAGTTGACGATGTTGCACAGTATCGGAAATGAAACACAGAGACGACAATCCTTGCGCGCGGTGCTTCGATACTGAATTTTCTTCCTCCCGCCCAAACGTTCCGAGCTTACCCGAAGTTTCCCGATCGCGCCCGACTCTCCCCCGATTCAGGGAACCCACTCGATGAAGTGGTAAGTTTTTACGACTACCCATTGGCGAGCGTGGTCGGGAGCGATATAAAAGGATTCTTTGACACCTGTTCCCGATTATTTTCTTTTACTTTCGCTTCTTCACAATGTAGCTTTATGAAGTATTGGTTGAGTACATTGCACTGAGAAAACTGTACAAAATAATCAATATTCTAAGAAATTGTATTTAAAAATCGCAGTTCTTTGTCACTGAAAAATTCAGATTTCTATTAAATTGTTAATATTAATTGTAACTCGAATTGACTTGTGTTCGGTCATAAAATTAAAATACAAAAGTTAACAAATCCACTACCTACTAAATTAATTTAATATTTAAAACTAAAAGGAAGTCAGTACTTTAATGATAAACCAGGTCAAGACCTTTAAGCGTGACGATTGTCATTACGTCATTACGAGTACAAATAAGCGTTGTAGTACAAGGGTACAAAACCTCTAAAAATATACTTAGAAAACCTGTGTTACTTTACTTTAGCTGTTACAAAATTGAGATTTTGACCACATGTATCAAGGTCGGTGTTGGCATTCATGTTGTGATGTCTACGGGTTCCAGTAACCACCTAACATCAGGTGCGCCGTGAGTTCATTCATCAGTCCACGTAATAAGAAGAAACGGTATGATTTTAAAACATCAATAAAGTTTATCCAGTAACTCGAAAAATGGTATCCAATAGAGCCGATTCACTGAATATACTTAAGTTAAAACCTCTATAAAACAACATATTAATTGAAGGGGACATTGTGAATCCGCGCTACCTGCAATGGAAAGTACACTCATGTGAAAAGTACTTAGTGCGCATATTGCATCTGAAACTGCAATAAAATCGGGATCAACTGTTATGACTCCACTTGTGAAGTATANCTCGAAAAATGGTATCCAATAGAGCCGATTCACTGAATATACTTAAGTTAAAACCTCTATAAAACAACATATTAATTGAAGGGGACATTGTGAATCCGCGCTACCTGCAATGGAAAGTACACTCATGTGAAAAGTACTTAGTGCGCATATTGCATCTGAAACTGCAATAAAATCGGGATCAACTGTTATGACTCCACTTGTGAAGTATAACAATGGTATTAAAATGTTCCGGGTTATATCTGCAGTCCGTAGTTGCTACCTGTACACACAGAAGCTTAACTTTTAAATTTTAATGAAGCGCAAAAATGTTAAAATATCGCTGTGCATTTTGAGAAAACAGTATCCACACGTACATAGTTATGTTCATGATAATATTATCATACGTAACCGTGATTTTAGTTATTAGTCTCAGCTGTTTTACTTTCCCCGTTGCAAAAAAAAACTTATGTTCATTTGTAACCATAACCTGATTGATTAGACTTTAAATTGCTTAAATGGAACACCATTTCTTTTCAGGGACTGTTTTTATGCACCAAAGAGTCTTCTCAATACGTTTTACTATTTATCTTATACCTTTAAACGAGCAATTCTTGTATATTAATATATATATAATCTGAATCTCGGAAACGGCTCCAACGATTTTCATAAAATTTAGTATACAGGGGGTTTCGGGGGCGATAAACCGATCTAGCTACGATTTATTTTCAGAAAATGTTGTTTTATTCGTGTTTTCAATAATCAACTCTTCCCGACATCTATTGGCGAATAATAATACTATTTTTCTTAATTGAGGGCAACTAACCGCTTTAAAGACACAACAAGATGGCGTTATAAAAAAAAACCAAGCAAAGCTCGGTCATCATCTGGTTACTCCAAAGCGTCATATTACAGTTGGAAATGACTCTTTTGTATTACAAATATAAACTATTTTTTTGTTATTTATTTTATTTAATATTAAAATAGCGTTGAGAATTGATCTTCAAAATAAAGTTATTACTATAGATTTCTAATTTAAGCTTCACTTCAGTTTCGAATTACTTTTTTATGTATAGCAAAATTTAGTATCGAAGATGAGGAAACAAGTTCAAGGCTCACCTGAAGCTGTTACCGATGGTGCTACCAACCAGTAAAGACTCTGGACTTATCTATCCATCGAAGCAATTACTTAAGACAAGAACGCGAATGAGAGATTAAAGAAGCGCCTACTGATGATTGAAAAGTGGATCAAGGAAGCCGGTATCGCACATCCGTATCTTCTCATTACTGGCCCTATAGATTATTATCATATGAAAACCTCTGACGTCAAACACTCAGATCCAATCAGGACACGGCCTAAATATACGTGTCGCTATATATACCTAGTCAGGTAATAAATTCTGTCACATGTTTAATGTAAAATAATTGAAACAAGTTTATTCATTATGTAACCATTCATATACCAAAATGAACTTAACAAAACATAGATTCTTATGACACTAAAGTTTATTCAAAATGACCTCCGTGATTTTGAATACAGGCCTTCAATCTGCGCGGCCAGTCGTCTATCGCAGCACGAACGAGGTCCATGTCAATATCGGCGGCTGCCTTAATCAAGGATGTCTTGAGTGACTCCAAATTGGGATGAGGCTTTGAGCACGCCTTTTCCTCCAAGTGTTGCCATATCTTGTAATCTAACGGATTCAAATCTGGACTGGAGGAGGGCCAGTCTTCGTGCCGGATGAAGTCGATTTCACGCGCCGCCAGCCAGTCTTGTGTGCTCTTCGCTCTATGAGCTGGCGCCGAATCTTGTTGGAATACCCAGTGCCTGTTATTGAACATGGTATGAGAAACAGGTTCCACAAGGTTCGTCAGGACTGTATTTTGATACACAACTGCATTCGTTTTTACACCTTTCTCACAAAAATGTACCTCTGTTAAGCCCCAATAAGAAACTCCCAACCATACCATGAGCGAGGATGGAAAATGACCTCGTTGGACACGCGGAATACGGTTGCTCGCTTCTTCACTACTGTGTGCGTACACCTTATCATTTTGTTTGTTGTAGCTCTCTTCTACGGTAAAAATTTTTTCATCCGAAAAAAGAATTTCCCGATATTTTTTTCCCGCGTACCGCTTCAACAAAGCGCGGCATCTCTTCAGTCTCAGGTCCATTAGACGAGCATTCAAACGATGTCCTGTTTTTCTTCGATATGCCCGAAGCCCTAAGTCTTCATTTAACACCCTTTTCACCGTGGTTCTGCTTAACCCCATCTGAAGGGCCAACAGTTTCTGCTTACGTTTGGGATTTCTTTGAATTCGCGCCTTCACAGCTTTTATCACTGCTGGAGTCCTAACAGACCGAGGGCGACCACTTCTTGACCTGTCATCTACACTAGAGTCTTCATTGTATCGTTTGATGGTACGATAAACGAATCTTTTGGTTATATTCAAATTTTTCAGTATGTTAAAAATTTGAATTGGCGCGTAACCGCAACGATGCAACGCAATAACTGCAACACGGTCTTCTTTAAGCGTCCACTCCATATTTAAAAATGAGTAAAATTCTAAAAGTATACATTTTTATTTTCATGAACAATTCGAAATTCGAATTCAATAAACTTTTTTGTGGCCAGCATTCTAAAAGAAAAGTTTTTACTGTGTGACAATACTTATGACCTGACTAGTTATATATATCACTCAAGATATAATTAGAGGGATTAAGCAGAATAATTAGGCGAGGGGGGTTACAATGGACAGATGAATAGCTGCAGGTGGATTATTAACCCAAAAACCGGCAGACTATAGCCATGGCTTAGGGAAAGATAGTCGTTATTAAAGTGTAACCTAAGAGTTCACGTACATATCTCAAAGTGGGCGGCAACAATCACGCTATGAGTCCCCAGAAGGCGGTCAACATCAGGCAACTGCAAGGGTAAGCGTGACTTGGCTTTATCAAAGCAACGATAGCTGTTAACTTACGAACACTCCAATGAATCTGATTTCCGTTTTTACATGACAAAATCAATAAACTTACCTTGTGTCTCTGTTATTGTCCTCGCATATCCGACCCAGGCGACGGGGCAACGCAAGGCCATCTTCGCCCGAAGCATGTCTTATCTGATCCTCTGGATCCACTCTCGGTACTTTTAAACTCTACAAGCACCGATCAGCGTTCTCGTCGAACTCGTCGATTACGACAAAGATTTCGACTACCGAACTAAGCCACTACTAAGTTTCTCGCTGGATCTTCTCAATAGGTCGAGATGATCTGGTGGTAGATTCTGTGAAGCACTGCTCTTGCTAGGACTAGAGTAGGTAAATTGTCTCAGGTTGAGTCTGTGAGCTCACCTACCCGTCCGTGCATAGACAGAATAGCCCCTTAGGCTACGAGCGAGTAGGTAGGAAAAAATGTCTTATTCTTAGATGCTCACTGATTATAAGGAGTCCTTCCTGAGACACTATTAAACTACTGTCATAATATAAACATATTATATTAATATAAACATATTATGACAGTAGTTTAATAATGTCTCACAGTAGACAGTAGTCAGACAGTAGTTTAATAGTGTCTCTCAGTGTGAGAATACCATTGAAGTAGGAAACCTATGGAAATGAAACGTCAACCAAAATTTCGTGCCAGTGTGACGTCATCTGGCCACAAAACATGGCGGCTTTAGTGCTGTACAAAAGATTTCAATGTTATCAGGTTTTATCGATAAACGTTCTTGGCTCATTTTATTTTAAATATTGTTGAGTATTATTTATTTGTAGAATTTATACTTTAATGGGAAGTAAGTAGGTATATTGTTATGTGCAAATATGATATGATTTAGATGGGTGAAATCTAAGACAAGTTCGTCCTTCGAATTTGCCAAGTAAACGATATGATGATTTTTAAAAGTTGCTACACTGATTTTATAAAGTTGTCGTTTGTCGCAAAACATAAAGATATGGCGTAGTTCAAAGCCATCAGCCCATTTCTAGCATGCTAAATGTTATCGTATTTTGAGTACGTGTTTTTCTTAGACTATTACAATCTATTTTAATTGTTTTGCTGACTCTAAAGTCCGTAACATACTACCGCAGCGCACCCCAAGGAAGGTGCGCCGCACCATTTGAATCACTTTCGCTTGAGAGTGATTCAAATTTTAAACTTATCAAGGGACCGCGTGAAAAAAAAAACACCTACAGAACATTTATTCATTAATTACAAACGTCATTCCTTGTGACTTCCTCTCTAAAATCACTTAATTATTAAATATTTAACAAATTTACAATAGTGTTTTACTCACTGCGGAATAAAACTATTTTATTTAAATAGTTCCGAAGAGATTTTGTCGGTAGCCTTTTTCCCGAAATATCTAAACAGAATGTCTAAATATGTTTTGATGACATATTTTAAAGTGGTATTTATGATTAGTGTCATGATCAATAGATTCCGACCGAAAAATGGATTTTTCGGATGAGGGCTCCATAATGAATTTAAATACATATAGATAATAGTTTTAGGGCATCGACTTTCTTGAGATCCTATAAAATACGTTTTAATTATTATTTTTGTATGTTTTAAGCATGATAAATTATGAAATTTTATATAAGCAATCATATTAAATCGATATCAAAGTCAATAAATAATGTACAACCCAAAACAGACGGCCGAACTGACGTGACAATGACATTTGGCGCGCTAAACATGGCGGATTTTCGGCCTCATTAGACGGAGACGGAGATATTTACGTATATTCATGTTTCATTTTATGTACGCACTGAAATACTGTTATATTGTTTTCCTGCGAGTTAAAGTGCTGAGTAAGAACGAGATAGATGTATGTTTATGTATGTGCCTTCAAAATGGGTGCTATTTATATAAGCAATTGTACGTATAGAACAATATGTCGTGTCCCTACTATATAGGTCTATGGAGAATACGGTCAGTCAAAAAAAGATCGCGATTTTTTTGTTGTTGTTAGATTGACACAACGGTTTTCCATTTTTGCACGGACTTTAGTTTGCATCTGTTATTTAGATTAAATACAGTGCTGTGTTTAGTTATACCACATCTAGTGTGTACAGCTAATTTCATAATGGACAAAACCATCGAAAAAAGAGTGTCTTAAATTTACCATCGCCTATGGAATTTCGTGTTCAGACTAACTAGTCAACAGATATCGGAGTAGCACCTTCCAACTGAACTGAAACCGAAAAAGCCACACCAAAGTCGATCAAAAGTCAAAGTCATATTGACTGTTTTCTTTGACTATCGTGGTGTTGTGCAGTCGAAATTCTTGCCGGAAAATCAAACTGTAAATTAAGAATATTATATGAGCATAATGCGGCGTTTAAGAAAGATAATCCGACGAAAAAGGTCAGATTTGTAAAAATAAAACTCTTGGATTTTACACCACGACAATGCGCCTTCACACAAGATCATACTTGTGGCACAATTTTTGACCAAAAACTTAACAAATACCATAGAGTCTCACCTTATTCACCAGATATGACTTCAGCCGATTTTTTCCGTTTTTCAACTAAGCTCAATTACCACTTCGTGGCACCCGTTTTCAATCGGTAGAAAACATAAAGGAGAATTCGGCGCAATAACTGAACTCAATTCCAGAAAAGCGTTTAATATGTTTTAATGATTGGATTATTCGTTGGGGTAACTGTATTGTATAAAAAGAAGCATACTTTGAAGGCGATAGAATAAATTTGGATAAATAAGTAACAGTTTGTGTATTACTGAACTTTTACCGATACTTTTTTGATAGAGTAGTATTATCAATTACTAAATCGAACATAAATAGTTTGTCAGTTTTCACAGAGTTAATATAGTAATATTTCGTCTGAATACTAATTTTTTTGCAATATATAAATAATTAATCGAACGTGATTTTGATTCTATATAATTGTGTTTTGAATAATTAAGCCTTTCACCACCTGTCATCGTGTGGTGAACGGTTCCTGTACAACCTGTGTTCTAAGAAGATATTGTCTGCTATCTGATAGCTCAAATTTATTATTCGACAACCGACAATCAGCGTTTCTTACCTTTACAGTACGAGCACGGAAAAAAATAATGAAAAATGTCCACTGATTTGGAAGCTTCCTGGGCTCCACTTCCCTTTTTGTGTGTTGTCAGAGACAAAAGACCCACTAGCTTTACATTGCAGATGACTAGAATTATTATGGCGTACTACAATGAAGGAACGGACTTTTATTTGCAGTGATTTTTTATGAAAATTTTGTCATTTATTATTATTAGTTTATTGTTTTTTTGTGCATCAAAACAACAATATCAAAATACAATAAAATAATAAGTTTAAAAACTAAAAAAAAATTTATACCAGATACTATAATACTAATTAATACTAAATTAAGGTTTTTATTTGAAAATAAAATTTTAAATTGATCAAACGTTTGGAACAATTTCTTCTTTTACATTTTATAGTTAAGAAGAAATTTTCACTTTTTTCATCAACTTTGACGTATAGATAACAGGAAATTTTACTTCGTTAAAATTAATTTTTTATAACATATTTTAGGTAATTACTAGCGATAAAAGCTGCAATTTCTGTCCCTCTCAATTTCTCTCCCGTAATTTGTGTACTATTATTGATCGAAGGCTGCGGCACTGATTTTTTTCTATTAGCTGTTCCCTATTCCGTCCAAGGCGGTTTCTGAGACACTCTCTGTTTACATATACAACCACAACGAGGACATTGTTCTTGGTAGTACAAAATTATTTTTTATATTGTAGGCACAATTTATACTAATTTCTGTGCTAGAATAGCAAAAAGTAAACAATGTATTCGACATATAAATAAAATATGCATTTCTTTAAAGACGCAAGCCGGGTTTCACCAATAATAAAATCACCATAATGGTTTACTAAGCTGTATTTATGGTACTTCTACTTCAGCACGAATTTTTAATTTATACGAAGATCATCTTTGCGTAAACTTTGAAGCAAATTAATTAATTTGTAATGAAACGAGTAAGTTAAATAAGGAGTCCATAAGTACTTAATGTTATGAAGGTTCAACTTAGATGCTTTCGAAATAATTAAATGGATTTTTAACGATGCTATGGGCCGTATTTGAGATGTTCAAGAAGGTTTTTTAAGTAGGATAATTTTATCGTTTTACAAGAAGCGTTCGGAACTGAAATTAGTGACCTTTAGCGAAGCCACTTCGAAGTCGGACGGTACCGCATTTGCCGTCGCTGGATGAGATCCAACGTAGGTACAGGGAGGCGTACTAATATAATTTGCAATGTGTGATTGCCCCGTAGCCGAAATAGTCGACACGCTGCGACCCAACAGACGGGCTAATAATGCGTATCACTGAGTACAGATACTATACGAATGAACAGAAATATATAAATATTACATACTTAAATAACAATCACAAAGAAATATTACCAAGATTACCAGCTTATTTCCAAGAAACGAGCTCCGCATTTTCCCCATGTACAAAATGGCTAACTACATTCCCAAACTAAGACGTCGCTCAAAGCGTACACGTCATATAACGTCACATAGATTGTCACAAATACTGAAACCAAAGCTAGCTCAAAAGCAATCCATCATTTATATAATTTCGAATGTACCTACGGCTTAAAACGAAAACCCAAGATAAGAACTTTAAATGATATCCTTTGTTGTAATATTGTAATTTTACTTTTACTTTATTTGTCAATAAAGAGTTAATTGTTTGTTCTCCAAAGGCAGCAAAATAACTGCTCCCGAAACAGGATTAATTAACCTTAGTGTAAGGAAAAACAACATGCATTTCCATAGCTAAACGTAAAATGAAGCTCAAACTTTGTTAATCCGCAGTCTAGTCGAAAATCTACTTCGATGTCGTATATTATTTCTTTATTATTTATTATATTCGGGTTTCTAATTTTTTTTGTAATGCATAGATCGGTGAACATACTAAGGGCCCATCTGTTGCTATGTGCCGAAGTCCATGGGGATCATTATTTGAATACCGCCAGCCACCTTGAGGCGGAAGTTTGAATTGTTCGTGTTTGGGAACGACTTCTTTATACTCTGTAAAAGCGATCGATCAATCAAGAATGAGGCAATAACCATGCAAAGTAACCCTGCCCGCAAAATAATATTTAAAAAAATGCGATAAAATATGATTATTTTGAGCTATGCAAGTATCACCATTCCACTGGCATAGTAATTGGTATAAATATTTAAAATAGTCTTAAAATTATCATCAAAATCGATTCACTCAGTTTTACGTTCTGCTCTTGGCCTGAGGTAAAGACAGCCGGTTGCTGCAACTATAGTGCATTGTATGTAAAAAGCGGTAGGTACGGTAAAGCAAAACTTCTTAAACAAAAACTTAGTTGTGCTAACGAACTTCCACGATGAAGGAGTAATAGCATGGGTTATTAAAAATTGAAGCGACAAATTTCGCTTTTTTGCGTAAATATATGGAAATAAGAAAGTATCCAAAGTCCTTCGGATATGTATCACCCTGCCTATTTCAACCACGTAGAAGTACCGTGTTCCTTTCAAGTCCTGTCAAGATATAAATACTGAAATCCACTTTGAGATTTAAGGTCAAAGTCTCAGTTTTATTGTATAAAATGGCTGTCGCGCCCTTCAAACTGGAACACATTGATTCGCGGCAGAATAGGCGAAATAGCGTAGTACCTACCTTACATACGATATTACTACTTCTACTACCAGTAGAAAAGCGAAATTCAAAATTTTGCCTTTTTCGATTTATATTACATATTATTCCTTCATCCTTAAGGTTGTTGATGAACATGCATTAGATAACTATTTGTTTAGGAAAAAAAGTATTATTAGTAGTAGTAGTTACTCGCTAATGTGGACCCACAACATGGCTTATTATATTAGAACTCAAAATACGAATATAAGTAATGTTAAATATTAGAAGAATATTTTTGGCATGACGGTTTAGCTAATATTACCAACGTACAAAAAAATGTGCACGTTATTTCTTCGTGAAGCAATGAACTCAGAATACGATCTCCTTTAAAATTCCCTTTAGGGCTGGCGGGGAATTTGAAAGGGCTTCTTAAAGCCCGGATTTACATCGGAAAATTATACCTAAGTCTCTTGAAATCCGTCCACATGCGAGATGCCGTTTTAATTGTGTTTACCGAGACTTAGTTAGCAAACACAGTGCTACTCACTCAGTTCAGAGACGCGGGGAAGAAAATAATTTGATTGTTTACTTCAAGAAACTGTTGACAAGTCAGTTAATTTACGATAAGCAATTACATCAGCGTAAGCTGATGGTTCGTAACTTTCAACAATGGCTAATTAATTATAATTTATTCGAAATAACATTTTTAATAAAATATGAATAAAAGCAACTAAAAAAAACTATACTGTTGCTCTACAAAGCTCTGAAGTTGTTATGGCTTATAGAATAAGACGCCCGGTGCACACGTATCGTATCGCGTTCGAAGCTCGTAGGCAAGTGCCTATTTTTCTAATTAAATACGCCCTTGACAAATGTTCACGACTGACTTTCACGGTGAACAAATAATATCTATACTTATACTTATTACTTATATAATATTATAAAGAGGAAAGATTTGTTTGTTTGTTTGTTTCGAATAGGCTCCGAAACTACTGGACCGATTTGAAAAATTATTTTTCCATTAGAAGCCGACATTGTCCCTGATGAACATAGGCTACTTTTTTTTATTTTATTTTTTTGGTTTCATGTGTGTTTTAATGTTTCCGAAGCGAAGCGAGGGCGGGTCGCTAGTTATCCTATAAAAATCAAACCCACAAAAATTTAATTACATTTTCTTATGAGCCCGCAAGGGTAAATAACCACCCACTTCATTTCTGCTTGAAGCAGTAATGCGTTTCGTAAAAATCTAGACTCACGTCTCAAGGTGGGTGGTGGCATTTACGTTACTGTCCATGGGCTTCGGTGACCACTTAACTAACGCACTTAACTAAGCAATAAAAAGGAGCAACTAAAATTTATTTTCAGTGTTTGTCTCCCTACGATAACATGGATTACTGAACTAAAATACGTATCTTATAAGTGTATTTACTATCTATGACTCTTACATTTTTTCTAAAGAGGATGTGCTTTCGATAAATAATTTTAAATTTCTTAATCAAATAGGTTCGACCGACTATAAATAAGATTATGATCTACACGATACCTACAGTCAAAGAGTATGAAATATTAACTAAGTTCAGATACCTAACAAGAAACCATTACTCTAAGTAAAATAAATGGTTTTAAACATCAACTTTCTCAAGAAAGCGTTCTAGAATTTTGTTTTATAATTCATGCCCTTAAGATGCTCTAAAGTAGACAAAATCTGTTTTCTAAATATAGTAAATGATTGAATACGACAAAAAATGGACTCTTTTACAAATTCAACTAAATGGAAATAAATAATGCTAGCTATACTATAGTAAGTATATAAAACTATAGTATAAAAACAAATGCAATGTTAGATAGGGTATTGCGAACAAGGACGTTTAATTTAAACACATATTTTTATTTATTTCTTTGCTCATCCTAAGTCATCACCAATATATACGAAATAGTTCTGAATTCTATATTCAAGTACGTGGAAAAAATATATCAATCGGCAGGAGTTATTCGGATTTATTCACTGCTTTGATCCCCTTTTAGTACAAACTAGATGATGACCGTCGGTTTTTTTTTTGATAACGCCATCTTTTTGTGTCTTTAAAGCGGTTAGTTGGCCTCAATTAAGAAAAATAGTATTATTATTCGCCAATAGATGTTTGGAAGGGTCATAAAGTTGATTATCGATAACGTTGATTATTGAAAACACGAATAAAAGAACATTTTTTGAAAATAAATCGTAGCTAGATCGATTTATCGCCCCCGAAATCACCATTTGAAGTACCCTGGAATGAGCTCCCCTCCACGGTGTTTTCCGAACGCTATGACATGTCCTTCTTTAAACGAGGCTTTTGGAGAGTATTAAGCGGTAGGCAGCAGCTTAGCTCTGCCCCTGGCATTGCTGAAGTCCATGAGCGACGGTAGCCACTCACCATCAGGTGAGCCGTATGCTCGTCTGCTTACAAGGGCAATAAAAAAAGGTGGGCAGTGAGCTCGTCTATTCATCTTAACAATAAAATAATTAAATTTAAAATTGAATGCAATGTTATTTTATTAGACGTCCGCACGTAAAATTTTCACCTGTATACTAAATTTTATGAAAATATTTGGAGCCGTTTCCGAGATTCAGATTATATATAAATATACAAGAATTGCTCGTTTAAGGGTATAAAATACTAGGTAGACGGCCGATACTTCCATGACAATAAGAAAAATGATTATTATGGCTTCCCATAGCCCAATCTACAAACTATGTTCGACTATTATGAAACTGGTAGAGAGCATCGAATATTGTGTTTGCTCAATCAAAACTATGAGCAATGACATCACAGTAAATTATACACAATATCACTTAAGAAGAAATATCTAACAGAGTTGTCATATATTATCTACGGCATGTCTAACTGCGAAATATCATCGTGCAGATCAAGGCCTTAGCACTGGTATCACAGATAACAGACTTAATTTAGAAGACAGGTATCATAATAAACAGCCATACCGTAGTTTTTTTTTCACTCCTTTCTTTCCTTCCAGGAGCAAAAGGTAACGTAGCATTTACACACTAATCTATTGTAACTAAAGCTAAAGCGATGTCTATTGTATAACACGTCTTATATAACAGAATAAATTGAAATGAAATTTATTATAGAATGAAAATAAATGAGGCGAGACAAGATAACCGTAGGTGTTGGATGAGATGAAAAGAAATAACCTCTTAGTAAAATGCGGAATTTACAAAGAGTTCAAGGAACTTTTTGGGAGAATCCGACAAGTCACGTCCAACCATTTTGTTTTATTTTCCCACTGTGCTAAAATCACCACTCGAAATGATGATATTTACAAAGGAAATAGCGGTTAGAGATAAGTATGAACTGTTCTCTTGTGATTGGGAATGCAGTTATATAAATTGATATTATAAAATTTTTCAAGTCTAGTCATATTATTGATACTATAAAAAAATACATTTCAATTTATAGCCTGTCATTCTCATAAATAATGACGGTAAGCGACGCATATTAATATTATCAATATTCGTCATTAATGCGTCAATGCATTAATGCGTCAACCTTGTTAATGAAATGAAATGAAACTTAAACCCATAAAATTTCACATACAACTACAATAATGATGTCTCGTAGCTTTCGCGGCAAACTTATGGTTGCTACAGACGAAAATATGTTAGTAGGTATATACTTAAAAATTGTGCATACGAGTTATTTTTATAGAAGCTTAGCAAAACTTTTAAATAAAGCTGCCCAGGCTATTCAAATGTATTTCCCTGAAAAATGCATAATAATGTCTCGTAGCCTACCTCGTCTAAATTATGATTGCTACAGATGGCCTCTAGTAATTCTGCCTAAAACATATAAAAAAGTAGCTTAGTCTTCTAGATTCAAGTTATGGTTCATTCATTAAACTGCTTCTTACGTATTAAATATGATTATCGATTGATTGTTGATATTTTTTGTGCAATTATTATAATTTCACATTCAACATAAATTCACTAAAAAACTACGTAAGCCATATAAGCTGATAATACATTTAAGCCCAAACTGTCGTTGGGATCCACTTGAATGTGCTTTTACACAATTTCCTCGACATATAACCGTTTTGCGCAGTACTCAACTTTTACCCTCCTCTGCCTTTGCGTCCTCACACCTTTCATGATCAAAGAACATAAAACTGTTATAGCTATAGGACATAACTACCGGTTCGGGCATGTAAATAGACCAATCATCGGAGCGTGATGTGTACCTATAAAGTAAAAAAAATAGAAGTCAGAAATATATAGGTTAACACATTGAACGTCACATGAAAAATCGAGTATTTTCGTTCAGGCCACGGTGCTCACCGGTGAGCCTTATCTTACTGAACCTTTCGGGCCATGAGGGTCACCCGTGAGTCGCGTGAAGTTTCTAACGTAAACGCTTCCTACAAACCACAGATTGCAGCTCAACTATCATGATCAAACAAAACGCCTATGGCAGTGAGTCGCGTGGCCCATTAACCGAACCAAACGCCTTAGCTTTCAAATCCAATAGAAAGTATATAAGTATTTTTAGAAAGTTCTAGCCTTTTAAAAATCTTAAAAACTAGTTGGTAAAAGTTGCTAATTTTTATCTTCCGTGCAAATTATCGTATTTTATAAATTTTAGAATGAAAATCTGAAGTTGATAAAAATTACTGATTCCCTGATTTTGGTTAACCCAAATAGTATAGTAGGCTAGGCCCACCGCTGGGTCGCATGGCGTTCAGCGTGTTAAATGTTGAAACACGATTGAATTCAAAGTTCATACACTTGCAACATTTATTTTTAATAGGGACCTGGCGGTAAATGGATACCGGAACATAGATACAACGTAAATGCCGCCACCTACTTTGAGACACGAGTTCTAAGTCTCAATTTTACTGTACAACGGATGCCCCACCCTTCAAGCCGAAACGCATTACTGCTTCACGACAGAAATAAGCGTTTTGTTTTATAACGGCGGTCCCGATCTTCAAATCAAATCGGATATCAGAAATAAGCAACAGGATGCCTTCACCAGCAGTCTCCAAATTTTCGTTCACTTTGTCGAAAGCGTTTTCCGCCAGTATTTATGAGCGGCACTTCATAGTACATAAACTGTAGTTTTATTAGATATATTAAACTATAATAGTATTATATTATTAGCTATACAGAGTCAGTATATTATAGTTATTCGGTTCCTAAGACACAAGAGAAAATTCTGAAAAAAGATTTTTACATAAATAATAATTTAAAAAAACCAATTGTAAGCCCTGAATTCATCCAAAATCCACTGCTGACATAAATAAAGCTACTTTTATCGTCATTATATTATTTCCAACGTTTCTGTATAGTTTACAGTTTTCCTGGTGTTCTTTTTTTTTTTTTTTTTTATTGCCTTTGTAGGCAGACGAGCATACGGCCCACCCGATGGTAAGTGGTCACCGTAGCTCATGGACGTCAGCAATGCCAGGGGCAGAGCCAAGCCGCTGCCTACCATAAAGAACTCTCCGCAAGCCTCGAATTATAAACCGTAAAAGTAGTTTTATTAATGTCAGCAGTGGATTTTAGATTAATTCAGGGCTTACAATTCGTTTTTTTATTTTTATTTACACAACAGCCTTTTTTTAGAATTTTCCCTTGTGTCGTGGGAACCTTCAACTACGGCGATAGTCGAAGAAAATACTTCACTGCTGTCTCTTGTCTCTCTGCATCCACCGTAGATGATGACTCCAAATGAAATGTATTTAAACGTCCGATTAAGTATATAGGTACGTACGTCCTAGTAATATTAAATGCTACCTAAATAATAACATGTCCGCACGACACAACGGATCGTCACGTGATGAAAATAATTCGAAACTGTCAACATATCATTATGGTGTTCATATTTAACATTCTCGAACTTGGTTGATTATCATAATAAACGTTATTCTACCTGTGCCGCACACGTAAGCGATAAGCGTAACGACAATTCCGATTTAGTACTCGATTGGTGCTAGAGTACAAAGATTATCGCCGGGAACTCTGACACGAATTATAAAATATCCTAAATTTTGCTAGAAATTTCAACGTAATGTGTGGTAGGGCGTAATGTCAGCCCTGAAGGATTTCCGCAAGTCCTATTGTCCAGTAGTGGACAGCTGTTCGTTGATGATAATTTTGGTTTCCACCAATTTCTTGAGTGAAGATGTTTCAAGGTGGATGATGCCATTCACATTGTAACGTTTATAGGCTGAAATAACCACTTAGCATCAGTTGGCCCGTAACCTAGTTCACTCGTCTGGTGCGTTAAAAAAAAGTAAGCTTTACCCAAGGCAACTTTCTTTACAATTCGATTAGAACAAATTTTTTAACTATGTAGATACTGTAATGTAAGTTTAAATGGTTCACGTAAAAAAGTCGTTCAGCAGAAATTCATAATTGAAAAATGTCTAAAATGCAAAATAATCAAAGAGAAAACTCGTCAACACATAATAATATATTAAGCAAGAATATTACTTGTTAATGAACGACGCCAATTAAGCTGTAAAATTTAATAATATTCGTACCGCTAATTTGTGAGTGAAACAAGATGCTCTCGCCTTTCGTGTAGGTACTTGTCGGTTCTTGAAATATTTTAATTTAAAATGTAATCATCGTTTATGTTTATTTGCTGAATTTCAAGGTCGCTATAGGGAAAGTAAAATTAAGAACTTTCTTCGAAGCAACGAGTTAAAAACTCAAAGGTTAAAAACATTAATCAGTGGAAAAATATTTATCTGCGCATCATACGTTTGTGTCTTGCGGTTATTCAGTGCATTCGTATATTAATAAATACTAAAATATTTATTTGCAATAAGCTGTACTGCAGTCTATAATAGTCTATACTATACCTATTATTCATGGTTTTTTTATTGCCCGTTTAGGCAGACGAGCATACGGCCCACCTGATGGTAAGTGGTTACCGTTGCCCATGGACTTCAGTAATCCCAGGGGCAGAGCCAAGTCGCTGCCTACCGTTAAGTACTCCCAAAAAGCCTAGTTTGAGGGAGAATATGTCGTAGCGCTCGGGAAACACCGTGGAGCGAAGCTCATTCTAAAACCGTGTGATATTCTATGATATATAAACGATATGTGAATATGTGATATTTTTTAAAGAGAGTGCGAGCATAGAGTTCCTAAAGGTTATAAGGCAATTTACTAAGTACTACTGCAACGCAATGGAAAGTGATTTATATTTTCTAAGTCAAATATAAATTAACTACTTGTCATATTAGTTAGTTCATATTCCGAGAAGCCACTACACGTCTTGGCATTTAGTTCCTGTCTTCCTTCGAGATCCTAGACCGAGATAGTAAAAAAAAAACTATAGAATAAGCTGAAATAGCAATAAATGCTGGTATTTTAGTTGAATTAGAAGACCAAGCTAGTCCAGTACGGTTAAACAAAAATAAAATATGATATCGACCAAACTGAAATATTAGTAAAGAATATGATTAGAAATCCCGGCGCCGGGACCCGGGATCGTATAGACGGTTGGACTGCCACCCTAGTTGCCATCGCTCCGTCGTACGTGATCGTGTCGTTATCGTACACCCATTGAAGTTCTTTAGTGGGAAACATTGTTACTACATGTCGAGATGTTCTTCAAACTTTTGCAAACATTTGCCACGAACTAGGTTTTCTCTTTTTCTTGATTCAAAATCTCATCGTCTTATCTGCAGTCATTCCGTGACTATGTACCTAAACTTCGAGATCTTCATTATTAAAATAAATGTAAATGGGCTCAAGGTTCCCCCCGGAGTAAGCGGTAACAGGAGTCCAAAGACAGCAGCACAAATACTTCCTCGTACCTTGAGAGCGAACTTTCAATTTTACATATTTTTTTTATAAGTGATGGACTACTGGTGGCCCGGAAGCCTTTCCAGTTTTACCAGGACAGGTGGGCGAGCAAATGTTCAGCCAGGAGGGGTGGGATTTGCTAACAGCTGCCCGAGCACCTCCGAAGGAGACCTAACAACTCAAGAGCAGCTGCTTCGCGAATGAATATACTACCGGATCGGAATCTTGACCCGCTGAGAAGATCCAGCGAGAAACTCAGCGGAATGATGCATGAGTTAGGTTGCACGTCGAACTCTTTGCCGAGTTCGACGAGTACAGTTGCTGAGGTACCTTAGCCTGCTCCTTGTGTTAGAACTGAAGGCATCAATTGGACATACTGTTTATCGGTTATCTCAACATTGAAATCGGATCACATGACTTCACGGTTGACATTTATATTAGATCAAATGCCTTACCTACCTTTGCGGGTTTATAATGCCCTATATCAGCCCCCAGAGTTTCTCAGCGGGTCTTCTCAGTGGGTCGCGATTCCGATCAGGTAGTAGATTCATTTGTAAGGCAGGTGCTTTCAAGTCCTCTCCAAGTTCCAAATGCTTCTCCTTTGGAGGCGCTCGAGCAGCTGTTAGCGAATTTGCTCACCCATCTGTTCTGGTGGAACTGGAAAGGCCTCCGGGCCACCAGAAACCCTTTCTACCTAATTTTTTTTATTATAATCCGCCCTAAAATCAATAAAAATAGATACACAATGTTTTTCTTAAAATGTAGATGTCGCTTGTGAGCATATGTTCCTTAAATATTTAAGTGGGTACCTACTTACAATAATTAATGTTTGCCAAATGATTTGAAGTCCACCATGCTCGATATAAGTCTTACGACCCGTTAGGTTTTATATGCTTCACATATATTATTATTTTTGAATTTTTTGAAATGAAATGTGAGTTGATTAATTTGAAACATTAATAAATTGACATGAAATTAAATGAAATGCAATAAGATGAGATAATATGGTCATCCCATATCATCTCATTAAAATGGTGGTTATTTACTGAGACTTTTTCAGTTGACTTTTTGGAAGATCCCGAGAAGCTATGTCCAGCGGCTTTGTTTCATTTCCCCATATTTGTGCACTTTCACAGATACTAAACAGATAATAAACCACCATTATCACATATTTAAACCTGAAGGAACACTAAATAGACAAAATAAAACAATTTACTCAACTTTGCTCCTCGGGTTCCCGCCAAAACTAACTGGTAACTAAGACCTTTAGGTCAAGTCTCATTATAATTTATATTCTTATTTGAAAAAATATAATATAGAATGAATTAAAATGAAGATGATTAATCTGAAACATTAATCAACTGAGGTGAAATGAAATGAAATGAGATGAGATGATATGGGATGAAATATAATCTCAGTAAAATGGTGGTTATTTACTGAAATTTTTTTTAGTGGACTTTTTGGAGGATCCCGCGAAGTTACGTCCAGCGGCTTTGTTTAATTTTCCCACATTTGTGCACTTTCACAGATATTAAACAGTTAATAAACCACCGTTATTACCAGTTTAAACCTGAAGAAACACTAATTAGACAAAATAAAACAAATCACACAACTTCACTCCTCGCGTTCCCGCCAAAAAGTCCGCGTAAATATATAGGGTAGGTATAGCTATAGATACTAGTTGTGAAAAGTCCTCCATAGAATTAATTAGTCGACTATTATCAAAGCCGGCAATCTGACTTTTGGACAATGATTGGTAAATCAGAAAAACGAATTATTGACTTTGTATTCCATTGGCAGTCACAAAACTCTTCGGAACGACATCTTAGATAAATAACAGGTTAACTATTAACCTTTATTTAATGCAGGTTTTGAACCGTATTCTTTGAAGGAGACGATTATATTCAAATCAATCTGTATTGACATATCAATAAAATTTTTTTGTCCAAATGCACAGATTGCCACCTTTGATAATAGACGACTCATATATGAGTCGACTATTATCAAAGGCGGCAATCTGACTTTTGGACAATGATTGGTAAATCAGAAAAACGAATTATTGACTTTGTATTCCATTGGCAGTCACAAAACTCTTCGGAACGACATCTTAGATAAATAACAGGTTAACTATTAACCTTTATTTAATGCAGGTTTTGAACCGTATTCTTTGAAGGAGACGATTATATTCAAATCAATCTGTATTGACATAACAATAAAATTTTTTTGTCCAAATGCACAGATTGCCACCTTTGATAATAGACGACTCAAATATCGCAATCTGTTTTAAAGAACGTAGCAGGAGTGACTATCAATTTTTAAAAAAAACATCTTGTTACCGAAACTGTCAAGCTGTAGATTCTCGAGATTCTCCAAAAGTCCACTGAAAAAGTCTCAGTAAATGACCACCATTTTACTGAGATTATATGTCATCCCAAACCATCTCATCTCATTTCATTTAATTTCATCCCAGTTGATTAATGTCTCAAATTAGCCATCTTCATTTCATTTCATTTCACTTCATATTATCAGTTTTCGTAAAAATAAGAATATAAATTAAAATAAGATATGACTTAAAGTCTTAGTTACCACGTCGAAAATCCCTTTAAAAAAGTTACGCACAGATTATATCCAATCTTCGGGGCCAGAGAGAGCTATACATAGATTATACACTTAATTTATACGAGAGAGCTATACCTATAGGTACCTACCTACTAAACTTTGATTTTTGCGGTGAGTGTGATTAAATACTAAATGTACTGATTTACTCAAATATATATAAGAAATTGTTGTCTCTCGGCTATAATTTTTTTTCTTACAAGTAAATAAATACTATATACACGCTATTAGTAACATTTAATAAGAGAACTAAATTGTAATAAGCTACAACACAATTTGTTTGACCGGTAGATTAACGAAACCTACAAAGAAAAATGAGTTGCCCGTACAACGCTGAGCAATTAGACCAGTTGAAATCCTTTGTGGAAATATGTAAAACACAGCCGCAACTATTACACCATCCACAATTGGCGTTTTTTAAGGATTATCTGATATCTCTTGGTGTATCATTGCCGACCGCTACTTTTGGTGCCAAAGATTTTACGGCTGCTGGTGATAAGTAAGTTCAAACTATAATAAATATGCAATAAAATGAACAATTTTCAACAAATTCAAAAGAAAAATTAGCAAATTTAGCATGGTCACGTAGTATGTTAATCATCGAAATATTTTCTAGAATGTCACTGTAAGCTGTAAACGCTAATCACTTTATTACGTATTTAAAGTCAATATTTTTACTTAGCTTTGATTAGAGATTTTCTCATCTTTACATAACAACTATCCCATAAATAACCCTATTTACTTATTTCAGAAAATCTAGCAATGAAGAAAAAGTGGAATCGTCATCTGACGAGGAACAGGAGCCTGAATCAGATGTAGAATTAGATATGGAAGGTAAGAAGAATTTTTTTGTATGAATGATGGTCAACTTTGGCCAATCATCCTGCTTCCAGTGCCTCCTTTTCTTTACAGAATTCTAACTGGAAAAAAATGATTTGTTAATTATGTTTACCAGTAACCTTCTATTATTCTTTCCATAGAGTTTCACAGATTTCAAGTAATGAAAACTTTTAATGATTTCCCTGAAATTGATTGCTTACCAACTTTGTGCATATTCAAGCTACTTAAGGCAAGCTTCCTGAGTGTTGCCGCGCCGCATGCTACTACCACTAGTGCGCTAACACCAGAAGGATGGGATGACGCCTTGGTTGCTGTGGTCTGCGTTTCCATAATCACTGTGGTCGCCAACATACTGTGGAAGAACCTGATCGGCGATGTATCGCGTTCCGACCCACAAGCTGGTTCTGACCCAGCAAGGTATCCTGGAACGTTGGTCGTCGACGACCCATCAGTCGGGTGTCCTCAGGGTAGAGCCACGAGTCTGGTTGTAGTGTTGATCCCAGGAATCCCCCTACTCTAACTGATTTCTGACCCCAGGCGGAGATTGGGCGTCGGGTGAAAGAGTGTAGGGGAGACATTTAGTGGGTAGAGTCCTAAATTCCATCTCTTGGGCCCGCCGTCCGCTCCTAACATTTGCAGACTGTCCAGTGTGCATCTCTATGAATACCATATGAATTCAACTGAGGATACTGAACCTGATGGTAAACAATCACTGTTGCTCATTAATGCCAGGTGCTATGATTAGAAAATGGGGATTTGAAAACGGAATTATCTCAACTAATTCTTGAGAGCACTCCATATGGAAACAAAAGCTGCAAAAACAGAAGTCCCTCTGTAGAAGGAGAGATTTGAAGTGATTTGTGTTGTGAGATCAAAATTATCATTGATCCAAATACCTTTTTTTTCCATATGGGTTTTAATAAAGGTAGTTTGTCATGGGGAAAACTGGCATAGAAATCTCTGGATATGGAAGCAATACATTAGGACCAATCTGTGTTGTGTAATGCATAAGTCTGTCCAAACATTAAGTACTGCTTCATTCTATTAAGGACTCCCATTATGTACCTACAAGGAATGTTGAAGAATGCTGGAAACATAATTGTCAAAATTCTTACATTTTGTTATACTAAATGTATGCAGCACAGTACTCTCCTGAGATTAAACAGCCCTCTAACCCCACAAACACTTCATGAATGCCACTGTCCAGCCTGAGACTAAATATTATTATAAAATCAATATCATAAATTATTATTTAAATATGTGTTTACCATTAAAGATTATATACAAATATTTATTTCATATTCCACGAAATGAGAACTACTAATTCCAGAAGTGTTACTGATTAAGGACAAAGAAAAATTGTAACAAGAAAATGGATTACCTAAGGCTTTGATTCTAAGTAATAATTCATAAGTATATTTTCACATTTTGGTCTTTGATTCCCAAATAACCAATAAAAGTCCTCATTAAACAGGAATAATACAATATTGGCATACACCAACAATAGTACAGTCATTTATAAGAGACTTTGTCTTCAGGTGTCATAGCTCCTGATCAAACAGACGAATCTCAAGACATGGGTGATCCAAACAAGGAGGTCACTGAAGAAGAAAGAGATGAGTCAGATGAAAAGCGCTCTGAAGCAATGAGAGCATTCTCGGAACAAAAATACGACGAAGCTATTAATCTATATACTGCAGCCATACAATTAAATCCACAGAGTGCATTGTTGTTTGCTAAACGGGGACAGGTCAGTTGAATAAAACATTGCTTTTAATTGTTACAAAATAAATTTAAGTACACAAACAAAAATAGTGCATTACCGCCAACAATACAATGATCATTGGTAAAAGGTCAGCATGGTACTTTTCATTTGCTGTTTCCACATAAAATGTTCAAACATCCACACTGATATTTCTTCATAGTGTAAAAAAAAATCAAACCCTCAAAAATTATAATTTGTGGAAAGGTAGGACTTCTTGTAACTCACACAGGTGGACAAATAGATCACAGGTTCTTGGCTTGGAAGAATTAGCAATCTTATTCGGCTTGAATGGCCATTGTATTTAAATTAAAATACAAAAGCTAACAACTTTGGTACCTAATAAATTAATTTAACATTTAAAAATCCAAAAGGCAGTTAGTACTTTAATAATAAATCAGGTCAAGACCTTTAATTATGACGAGTGTTATTATAGTACGAATAAAAGCTGTAGTACAAGAGCATAAAATTTCTAAAAAGATACAAAAAATCTGTGTTATTATTTTTTAATATATTGAGATTTTGGCTTCATGTCTAAAGGTGGATGGCGGCATATACGGGCTCCAGTAATCACTTAATAACCGGTTGGCCGTAAGCTCGTCCACCAATAAATAAAAACTTATAGATCCCTTTCTGATAAACAACAAGTGCCTGCCTAAAAAAAAACCATTGTTCTTGTTCTCGTATGTCGTATCACTCTTGTCAGAGCGGTCGTGGTCGTCATCCAGCATCATTGTTGTGGGCAGATGTTATGCGCCTCACGAGCAATCGCCACTCCTCCCGGTTTGTGGTGAGCCTGGTGCACTCATGCAAACAGCCGCCAACTGCTGACTTGATCTGGTCGGTCCATCGCATGGGCACCCTTCCACACGGTCTGGTGCCTTCTACTTTGCCCTGAACGACAAGGCGCTCTATGGAGTCATTTCTTGTTCTAGGTGTATCTAAAACTAAACAAACCAAATGCATGTATTAAAGACTGCACACATGCCTTAGAGTTGAACTGTGACAGCGCAGCTGCCTACAAATTCCGAGGGCGAGCATATAGGTAATTGAGACTGAATTTAGTAATACACAAAAATATTATTAAGAATATTTGAACATATAAATTCCTTTTACAAATTTCATCTGACTGTAAATAAAAATAAAAGATGAGGATTTCTTGAATCTCTGATAGAATTATTGAATTGACTATTGCAGAACTTCCTCTACTTTTCAACTATAATAAAAAAAAAATTAACTTTGTGTAATATTTGGTAAATTGCTGAATATAAATGATATTCAAATATTTTGTTGTGAAGCTCTTGGGCACTGTCTTTATTAAATATGTTTCTTTCTATAGGCTCTTGGGTAAATTTGAAGAATCTTCCCACGATCTTTGTGAATCCTTAAAGATTGACTATGATGATCAAACAAATGAGTGGCTTAATGAAGTTAAACCAAATGCTGAAAAATTACGTCAACACAAATTAAGTGCCCAACGTAAAAAAGAGGAGAAAGAGGTAATTTAGACAATTTTGACCATATAAAAATAATGTATTTTTGTCTCATGTTACATTAAATGATTTAAATTGAGGAAGCATAAAAAATTGGTACTCATACTTACTATATCACTTTATTACAAAATTACAGCATAGAGAGAAATTACGCAGAGCCCGTAAAGCACAGGAAGCAAGAGCACGTGCTGCTCAGGCCCAAGCCAATGCTGCAGCTGGTGCAACACCCGGGGATTTCCCCGGCTTCCCTGGAGGCATGCCTAATGTCCCTGGTGGTATGCCTGCTGGTGTAAATCTGGATGACTTCAATGACATGTTCCTTGATCCAGAAATTATGGCAGCATTCCAGGTAATTCTTTGATAATTCATATGGTAATTTTAAAGAATATTTAAAGAGATAACTTCGTTTTTCAATAAACTTATAACATTATTTTTTCAGGATCCTGAAATATCTGCAGCATTCAAAGATGTTACAAGTAATCCAGCAAATTTCATTAAATATCAGAACAATCCTAAAATTGCTGCTGTTATAGCTAAATTACAAGCGAAACTTGGTAGACGTTCTGGTGGACCTGCAGGCGGCTTTCCAGGTAATCATAAAATTTCAAGTGAAGATAAAATGAATTGACCCATGCTTATGAATCCTCAAGGTTAGCAGAGGCATTCACATTATTTTATTGTCTTGATAGGAGTTCTAGCAACTGATTATCAGCTCTTGATGGGATAGCTCGCTTATAAACCAACAGAACAGATTGATTATTGAGTTATTTTCATGTTTTTGACATTCTGGTTAGGGTAAAAAAAAACAATATAATATTTTATTTTCAAACATGTGATACGCTTAAGACTACTTTTACGGTTTAATCTCGCTTTTCTTATATTCATTACATTATTTCTGATATTAGTTTTGTTAAAACAGAGGACTGTTCATCGTGGCGTACTGTAAAACCGGTTTTAATTGTGTCTGCGACTTTCAAAAGCCGAAAAAAATACAACATATAAACAATTTCCTAATGGGTTCTGCACTGAATGCAGTTTATGTCGCGAAAGACCTAAATACATTGGTTATACTAATATGTCTAATATGAGGTGTATAACATTTGTGACATACAGTTCGATGAAGGAACTAGGAATGTTAGTAAGTGTTATGGCGGAATGTAGCTGTAAGGCACGAAAGTAAATTTACTTTAATAAACTTACTACTACAATAAGTTCCCCAGTCATAGAGAAATAACTGGAAATCAATGCATATAAAAGATGAAGATATGAAATTCAACACCATATTCAACCATATAAGTTTTATTATGGCGCCTCGTTATTTTAATCTATATGTCACTCTCAGTCTCGGCACCTTACTCTGTGTTATACATGGACTTTTAATATATTGCCACTATTTTTTCCCTTTTTACAAAGCCCAACCAAACTGAACTACATTGTGAACATGAGAGTATGCTATATGACTTCAGTATTTTCCACAGAGAAACCAATGAATAGGGTAAAAACACCGAGAAAATGTGCACGTTTATAATGTAATTTGAAATAATTTTTGTTTGTTTTTTTAGGTTTTGGTGGACCCAAACCTGGCGCTGGACCACGGTCGTCCGCCGATGATGACGTCGGACTTGATTAATATTTCATAGTCTTTAACTAACTAACATTCTAAATTTTGCTTATAAAATATATTCGATCGTATATTTGTACTGTACCAATTTAAAGAACGGGAAAAGTTTAACGCTATTAAATTTTTCTTCATTTGTCACCTAAAATTCTTCGTCATTCTCGAGCCAACATTACTTAAACAGTCAAATAACGGGACCGTCAAAAGGTCGCTGGATTTAAAAAACTTATGTATTGTTGCGAATTATATATAGAAACTTGAATGTAAGATTCTATTTCATTTCATAATATAACTTTCTAACAGTTTTTTTTTTTAAATTATTGCATATGTTTTCATTAAGCGGGCTACATACATGCATTTGAAACAGCACTACATTGTAGCGTTACTGATAGTTTTCACTTATTAACTGATGATTATTATTACTTACTCCCTTTTTGTCCACATAATTATGGTAAGTGAAAGCTAATATTATGTTGCCGATTCTTTATTAATAGTCGGTTACTAAAAATAACACCGCCTCATTAAGGACTAGGTATGTAGCCCTTCTACTTGTGTATGCATTTCGTTGGTAACACCTAGAATTGTATTTGCTAACATTTTGTCAATATAAAGATGTTAGTTAAAATAAATATTTTATTATTTATTGCCCCGAGTTGGATGGAGAATCTCACGACTCATGGTGCTTAGTATGTACTGAAGCTCAGACGTCACAACGTGAATACTACAATACATTTATATATGGAGTCGAATTTTCTAAGTGGTTTATCGGCGGTATCAGTGTTCGAATCTGAAATAATTACTACTTTGCAACGAAAATAATCAAGATGGTGGTAGGTGATACCTATTTCTACCGTACCTTACTATACACCTTGAATCTAATCCAGAGAAGCTAGATTACCATACTGCGAACCATTTATGATCAGTCGCGAAGCAGCTGCTCTTGAGATGTTACATCCTTTGGAGACGCTCGGACTGCTGTTAGCAAATCCCACTCCTCCTGGCTATTTGCGACATCCTCCGTACTCCGCGGACCTTGCTCCAACAGATCACCATTTTTTCCGGAATTTGGACAATTTCTTACAAGGAAAAAAATTCAACTCCAATGCGGCAGTCCAAACCGCCTTTAAAGAGTTTATTAATTCTCATCCCCATGGTTTTTTTAGTAAATGGATCAATGCACATATGAGATGGCAAAAGTGCATAGATAACAATGGTGCACTTTGGTTAATGAAATAGATAAATAAAAAATTAAAATTGACTATATTCCTCCCGTACAAAACGCCAATTTCATATGTAAGGACCTAATATAATTTTGCGCGTTTGATTTTTATTACACGTTTTTTTATTTTTTTTATTGCCTATATGTGTGGACGAGCTCACTCACAGCCCGCCTGGTGTTAAGTGGCTACTGAAACCCATAGACATCTACAACGTAAATGCGCCACACACCTTGAGATATAAGTTCTAAGGTCTCAGTATAGTTACAACTGCCCCACCCTTCATGTTATTCCTTCACCGTGGAAGTCATTCGTGAACTCGTAGATTCGAACACCGATGCATCGCTATATACGAATGCACCGGCCGTCTTATGCCGGCCACTGACATGGCTTGTCAGTGGCCGGCATAAGAGCATAAGCCGGCCGGTCGTCGGCATGTGAAGGGCCGTCAAACATTCATTCGCAAACCTAGCGGCTGTGCAAATAGGTTCGCATACTCAATTTGCGAACCCGTTTGCCCTTCCTCCTACACTTGTTTACGAATGTCTCACGAATTTCTCCTCCTTTTTAATTCGTCAATAGAACATTGAAGAGAAAAAGAGTTTTGAATTCTTTCCCAGACATCATTAACAGCCATGCTGTTTTTATCGGATTTCTTTTGATGAAGATACGCTACACAGTAGACGTCACGAACTATGAAAATGGAGATACGTCCGTTACCTTCGCAATCGTCGGCGCAACTGGGCAAACGAATATGTGGGAGACTACGCGAAGGTTCGCGGTTCGCGCGCCTTGATGTCTGTTAAAAAACCGACACAGCTTGGAAAACCGCGAATGCAGCGAAAACTTTGCATAATCATTTGCAAATGTCGTCCCACACTTGCGGGTTTGCGTATTCGTGCGCATGTGAGTGACCGGTATTATTCTTTAGGCCACGACTTCAAATATATATACACATACATCTGCCATATAAGACACTGACATACAAAGTTACATTTTAAGTATGCAGAGATGAAACCAGCCTGCCATCTCTGCCATACTGGCTATTCTCTATATTCCTTACACAGGAATATCAATGCTAGACAAATATACCAGTAAACTCTAAATTGATGAAAAAATATATACGTGTTAGTATCCTTTCTAGTAGGTATATACCACAAATAGTTTCCATGCAACTTCTATAAATTAAATATAAAATAAATTAAACAAAATCCTAGAATTTTTATTTTTCTGATTATACAAAAATACTTAAACATCATTTACTCTCCCCCAGCCTAGTCGGATTTTCTTCTCATGAAGTTTTAGCCATGAAGGCATACTCTTAGGCAGTTGTTGAGCATTGGGGAATTTTAAAGGAGGAGGAGGCCTCTTAAATGGGTCTTCATTTTTTAGTTTACGTAGCAAATATTCTTCGTTTATCTTCTTTGGATCGCGATATTTGTCCATATAAAGATTGAAGGGTTTTCGGCGTGGAAACCATTCCTGGGGTCTGATATATGGCGCTGGGAAATCATATTCATATTCTGAAAAAAGTACACAAATTAGTGAGTAACTTAACATCTTTTAGCTTAAGACTAGAGCCTAAACAATAATTTTTAAGGGTTCGTTGAATTTTTAATTAGTTTTTTTTTTTATTGCTTAGGTGGGTGGACGAGCTCACAGCCCACCTTGTGTTAAGTGGTTACTGGAGCCCATCCACCCACCTTGAGATATAAGTTCTAAGATATAAGGTCTCAGTATAGTTACAACGGCTACCCCACCCTTCAAACTGAAACGCATTACTTACTGCTTCACGGCAGAAATAGGCGGGGTGGTGGTACCTACCCGTGCGGACTCACAAGAGGTCCTACCATTTTTTTATTTTTTTTTGTTGCCTATATGTGTGGACGAGCTCACAACCCACACCTGGTGTTAAGTGGTTACTGGAGCCCATAGACATCTACAACGTAAGTGCGCCACACACCTTGAGATATAGATCTAAGGTCTCAGTATAGTCACAACGGCTGCCCCACCCTTCAAACCGAAACGCATCACTGCTTCACGGCAGAAACAGGCGGTGCGGTGGTACCTACCCGTGCGGACTCACAAGAGTGTCCTACCACCAGTAATTGCGCAAATTATAATTTTGCGGGTTTGATTTTTATTACACGATGTTATTCCTTCACCGTGGAAGTCAATCGTGAACATTTGTCAAGTGCGTATTTCATTAGAAAGATTGGTACTCGCCTGCGGGATTCGAACACCGTTGCATCGCTACATACGAATGCACCGGACGTCTTATCCTTTAGGCCACGACGATAAAAGTTTTCTTTAAATTCCTTTCCATTTTCATAAGATTATCACATTAGCTTACCTTATACTCACTATCTGGAAGTATTTAGGATAACAAACATATATTATTTTGTGGAGTTTAGAATATGCGAATTAAAAATTATACCTGGTTCTTTTGCATTTAAGACATTGTGGAAAAAACTTCTAACGGAATAATCCCAAACACTCTGGTAAAACGCTAATCCAATTGGTGTGATATTATCTTGATGTTTTTTATACCATTCTCTAGTAACAAATGTGCGATCTTGAAGAGCTGATGACGAAGTAACTGAAATTTTGCATTAAGAAATATTATTAATATAATAATAAATAATTAATACAGAAGCGAAATGAATTAAATTCATTCATTATTAATCATTCTGCAACATTAATCGAGGCTATAATTGTATTGTTGTAAGTTGTAACATTCAAAAACAAATTGACAATGAATATAAAATCTATACTTAATATTATAAAGCTGACGAGTTTGATTGTTTGAACGCACAAATCTCAGGAACTACTGGTCCGATTTAAAAAAATATTTCAGTGTTAGATAGCCCATTTATCGAGGAAGGCTATATATCATCACGCTAAAACCAATGCAGGCGGAGCACCAATAAATAATGTTTCAAAATCGGGGTTTTTTTCCCTTTTGAGAGCTTCCACTGCGTGCGCTGCGGAAACGGATAGTTTCGCTAAAGTGATGTACCTATGAGAGAATTGTTCGCCTTTAAAAGATCTAAAAAAAAGTCCGCGACAGCATATGTCTACGTTTAAAGGCTGGCTCACTATAACGTTTTTATGCTAACCATATTTGTTCTAAAATAACGCATTGTTTGTGAAGGTGTTTTTTATAAAGATGATATTAATCCCTATCCAAATAAATACGTTATTCATTACAAGATTGAAACACCTAAATCACTTCAAGATAGGCTTTGACAATTATAGATTTTTCTGGATTTCTCCATCATCAGATTTTGATGTAAATAGGACCATACGGGAAGTCTACCCTTTCGAACAAAAAAAAAGAAAAAATATATATCAAAATCGGTTCAAGCATTCTCGAGAAATCGGTGAACATACATAGATAAAAGATTATGGTCGAATTGATAACTTCCTCTTTTGAAGTCGGTTAAAAAGCGTGATTTCGGTTCCTTAAATAGCTCCTTAACATTCTATTATTCAAAAATATTTTCATTTTCTACATAAATGAAGAGGCAGGTAAAATTTAGCGTTATGTCAAAGTAACTATTCCACGTGGACGAAGTCGCAAGCAAAAGCTAGTAAATCATAAAATACAAACCTTTTGGTAAAGCATAATCAATTGTCTTATCCTGTTTATAAAGAACAAACACATATCTGTGGTAACCAGTGCCTTTCAAAGGAAATGGCTGTAAATATTCAACAAGAGTTTCACCCTTCTCGATAGCATTACCAGGTATATTAGCCACAAGCCAATGTAGATATTCCTTTTCATTCTCATATAAATGACCATCTAAGCTAGTAAATGCTAAAGTCCATAATGCATTGTCATCAGATTCATAAGTAATAATTGGTGCCTCTAAAGCCTCTGTAGGCTTAATTACATTTCCTGCACAAACAGGCAAAAATGTGCCATCCTTCAAATTGTACAGAGCATCTATGTTTAAATGCGGTAAAAAATATCCTTCACCATAAAGATGTTCAAATACACCATAATGGTCTGCAATTTGTTTTTTATGAAATGGACCTGTAGTTTTCAGCCATTCTTTTCTGACATCTTCCAGGTTTATTTCAAGTTTTAAATTTCGAGATGATTTTTCCAAGTTTTTATCACTTTTTATTTTTCTCAGATGTTGCAATCGATGATCACGAACTTCTTTACTTTGCCTGGAAATAAAATATATCCAATGACAAATAATACAATAAGTTAATTTTTTGAAAATAATTGTTAAATACTGGTCAAGTATTCAAACTAAAACTTTTAGTACACATTTGTATGTTTAGTACACACATATAAAACTATACATAACTAGAATCTTACACTAAGGTATTAGAATATCTATATTTAGGTTACAAGCAACAACTAAGACTAATAATTTATCTATTATATCTCTGATATACAAGTAGGTAATCTTGTTGAAGAAATGTATTGATACTAGCTTTGACCTAAAAAATGATGTGTTCAAGTAAGACTCCAGACTAAGAAAGAACCAACTAACCTGAGGCATGAGGTCTGTTTCAATTCTATTACAAAATCGCTATCCCACTCTGTAAATTGGAATACAGATACAATGCAAAATTTTTAATATGGTAGTACCTACCCCAGCAAGTGCACCATGATGACTTGTCACTATTATAAATAAGACTTGATCATTTATTCCAAAGTTGTTGATTAAATATCACAACAAATACTAAATAGTTTTTATTTATCTATTGTAATCATATAATTTGAAGTAAGTTCGTACGTATGAAGTACACTAGTATTATTTTACTTCCTTGAAGTAAGTACGTATGAAGTACACTAGTATTATTTTACTTACTTTATTGGTGGGAAGCCAATGTCGATTCGACTTGTGTACAGTTCATCTTTGTAATTAAGTTCTTGGATACGTTGTTTCAAGGACCTCGCATATATAGGCGGATTACCTCGTACTCTGTGCCCCAACCTTATTTGTTGAAGTTGAACAGCAGCTATACGGGCCCCACGGATTGTGTTTAGCATTTTTATTTAAATTTTCAACTAAAAGATAACATCACAAGCAAATTATCTGTATTAAATATTTCTAAAAGATGTGACACTTTTTAAATTTGCTAATGAATTTAATAGCCGTAAAATTACGTTAGATAATATACAATATTATACATAAATATTTGTTAGGTTATTACTGTTAATAGGTTATTAAAGTTGACAGTTGACACTGTTGACAGTAGTAGTGGTAGTTCTATTTTTCCGACTGGTCAGATTTAATGAAGTTGACTAATTTGGTTTTTTTTTTATTGCTTAGATGGGTGGACGAGCTCACAGCCCACCTGGTGTTAAGTGGTTACTGGAGCCCATAGATATCTACAACGTAAATGCGCCACCCACCTTGAGAATAAGTTCTAAGGTCTCAAGTATAGTTACAACGGCTGCCCCGCCCTTCAAACCGAAACGCATTACTGCTTCACAGCAGAAATAGGCAGGGTGGTGGTACCTATCCGCGCGGACCTACAAGAGGTCCTACCACCAATAAATTGCATAATGAATTGCATGAAATTAAATGAAATGAGATGATATGGGATGAGATTTATTCTCAGTAAAATGGTGATTATTTACAGGCATTTTAATGGACTTTTTTGGGAATTTATTGAGAGTTCAATAATCTTTTGATTTTTACTTTATCTATATTCTATAATATTAAATGTAGAATGGAACAAAAACAATTGAAAATGGAAAGAAAGCAAATAAAATGAGGTGATAAGAGATTAAATGAAATGAAATAATATCTCACTAAAATGATGAAAAATTGACTGAGTGTTAGACTTTTTGGAAGAGCCTGAGAATCCATAAACATTGATTGTATTTCGTTTTCTCAGATATGTGCACTTTTACAAATCTGAAACGTTTTGAAGGCATTATTGCTACACGTTTAAACCTCTTCTTATCAGCCCATGGACGTCCACTGCTGGACATAGGCCTCCCCCAAGCCTCGCCACAAAGACCGGTCCTGCGCTGCCTGCATCCAGCGGATCCCCGCGAACCTCAATAGATCGTCGGCCCATCTTGTGGGAAGCCTACCCACGTTACGTCTTCCAGTACGCGGTCGCCACTCAACTTTCTGGCCCCAACGGCCATCCGTTCTGCGAGCAATGTGTCCTGCCCACTGCCACTTCAATGTCGCAATCCTTTGGGCTATGTTTAAACCTCACTAGGCAAAAATTACTAAATTGAATACTATTCACACAGTACTCCAGTGTACTTCTCGTGTACCTACCTGCCAAAAACTTTTTTAGTTTATGCAATACTATTAATAGTTCAATAATCTCGCCCAATCTTCTTACGTGATTCTGATCCGGTAGCAGATTCATTCGCGAAGGAGCTGCTCTTGAGATGATAAGGTCTCCTTTGAGCGCACTCGGGTAGCTGTTAGCAAATCCCACCCCTCCTGGCTGAGCCTGTGTTTGCACATCTGTCCTGACGAAACTGAAAAGGCCTCCGGGCTACCAGTTAACCTACCTTAATAAAAAAAATTCAATAGTAAAAAGTAAAGTAAAACTTAAAAAATCTAATATACCTAGAACAAAAATATTATAGACTAGCTTCCTAGCAGCTCTTAATTATTTTGATGTTTTTTTATGGGAATGAAGCAATTTACCGCGACATTCAACATCAACGCGACTATTGAGTGCCTACACTTCTGTAATGATATTAGAAAATGTACTTAAAATACCTACTTATGATAATATTTTGTATTTCATAAATGCAGAATATTCAGTTGATTTTTTTAGACCTCACGCAGTTATATGATTATTACATCATATGGCACTTAAGTTTTTAAGGCTTAATTCTAATGGTTTCACTTAATCTTTCTCATCACATACAACTAGCTATACTGAGACTTTAGAACTCATTACTCAAGGTGGGTGGTAGCATTTACGTTGTAGTACCTACTATATGGGCTTCGGTAACCACTTAACACCAAGTGGGCTGTGAGCTCATCCACCCATCTAAGCAATAAAAAAAAAATACGTCATCTCAATATTTTTTTCTCTGATTTTTGGTTATTTCCTATAAAGGTGAGTCTGTAAATAAAAATACATTACTTCGAAAAAATGAATACTGTGATTTTTATTCATAACCTGTTAAAATTTGACATGTAATAACTACTCGCCAATTCTAAAATCATAAAAATTAAATAGGAGCAAGATAAAAAAAGTATTCTTGTCAATTGTGGATGAGTAAGTACAACTTTAACCGGTCATCGTTCTCGTCGAACCCGTCGGTTGCGACGAAGGGCTCGACGAGTAAATTAACCCTCAGACACAGCCCACTGAGTTTCTCGCCGAATCTTCTCAGTGGGTCGCGTTTCCGATCCGGTGGTAGATTCTGCGAAGCACGGCTCTTGCTAGGGTTCGTGTGAGCAACGTCGTCAGGTTTGAGCCCCGTGAGCTCACCTACTAGTTAAGGTTACGCTGATATAGCCTCTCAAGGCTATCAGAATAGGTAGGGAATTTTTTTTTTTTTTTTTATTTCGGAAAGATCCTTCTCCTTTAATTTGAGCTATCTCTTACCGTGTCTTTTTTTGAAGTATGAGTTATCGTATGAAGGGTAGAAATATTCGCATTGGTCATGGTTTAGCTACACCGACTATAATATGAGAACTACGATAGAATGTTTTATGGTGTCACCATAAATGTAACTATTATCGGTAATCGGTAAAGCCTTGTATGTTTATTTGTCCGTTGAAAGTAATTTGTCTTGACCAACTTCATTCAACAGCGAATGCCGAACATACCTAACTAACTGCGCTTACTTAATATTGTCTTATGATTAACAAGAACAAAGAAGCTCATGACTCATTGCTGACTTCATGTTATGCAGTCATTATGATTTAAAAGCGACAACCCAATATATCCGCATGTTCGCACGCAAAAGATGCCGTACCCTATGATGGGCGTCTGTACTTAGATAAGCAAGTAACCGACGCAGGGCGGCGCGTGCCGTAAGGAACTCTGCGCGAATCTTTTCTACTAAGGCCTGCAAATTGCCGGACGTTTAACGGAACGTGTCTGATATACAATGAAGAACGCTAATGAACCGAGACTGTTTTAAGGTTTCGATTAGTTGTTACCTTACGAATTTTCTCGGCTTTCTTAAACACTTACGCTATGATCTTTGTATTTGATGTTATTACTGACTAATGTAAATGAGGGAAAATAGCCTTTAAATCCATGTCCGGCATTAAGGGAGAGGCGCTAGAACTGGCTAGAAGCCACGCTGATATTAAATGTCAACCATTTGTACTATTACATAGAAATACGTTTCTACTAGACTGCACAAGCCGGAAATTTGGCGGATCGTTCATCCTTCTCTAACATTCGCGTTACGGAGAAATAGAGAAAAATGCTGAAGCGAATATGATTTTAATGTGTGAACAAGTCTGATCTAGTGTTGTGCAAACTTAAATGTATACGTTTCGTTTATCATATTTGTTGATTGATCGCAAATTATCAAAGACTGGCGTATTCTCATAGACATACTTCAGTGCGTATTCTGCATTTAATGGTGTATTCAATAGACTGACGGAAGAATCAGTAAATCAATGAAACGACCAAAGAGAATAATCTAAATATATATAAATATATAATTATAGTCACTAGATTGTGGATGAATGTTTGTAATTGGTACTAGATAGTAAAGTAAAATACGGCGATATATACACTGTAGGACACTTATGAACAGTATTCAATTTGAGTGAGACAGTTCCGACAGTGCACACTAATTGTGTTTTACAAATAAGACTCCAAAAGAAAGATCAATAAAATGTTAAATTTAAAACACTAAGCTATTTTATCACACAGCGAAGTGAGTATTTGTGTCTTGAAAGTATTTTGTTAGGTACATATAGTGGGTGTTGTGTTTTAAATAAATTTGACTCTCCTATTTAATTCACATTGTGTTTTAGGAGCCATTTACACATGGTGAAAAGTCACGTACTCATTTGCAACTATAAACAAAAATGATCCACGTAAGAAAGTGACAAATAAATAAAGTCGAAACAGTGCGTGCATTTTGTCCCAGCAAAATGGATATCAAAAATATTCAGAAAAACGCCATGCAAAAAAGTGCGGAGTTCACTTTCACTCCGCCACCCGAGGCTCCAGTATTTGAACCTACAGCTGAAGAGTTTTTGGATCCCTTGAGTTATATCGCTAAAATTCGTCCTGTGGCTGAGAAAACAGGAATTTGCAAAATTAAGCCACCATCTCGATGGCAACCACCTTTTTCGTTAGATGTGGACAAATTGAAATTTGTTCCTCGCATTCAAAAAGTAAATGAGCTGGAAGCTATTACGAGGTTAAAACTTTTGTTTCTTGAAAAAATCTTAAAATTTTGGGATTTACAAGGCTCCCCCTTAAAGATACCTATGATTGAAAACAAAACTCTGGACCTTTATTGTTTAAAATTTTGGGTTGATGAAGAAGGTGGTTTCGAAAATTGTAATACTCCTAAAAAATGGCGAAAGATAGCAAATTCCATGGGTTACAGTCAAAATACCAGTACAATGAATTTTTTAAGGAGCAATTATGAGAAAATATTACTTCCATATGAAATATTTGAGAAAAGCAAAGCTGATATTTTGAAAACAGTTAAAAAGACTGAAACAAAAACTGAATCTAAGGTTGGAGAACCTGGAAAATTAATGTTTAAAGAAGTATCAGTAGAATCAATTACCAAAGTCAAGGATGAGAGCGAATTGAAAGAAGAAAAGCTCAGCAAAAGTATAAAGAAAACAAAAACAGGTTCAGATATTACAATTGAAATAGATTTGACCAAAAGTAATTTAGAAAATGAAGTATTAAAAAGAAACCGTGAGTTAAGAAGATTGGCTTGCTATGGACCAGGACCTAAAATGCCAGGACTCAATGATGAAGAATTTGATATAACTAAATCCAGAAAAAGACCGCGGTATGATTTGGATCCATTAGCAATTTATATTTGTGCAATTTGCCAAAAGGATCACAGAGATGACCTGCTTCTCATTTGTAATGGTTGTCAAGATACTTATCATACATTCTGTTTAAAACCACCACTGACAGCTGTGCCAGATGGAGACTGGCGATGTCCCTGTTGCATTGCGGCAGAGGTACATAAACCAGCAGAGGCATTTGGGTTTGCTCAAGCTGAAAGAGAATATACGCTTCAGCAGTTTGGAGAAATGGCAGATAAATTTAAATCTGAATATTTTAGCATGTCTGGTCATTTGGTTCCCACTAATGTTGCAGAGAAAGAATTTTGGAGAATAATTTCATCAGTAGAGGAAGATGTTACGGTTGAATATGGAGCAGATTTACATTCAATGGACCACGGCTCTGGATTTCCAACTAAATCATCTCTAAATCTCTATCCTGGTGATCAAGAATATGTTGATTCTGGTTGGAACCTCAATAACTTGCCAGTCTTAGAAGGCTCTGTATTAAGATTTATTAATGCAGACATATCAGGTATGACTGTCCCTTGGATGTATGTAGGGATGTGCTTTTCAGCATTTTGTTGGCATAATGAAGATCACTGGAGTTATTCTATAAATTATTTACATTGGGGTGAAGCAAAAACTTGGTATGGAGTACCTGGGAGTGGAGCAGAACTTTTAGAAAATGCAATGAAAGCAGCAGCTCCTGACCTTTTCAAAACCCAACCAGATTTACTGCATCAGTTAGTTACTATAATGAATCCTAACATTCTTATGGCTGCAGGGGTGCCAATTTACAGAACTGATCAGCAAGCTGGAGAGTTTGTTATCACTTTTCCAAGAGCATATCATGCAGGATTTAATCAAGGATATAACTTTGCTGAGGCAGTTAACTTTGCTCCACCTGATTGGTTACCTATTGGACGAGAATGCATCACTCATTACAAAAAATTAAAAAGATTCTGTGTATTTTCTCATGATGAACTTATATGTAAAATGGCATTAGAAGGAGATAGATTAGACTTGGATACTGCATTACAAACACAAAAAGAGTTAATGCGCGCTACACAAGAAGAGGGATCTTTCCGTGGAAAGCTGGCAGACAAAGGTATAAAGAATGTTCGCAGAACTGCATTTGAGCTGCTCGGTGATGATGAACGACTTTGTGAAATCTGCAAAACGACTTGCTTCTTATCATCTGTTTCATGTAGTGAATGCAAACATATGGCATGCTTACAACATGCAGAAGTTATGTGTGAATGTAAGTGGGAGAAAAAAACCTTATACTATAGGTATGACATGGATGAATTGCATATAATGGTACAAACAATTGACTTTAGGGTTAACAGCTTTGATAAATGGATGACTGATGCCAAGACCCTTTTGCTCCCCACTGCCCCTGATATAGGTAGACTTCAAAAATTGAAAAATTTGATTGATGAAGCTGATGAGTTAAAATTACCAAAATGCAAGTTATTTCATCAATTAAAAGAAGAATATACAAAAACCACCGAGAACACTGAACCGATTGTAATAGAACTTGATGATGATTAATTTAAAAAACCAACTGTAGTACAAAATATTTTAGTGATTGACCTTAAAATTATAATCAATGAAAAATTGTCATGAAGAGATATCAAATAATACTAGTGCTACATCTATCTCAGTCTAGAAAATAAGAAACTTGTTTCATATTAAAATTATAGTTGCAAGTTTTTATTAACTTCCTAGTATGTCATCAATAACATAAAATATTGATTCTTACAATGTTAGAGTATTATAATATTTTTTTTAAATATAAATAATAGCTCTGCACTCTTAGTTCTTATAACAAGGTTGCTGAATATTGTTATTTGTGTAGTATAGTATTATATCTGTATATTTGAATGTAAGGTTTAGATTGACATTGTAAGTGTTTTGTGTAACTCTCCAATTTCACTTATATTTTATTTCATGCTGCCTCTTCACTCTGCGCATTTGGTCAAATATTCTGTATCCGATTGAAACAAAATAAACTTAAAATTAGTGTAATTTTGTTTAGACTTGGTACTGACTATTTGCACAAATTCGGTAAAGATGTTATACACCCACAATGAGTTATCATGATGATTTGTAAAGCTCTTATAGTCTTGCCGATGTGTTCTTGTGAAATGCTGTTATTAACATGATTATTAGTTAAAAAGATAAATATGCTATATTATTCTGAACATAAGTGTGTTACATCCCACCGCCTATGAATATATTTAATTTAGTGCTTTGTTTTAAAAATTGTTAAATTAGAATATGATCACTAATTATTTAAGTGTGTGCGTTTGAATTCTAGTGACAATTAATGGATGCATATATTGAACTTTTTGCTGTATTATTTAGACCTTTGCTAACTCATATAATAATACGATAATTTTGTGAAACTTCATTTATCTTCCATATCCAGAATTATTATTTTGGTTACATATTAATGAAAACATAATTGATCTCAATAAAAACTTTGCTGTTTCATTTAGGGACAATTGCATTACTAAAATTCCTTAAATTCCAAGCCAATATTTTGTAAAATACTAATAACAATTCTAAGTTATTCTATCTATACTATACAAGAGAAATGAATATGCAATTTAATAATTATCCAAGTGAAATACTTATCACCTATATTGTAATGTAAAGTTAAGAAAGCAGAGTGTTTCGAAGTAATTTTATGTGTAATGTAACAAAATGTCCGCTAAATTAATTTTATATTCAATTCCAGTTTATTCACATATTTTGTTGAGACATATGAAAGTTCAAATTAGTAACAGACCCAGAAGCACTTGTAATATTCTTGTTATAATGCAGAAATATAATTCTAAAATACGCGTATGATGTAGATAAGAATTTGGTGCCGAAACTAAACAGAAAAAATGTTTGGACATTTCTATTTCAGTAAATACTTGATCGAGGGATAAATTCTATAAAAATGCCGATGGTGTCGTGTAGCAATATAGCCACAGTAGTTTAAAAATGGATAATACTAGTACATTCAGCATGTTTCGTTTATTTTAATATCCTGTGCAATGTTCTATAAACTGCGTATTGCGACTGCGTATGTATCATCATCCGGCCTATTTCCAGCGCTAAGCAGTGATCTCTTCCGATTTGAATAGCCGTTATACAATACAATGCAATTGAGACATCACAAGGTTATCAAAGTCTCCAAACCAGTTAACAGGATCTTAGAGATACCTAATTGGTCGGCTCAATAACTGTCACGCATCACCTTTAGATATTATTAAGTGAAAGAATACTAACTACTTACGATCCGACTATAAAAGATACAAGAAGATTGTATGAAATGCGAATAAGCTATTACCCTCCAAAGTAAACAAATACAAGGTATTTTACGAATACAGATGCTGGAAACAACTCCCGTTCGCTCGACGCATTCATCTAATGCCTATTTTAATATTAGACATAAAAATTAAATTAATAAAAATAAAAAAATAAAAACATTTTCTACAATTTTTTGTAGGTATTTCGGTTTCGTGTTGTTTCCCATTAGATGAAGTTCTTTTTAAACTATGAAGGAACAAGGCCCAAACTTTGTGATTCATGACCATTAATATTCATAAATGATTCCTTGCTATAACTGTTATACCGACGACGGATTAATTTATATAAAAAAATTGCTTGACAATATTTTTTTTAAAGAATTTGGAAATCCAGAAATGTAACCAAAATGAATTAATTATTGATGTCTATCTTAATTTTCCATTTCATAAACCTAATATAGTGACGTAGTTGTAAGATTTATTTGATTGAGACTGCAACATATATTTTTAAGTGTCGTAAATGTTCATTATGTTACACAAGGTAAATCATAAGTTTATTTACATTTAATTAAATTTTTCATTAGTGTGATTTGTACGTACTGTGATTTTTTGCTGCGAACACCTATATTAATGTAACAAACGTGAGTATTATATAACTAGTAATAAATTATAATTTTCAGTAGTGCACGTTGAGACTTTTATTTAATGTAATCATCACAATGCATTTTATTTGAAGATAGGGGGTTTTATTAAATACTAAAGCCATATTTGTTAACATTTTATTTAAAAAAGTATAAATTAAACATCACAAAGGTTAATTAATTGATAAAGTATTTGGTGTAATAATCGTGATCCGATCACGATAATATTGTATAAAGCTTAAATAATCATAATAAATATCTCCAAAATCCCTAAGCTACGTGTTTTGTGTCAAGAAGAAACATTGATTATACATTGATATCTTTAATAAAATTACACCTTATCCGACTTTCATTTGTGATATAGATAAATTAATAATTTCCTTAATAAAAATTCTACAGACGTCACAATAATATTAATCAGGCCATTAAACGCATGTCAAAATTTGATTAATTAGAGGATGTTTGAGTGTAATCATTATCTGATAGAAATAATTTGCTTTTATTGTGAAGTCTATTCAGAATTACATTAATTACTTAAGGCGAACGTCTATAGATATAATATTTAATATAAAGCTGGGCAGGAATTGTTTAAAACTATTAATGCGATGAAAACATCAAAGGACGGATACATTATAGGTACAAGGACGGAAGTTTTGAGTATTTTAGAACTTTGTTCCTTATGAACTACCTACATGAAAAAAAAACTGAATCGTTTAGACTTAGGAGTTCCATTTAAGTACACAGACGGTAGTTACATAACATACTAGAAATTAATCACAATAAATAACATACAAAATACAACAAACCAGGTACGAAAGCGCACAATACACCGGTTTAATTTTACAATTTTACTGGATCAATCAGCGTGTAAGAAAAATCAAAATTTTGTTAAATACATGTCGCATGTTGCATCATGTTTGTACCTAAAGCGAACAAGCCGGGATCACAGATTACTTGTGTAAATAAGAACACGGAACTAAAAAAGTAAATATTGCACTTATTATCCAGACTTTCTCGGTTTCATTTATCGTCGGTTATCAAAAATTCATCTTTAGGTTAACATGGTCTTAAATTATACTAGGTACTGCTTTTATTGTCTTCGTAGGCAGACGAGCTTGCGACTTTCCTATCTAATGGTAAGTAGAAATCCCCGCCCATGGACCCAGCAATGCCAACAAAAGTGTACTAATTCTCTTTCGACTGATCTTAAGATATATCTGACAAAAGCCTACTGCGAGTTTACCAATAAAACACAAACGCGTTTACAGAGTTCACTATTTCCTAGCGAATGTCACACAGTTGTATAGTTAAGTTTAATTTTCGTACTAAATGACGATTACTGATCTTAAACATATAGACATAAGTGATTGTTTTGAACACAGCGAAGGAAAGTTAATGATGATATATGTAAAATTAAGAATTAAGGTATTATTTCATATAGAGACGTTTGAAGGTTTTTGATTCTCATTGCGTAAGGGAGAAGGTTTTCTTGGAAAAAGGCAATTTCAATCAGATTTTTTTTAAATAATACTGATTTAAACTCGAAAGTACGAAAAGTCAAAGTAGTCTTAATTAAATCTATGACCTACCTAGCTACCAGCAAATCAATAGGGAAAATAAAAATAATACAATAACAGTTGAGGATTAAAAATTACGCGATCTTGTAAATAAACTCTCAAAAACATGAGGCACGTTATTGAACCTAAGACATTGCACGGTACAGTTTAGAAAGAGCGTTTCTCCTGGTTTATTGTATTGTTAAAAGTATGAACATCTTAATACATTTATTAAAAAAAAAACGAAAGTTAAAGCTTAAATTAAGTACGTACTTGTAATAAAAATGTATATTTTTACGAACGAAGATACGACAGTCCATTTCACAAAGTCGTTTTGGTATAACATAAATTTTACAATTAAAATCGACGGCACCAACTGTTGCCCCGTAGAAGTTCAGTAAAAAAATATTATACATAATAATATATCTTACGAAACACAAGCAAAAACAGTTTAATGTTTTAATTACGGAACGAATGTTACGTATTATTATTTTTATCTTAAGTTAGTTCGCAGTCTTTTAGAGTTAAAATAAAAACCTAAGAATGAAATGCAATATTGGTGAGTTTAAAATATTCCTTTCTTAACTCTTAATTTTAAATGATTTGCTCTGAACTTAATATTATTTGAGTTCATATAGTAAACATAATACTTTAAGATTTTTTTAAGTAAGTACAATTTTTTATTCAATATCATTTCAAGGCACTGCATAATGTTTTTTTTTAAATCTAGCTTTTATACTGTCAAAGTTACGTTTATGTAAGTATCCTATAAATTCCTGTATTCGAACCAACCCTATTTTTTTTCCAATGATTTAGCCGACATCGATTTAGGGGTACACAGTTACCAAAAAAGTAAATTTCATTTTATTGGAACACCGCAATTATATCGAATGTACATTTGAAAGAGAGTATTATTCAATCAGTCACTTAGTCGTTTAATTAAAGAACTTCTAAATTTACTTTCGGCTTATGCATAGTGCTAAATATGTTTTAAAACCATTCACGTTCATTCATCTGAGTATGGATGCTGGAATCATGTATCGAGACTAAAATAAGTACATATTCGGGATTTACTTATTTTTGATATCACTTTGGTATCACTGGTACTGGCAGTCAGGGTTGCTAGACCGAAAATTTCGTTAAATAAGCCAAAGGACAAAACACTGAAGAACCGTTGAAGAAACGTTATACATAAAAATGTTATACATTGAATTAATATAAATCTTTAGCTGTCAGTGATTATTGTCCAATTTCGATCATTGAGCGAACATTCATGTTTGTATAATAACACTCATTACCTTCACATAAATATTGAATATTATCAAAACCATTTTTGAGATTCGAATGTCGAATATTTATTAAATCGATATTAAAAAAAAAAAAACATGTGTACCAATTGTTAGGTAAAGGTTACAGTAGCATGTGAGAACATTCCTTTCAAAATGACATTGTGAGATATATATTAGCCGTTGGACTAAGTATTCGGTAAGTATTTATAGTACGTTGCATTATAATGTTCTTATGGTGCAGCCCTACTTAATTATTTTTATTTTATTTTACAATTATTTTTGTTATTCGCTCAATTATTTTTCCAACAATGTTGATTGAACGGATTTAGTTCTCGACATCACTAGATATTTTTTTCCTATTGAAAATTTCAAATTGAACTTTATCTTATCACCCACTTTATGTGATGACCATGTAACAAACAGTATGAAGGTAAAACATTTAAATATTTTTTTAAATTAAAGTAGACATTTAACGCCCTATGGAAACTATAAGAATAATTTAGGGATATGTTTTTTTTAAACATGCTTCGCATTTCAGGCTCCGATGTCGACAATGTACAGACCTAGGGAGATTTTTTAAGTTGCTGTCGTCACTGTGTCTCGCATCTCTCTCCCTTTCGTCTCGATGGGTAGAGCGAGACAGGCAAAGGCAGCTAAAACCGCCGCCAATGCGTACACCCCGGTCGCTATAGCCACCGAGTTCTTTAGTAACACCTGTATTTAAATATGGCAGAGCATTAGGTTGAGGACGTAGAAATGGATTGAGGGTAGTTGGATAAAAAAAATGCAGCTTTTATAGGTGTGGTCCAGGATATTTTTTATCTTTCTAGATGGGTAGACAAGTTCACTGGGGTCCGTGAACATTTGAACGTAAATATTGCGGATCATTTTGAGTCATAAGGTCGAAATTTCAATTATTTTAGGTAGAGATTATTTCGTAAGCAACGATTTGGTTTTTCCGCTGGCTTTGCTGAAGTCTATTAGCGATGGTAACCACTCACCACGAGGGTAGTGTGTACTACTTAATAAAAAAAAAAATACTGTCCTAATCTTGAAGCTAAAACGTGTTAATTAGTGCACCGCTAACAACACGTAATGAACCGCAAGTAAATAGCACGTACTTTATCTATGGATTAACATTTAATTGTGACGTATCCGAATTCCTCTATGAAATCAGCATTTCACATTCAACGCACTTAAAATGTATAGATATATAATATATATTTATATAGACGAAAAACATATCGAGGGGTGAAAGGCTATATGGTTTAAGCGACATTTTTGGAACGTTACAGGAGAGCCATTTAATGTTTAAAATTTGGAAAACATATAATGAAAAAAAGAAACTTCTTCGGCTATTTGAATGGAGTAACCATAATTGAAGTTCGATTAAAAACATCGAATTGTCGATGATAATCTATACTAATATTACAAAGAGGAAAGATTTAATTGTTTGTTTGTATTGAATAGGCTCCGAAATTACTGAACCGATTTGAAAAATTCTTTCACTGTTTGGAAACTACACTATTCCCGAATTATTTTATTAATCATTATTTAAAAAAAATTAGGTATCCTCACTAAAACTCCAATAATGTAACCCAAGGTGTGAAAAAATTACCAAAAATATTCTTTACATCGCGTGCCCTGCGAAAACTATTGATGATAGAATAAAATAAGGTACTACGACTTTGTAGAACACATTATTATATACAAAAAGAGTCGCGACAGCATATTTCTAGTAATTCCGCAATAAGTGTTATTTTATTTAAAAAAATAAAACAACATCTGATATCGTTGAAATTTTTGTTAAAGACCCGAGCGGAGCCGGAGCGGGCCGCATGTACCAAATAAAATGGAACTTTAATCACAAGGATAAGTTTTGCGTATTCAGCCAAATGTCGCTTAAACCATTCGCATAAAGCCATTCAACCGCTCAATATTATAATCACAGATCGGGAATACCAAATGTCTTAGCAATGGTATCCGTTCTGAATGGAATACGAACTCTGACCCTATAGTGCCGCAGTTAAGACTATTAACCACAACATGGCGGCACCATGGAATGATGTTGCAATCTTTATGATGGACCACAGAAATCCGAATATCCGAGTCTCTATCCCTAAGAAACATTTTCAAGGGTCGTATTAGTTAAGCGATAGACTTATTCATTTATCGCTCAACTACATATTCTTGTGATCATATAATCTCAAAACGAATCGGTTGGGCGTTAATTGAACGAAAAAAAACACATTTTGTAATTCGAATTTTTAAGTGCATTTAAAGTATTGGAATAACTAAAAAGTATCAATACGTCAAACAAAGCAAAACAGTTTTTTTTTAAATAACGAATTGTTTACCTGTGCCACGTAGGGCGTGATCATGGCTCCCAGTCGAGCGACCCCGCTGCACGCGCCCACCGCTGTCGCTCTCAGCGCTGTGGGATACACCTGAACCAAAAATTACATAATTTTACGCGCTGGTAAAGTACAACTAAAAACTGTATTCAACACTTAGAACACTTCACAAACACTTTAAAACTCTCAATTCGCTTCTTCCGCTTCGCTTCAGGTGATCCGTTCGCTGTTTCGCTTCGAGTAGTTCCGATTACTGACTGACTTTGCTAACGCTAACCCTAGCAAGAGCCGTGCTTCGCAGAATCTACCACCGGATCGGAAACGCGACCCACTGAGAAGATCCGGCGAGAAAGTCAGTGGGCTGTGTTTGAGGGTTAATTTACTCGTCGAGCCCTTCGTCGCGAGCGACGGGTTCGACGAGAACGGTGACCGGTGCTTATACCTAAAAGCACCGTTAGTGGATCGGGAGGATCCGAAATGACGTGTATGGGGCGACGTCGACTGCTTTCCATTCTGTCCGCAGCCTCAAATAGCCCCTCAATCAGCTTAGGTAGGAAAAAAAAAAGAAACGAAGCACTGCTCTTGCTAGGGTTAGCGTTAGCAAAGTCAGCCCTGTGAGCATACATACTTGTTAGGGCTGCGCTGACATAGCCTATAATGATTATAGTGTGATGTACATTTACTTGTAGCGCAATATTATGCCATTTAATTGTTTTCATCGATTACCAAAGAGTCAAATTTAAGAAACAAGTGCTTAGTAGGTAACATGATAGAAATATACTTGTAATAATGTATTAAATACCTCTGGAGTGTAAACATAGGCCGCTTGGAAGAGTCCAGCTATAATACCCCGAGCCAGGAACAAAATGCAAGTGAGGAATGTCCGACTGTGAAGTACACGATAATTCAACGAGTTATTAAAAAAAAGACACTATACACTTTTTTATACAGCTATTCTCGTTTGATTTAGTACGCGTGCCTACGAACACGTAGTACGTCACTAGTTAGTAAAACTTGACGCACTTGGACGACAGGGTTGTCAAAAAAAGAAAAAAAGATTATTGTAATGTAATTCTTGCTGTATTCAGTAGGGTTGTGTGTTTCATTTTGTTATATTATTATATTTTACTAGCAGCCCGCCTTCGCTTCGCTTCGGGAACTATAATTTATTATTGATTATATTGAAATTTATTTTAGGTATACTAGTACATTTTTGAAATTTTTGTTAAAGACCCGAGCGGAGCCGGAGCGGGCCGCTAGTATTATATAAGATGAGAACAGCTTCTTTTTCTTTTTTCCCTTATGATTGATTTATTCTTCCCCACTATGTGTAAGTACGGCATGTCTTCTTTTACCATTCGGGCCTATCATACGTTATCTCTGTACTCTCGCCCTTGTCTCACATTTCCTCTTTCACATAGCCTATCCAAGTCGTTTTAGAACGCCCTCTCCCCTCTTAAGACAACAGTATTGAAATTAATTGTATAGTACAGCGGTCGGGGAACCGGGGTAAAATTAACTTTTGGGGGGTAAAAATGAAACTTTTGTGAGTAAAAAGTATACCTAGTCAGGTCATAAATTCTGTCACATGTTTAATGTAAAATAATTGAAACAAGTTTATTCATTATGTAACCATTCATATACCAAAATGAACTTAACAAAACATAGATTCTTATGACACTAAAGTTTATTCAAAATGACCTCCGTGATTTTGAATACAGGCCTTCAATCTGCGCGGCCAGTCGTCTATCGCAGCACGAACGAGGTCCATGTCAATATCGGCGGCTGCCTTAATCAAGGATGTCTTGAGTGACTCCAAATTGGGATGAGGCTTTGAGCACGCCTTTTCCTCCAAGTGTTGCCATATCTTGTAATCTAACGGATTCAAATCTGGACTGGAGGAGGGCCAGTCTTCGTGCCGGATGAAGTCGATTTCACGCGCCGCCAGCCAGTCTTGTGTGCTCTTCGCTCTATGAGCTGGCGCCGAATCTTGTTGGAATACCCAGTGCCTGTTATTGAACATGGTATGAGAAACAGGTTCCACAAGGTTCGTCAGGACTGTATTTTGATACACAACTGCATTCGTTTTTACACCTTTCTCACAAAAATGTACCTCTGTTAAGCCCCAATAAGAAACTCCCAACCATACCATGAGCGAGGATGGAAAATGACCTCGTTGGACACGCGGAATACGGTTGCTCGCTTCTTCACTACTGTGTGCGTACACCTTATCATTTTGTTTGTTGTAGCTCTCTTCTACGGTAAAAATTTTTTCATCCGAAAAAAGAATTTCCCGATATTTTTTTCCCGCGTACCGCTTCAACAAAGCGCGGCATCTCTTCAGTCTCAGGTCCATTAGACGAGCATTCAAACGATGTCCTGTTTTTCTTCGATATGCCCGAAGCCCTAAGTCTTCATTTAACACCCTTTTCACCGTGGTTCTGCTTAACCCCATCTGAAGGGCCAACAGTTTCTGCTTACGTTTGGGATTTCTTTGAATTCGCGCCTTCACAGCTTTTATCACTGCTGGAGTCCTAACAGACCGAGGGCGACCACTTCTTGACCTGTCATCTACACTAGAGTCTTCATTGTATCGTTTGATGGTACGATAAACGAATCTTTTGGTTATATTCAAATTTTTCAGTATGTTAAAAATTTGAATTGGCGCGTAACCGCAACGATGCAACGCAATAACTGCAACACGGTCTTCTTTAGGCGTCCACTCCATATTTAAAAATGAGTAAAATTCTAAAAGTATACATTTTTATTTTCATGAACAATTCGAAATTCGAATTGAATAAACTTTTTTGTGGCCAGCATTCTAAAGGAAAAGTTTTTACTGTGTGACAATACTTATGACCTGACTAGGTATATTGAAGTGAAACTTCTTTAGAATCGTAATTTTTTTTATTATTGTTTTCTTTTCAAAATTATCATGGGAGCTATAATATGAAAGATACTAAAAAGAAGCGATTTCGTTTTTTTTTGTACTTCACCATGGGGTAATATCAACTTACACAAAAATATTTTGCGGTAATAATTAAAAATGTTCCCCGACCCGCTGGTATAGTAGATAATACGGCTTTAGTATTGTTATCTCATTGTTTCATATCATATCATGACATGAAAATTGATGATGATTCATGTTAAGAAACTATTTTTAGAACTCACCATCCGTTTCTAGATTGGATACTCATCTACGTCGCGCAATGAGCTTAACTTGGTTACATTCGGTATGATAACTTTCGGTTTGAAGGGTGAGGCAGCCGTCGTAACTATACTTGAGACCTTAGAACTCATATCTCAAGGTGGGTGGCGCATTTACGTTGTAGACGTCTATGGGCTCCAGTAACCACTTAACACCACGTGGGCGTTGAGTTCGTCCACCCATCTAAGCAATAAAAAAAAGGATTTTAGACTTACTCAGAGTTATAAATCAACACGCAGACGCACAAAGCGAATATTATGAACTGCGTCGCCATTGTTCGTTTGCGACCGAATTTCTCGATAATGAATATTGTCGCGAAAATACCTGTAAGAGTAAATTATTTTTATGTTTATTAAGCTATTGCATAGCTTTTATCGCGGGCTTTGTTATACCAAAATGTAGTTGTGTGAGTGAATTCATCTTCAGAATCTATTGTTAGAATGTAATAAGAGATATATTCTGGTAGAATACCTTAATAGAGGATTATTAATCGATATTTTTTAATTATTGCTTAACAGGCGTGGACAAGCTTACAGCCCACCTGGTGTTAAGAGGTTACCGGAGCTCACAAACATCAACGTTAATGCCGCCACCCACCTTGACGAGTGAGTTTTAAGGCTCACAAGACCTCCTATCACCAGTTATTACGTAAATTACTTTTATTTTATTTTTAGAGTAATAGGGTGGGCACTCGTGAAGCCACGATTTTTATTTTTTTTTTATTGGCCTTGAAGGCAGACGAGCATGCGGCCCACCTGATGATGAGTGGGTACCGTCGCCCATGGACTCCAGCAATCTCAGGGGCAGAGTCTAGCCGCTGCGTATCGCTTAATAATCTCCACAAGCCTCATTTGAAGAAGGACATGTCATAGCGCTCGGGAAACACCGTGGAGGGGAGCTCATTTCATAGCCGGATGGTACGTGGCAAAAAAGATCATTTACCCGGGAACTCTGCTAGTGTAGTCCACAATAAATCCATGTAATCCGTCGTCTGAAGCGGCCTGCAGTCAGCGGCACACGCTTCCTCCAGTCCACCAGGATTCGATTCGAACAACTCTGTCGCCATCAGGACTAAGCCGTAGTAACAGAAGGCACAGGACATCCTAAAACGAAAAAAAATATATCGACGCTTTAAAGGCAAACGTGACTAAGCGATAATACCTGAACTTTACAGTAGACTAATTTAAAGTTTTAAATACCTGAAATAAAATCTATTTTAACGAATCTAGCTGTAGGATTGAAATAATTTTAATAGACCTAGAAATATATTTTTTTTGCGCATCGAATATGGTTATTGCCTATCATTTATGAACAAAGCAGTTATTGTCGCTTAGGCACGTTTGCCTTTCAAGCGTCGATATCCTTTTAGTTTACTGCTACGATTCAAGCGTCGATATCCTTTTAGTTTACTGCTACGATTACTATGTACTTCTACTGACGGTTTTCTTTTTTTTTATTGCTTAGATGGGTGGACGAGCTCACAGCCCACCTGATGTTAAGTGGTTACTGGAACCCATAGACATCTACAACGTAAATGCGCCACCCACCTCGAGATATAAGTTCTAAGGCCTCAGTATAGTTACAACGGCTACCCCACCCTTCGAACCGAAACGCACTACTGCTTCACGGCCGAAATAGGCGGGGTGGTGGTACCTACCCGTGTGGACTCCCAAGAGATCCTACCACCAGTAATTACGCAAATTATAATTTTGCGGGTTTCATTTTTATTACACGATGTTATTCCTTCACCGTGGAAGTCAATCATTAACATTTGTTGAGTACGTATTTCATTAGAAAAATTGGTACTCGCCTGCGGGATTCGAACACCGGTGCATCGCTTCATACGAATGCACCGTAGGTCTTATCCTTTAGGCCACGACTACTTCTAAAATCTCGACTTCACTATTGTAGTGGTACATTATACAACAGGATTGAGTCTTCGACATTCGATGGTTCGGGGTGAGTGACGGCGTTGAATTTGTTATGGCGATAGGCCTAAAGACTTATCTGTGGCATCTTGTTTTTATCGCTTAGTTGGGTGGATGAGCTCACAGCCCACCTGGTGTTAAGTGGTTACTGGAGCCCATAGACAACTCTCTACAACGTAAATGCACTACCCATCTTGAGATATAAGTTTTAAGGTCTCAGTATAGTTACAACGGCTGCCCCACCCTTCAAAGAAATAGGCAGGGTCGTGGTACCCACCCATGCGGACTAACAAAATGTCCTACCACCAGTAAAATGAATACAATTAATGAATTCGTTCAAGAATGAAGTGTAACAAGAACTGTTTTTTTTTCATATAATTTTAATTGAAACCTTATCTATTTTCTATAGGACTAGACATTTTTTACCATATAAACCACAGCAGAAGGCTAGTGTTCCTCAGATGCGGTATGAGCAAGTGCTTCAATCTTCCCCGTTGACCTATGCCCACAGAATCATCGCACACCAAACGCCCAAGTAACATGGGTCGACCGTTGTCTTGTGCAATCTGAGAAAAAAAAAAACATAATTTTATTATACATGACTTACAAACGTTTTTATTGAACACGAAAGCTGGCTAGAGTAAACTTTTAAATTAAAATTAAAGTTGTTTTTTTTATGTAAGCTGAACACAATGTTTATATAAAACTTACAAAGAACTCATAAAGACTTACTTGTTTAAGAGTAGCAAGTGCTTTATCAGCTTCCCCGCTAGCCACATGAAATCGAGCCGACTCTGGCAGCCACTGCAAACCAAATTTCAAAGTCATTTAATGAAAGAGCTTAACTAAAATTATCAATTTTAGAATCTACAGAAAATTTCTAAAAGACGACATTTTCTGATTACACTAAGTTGTGATCTAAAATAGCATAGTATAGCTATATAATGTTATAAACTCGTTCAGAAATCACTCTAGGTTTGAAACAGTTTAAATGTAGTAACGGGAATGATTGCGAAAAAATAAAAACAAAACTCATAATGGACTATGAAGCCGCTGCCACGGTGCGCGAGTGTCAGAGAGATAGACACTTTTTTTATTGCTATTGTGTGGACGACTCACAGCCCACCTGCTGTTAAGTGGTTACTGGAGCCCATAGACATCTAAATTTAATATGGTGGTTATTTATTCTTTAATTTTCTAATTTTGCACGCAATTTGCTTAATTTTTTTTTTCTTAAGAACCTTCTCCTGACTATCACAACGCAACAATAAAAAAAAAACTCAATAATTAGTTGCCGGCGTTCTGAAGTTATGCGCGTACATACATTTGATAGATTAATTTTTATATATAAGAGGGGAACAGCTTCTTTTTCTTTTTAATACGCTTTTATTAGCTTCAGACGTATGTATGTTTGTAACGGAATCTTTGAACATGCATACATATAACGTAAATGCGCCACCCACCTTGAGATATAAGTTCTAAGGTCTTAGTATAGTTACACACGTCTCCACTGCGGACTAGTCAATAGTCTAGAGGTTGATCTTAGTCACAAAAGACAGTAAAAACAATAGAAGCAAGCTGGTAAATGAATACCTGGATTTTCTGTTGACAGCAAACTGATTCTAGTTCTTTTTGTTATTCCTGTGGTGGACTCAAAGGTCAATCAATCACCATTTTCACTATATCTTTGGGACACAGTATTTTATTGTTTAAGCAAAAACTTACAGGGCATATGAGTGCGAACATAAGCAAGGGTATTGTAGACAGAGCGAGTAGCCAGTGAACGCCGAGAGTCGGCATAACGACTAATGCGAGTGCCACTTCTAAACATGCTCCTAACGCCCAGAAACACTGAAAATAAATCGTATTTTGTATTTGGTTTTCAACGAAAACATATTTAGTTTTAATATTCAACAGCATACTTACATCCAACAATACTACACATTTGGCTCTTTGTTTGGTTGGCAAAAATTCAGCATACAATGTGACACTGAAAGAATTTGAATTTATTACACTTTATGATCAACAAATTGTAATCATCGATTCGTATTTTTTTCTTGTTATTAGACAGATGGGTGAACGAGTTCAGAGCCCACCTGGTGCTAAGTGGTTATCAAAATCCATAGACTTCACAACATGAATGTTGTTACCCTCTTATTACTATTTTTATATGAATATAATTTTATTCTATAAACTCACGACTGGGGCACACATCCAATAGCAAAACCAACTAAGCCTCTTAAAAAGAGTAACCAAAGAAAATTTGGTGCTATTGAGCTAAGCAGGCCATAGTAAAACAGGAGCACGCCGCACATACTAAGAGCCTGCAAAAAAAAAACAATAATTACTACTGTCATAACAAAGTTTCAAAAATAAGTAATGTAACCTTCCAACAACAAAATCATTATATAATATTTCACACATTGAATTTTTATTTTGTTCTACCGTACAAAGTTTTTTTTACCATGTTATTATATTTACTTACAGTTTTTCTGCCATATCTATCACTAATGTTTCCCCAGAATGTTGAGCTTAGCATCATACCCATGAAAACAACTGTGGTAGTGAGAGCTTGTTGGTATCTGAAAAATAATAAATTTTTGCCTGAGTCTTTATTGAAATATATGTATATATGATATGAGAAATTATTTAAGAGTATAACATTAATTGTACATATATCCTTTGCATTCTTTATATACTGGTTGTTGAAGCATATTTAATAGGGTCAAACTTAAGTATGGCTTTCATAATTTTTTTTCTTTTTCAGACCTCACCGAACCAAATTTGTATCAAGAGGAATTATTTGGTTTAATATAATATACAATATATTTTCTTTATTTATTGATCTTTATTGTGTAATATATGCAGAAATATAATACAATATGAACTCTTAATATTTAACAGTTTTATTTATATCACAATCAGAAGGCATACAAGAAAATACACTTACTTGCTTATATTCCATTCGCAGTGTAAAGCTGGTGACAGTATACTTAGAATTGTCATCTCCATTGAGTCTGCCATCCAACAGAGGCCTGTGCATAATGATAGCTTCACTTGGAACCAACCGAAACCTAGAGCATTTACAGCTTGTGTTACTGTGAATGTGTCTGAAACAAACCAATATTATCAAAATCAAGGATTTAATCAAGATTTAAGAACTTGTTTGAGATTTAAAGGAAATATATGCTAACCACTATCACTACTCCACCAACTGGTGTGCTCATTCACCTAGTAGTATTAATAAAGGAATTCTAAAAGGCTAGAATTAAAGTATTTGTTTTATATTATTTTTCATTAACATATATTTTAAGTGCTACATAATTTAGATTAACTAATAAAATATTAATAAACTTTCAAACACCACAATTTCCATCATTAATTTATCACAAGAATGATGTCCCTGGTTTGAAGTCATTTTGAACTAATTTTTATTTATTTTTGTGACTAGATGTTTTTTGTATGTATGCAAACATGAGTACATTGCATTTTCTTTGTGATTGTCTCCTAGGTCTACCTTTTTTGTTGCTTAATTATAGACAAACACCCATGCTGACACTAGAATGCCAGGGGCACAGTGAAACCATTGCATTCTGCTCAGGATTCATTTGAAGGGCTTTACATAGCACTCAGGGAGCACTGTTAGTTAATTCCAGGAAAGTATAGAATGTGGTAAAACAAATTCTTTAAGTGCAGTGTCCATGAACATAGTTGTTTTTTAGAAGTTTTTAGGCACACAGATTGCCTAGAAACTCCTATAAAACTAGAGTGGAATCATGGGAAATACAAAACCATTATTGTTTTAAGCTTTGGTAAATTTCAACCAAGACTTCCAAGCTAATGGCATGTGCTTACCGTCAGGAACTACAGTTACTGAGGCCATTTCAATTTCTTGTGGAGGCGGCATCGGTGGCGCTAAAGACCGAACCGCAATTCCACTCTCATCTAAATCCTGATATCCTTTGGCACGACGCATTTTTATGTAGTTTTATAATCGATCAAATGAAATCAACAAATTTTTGACGTGGAATATATTATATCCAATTCCATGTAACGGGAATGTTAGCAGTTAAGATGGATAGAACTTTCACATTTCTTTAACATGGGTCGTTGAGATGCCGAGAAGTAATATTATACGAAAAATGTTTTATTTAAATTATATGTTTATTGCGTTGAATTATAATTGGCATATCCACATTCAGGAAAACACAGAATACATTATTTCAGTGCTACACAGAAACATACATTTCCCTCAAATAAAGTTTAGTGAACTATTGTTTTCTTTTTCTTATTATTGTTACTTGTCAGTTTGACTTTGAACTAGTTTGAAGATTTGATTGACAAAGTCAACGTCAATCTGTTTCAAACATAGACCTTGGTTTCCTACTTCAGTGGTTTCAAAGACATCATTAAATTACAATGAAAATTGCTTGATTTTCAGCAAAGAATACTTCACTTTTTCTTTGCGCTGTTCACTTAATAATATGCCGAGCACCTGATGAAAAAAAGGAAATATATGATAATCAATCCCTTTACTACACATTTTTATTTTTTATTGCATAAATGGGTGGACGAGCTGACAGCCCAACTGGGGTTAAGTGATTACTGGAGCTCATAGACATCTACGACGTAAATGCGCCACCCACCTTGAGATATAAGTTCTAAAGTCTCAAGTATAGTTATTAACATTGGTTTTCATTAGATTCGACCTTGTAATGACAAAGGAACGTTATTACATGTTTGTTTTTGAGTGGCTACTTGAGAGGGGCTATTCCGGCCCTACCATGATTGTGAGGCGAGCTCAGGGGCTCCGCCTGAAAAAAATCCTAGCGTATGCCCTAACAAGAGCAGTGCTTCGCTAAATCTACCATGAGATCCGAATTGGAATCCAGTGAGAAGATCCGGCGAGATAATCAGTGGGATGTGCCTAATGGATATTGGTGGTTGATTGACAGTTCTTGTACTAAGAATATATATGCAGAAATAACAGTGGTTTTTTTAAAGCGTTGCTTCGATAGTTGCAATAAAAAAACATCGAGACGTTTCATTGAAATCGAGTACTCACTAGTTACCATAGTCATCTAAACTCGATCTGATTTTCTCCTAATTTCTATAACAATAGGTCGCTTTGGTAGCCAGTACGTACATTCCCACCAACCACTTAATACGAAATATGCCGTGAGCACGCACACATTTAGTGCTTATGAAAGACGTTTAAATCTACTGAATCAATGTCAGAATTAGGGGCAGTGGCTTGACTGTGCCCCTACTACTAACATTACTATACTAACTACTAACAATTCAATAGGTCGTACGTTCGCCGGCATAAAATATTAATAAAAAAAGTTTACAAAAACTAACGACTAAGAAAGAGGGTTTCCCCTACAATTTACAAAATGAAAAATAAGCAAGTAAATCTGTTACCAGAATATATTGTCAGAGTAATCAGCAATCATCGTCGTCGTCAAAGTCGTCGTGGCCTAAAGGATAAGACGTCCGGTGCATTCGTATCTAGCGATGCACCGGTGTTCGAATCCCGCAGGCGGGTACCAATTTTTCTAATACGTAAAAAAAGTAAAAACGTACTTAACAAATGCTCCCGATTGACTTCCACGGTGAAGGAATAACATCGTGTAATAAAAATCAAACCCGCAAAATTATAATTTGCGTAATTACTGGTGGTAGGACCTCTTGTGAGTCCGCACGGGTAGGTACCACCGCCCCGTCTATTTCTGCCGTGAAGCAGTAATGCGTTTCGGTTTGAAGGGTGGGGCAGCCGTTGTAACTATACTGATACCTTAGAACTTATATCTCAATGTGTGTGGCGCATTTACGTTGTAGATGTCTATAGGTTCCAGTCACCACTTAACACCAGGTGGGCTGTGAGCTCGTCCACACATCTAAGCAATAAAAAAATAATCATAAAATGAGGATTAAATGTATAGCTTCCTTCTTTTTTCAAGTCGGACAAGAACTGCGATGTCGCCGGACGTCCGAAAGAAGTTTTTACATTAACGAGTAGATTTCGGTGAACTTTAATTGAGCATATCAGTATTAAATAAACTTAATACTTCCACTACTTATGTCCAAATTTATATTTTATTGTGTAATGGGCACCGGAAACACATACGAGACAATAGCATATGGTAGTTTGTTCTTATTCAAAATAGTACCTACAGAGGGTAACGGTATGTAGCAATATTGATGACGGTGATCATTATTCTGAGCTCAATCCTAAGCAACTAAGGGCCAAGCGATGCTATCAAAGTATCTATCAAATATATTAAACTAAATATCAAAGATGCTTAATGGCAATTCTTAATGGTTGAATTTAGTCGTTTCTATACAAGCCACAATTTTTTTCTAGACTAGACTAGCCATAAGTTCTGTTACAAAAAAAATCCTTTTTTTTAAATGAAGTAGTTTAATATATTATTAAAATTTATATCTACATATTTATTAAAGTCTCAGCAAAAAAAAAAAAATATTCTATTCGAAATGGCCACCTTTGGCTTTTATCCAGGCCTTTAATCTGTTTGGCTACGAATATATGGTTTAACGCACTGTTTCCAAGGGAAATTTCGCTTCTGCTTGCTCCAAAATTTTTTTAAGAGACTCAATGTCGCCGTGTCCTTTAGAGCAGACCATGTTCTCTATAACTGACCACAATTTGAAGTCTAAAAGGTTGAGGTCCGGGCTAGATGAGGACCAGTCTTCAGCTCTTATAAAGTCCGGAATGTTGGTTTCAAGCCAGGCTTGGGTAGTTCGTGCCTTGTGAACAGGTGCAAAGTCCTGCTGGAACGTCCACGGTATATTTTTGCTAAGTGTATTGTTGATAGGTTTCACAACATGACCCAAGACTGTATCTTGATACACTTTTGCTGAAGTTTTCACTCCTTTTTCACAAAAATGTAGTTTTGTGACTACCTGATAAGTCACGCCCCACTAAACTATAACTGACGCAGGATGATGACCACGTTGTACCTTTCCAACCACTTGAGCAGCTTCTTTAGAACTGTGAGTGTACACTTTATGATTTTGCTTATTGTAGTGTTTGTCAATCGTAAAATTTTGTTCATCGGTAAAGACGATATTTCTGTGCCTTTCACCTGCGTATCGCGACAGAAGGCGTTTTGGTCGATCCACTTGCTTTAATTGTAAAGATTGATTTAGGGCATGTCCTTATATCTACGATAAGCACCGAACTTCAGGTCTTGTTTTATAATACGCGACAGGGTCCTAGCGGGAGTCTTTCGTAAGATTTTTTGCTTCCTAATGGGGTTTCGACGAATTCTGGCTTTAACAGCATTAACAGGGTTTGTAGTTCTAACAGCACGTGGCCGCTCCGATGCTCTCTGGTCGTCGACAGACGAAGTGTTGTTGTATTTGTTGATAGTACAATATAGACGAACATACGGCTGATACCAAGCTTTTGAAGTGTCTGGAATATGACCGACGGCTCCATACCCACTTTATGCAAGGCGATCAATGCAATCCTATTTTCTTTAACACCCCATTACATATTGTAATTTGATAACGAACACGAAAAAATATGTGAAATGGCGCAAAATCGAAAGAAGTTTTTAAAATAATACGCATGATCCAAATTCAAAATAATTAAAAAGTAAAAAAAAAATAAAGTTTATAAGTACCTATGTAATAGTACATATTTATGGTCAGAATAGTTATAAATTCCTACTTCTGTCACGAGAACACAGTTGCAACATCTTTTCGTAGCACAGTTGACGCATTTTTTCATAAAATAGGTCACCAATAAAATTCATTTTCATAGCAACTAAATAAAAACATTTATGCTCTTGTTATTCCGATGTAATTTTATTTTAATTAAAGTACATTGATACAATTTTATCGTAATTCACTAACGGTAAGATTCGGACAATCATCTATGAGTACATCCCAGTAACGAGTAGGCAAAAATTTTAAAAAATACCTATCTATTAAAAATACACGAGTTTCTCCTAAAACTACAATAAACACACACAACGTTTCGCAGGTACGTCTTCGTGCACATATTTATTGTTGAAATGTTTTCTGAGCAATATTTGCACATCAGCCAGGAGTCATAACCGATCCTTCTACGAAGAATAATTTAATTCTACGTCACTGTCTACCTGTATTCATTAACGGGTGAGTATAATCTTAGGGAATCACAACATTAACCTTTGCTTATTAACTACTACTGTAATTTGCTTTTAACATCCATAGAACAGTTTTTACAGTAAACAAAGTAATTCAACCACGGAGTATGCTAATGGTTAAGACAATGTATTATTGGAATAATATTTTATATAATATGGATTATTGGAAGTCGAAATATGATAACAAATTTGAATGAATAATGTAATTATAACATTGTGATCTTAGGTTGTAGCTAAGTCAATATAGATATGTAATTTCCAATAGTTAGTCCTACAATAAGTATATGGGAGTTGTAGTACATTAAAGTTTGATCATAAAGTAAAAATGTATTATTACGGGGTTTCATAAAGGAAATGAAAAGGACGCAATCTCTATAATTAAGTTACTAGCCTCTTAGGCCTTGTACGTATTTAAATACATGTTAGATAAGAAGCTGTAAAGCTGAAAGTATCACTTAATCCTCTCTTTGGCGAGAGATTCGTTTATATCTTACAGATAAATTCATAAAATTTCGTCAATAATATTTGTTTTGCTTTGCAAATTGTTTGTATTGTATGTATTGTCAGCATAGACTACATATTTTTCATCACAAAAAAAATAATTCAAAAAATGTAATTCCGTAAACAGTATATCGCTGTTTTGACAATAGATTTTGTAAAATATCAAGATAAGTTTAACAGAGATTGTAAAGCCTATGAAAATGTAAATTAGTTGTCTACTGTTAAGACGACATTAAACTGTACGATACATTGATTTCTATCTAAATAATAGTAGTATATCTTATATTAAATTATATTTACAAAGCACGCACGGTGCAGTTTTGTAGCTGCCAGTTAAGGGAACAACCGTTTAAGTAAATAATAAATAAATATTATATTATCTAGTAAGAACTACTTTACCACAGTCAATGAATCGTTAAAATGGGGATTATAATCACATATTCTACGATTATTTCCAATTCATTTCAAAATTAGCTTCGCCTTTAGCAAGTCTATTAATAATAGTTACATAATTATAAATCGATCGAACCTTTAGGCAAAACTTGTCAAAGATTTAGCATTTATTTTCAATTTATAAATAACTACGTAAAACCGCAAATGAGATTGATGATACATAGATTGTAAACTATATAGAATACAATGATGTGTAGTTCAGTTTCTCCGTTTTCGCTGCTGGCGGTTTTTTGAAGGTCTCTACATAATATTCAGTCTCATAATTATTGGCGATAAGTAAATTTTCCGACTTATGTTGCGATGCGATGTTTTAATCCCCGTAGTTCTACCACCAGATCGGAATCGTCGGCCACGAAACGTTTTTCAATCCTTCTTTCCTTCAGGGACTCCTGAGAACAAAACAAAACATTTAATTCGAATACCGGTTTAAAAATAAAACACTTAAGTCAGTGATCGAACAGGAAATAACTACATATACAGATTTAGTGGTCTTTGGTACCCCCTCCTCGTTTGACCCGGCCTTTAAGCCGACCGTGTCACCCGCCACCCTCAGCCCGGCTGTGTTATTTTTAGATATCGGGACTCGCCCACACTCAAGTGAGTTTTGAATAAACCATTATGAAACACTTTGAAGTTTCGATGCTCCCAAGAAATAGGTTCAACAATAAAATTGAAATGAAAATTATAAAAAAAATAGTGCAAAAAAAACAAAATAAGAAATTCTTACCTTCGTATTGGTATTTAATGATTTGTTCGCCAATAATTCCGCAATAGTCTCATAGAAGTTATTCCTTTTGATTTGTTTATTCTGGTGCGCTTGATGATTTTGAGGTGGTCGCGGAACCATTACTTCCTTGTCACCGACCTTTGGTTCCGTCGTTGTGGAAACTGGAGCTGCAGTAGTGACACTTCTCTTGTTTCCGTTCCAGTTAATAAACGAATCGTCTGCGGTATAATCATCGTCCTCGAATCTGGAACCAGTTTTCGGTTCATGATACAGTGGTTTACCGGCAAGCGCTTTCAGTTCTCTTACTTCTTCATCTTCGAGGTCTTTATCTTCGTAATCGACAGGCAGGAAAGCGGCGCGGGCGTTCTCTCGTCGCCTCTGTGCGTCTTGAGCCATCTGCGTGAGTATCAAATTGTCAAGGAAAGCTGCACTGACATCATCAACTTCACTTGACTGCCAGCGGGGTGTAGCATCGCTTTCGAACCAAGTTTCTTGACCAATAGGTAAGGCAGCCAGACGCTCTTCATGCCTTTGAGGTGCTTCGTTTTGTAAATATTGAGCACTTGGGTCGTAATAATAGGGGTATTGGACTTGGTCGTGCATCTCAGGAACATTCACAGCGGGGGCATCGTAGTAATATTGTATCTTAGGAGCGTAGTAATATTCATCATCGGGGTACTCCCGAGGTACTTGTCCCCACATAGGCCATCCTTGCATTGGGTATGTCTTAACTTGTACTATCAAGTAGCTAATTAATAACGTTAGCAATCTAAAAATAAATAAAATTAAGTATTAGACATATCTTCTCATTTAAGTTAAAATATCGTTCATAATTTAATTCCGCTAATAAAATGTGTATTCTAAGAAATTATTGTAAAATAAATAAAAATAGATTTATATAGATTTCGATCAAAAATAAATCATTTAACTCATGATATTTGAAAACATATTTATTTAATGTTAATTTATTTACCTTAAGTTAGTAAGAAGCATGTTGCTCGAGTATTTTTCAGAGTTCGATGTTAGTTTAGGCGCGATCGGAACACGACTACACGCTGGAGGGAGGGCCCCGTTGCTTTATAACCAGGTCGCCCACGCGGCCGCCTACACATTCTCAATGAAACATCACCCCCCAGGATACACCCGACGCCGTCATACCCCTGACGCTCTGCAGGGGGGAGTATATCTCCCTCACTTGCGCCGTTCTGTTTATCGATCGCGACCAGAGATTCATCATCTTACTAAACAGTAGTAGATAGGCACTATTCTATTTTAGTTATCGTTAACTATCAAAAGTGGAAATATGTAGTTGCATAGGAGTTTTTAATTTTCAAAAGATATTTGCAGCAGATGACAGCTGCTTGTAAGTGAAGAAAAATGAAATTTGTGGTACTAACATAGATATTTAATTTAAATAATTCATATAGCAGCTGTTGACATCACGAAAAAAATTTCACATTCTTATGATACCACCGCGTTAATTTAAATTGTTTATATTGTTTTTTTAAAGATACGTTCAAAACGTTTTATGATTTATTTTTACTTACTTTTTATTGTTTAGAATTCGGTATCGACAAACATCTGGAAGAATAAATATCGGATACTCGTCCTGTCTAAAATTCAATAAATTTGTTTGTGATCGTTCTGTGCATTTTCCATTTTCCGGGTAACTTTCCATTTTCCTTTCCCTAAAACCATTGATTTAGACTATTAGAAAAATTTATAAAAATGAACATTCGGTCCCAACGTGCTTTATAATGCGAATTCGAACTAACAACTTTTAATCCTTTGTTCGTAGATAAAAGCTTATTTCCGTTTTGTATACTGACAATCGTTAAGGTAATTCTACGAACTCGTATTTCGTTGTTTTCATTTATTTAGATGTCCAATTTTATACTGAATAAAATGAAATAGTTTTTTTTTTATTTAGCACCCCTGACCATTATACCGAGCGTTGTGGGTTCTATTCCCACATTGGACAAACAAAAAGGTTTCTATTTTTTTTTATTTTTTTTTATTTGTTTATATTTAAACGTATTTAGTATGTTCATATACCTCTGCCTTTGGTTTAGGTAGTACAGGGAATCATGGTTTGGGGCCAGATGACTGTGTGATTATTTATTGTTATTATTTAAGTTAATAATGAGGTTGATGAAATGGCAATGTATTGCCATTGAAGGTAGACCACTCATATCATGTTGGATATTGGCACCGTGGATATTTGCAATGCCACAAACGCTGCTACTGCCTTGGGCTTTTCAAACCTCAATAAAATATCATATGTCCACATGAAAAAATATTTTATTTTAAAAAAAGCGTGGGGTGCTTTTCAGAATATTATCAAAATAACCCTTCTACTCATATCTGTTCGTAAAATATTTATAACTACTGATACCATGCACCCCACGCTTTTTTAACATTAAAATCATTTTTCTTACACTATTTTTAATTCAAATTTATTAAAATTTATTTTTTAGTTGGATTTTCTGTAAAGCGTATTTTTTTAGTTTTTTTATACTATTATATATGTCAGAGGAAGCAATGAGTCGAGTTGATTCTTGTTTACATGCTTAATGTTTATTATTATTAGTTTTACGTTGTAATTACTTTTATAATTCCTAATTCTATTTTATCTTGTTTGTTACGTTTTTCTATAACTTTAAAACCTTTCATAAAAATAAACTGTAATAAAAGGTCCCATAATTGTAAATCACGTAGGCAGCGACCAATCAGAGCAGAGCGTCTTGTCTCGAGCGTGGTCGAGGCGCCATCTTCACTTTGGAGAAAGCTTGTATTGTGGTGTGACGCATTTTTGTGAGCATAAAAAACGTATCGAGTTGGATCGTTGGATAATTTGGATATAGTTAAAGTGAGATTGGTGCACCGAACTCGCTGCTCGGTCTAAACTGTTGTATTCCTACAATATTACCGTGGAATAACTAAATATTGTATAAACTGAATTAAACTACTGATAAAACGGCATCCATTGTGTTTTGTGCTCGCACTTTAACCCTATGACGCCCACTAAGCCCGCAGCCACTAATGGCGATGTCAACGAGGAGAGCCTTTCCCCGACATATATTTTTAGATTTACTTTGTAATTTTTCACGTAGATCACCTTAGTTGCTCATTTTGTGATTTAACGGCGTCATAATAAGTAACTCACCAAATTTTAGATTTACGCAGGCTTACTAGGGGGTTTCACTCGCAAGACGATCGTTTGGAGGCTGTGTCTAGCGTTGAATCTAGGAAGAGGAAATTTTCGTTGCAGTTCAAAGTGCATAGTCAGGTTTGAAATCGGAAATCGTCACAAATAAGGGGTCGTTGCCCGGCTGGCGCCTTGACGTCGCATTGCCAATACCCCTTAAACAATTGTTACGTAAAGTTTTTAAACCCCACGCGGTAAGTCCTTTCCATATATATCTATAGTAAAGGGTAATTTAGAAACCTAATTTTCCAACTATGTCTAGACTTAAGATCCATTGAATATTGGTAGATGTTTTATAGTTAATTGAAATCGTTTTGGGAATTGATTGCTTATCCATTACATAGTACAGCACAGTAGCAACTATGTAATGTAGTACTTAAGTAATACCTAACATGATAAAATTGAGAACATCGCTATTAAAATTTAATTTGTAAAGATTAATCGATTATTCATTGCGCGTAATGTATTCACTAACACAATAAAAAAACTGCTGACACTAGTCAACGGCTTAGTGTAACACGAGAATCACCTGTCAGAGCTATATTTTGCTATGTATTGTGGATTCATAACAGCTTCTTAAGAGGACATTTCTACGGCTTTTTTCCTACCTAATCTCGGGTAGCCTAAGGGGATATTCCAGCTACGAACCAGATGGTGGGTTCACGGGTTCAACCTTAGAGAATTTGTTAAGACTGGCTCTAGCAAGAGCGATGCCTAGCTGAATCTATCTGAGATTATGCATGGACATTTACGTTTAGTTTTCTCAATGGAATTTTATGGGTTTGTGCGAGGCATTCTTCTACTTTGTATAAAATTTAGTAATTTTTATGCATGAACCATTGGTGAGATAATGATGAATCTATGATTTAAATTGACCATTTCAATTTTGTAATTGGTCCTAATGCTAAAATATGTTTTACATGTATAGGACTATAGGATTTCCTTGACGAAACTAATGTATTTAATTCATTGATATAATATTATTTGGAAAACGAAGCCTCAAAAAGAGACGAGTAAGCGGTCTCCGTGCCAGTAGGCTCCATCAGATCTAGAATTAGTTATGCGTTCCGGTTTGTATGATTTGATTTTTTATTGCTTAAATGTATGGACGAGCTCACTGCCCACCTCATGTTAAGTGATTACCGGAGGCCATAGACATTTACAACGTAAATGCCGCCACCCACCTTGAGATATGAGTTCTAAGGTCTCAGTATAGTACAACGGCTGCCCCACCCTTCAAACCGTAACGCATTACTGCTTCACGGCAGAAATAGGCAGGGTAGTGGTACCTACCCGTGCGGACTCACAAAACGTTCTACCACCCGTAATTACATGGGACGGCGGGATAGATGTAATATGCTCTGCGTAAACCCTCTCCCGCGGTCTCAATAGCTCCGACTGGGTTCCCGCCCGATCCAGGGTAGGGCGCCGGCCGTGAGCGGTAGGAGTTTTTAGTGAGGTTCAACTTCCACATACGATTTTTTCGCGATTTTCTCCTGTTAAAAAAAACCAGTCAATACAAAAATTTTAATTTTTCGAATCACACCCGTTATTCTAAGTAGTAGCTGATGATAACCCCGTATTTTTGCCCGTAATGCGTTCAGGTTTGAAAGATAAGGCAGCTGCTGTATTCTATTGAACTGAGACCTGGTGCTCTTGCCTCAAGGTGGGTGCCTGTATTTACGTTTTTGATGCTTATAAGCTCCGGCAACCACTTAGCACCGGCTGAGCCCTAAGTTCGAGTACCTATTTATGGTATGAAACATTCAAATCGTACAAAAACAGTTTACGCAAAGCGTGGATTCGACATGACGCTTCCAATGTCTAGCATTTTTTTTTAATTTTTTTTTATTGATTAGATGGATGGATGAGCTCACAGCCCACCTGGTGTTAAGTGGTTACTGGAGCCCATAGACATCTACAACGTAAATGCGCCACCCACCTCGAGATATCAGTTCTAAGATCTCAGTATAGTTACAACGGCTACCCCACCCTTCGAACCGAAACGCATTACTGCTTCACGGCGGAAATAGGCGGGGTGGTGGTACCTACCCGTGCGGACTCCCAAGAGATCCTACCACCAGTGAACATGTGTGAAGAACACAATTTATGTATAAAGCCTATAGTTTTTCAGAATTATTAGTTTTTGTGTGGGCGTCACTGGAAACGTCAAACGTGGGCTTAATATAACGAAGCTTCATGTACATGTACTCATGTTGAAGCCAGTTAAGAACACTCGAATTGGGTTAATAGCGTTGTGTTTTATGATCGTTATTTTATGATTCGATATCGTTATCTGTACAGATAGATATACTTGACGCCGANGATGCCTATGGTTTTTCAGAATTATTAGTTTTTGTGTGGGCGTCACTGGAAACGTCAAACGTGGGCTTAATATAACGAAGCTTCATGTACATGTACTCATGTTGAAGCCAGTTAAGAACACTCGAATTGGGTTAATAGCGTTGTGTTTTATGATCGTTATTTTATGATTCGATATCGTTATCTGTACAGATAGATATACTTGACGCCGATAAGGGTCTCGTTGCCTAAAATTTTTGTACAATATTTTTTTTTTCTAAAACCCTTTGCCAACCAGACTATTATATTTAGGCGGTTGCTGATCTTAGAAAATATAGTTATATCATATATTACAAATATTATAGACTTTCTACGTACGGTTTACATTCATACTGGAAGTTACAAATCCTTCTTAGGTTTTAGATAACGTAAAATAATATATTGACGTCGTAGTATTTATGACAACCAATGAATTTAGAGTTGGATCTCGTTTTCTAGAGCGGAATTCACGTTGAGATATTTATCGGCTAATTTTATTAACTTAAAATATAAACGTTTTTTTTTCTGTCTATGATGATAGCCTTGAGGGATTATTTCAGCTATTCCTTGACGTGTAGACGAGCTCACGGAGCTCAAACCAGGAGTGTTGCTAATACTGGCTTTAGCAAGAGCAGTGTTTCCGGCGAGAAACTCAGTGGGCTGTGTCTATGGGTTCATTCACTCGTCGAGCCCTTCGTCGCAAGCGACGGTTCGACGAGGACGGTAACCTGTGCTTGTGGTAGGTACCTAAAAGCACCGTTAATGGATCGGGAGGATCCGTAATGACGTGCTTAGGGCGACGTCGACTGCTTACCATTCGGTCCACAGGATTCGGTATGATAAGTAGATGCTAACCGCACTGGAATAGTGGTTGCCATAAGTAAAAAACAAATTATACTTTGTCATCGAATACTCTTCTCTAATATTTATTCTAATCTAATATTTATTTTATATTTTAGAAACCAGATGCCATGGAAATGTGCGGCTGAAGAAAAATACTTGGAAAATCATAGACACAATTTCGAACCAACATTTCCGTACTAAACTAACGTAGCATTAGACAACGCCTCTCTTTTATTATGCATCACTGAGTTTCTCGCCGGATCTTCTTAAGGGGTCGCGATTTCGATCCGGTGGTAGATTCTGCGAAGCACTGCTCTTGCTAGGGCTAGTGTTAGCAAATTCTCTCAGGTTGAGCCCGTGGGCTCACCTACTCGTCCTGGCGTAGCCAATTAATACCTCTTAGACTACCAGTGAATAGGTAGGTAAAAAAAAAGTACAAGGAAGAATGTATGGCACAAAAGCTCGTCATAAATCACTTATGTCCCGGACGGACCAAGTGAGAACTGCCCAGAATATTTCACTCCACGAGTGTACAAGGAAAACAAAGGTCGTATCATAAGGCGTGCCATAAGTCCTGATGTGACGACCACAACCCCTCTGTGAAGGCTGTAAAGACTAAGAAGAAGTACGGTGTTTTCTTGCGTATTAAATATTTGACAAATTTCAATGTATTCACGATCTGATTCACGGTTTTTACTTAGGACTACCGGTTGAAAATATTCCTGGGTATATTTAAATTTCTTTAATGCGATAGTAAATTTTCTGCAAAAAAGGAAATTACCTGGAATATAATCCCGGATTCAAGTGGCCTAGAGGCCTTATCTGTGTCAGGCCAACGAATTAGGTCACAGATCTATTCAGCTTTCATATACTCTCTGCGAGTTGCAATCTTGCAATTCAATTACCTGAACAAGAAACTGAATATAAGTAGAGAATTTCATTTGCGATGAAACCAATTGATCGTCTCGTTGTTTTAATATACAGAAAAATTACTACACGAGATGTTTCAGCTAGGTTCAATTTTTTATCTAAACACAATAAAACATGTTTCATGTTCCTGGGATAAAGTTTATAACAGATATACCTGGCATTGCACCAGTCATACACACATTATCCATAATAATATATGTATGTGTATAAATAATATATACTCATAATGATAAAAAGTGCCCTATGTGTTGTTAACAGTAAAATATATTTGTGCGAAATTTCAACCGAAGCTGTTCAATCATTTTGCGGGATGTATCATTATGTTTGGTAATTTTAAACCAAAATCGTTATGGATATCTACGAGCAATTTCCTATCAATATGAAATGAACCACTGCGTAAGAGTGAAAATGTAATTATCGCAAATGTGATATTAACGGAAAATCAAAAAGAAACCTGTTTTTTTAATAACAAAGTGTTTTTTTAATCAATCAAACAAATCATGAAAGTCAAACTCTTACAATAAAAGTGGGTCAATTAAATTGACCTTTGTCGTTCGTACCTTTAATATGTCTCTATAAAAAGTTTTACAAAATTTAACGTTTTTGAATATCCATTTTCCAAGACTATACGGAATTTCTTTTTTACATTTCAAAGAAATAAACGTGTTACCTTCGTCCTTGATATGACTCACGCCCATTTTTCTGGCATGCTCGCGGAAAAATATAATGTGGGTGTGGAGTAATGAAGTGTATTGTATTATTTGAATAGGGTACTACTGCATCACGTGTACGAAAGCTGTAGGAAAAAGACGTATTATTGTTCGAACGTCAATTCGGAGAAATTTTAATTGTGTATTGTTTTTTTGCTACTAACAGTGCGAAGGGTTGCGCCATGGTCTTGGCTGGACTGTAGCCGTATTTTTTATTGCTCTCGATTCCCATTGCACTCATAGCTACCAAAATAGGTCAGGGACTAGTATTATATTTCTTAATTTTATTGCATAACGTCAGTCCCGTCTTTTTGAACGAAACTTTTGACGGATTCGCGGCAAAACTTATGTGATGAACGTATTTTCTTAATAATATGGTACCTGCTTGAAGGTTCGAACCACTGCTTAAGCGCATCGCTCTATGCGAGTACAACGTCCGTCTTATCTTTTGGACGACGATGTTTTTAATTCGACGGTACTTTTATAGTTAGTGCTCAAGATATACCTATAGGTATAGTGGTATACATGTATATAACATTTGAACTATTCTCATTTTAGTTTAAATTATCAACGAAAATACAAAAATAGATCCATTTTTTAATCATTTGTTCTCCAAAGTAATTTGCTAATTGGAATACAGTTTTTTAATTCTAAACAGAAACGTCCCTAGCGTTACGTATTTCAAAAAAAAAAAAAAAAAAACATTTGAGAGGGCTAATTTCAACCTTCAGTTTCAACAAGTTTCAGAACCTAATTATGCGTGGGTTGATCGAGAATTTGATACATGCTTGTATAGACTCGGAATATTGCTGAAATTTCTATTATACTTAGTTCGCTTTTATATATTAATATGGCTTCGGCGAACCTTTCCAAGCGTTTTCAACGCCCACGTTAATTTCAAATGGTCGTATCTAATGTTATTCAAACTTTGAATATATTATCTGGTAAAATATTTTCGAGCAGCTTGTTTAAGGTTAATTAATGTTTGAGTAACGTTTTTATTATAATACCTACCTTCGTAATTTTACAAGTTAATGTTTTTTTTACAAGTTTTTCTTTTTAATGTACTTCGAGCAATGGAGCAGTTTAATCTTTCAGACTGACTTATATTCGCCATGATTGTGACTAAACTTATTATTATTCAACTGAATACACGACATTGAACGTGCGTTATTCATGAAACCTTATAGGAACATTGTTAATTTTACAACAGTCTAAGGAGCATTGTTTAAAACATTACGCGTTTTATATCAACACAGTGGAAACTCCCTAATAAGCCCATTGTGAAGTTTTCTTTTTATTTTCCTCCGACGGCTTCCCGGTACGGAATGAAAAAGCTTTCATTTCAATTTTTCGAGGAACCAGAGAAAAGCAACCCTATTTTACTAAAATGAAAACAAGTCACTTTGTCGTTGTGTTTTTTTGTTATTTTGTTGACGTTTTAATATTTTAATACTTCTATATAATTAAAATAAATACTATTATATAAAAAATCAAGCGCTATGATGACAAGTAGACAATATATGTACATGGTCTATTTGTGATCATGGCGCTTGCAACAGAGCCGAAATATATAAAAAAAACTAATTAAATGTAAAAATCGCAGTAAGAACCCAATAGTCTTTTTAGTTTGAAATACCGCGAAAATTTTAAACAACATCTACAATTGCTGCTATTCTTCTCTGTTTCTCAATTTTGGTGACAGATCACAGTCATATGTCGCGTTAGATTAAATTTCGACATTGAAGCCAAACCTTTCTAGCTGGTATTTTTTTTTAAATATCTATCAGTGTTCTTTCTGCTGAAGGCGCTGCTTGCCGCTAAGAAATTTCTTTAAAATTCTTTTAATACCTCTTTTTCGAATACGAGTAATAAAATAAATTCCAGTCATTCGATCATGCGTTAATGCAAATTTCCATTCCGAAATAGTGTTCAAGATGAAAGGAGAACGGGCACACGTGTACCGATGAGTCTCATTATCACCCTTTTCCTATTTGTCCCTTCACAATATAACTAGTCGGGCCATAAATACTGTTACTTAAAAGATTTTCTTTTTTTCAACTTTTTAATTGTTTTGAATTTGGAACACGTTTATATTATTTTAAAAACTTCTTTCGATTTTGCGCCATTTTACATATTTTTTCGTGTAGGTAGGACTATATTCATATATCTAGATATATATCTTCAATTATTTTTTATTCGGTGACTTTGGTAGAAAATTATACAGTACAGTTAGTACAATATTTAAGTATCGACGAATAACATTTCAGTCGTCTGTGTACATAAAAACTGTGAAGAATTCAATAAGTCGGAATATAATAATGACAATAAATAAAAACAAAATATACCGTAAAAGTAATTTAAATTATAGCTTAGGTATTTAGTATTAACTATATTAAGATCTTAAATTCAAACTACTACATTAAGTTCCTTTTCATAGATTTTATAGATTTAATGTTAGCTTTTATTGCGTCGTCGTCATTATCGTTACATTAATCATTTTATTAGCCACATACGATCTGTTCGAAAATTCAGTCTTTTGTATGTACAGATAACTTTCCAATAACGCGATATTTTACAACACGGTTCCACTCTAACACGGAAAGAAAAATTCCCCAAACCCATTCTCATAGCACGGTACTTCTACAACACAATAACGAAATTTTCTTTAAAATTATTTAGAAAATTATATTATACACTTTAAGGGAATAACTAACATCTTACTGCTTTTTTATGTATTAGGTAAAAAAACATAAAGGTATAGTTGAGATGTTTCATTCAGAAAAAAATACTCTCCTTTTTGTACTGGCTTCTATATAGTCTCATATAACACCGTTTCGCACAACACGGGATTTTGCGGGAACGTATCTACCGTGTTACATATATGTAGGATTGGTAAGAAGGGAACGTATAAAAAGAGTGAAACGGAGCGTTAAGATGTGAGTGAGAGAAAACGGAAAGAAAGAGAGAAGAGAATGACAGACAGAATGACAGTGAAAAGGAAGATGGCGAAGACGGTTGAAAAATGAGCAAGACGTAATAAAAATGTTTATTTTTCTTATATAATTTAATTATATAAGTTAATATTCTTATATAAGTTAATTATATAATAATTCTTATTATAAAAGAAGATTTTGGAACATTGTAACTTTTATTTTATGCCCTGCGATCCCCATTCTTTATAATATATTGTAATCACAACTTATCAAAAATATTTAATCGATGCTTCTTTGATTCAAACCTCAAAATCGAAGTTAAAATACGTACACACATACATACATATGTAGACATGGTTTATTGGAACGAATGGGAGGAAGGGGAGGTATTTTTGTTTACATCTTATAATTCTAGTAAAAACTAACATTTATTTATGTTTTAAAAAACGTTTAAAATCATCGATTCCTATAGTTAGTAATCAAATTGTATGAGTCGCACTGACTCGATCCGGCCACCTAACTTTGAAACAAAATGTACTCTATGATTTGACTTGAGTTATTAAGTTACATTCATTGAGTCACTAATATATCTTTCAAATTACCTCTACGAGAGAAATAGACAAGACTGTGGAATCTAGCACAAATCTAAAAAGAGCCGACGAGGAGAAATGAATATATAAAAGCAACTTAAGAAAGTCTATGTTATAACACACGTACTATCTAGATGGGAATTATCTGTCCTTTTCTAGCATTCGATTTTCATTAATAAATGTTCCCTTTCTTCGAGGGGTGTAGGGAGGACTCGTTTCTATTTTTAGCGTCAGCCGGTAGCTGGGACAGTTATATTCTATGACGTCTTTCTTGAAACAAGACTGAATAGATAAGAATACTAAGACCGCTATGGATGTTTTTTTTTTTTTTTATTGCTTAGATGGGTGGACGAGCTCACAGCCCACCTGGTGTTAAGTGATTACTGGAGCCCATAGACATCTACAATGTAAATGCGCCACCCACCTCGAGATATAAGTTCTAAGGTCTCAGTATAGTTACAACGGCTACCCCACCCTTCAAACCGAAACGCATTACTGCTTCACGGCAGAAATAGGAAATAGAATGTATTAAACAAATACTATCTAGGCATGAACAGTGAAAGATACTTTTTAGACCGACCGCGGGTTCTAAATATCGCTTGTTTTTTTAAATAATAATATTAGAAATATAGAAGCACCACCTCGAAGAAGAAAATAAATACATATTGTACGCTAATCTTATTATACTATTCCGATAAATTTCTGATCTGCGCCTTATGACTGTCTGCGAATTTATGATTCAGCAAACTGACGGAAAAATTAAGGATCATTCTTCCACATTTAATGTTTGTGTTAGAGATTGAAAAAATTAAACTAGCCAATAAGCATGATCGTACAAAATGCGCTCGAGATAATTCATTCAAAATACTTTTATTAAAATGAGAAAATATTGATACGAATTTTCTATGTAAATACTTTTTAATTATGATACTTATTATTCTATAATTCGTATTTAATTTTACTAAGGGTTTTAGTTTTAAGTTTCATCCGTTCAATTAGCAAATTTAAAAAAAAAATTTTAACGTCAAAAAAGTTTCCTACTATACGATTCATTAATTTAGAAAGTAATTAAAAAGATGACGAAGGCAATTTCAATACAAAATGTTTACCCTCAAAACCGGCGATTAATATGCGATAGAAAATGTGCCTGGAATATTCTAAGAGTGGGTGTTTGCGTAGGAGGGATACTTTACAAAATCAACAAGAAATTATTTTTGTTCGAGAAAGCTCTCTCGTTTCTAACATATAATATTATTTTTCAATTTTTTTTTATGGTTAAGATGGGTGGACGAGCTCACAGCCCACCTGGTGTTAAGTGGTTACTGGAGCCCATGGACATCTACAACGTAAATGCGCCACCCACCTTGATATAATGTGCTATCAAAATATGACCTTTTTTTTGTTGATATGAAATTTCAATAACTATCTGATCAGAATGTATGGTTAGTTATACCGAATAACAGCTAACGGAAACGCAAATACTACAAAGTAGGTCAAACAGTGATCAATAATCTTACATCTCACCTGTAACACTCCGGAAAAAATATTTTTCTAAAATATTTTTGGTAATAATTGTAGGATGATATTTTTTATTCTATTACGAGATGAACAGCTTCGAATTCAATTGTATTTTTATTGAAGAGAAATGTAATAAATAGCTTGAATTATATGAATATATATTCCATGTATTGTGGTACAATGATTAACAATAAGTTAGAAGATACATGGATGTACGCCCGTAGTATATGAGTCAACCGGGTTAGTTTTATGCTCGTATCCATTCATGAATGTAAGTCTTTACGTCAGCACTGGCCCACTGTGGAGGCACGACGCTCCCCCGTCACGGCACCAAGTTTCTGGAATGGGGGGTGACGTCAAAGCACACGGCAACAAGTGCTTTGAATATGTACTAAGTCTACATAGGCATGTACGCTGGGCTATTTTTAACTGTAAGAAAAGGTTAATGAGGGTCCGCGATTGTTTCTGTGTATGTGAGTACGTGTACTAGATCCTAGGTAGTTGCTTTTGTGGCTACTCCAAGATTTAATTATCTTTCAACGCCAATTTGCTAAGTTCTTGCCTCAAGTCTAATAGTATTATTGTTACGAGTATCATTTAATGCTTATTTCTTTATTTTTGTCGAAAATATCTGAGAATAGGTTGTAATGGTGACAGTGGATTAATAGAGATGTTGTTCTCCAAAATCCAAATGCAAATGACTAGTTGTGAATAAATTGTTATAATAGAACAGAATTGAATCGCGTAGTAGAACTAAAAAGGTTTATCATTTATATTTTGAGTACGCACGGATCTGTCTTTCTGTCACACCGCGAAACAGCCTTGTTTTCCGTATTTAAGCCGTTGTTTAATACACTTAAGTCTCCAAGTCCAAGAGATTGAGAGTGCTAAGTCGGTCATCTCCTTAGCGATTACCATCAGCTACGGTATTCAATTAATACCAGCCTGCCATGACCTTAAATGTATATAAACAGCAACAGCACCGAAATAAAAAAATGGTATCGTCTAGTCTCTTTCTATTTATTACGAGAGCCTTGTTAGATTCTAGTATACCGGCACTTTACCTGAAATAAAACTCTTATTAAACTACTTACTTTATTCGAAGTTAAACGAGACTGTGTTATTACTGGTCATTAATTTCATCGCTATATATGTACATTGATATAGCGACGTCAATGTTATCATGAAACGTGAACTAAATTAGAGCCTAACAAAGGACAAACAAAGGGTCGAACGGAGAGAGTTTCAAAGCTGTCAATAGGTCAGGTAAAAATAGATTTTATATAATAGAAACGTTACGAATATAGACCGACACAAATCGTTTGTGAGTAGAGACGCGATCGATCACCTCACTCCCGCCGAGAACATTATCCGATTGGTGGCTAGCTATTCGAACGATCGAACAAGTCCTCAATTTATTTAAACTTTCACGTTTTTATACATTACTAGTGGTCCCGCAGTAGTCGATATTCGACTATAATTAATTGAAATTGTAAGTTTGTACACTATTATGATTCTATTTTCAAAGACTATTATACTTCTGTAATCACAAATTTCGCCGAGACTACCCTATAGAAAAATAATAATAAAGACAAACAATATTTAATCTATTCTCAATTTGACCACAGACGTCAAGAACAAAAGTTTGACAATAAATAAATAGTACGCATGCGTGTGTGCGTCAGATACATGGTAGTGTGTGTAATAAGTGTGGAAAATTTCGAACTCCTTCGTCCGCGCAATTTTCGTAAAAAGGGATACAAAGTTTTTGCTTCACGTATTAATAATATATAGATATATAGATAAATATTATTTGACGGGTTCTTACCACAATTTAAGAGAATTTGTGTGTTTCCAATGTTGCGACGCGGTTGTATGTGCTATTATTTTTTTACAGACGTATTTGTTGGACATAGTTCTCCTTACCGCAATTTTTAGTCGTCACGCCGTTTGTAAAAGATGAGTCACTTTATTTATTTTTATTTTTTATTTATTAGGCACACAATATACATTAATTACATTACACAGTCATTGGGAATTAACTAAAATAAAAATAAGTAAGCCCAATTTTGTATGCAGTTGGAACAGCGCCCCTAGCGGCAAACGTAGGCTAACAATCCCATTCCATACAAATATGAGCTAACTTTTACTCTATCGAGAACGTTAAAAAACTCGCACTAAGGACACTGGCCTTTGTCAAACGCGTGATGACCTACCGGCATAAGTAGACGATACTTTTTTGCGAGTTGCCAAGCTCGGATTTTATTTGTGGAATGTGTTTGAGGAACCTATCGATACCTCAATACATTTTATGTCCAAATTTCGTAAATAGCATACCATGTAATGTATTCAGATATAAGAAAAAAGAGCAATGTCGTTTGGCACCGCTGTTACATAAAGTTTGAAGGTTTTTTTTTATTACTTTGATGGGTGAACGAGCTCACAGCCCACCTGATGTTAAGTGGCAACCGGAGCCCATAGACATCTACAACATAATACGCCACCCACCTTGAGATATAAGTTCTAAAGTCTTAGTATAGTCACAACGGCTGCCCGACGCTTCAAGCCGAAACGCATTAAAACTGCTTCCCGGCAGAAATAGGTGGGGTGGTGGTACCTACCGGTGTGGACTCACAAGAGGTTCTACCACCAGTAAAGAGTAAAGATACAAGTTTTCTTTTTTGTTTTCGAGCATCGGGCCGAACCTTCTACGATGCGACCGCGCTTAGGGTGCTCGCGGAGAATGTAGACTTGACGGTCTGAAGATGTTGGGAGCAGACCGCGGGCGCAAATATATTTGTAAGGGCCCTACCGCTCGAATAGACTCACCTTACACTCTTTCATCCGACATCCAATTTCCACCCGGGGTTAGAACCCGATCAGAGTAGTGGGGTTCCCGCAGTCAACACTACAACCAGACTCGCGGCGCCATCCCGAGGACGCTTGATGGTACAAGTGTGCTAACACCTAGTAGCAACTTTGGCAGTACCTCAGGAATTTACGAGATGGCGCTAAAAAAATATTTTTTTACTTCATGTTTTTATTAATGTTATGTAGTTTTTCCAGAAAATCACTTTTAAATAAAAACTTGATCTTAATTTTAGCTGTTGTGTTCTATCTGTCCGCAATTTATATATACTATTTTCATACCCAATTTATTTTCTTCATATTCGTTAACTTTGAGTTCATTTCAGAAAATTTTAAAACAGCGCCATCTTTTATCTAAATTAGGAACCACGCAAAAATGTTGGTTTTCATTTGAAGAGCTGGAATTTGTTGTTACGGGTTCTACATTTCAACGGTTTACAGTACTTAATAGATGGGGTTGTATAAGCCGCATAACCGAACTTAGTTTAAATTTCTCAGTATTTACATTCCATTGTTTATTTACAATAGCCTACAACAATTTATGTATTTACTTATAATGTTAGGCTTTAAATAGGCTTCAAATTTACAGCAAATTTGCGTCACAGTTACCTGTATCATTGATGGTGTTTAAGATTTATTAAAATTCATTTTGATGCTTCTTTACTACATTTTTTTTATCGCCCTTGTAGGCAGACGAGCATACGGCCCACCTGATGGTGAGTGGTTACCGTCACCCATGGACTTCAGCAATGCCAGGGGCAGAGCCAAGCTGCTGCCTACCGCTTAATACTCTCCACAAGCCTCGTTTGAAGAAGAACATATCATAGCGCTCGGGAAACACCGTGGAGGGGAGCTCATTCCATAGCCGGATGGTACGTGGCAAAAAAGACCTCTGGAAACGCACTGTGGATGACCGCAGTGGCTCCAGGTAGTATGGATGAACTCTACTCCGGTGACGGGCGGTGCGATGGTAAAAACGAGATGCCGGTATCATCTCGAACAATTCCTCAAAGCACTCCCCATGGAACATACGGTACAAAATACAGAGGGAACCGAAGTCCTTCCGCAGACCCAAAGACTACATTATTAAATATGTTAGAATTATGATAAAGAAAGTACCAAAATAAATGAAATCCATATTACCTTAGTAATTCAAGTAAGTATAACTTAACTAAATAATTAACAAATGAGCTCACAACCTACCTAAGCAATTTATCGGAGTTAAGTGGTTACCGAAGCCCATAGACCAACAACATAATTGCTGCCACCAATCTTGAGACATGAGCTCTAAATTTTTTAAATATTATTTTTATTGCATGGGTGGACGAGCTCACGGCCCACCAGATGTTAAGTGGTTACTGGAGCCCGTAGACATCTACAACATAGATGCCGCCACCCTCCTTGAGATGTGAGTTCTAAGGTCTCAGTATAGTACAACGGCTGTCCCACCCTACAAACCGAAATGCATTACTACTTCACGGCAGAAATAGGCGGGGTGGTGGTACTAACTCTTGCGGACTCACAAGACGCCCTACCATCAGTAGCCTGGTCTCACCTCATCTCGCCTTGTCTCGAGGACTGTAAATGTTTATTTTCTTAACAGTTACATCTGTTTTTGCAATCAAAATTATTATTATTTTCATTACCCTTGTCGGCAGACGATCATACGACCCACCTTATGGTGAGAGTGATTACATTACATTGATCTAAGGTCTAAGCGTATTCTTTTAAGACTTTCGTACTGCGATTAATATGTATTAATTACGTACGTACTTAGAATTAATGACTCAATAAGTCATAATTACTGAACTAATCGGGACGAGGTTCATTTTACCCATAACTTCGAAGGCAGATAAGGATCCAGTCTAATGTTAGTGTCGGTGGTCTAGTGTTTATTAATTGGCTCGATGAAGACCGTATTACCATTAATAAAATGTTATAAGAGAACATACATAGAATTTTATACGAATCATTGAAGAGAACATTTAATTTTAAACATGAAATAAATCGAAATCTTGAATTTCAAGTGTTTAAGTATGGTTTGTTTTTCGACTCAATATCTCGACCCAATGTAGGGATATATCCCATGAATCCACAGAAAAAAATATTTTTTTGGTATGCAGCGGCTTGGTCCTGCCCCTGGTATTGCTGAAATCCATGGGCGACGGTAACCACTCTCACCATAAGGTGGGCCGTATGCTCGTCTGCCTACAAGGGCAGTAAAAATAATTATTATTTTGATTGCAAAAACAGATGTAACCGTTAAGAAAATAAGAATTTACAGTCCTCGAGATAAGGCGAGACGAGGTGAGACTAGGTTACTGGTGGTAGGGCGTCTTGTGAGTCCGCACGGGTAGGTACCACTACCCCGTCTAGTTCTGCCGTGAAGTAGTAATGCGTTTCGGTTTGAAGGGTGGGACAGCCGTTGTACTATACTGAGACCTTAGAACTCACATTTCCAGGTGGGTGGCAGCACCTATGTTGTAGATGTCTATGGGCTGCAGGAACCACTTAGCATCAGGTGGGCTGTGAGCTCGTCCACCCATCTAAGCAATAAAAAAAAGGCGTCGTGGCCTAAAACATAAGACGCTAGGTGTAGCCGTATCGAACAGTATGACCGTGCCAGTGTTCAAATCCTGTAGTCGGATACCAACTTGTTAAAGAAAATATTTAAATATAAAAGTAAGTCTGTAATAATACTTAGCAGATGTTCACGGATGACTTTCACGATGTCGAAACAACGCGCTTAATAAAAATCAAATCAATTGAAATAAAACGGAGACCTCAAGTCTCCAGATGAATAGCATTCACGATGCCTATGAGCTCCGGTAATAACTTAACACTGGGTAGGCTGAGAGTTCAATCACTTATCTAAACAAAAAAGTACTTAACCATAATAAAGATTTGATGTGAAGCTTTTCACTATTTTACAAACCATACTTCTACTGTACGTATTCTTTGACTATAGCATAGATCAGAGAAAAAGATCATGGCTTATATGTAGTTATAATGGCTAGTATAAAGTGAGTATCTGGTCCATAGAGATCACATCGTGAATGTCACTTCCCACTTTGAAACACAAGTTTAGGGTCTCCAAAATAATTTCAAATCAATAGAGACGTGTTAATAATAAAATAAAATAGTATAGTTCATGGTAGTTAACGATATATTCGTGAATAACAAGGTATAAAGTGGCAAGTCGAAGTGATCACCAAAGTTACTCTGCAGTCTGCACATGCGCAGTGATTCGTATAAAAGACTTCAACGCGCGCGATTCTTACAGAGCTCTTATGATAAACAAAGTTTTAAATCATTAAATATCGGTTTTTCGATAGATTTAGTTGATTGATAGAAGATACAACCCACCATCCAAGCGTATAGGCAACATCGTGGCCCTAAATAGCTCTATGGGGGGTCATGGGTCCCACGAGTGTCGTTATAGGGATTGAGTGGAGAGTAGACAGCAATATTCTGTGAATATTATTATTATACGACCATCCTCAAACACGAAGTCTAAATCTCATTTGCATTGTCATAGCTGTTGTATTACCTTTCAACTAAGAACGTACCAGCAGAAATAGGCGGAGTGCTGATATCCACAGTCCGAAATCACAATTAATTTCTAATGAATATTTACGCAATACGCAAAGTCTACAAACAAATACGTCAAATGTAATTTACGTCTATCCGAGTTTTTATTCTTTCTAAGAACGGTAAGGAAATCGAACAATAAATTTATAATCCTTTGAGGTTCGTTATCATGGAATGATCATCACGCAGGCACAGTGGGAGCTTCAAAGCTGCGGGGGAGGTATCGGTCCGGCTTGATGGAAGGAGGGGCGCGGAGCGTTTCGAAGCCTCCGCCTGCCAGTGCCGCGCAGACCGCGACGCAACCCGCTTGCCGCGTACATTACTAAATCAACGCTGACATATTGACAAAAGTGTAACTGAAAAGTGACTAAGTTGTGCTGTTAAGTTTATGTATTGAAGTGGGACGTGATTACGAAGTGTTTGTGCGAACTATAGCTCGGACCGGCGCAGGTAGGGGAGTGTCACGTGTGTTTACGAATGAATGTGACGGCGTAGGCGCAGTCGCGACGGATCGCACTGTTCGTGAGATATTCGTGCGCGCGCAGGTCGCGGCCATGCTGCATACCTGACCAGAGCGAGTGCGCAGCTTGCGCGAACGGGACACAGAGAGCGTTCCCGGTACGCGTCGACTTTCGCTGACGAGGAATGGACTTTGCGATGTTTTTGTCGTTGTCATGACGAGGATGTGGCGATGGCACGTGGCGCTGGCGGTGCTGGCGCTGCTGGGTGGCGCAGGCGTGACCGCCGTCGCCGAGCAGATGCAGTCGCGCGCCGCCGACACCGGTGTCGATCTTCGAGTCCCCGAGGATCAACCGATCGGTACTCTTGTCGGTAGGATTCCAATTAAGCCTGGCTTCACGTACCGTTTTAATGAGCCTCCCAAAGAATTTGTTCTCGACCCTGTATCTGGCGAGATAAGGACGAATGTAGTGTTGGACCGGGAAACTGTTGATCGCTATGCGTTCGTGGTACTCTCAAGTCAGCCCACGTATCCTATAGAAGTGCGATTAAGGGTAACGGATGTAAACGATAATTACCCAGAGTTCCCGGAACCTAGTATCGGTGTGACGTTCTCGGAAAGTACAGCTGCGGGAACTAAGCTTCTTCTCGATGCAGCGACTGATAAGGATTTAGGTGAGAATGGTATCACTAATGACTACAGAATAATAGACGGCGACACTGAAGGGAAATTTAGACTGAACGTTACCGTTAATCCGAGCGGTCAGACTTCTTATTTGCATTTAGAAACTACAGGAAAGCTAGACAGAGAAACAACGGATTTTTACGTGTTAAACATCTCTGCCCGCGATGGCGGTAATCCTCCGAAATTTGGATACCTTCAGGTGAATGTTAGCATATTGGATGTAAACGACAACCCGCCTATATTCGACCAAAGTGATTTTTCTGTGTCGTTGAATGAGAGCGTGCCTCCTGGAACCACTGTCTTAAAAGTAACAGCCACTGATAATGATTTAGGAGACAATAGTAAAATTACGTACGAGGTCATGGACACAGAAAAACAGTTCGCCGTAGATCCTGAATCGGGCGTGATAACAACTAGTAGAATATTAAACTGTCCTAAATATTGTAGTAATGCTACATGTAACATGACATGTGTATTGACAGTCATAGCTAAAGATCACGGTGTACCACGACAAGATGCCCGGACTTATGTCACTGTCAACCTCATTGACGCCAACGACCACAATCCAATTATTACGTTCACGTATGTACCACCGACCGCAAATTTTGCTACAGTCGATGAAAATGCCAAGAATGGGTCACTTGTTGCCGCCATCACTGTTACTGATTTGGATGCCGGCTTGAATGGCATAACTAGCATCAGTATAGTGGCTGGTAATGAACTCAATCATTTTCGTTTGGAGAATTCTTCTAGTGTGTACATAGTTCATGTTAATGGCATATTGGATAGAGAAGAAATAAGTAAGTACAATTTAACTGTTGTTGCTACTGATCGCGGCTCTCCCCCGCGGACGACCACCTCGTTCTTGGTCATTCATGTGAACGACGTTAATGATCATGAGCCTGTATTCGAGAAATCAGAATATTCTACTATTCTAACAGAACTTGCTCCGCCTGGATCGTACGTTGCTAGTATTACCGCCACAGACGAAGACACTGGAGTTAACGCTGAAATATACTATGACTTCTATGACGGAAATCAGCAGCACTGGTTTGAAATTGACCATTTAACTGGATTGGTTACAACAAAGACTATTTTAGATCGGGAAGTTCAAGGATCAGTAGAATTAAATGTTTCCGCTAGAGACGGTGGTCCGAATCCGAAATGGGCGTATACAAGATTGAAAGTGACAATACTCGATGAAAACGACGAAGCCCCGAGTTTTCCACAAAGTCAAATAAATGCGACCCTTCCGGAAAATATAAAACCTATAAAGGAAATATTGATTCTTACAGCATCAGATTATGATCAAGGTACTAATGGTTCGGTGTCTTACTATTTACCACCGAGTATGGAAAGAAAGTACCCAAATACATTTGTGCTAGACCCAATCACAGGACAGCTGAGTACAGTCACTGAGCTAGACAGAGAAAAGGTAGCAATGTATGAATTGCAAGTGCTTGCAAAAGATCAAGGCTTTCCACCACAATCTTCAACAGCGACGGTGTATTTAAAAGTTTTGGATATTAATGACAACGATCCGGTGTTTTATCCTAGAAGATATGTCGCTAGCATAGGTCCAGAAATGACACCAGGCTCAAAAGTTTTGCAAGTAAAAGCGTTTGACCGAGATGAAGGTGAAAATTCCCGCATAATGTTTAAGCTTGAAAGTGGCGGAGATGGTTATTTTGAAATTGAACCATGGACCGGTAACATAATTTTACAAAAAGATTTTCGTACTGCTGCTGAAACTATTTATACTTTAAAAATTTCTTGTAAAGATAAAGGAAATCGAAAAGCATTCGAGGATGCCGTAGTTGAAATAATTAAAATGTCTCAACGTAAAGATTTGCAATTTGATGGACACAATGGATACAATTTTAAAGTTGTCGAAGACGAAGGTTTGTCTACACCTAATATAGGCCGGTATGTTGGTAAAGTTAACGCCGTAATTTCAAGTGACAACTTATCGTATTACATTATAGAAGGAGACCCTAACCAAGTTTTTAAAATTGATGAGAAATCTGGTATAATTACCACTGAATCGAATGTTGACAGGGAAGAGAAGATGACATATTATTTAAAAGTTATGGCTAAGACTGGCGTAGCGTTTGGATTTACTACAGTAAACATTTCTGTTTTGGATGTTAATGATAATTATCCATTCTTTATTGAGGATAGGGATGAAATTCACATACCTGAAAACATGGCAGTAGGACAAGAAGTATTATTTGCGAGAGCAGCTGATCGTGATTCTGGATCAAATCGAACTCTATTTTATAAACTGACGTGCAATCCAGAGAATTATTTCCGTATTTCAGATACCACTGGTGTTATTTATTTGAATAAGCCTATTTCAACAGAGCCTGGAAACGTTTTATTGATAGAAGTGACTGCGACTGACAATGGTTCTCCTGCACTTGCCACGAAGAACTCGATATCAATTATAGTAGATGACATTAATGATCACACTCCAGTTTTTGATCATACTTCATACGAAACTTCATTGTTGGAATCCACGCTAGTGAATACAAGATTTTTTGCAATTTCTGCTTCAGATGCGGATCTAAATCTCAACGGTCGCGTTTCATATGACATAGAAGAAGGTAATACAGATGAAAAATTTGGTATATTTCCAGATGGTTATCTCTATGTGAAGAGTCCGTTAGATAGAGAAGAAAGAGACTATTATTCATTAACTATCGTAGCCACAGATCATGGCACTCCCCCCAGATCATCGCAGGTGCCAGTAGTAATACATGTTTTGGATGAAAATGATAACAGCCCGCAATTCACGAATACAACATTCATCTTCAAAATCAAAGAAAACGAACCTCCAGATACTTTTGTTGGCAAACTAACGGCGACCGACAAAGACATAGGACGAAATGCAGAGCTGACATTTTCACTACCCATTGCCCAAAGTGACTTTAAAATCGATGCGCGGAATGGTTTCATAAAAACATTGAAAACTTTTGATCGGGAAACATTGGCCCATAATAGTGGTCAAAATTATATAACATTGACAGTTACAGTCAGTGATAACGGTAAAATTAAACTTTATGATTCCGTTAGGGTTACAATTTACATAACAGATGTAAACGACAATGCTCCTATATTTACGCGGACTCCTTACAAAATCGAAGTATCCGAAGGAGCCGCAATTGGGGCCTCTATAATGCGAGTTTATTCAACCGATGCTGATGAAGGCTTAAATGGCGATATATATTACAAATTGGTTGGAGGCGATGATCTAAGAAAATTCTCCTTAGACGAAGCCACAGGTCAACTGCAGATTCGTAAACGATTAGATCGAGAAACTAAGGATCAATATCGCCTTACAATCTTGGCTCATGATTCAGGACAATTTGTACAGCTATCTTCAACAGCAACTGTTATTATAGATGTATTAGATGAGAACGATAACGCTCCAGTTTTCTTTGTAACAGAAAAAGAAGTGTCTGTTTTGGAAACGGAACCTGTTAATAAAAAGATCATTCAATTTCTTGCCAGAGACGCTGATTTGGGTATAAATAGTGAATTACAATATTCAATCACATCCGGAAATAGGAAAGAAGCATTTTTTATTGATAGTTATTCTGGAGAACTATTTTTGCACAAGCAACTGGATTATGAAGATTTAACTTCATATGTAATGANAAAAGAAGTATCTGTTTTGGAAACGGAACCTGTTAATAAAAAGATCATTCAATTTCTTGCCAGAGACGCTGATTTGGGTATAAATAGTGAATTACAATATTCAATCACATCCGGAAATAGGAAAGAAGCATTTTTTATTGATAGTTATTCTGGAGAACTATTTTTGCACAAGCAACTGGATTATGAAGATTTAACTTCATATGTAATGAACATCACGGCGACTGATAGTGGTAGTCCAAGCTTGTCATCGAGTGTTTTATTTACTGTTAATGTTATCGACGCCAATGACAATGCGCCTATTTTTACTAATACTGCTATTGTGCGTCAAATCAGAGAAGGTATTCCAAAACACACTCCAATTGTTACGGTAACTGCAGAAGACCCAGATTCAGGTCTGAATGGTAAGGTTTACTATTCTATAACTCATCAAGAACCGTTTAATAATAAACGACATTTTGCTATCAATAATGTAACTGGAGTGATACACACATTATTACCTATAGACAGAGAAAGTATTGATACCTTTCGTATAACTGTCGCGGCGTACGACAGAGCTGAGCCTCCTTCAATACGGTTATCGGCCGAAAAACTCGTTACTGTAATCGTAGAGGATATAAACGATAACGCTCCCGTGTTTGTTTCTATGAATGCTGCTGTAATAAGTTCAGAAAGAATGGGAAGAAGCGCCAATCGTGGAATCTTCATTATGAATGTTTTAGCGCGTGATTTAGATTCGGGTACTAATGGCTTAGTGACTTATAAGCTAATTCACGGTGGCAACGATTTATTCGATTTACATAGAAGCAATGGCGCGCTGGTACTCCGATACCCTCCCGCAACTCCTGAAGCCAGGTGGAATCTTGTCATAAAAGCAACAGATGAGGCAGTATTAAGTGAGCAAAAAAGTACCGAAACATATCTCAATGTTATTATGGGTGGAAACGAACTCGATAGTATTGTGTGGACAAATGTGGGCATGGTGTCTGTGGCTGAAAACGAGCCCCCAGGCACCGCAGTGTTAAACTTAACAAACAATTATAGATCAGGCTTAGAATACTATATAGTGAATGTGACTGGTGACGGTAGACAAGTGGACAGACTATTTGATATCGACTCAGCGCTGGGCATCTTATCTACGGCCGTTTCCTTAGACCGCGAGGCGGGCACAGACCGTTATGAAGTTGAAATTTGTGCTGTTACGTCAGTGCCGCCTTTGAAAACTGCCACAACAAAGGTAAGTTTAATTTATTTTAAAACAACGGTCCGATACCTTTTATTTTGTTGAAACCAATTCACATTTCGAATTTCTGAATTCACAGTCCAATTAATTTCACGAAATCGTCGGTAGGAGACAAACACTACGCCCTACTGTTGTTAAAATAAAATGAGTATAAACGAAAGCTCGTTAGCGTATGTCGAATGGCGGCCTCTAATCGGGAGCTCTAAATTGCGATAAGTCGCGCCTCACCAACATATCGAACGATATCGAATATTCGTTCTGAAAATCTTCGATGATATTTCAACAGGAAAAAAATAAAAGCAAAAGTTTATCAGCGATAAACTGTTGTATTGTAGTTTTCGGATTGACATTTTTATACAAATTGTATTTGCGTGAGTTTCGTTTTATGAGAAAAACGTAACGATGTTGTTACCTCGTTTGATTTGTCAAGTATTGTTTTTTTTTTCGCCAACTAATTTGACCTTCGAACTAAAAAAACAATCTTGTTTTATTTTGTCGTCTCTTGAAGAAATAAAACTTTTATGCTGGTGTTGTGCTCGTAAAAGATCTCGTCGGATTACGATTACGATACAGCCTTTCGTTGCCTCTTAATATGCTATTTTAAAAGTGCCGAAGCAGAGACTTTGTTTAGATATTGCGCTAAGTTATATGTATAACAATTTTTTTTTAAATACTTTGTTGATATTGAAAGTAGACTGGTTTGCTGCCAACCAAACGATAGTTGGTCACAAGCATTGGCAGACCGGGCCCTAAACACGTCATTACGGATTCTCTCTATCCATTAACGGTGCTTTTAGGTACCTCAAACACCGATCACCGTCCTCGCCGAACTCGCCGCTTGCAACGAAGTGCTCGAAGAGTAAATTAACCCATAGACACAGCCCACTGAGTTTCTCGCCGGATCTTGTGAGTGGGTCGCGTTTCCGATCCGGTGGTAGATTCTGCGAAGCACTGCTCTTGCTAGGGCCAGTGCTAGCAACACTCCCGGTTTGAGCCCCGTGAGTTCATCTACACGTCAAGGAGAAGCTAAAATAGCCTCTTAAGGCTATAAGCATAGGTAGAAAAAAAAATGGCAGACAGGTAAACGATCATTATAGTATTAGTACGAAGTGTTATGTTTTTTTTTTAAATCTCTAAATTTATCATCTGTAAATGTCGATGCTAAAATTTTGTGGTAAAGAAATAATAAAATGCTCGATGGTGTTCTGGTTCGAACGTGTCGTAAAGCAATCGACTGCGGCGACCGTTATAAACACTTTACCGAACTAATTCAAAAACTGCAGAACGGTTTTAAATTTTCGGCAACAACGCACGGACCCGAAATTCACATTTGAATACGTGAATTGGTCCGCTTATTTATGTAATTGACAGCGACCAATTTGCCGACGCGTCTGGGGACTGTGACAATTACAGAGAACAATTTATTCCTATCGAAATACGAATTTTGATATTTTTGATAACAAAAAAGTTGTTTAGTTTTCTATGATACTGTTTGATCGGATTGCGGCACACATTTTGAAAGGCTTTTCAGAAAATATATTTGTATGTTTTGGAAAAATAAACTGCTAGACTTACTTTAAAAGCAATTGTTTTTTAAAGCTAAACTTACTAAGCTACCAGTCGTTGCAATTAAAAAAATACTGTCAAAAAAGGCTAAGAACTCGAAACTGATTTTCGTTAATGAGAGAAAAGAAAAAAAAATTATGAAATCAAGATCTATATAACCTTTAATAACAAATTAGTTTTTATTTTTGCATTCCATAAATAAATATAAAATAAATAAACTTTTGACGACAGTTTTTAGAATTGCATTCGATATAAAATGTTATTATGAGAAAAAAGAACAATGACAGTGCGAGTATAAAAATATTTAAGGGGAATAATTGTATGAAGAGTTCGCCATGGAAGAGGGTTAGCTATCATCCGACACTGAAAGCGCATTAGGGCGTCGGGCAGCATTCTCGGGACTGATTTATGCAACTTGCAACCGCCGGCGCGGGCATCGACATACGCCTTAATGAACGTACAAGTTACGTTATAGTGTGAAATGGCTTTCATTATTTCACGCCAATACTAATAGTTTTCGGCCTATGAGAAATCTTTAAATCGATTAAAGATAATGTTGCTTTTGTGTTTTGTTGGAATGTTGTAAGTCAATTCGACAAATACGTTTTCGGCTTAATGGATTTAATAATTTCGATTATTTCGATTTATTCAAGATATTTCAGAATAAGAATAATAATAATTTTAGTTCGATAAATGGTACGATCATGTTTCACTGACGTAGCTTCGAATTGCTAAATACCCTAAGTTGAGTTTTAGAGTCTCAGTTCGTCTGTTAATTAGTAGTTTTTTGCTTTTATCAACGAATACATAGAGAGCCCAGGCAAAAGGGCTGACCGAGTCTACGAAAGCTACTATGTTAAATCATAATTCTTTGTAGTACCTCATTATTGTCCGTTGATAAAGAAAATCGATAGTGCAACGCCTCTCAAATGCATGCCACTTAAATTATCAACTTACAGAAAGAAAATTTACTGGTTTTGAACTTTGAAGTGATGTCTAAAAAATTTCGCTCCGTAATGTCTCAGAAGTACAACCAACTCCCATTCAGATGTTTTTAATATTAAAACGTTTCTATGATACAGATATAAAATAGATGATACAGAATAGAATTAAACGTTGTACTGGTCGGAAATTAAAGTGAGTCTCTCCCTGGCCTTGTACGTTTGCAGTCAGTAGCATCTATAATTAGCAATCCTATGAAATAATTACAAGTGTAGAGACTAGCATCATTTATTTGCTAGTTTTATTTTATGTATTTGATGGTGGATTTTTTTAATTGTTTGTAAACATATTTTTCGGTTTCTTAAAGGCGTTGTTGGATAAAGGAGCTCACGTTTCGTCTGGTGTGAATTGGTTACCTTGATACTCTTCGCTTGAGACATAACTTTGAAGTCTCAAATATATTGTATAATGGGTATTGCGTTTTCTTCGAAGCAGAATACTTGACTGCTTCGTATTCGAAATAAGCTATGCCTACCCGTGCAGGCTTCAAAATACGCAGTACCTACCTAAATAAATTTATAAGTATAGCGATTTTGTTTTTAATTGTATTATGTTGGTTATGGTAGTCGTTTGTGTACATTTTTAAGTACACCTTTGCCTAAGGAAACGAATTTTAAGTCTGACAATCGCTTCGCTCGATAACAGTAAAATGACATTTAATTATTTACGACACGACGATTTCAATTCATTTCATAAACTATTGTACATAAAAATCAATAAAAAGTAACGTTTTGTTCTCAAAAATACGTCATTTCAATACAATCAATAACTTACTTCCAATATGCATCTACAGTCTATCATTGTGCCTCCTTACGGATCCATCAGATTCAATAACTTTTGCATTAGAAGCCTTCAGCTCTAACACTAGGAGCAGGCTTAGGGGCCCCGGTAACCGTATTCGTCGGACTCGGCAAAGAGTTTGACATGCAACCTAACCCATGCTTCAGCCCGCTGAGTTTCTCGCCGGATCTTCTCAGCGAGTCGCGATTCCGATCGGGTAGTAGATTCAATCGCGAAGCAGCTGCTTTTGAGTTGTTAGGTTTCCTCTGGAAGCGCTCGGGCAGTTGTTAGCAAATACCACCCCTCCTGGATGAGCCTTTGCTCGTCCTCTTGTCCTGTTGAAACTGGAAAGGCTTCCGCGCCAACAGTTATCCCACGTTCACAAAAAAAAGTCTATCATTATATTACATAATAATTCAATTAGCAAAACCTGATGCCGTCTAAATTTACGTATGCCATTAAAGTCTCTTCGAGAAAAGAACTGATGTTAAACCATCATTTTATTTTAAAACCTAAAAAATACACCAGTTTTTATCAATTAATAAGCGGTACAGTTTTTTGTTTGTGCATTAAGTTATCTTGAACGAAATTAGTGGATTTTTTCTATTCATAATTATATCGAGAAAGACGTTCGCAACGAGCGTCTTCGTGTCAATTTGAACAGCTGTGACGACGCATATGTTTACGGAAATATTTTATTCCTGTGCATAATTGAGCACTGGAATGGAAATCAAATTATCTAATAATCTATTTTTTTATTTTTTATTGCGTAGATGGATGGACGAGCTCACAGCCCACCTGATGTTAAGTGGTTACTGGAGCCCATAGACATCTACAACGTAGACGCGCCACCCACCTTGAGATACAAGTTCTAAAGTCTCAGTATAGTTACAACGGCTACCCCACCCTTCAAACCGAAACGCATTACTGCTTCACGGCAGAAATAAGCAAGGCAATTAATATTAATCTATATTTATTGCTTAAATGGATGGACGAGCTCACAGCCCACCTGGTGTTAAGTGGTTACTGGAGCTCATAGACATCTACAACGTAAATACGCCACCCACCTTGAGATATAAGTTCTAAGGTATCAGTATAGTTACAAAGGCTGACCCGCCCTTCAAACCGAAACGCATTACTGCTTCACGGTAGAAATAGGCAGGCATATTTCTCAAATTCTCCATTAAAAGATGACCTAAAAAAAAAAAACGATAGCGCGATGGACGACGGTCTTGTCTATGTTTGCTAAATGTTTTGCCTTTAACAAAAGAGTACTGACGTAATGAATTTCCACTATAAGTTAAACGACTTGAGAATTAACGGTCACCGAGACATACGTTTTAAAAAATTATTTGCTATCATTTTTCATACTAGTACTACGGCAGAATTCATCCAAGTCATACGAGCCATTACCTAAATTATGTAAATGAGTGACGTCACACAAGTTAAAACTCTTCACAGGATCAGATGCGGTTTCCTCAACAGAAATCAGATTCGAATTTCCGTATTGCACCCCGAGCTACATAAGACTAGCGTATATGTTCATATTATGTAACGGCGAAGGAACAGCATCGTGCAGTAAAGCAAAAGTCGCAAAATTTGCGTAATGAGCAACGGTAGAGCGTACGATGAGCCAGTACGATCAGGTACCACCAACATTTTCATGCTTACTATGCTTAGAGCCTCACGAACAACTCTACTATGAGACGTTAAAATTCGTTTGCGTGTTTTTTTTAGTACATAAAACAGCATAACATTGACCCAATTGCGTTTCATAATAATAACAATAATAATAAGCAAAAAACAATAACAGAAAAAAATCAAAAATCTATAGACCCGAAAGAAGAAGTTTATAGAATATGGAACCAGGAAAAAGTTTACATAGTCCCAACAGGCGTTGTCCCTAAGCACCTCCACCACAGCCTGAAGTTAATTGATCTGAAACCCAACACTACAAAAAGCTCCTCTATAATAAACACATGTGGAAATGTTCGTAAGTTTTTAGAAATAGAAGAATACTCAACTAACGGACATTAAAAATATTTATTCCTTGTCATTTACTTGGCTAAGGCTCGTAAATAATAAATAAGTATCAGCGTCTGCTGAGAAAAAAAAGGAAATAAAAATAATAATAATAACGGGAATTTCACAGGATTCCCTGTGTTATGGGTTCCAGAGACAATATGTATATACATAATAAGCACCCAGACAAAGAGCGACGTGGGAATCGAACCCAGGACCCTCAGCGCATCATTCAGGGGCGCTGACTACCGCACCAGCGAGTCAGTTGAGTCAGTTCATGTATGGAAACGACAGGTTCAAAACACGTAGAGAGAGAGAGTCTGAGAAAATACGAGTAATTATTTTTATTGCTAATCACATCTAGTTTACAACTAGACTTACTACATCGAGGATGTAGGTTAGCAAGATACGGTTGGCTGTCACATATACTAGTATCCGTATCGTGGTTTTTTTTATTGAGATTACTTACAAGAGCTCGTACTAATGATTGGACATTTAAATAAAGAAAGCGGACAGCTAGCTTTCCTACAGTTGAAAATTTTACAAAACTTTACAAATCGATAATGAATGTAACTTCACGTGTGACATTGTACGGGGCAAAAATAAACAAGGTGCCACAAATCATACACTAATAATAATACATATAGATGAATGTGATATCACGTGTTGTGATCGGTGTTTATATGGACGTAAAAAATAATAAAATTTTATTTGTTACTCGATGTTGTATAGTGAATTTCATATAAATCGATTTTTAAATTTGACAAACATCGTTATTAATTGATCGATTTAAATTTTAAGACGATCGTTCTCACAACAATACTATAAAAAGCTAGTTTTTTGCATGAATACCGAATTATTACTTTTAATAAAACATTCCTGGTCAGATTCCATTGCTCGTCTTATAAAGATACAATAAAGATAAAGATACAAACTATGAATTTAAAAAATATTACCGATATAATAGAATTACAATCGTGCTATGTGAAAGACCGACAGACATATCATATAGTGTGAGAATACATAATATAATAATCAATATACAAAAACATAAAAATTCAATTTTTATTTATCTAAACTGATAATACGAATAGTTTTTTTTTTTATAAAATATGAGGATACACTTTATTTAAAGGATTTTGTCAGATACTTAAGTCAAATTTTAATATAAAATCCATAACATATTATTCACAAAATATAAGAAGTTAGTCGGATTATAACTTTTTGGTGAAGGACGCCTGGTTTATTAAGCAGAGTTTTTAAGACTAGGCGCGTTCCCGACCTTGTTTATATGTTACACACGATTAAATACGTCTAAAATATAATAATATGGTAACCGTTTGTCCAGTTGTGCATGTCAATCTACGCGACAGCTACATAAATCGAATACTATGAAGTTTTCAGGAATTCGTGTAGATATATTTAAACTATCAATGAATTTGAGCACCATTAAGCTTATAGTGCCAGCGAAAAAAAAATGAGGTTGAAAAAGTGACAGATAAAAATGAAGATGAAATGAAGACGAAGTTGTCCTGATCTAAAGGATAAGACGTCCGATGCATTCGTATCTAGCGATGCAGCGGTGTTCGAATCCCGCAGGCGGGTACCAATTTTTCTAATGAAATACGTACTTGACAAATGTTTACGATTGACTTCAACGGTGAAGGAATAACATCGTGTCATAAAAATCAAACACACAACATTATAATTTGCGTAATTACTGGTGGTAGGCAATCTTGTGACGCACGGTACGGGTAGATATCACCACCCTCTCTACTTATGCCGTGAAGTCGAAATGCGTTTAAAAAAAAACTAATCGAATTATTAAATTTTTGTGATTCTCAGTGTTACATTTAATTTTCCAGAGCTATTTGACCATATTTCACAATTTTTATTTGCAAAAATATTATTGGGGGACAGAGATAGGAAAAAAATACATCCTTATTTGCTATCCTGCTCTAACGGTGTAGGAATATGATATAATAATTCGCAAAATTATTTTAGGTAAATTGGGTCTTCTGAAAATTAAGAAATTATATGTATTATGTATATTAAATGTAATTAATTAATATTTATGTATTATAATATTCTATGTATATATGTATTTAATTCACATTTTATTTCACATATTATATGATAATTTAATAAACATGGTATATTGCATGGCATTTTTTTTCCATTCATTTATCAACCAATTCATCTACTACGTTCTTTTTCTTATAATCCCTGGCTTAAATGCCTTAGGTATTGAGCGCGGCAAGGTATATTAATGTTCATGGAATGTAATAGTTTTTATTTATTTATTACCTTTATGAGTTGGTAGCACCGTTTTGCCTATTTCTGTTGCCAAATAATAATATGTGCCAGTTTAAAATGTGGACTAGCCTTATTGTACCAACCCTATGCATAAAGGGTTTCTCCATCTTGTAGCGTTTTGATCATTAATATTGTATAGCGTATTAATAACGAAAATTGTAGCTTTTTTGAAAAACAATAATTTTATAGATTTATTTCGTGAACAAACAAACTCTTTCGACTTTTTAAATAAACATGATTGCTTGACATTATTATCACATTTGTGGACACAGAATATCAATTTATAAATTGACAAATTGTTATGGAGCTTATAAACATATGTATATATTTATTCCACGATTTCTCAGTGTAAATTATGACGTCATATACGTGAGCTATTAATAATTCACAAACGATTATAGCTCTTTGTGGTAAAAAAGATTTTGTTTCTAGCTGGTGTAAATTTAATTTATTGATTTCTTTATTGTGTATTTAGGAAGTTAAATGAACACATACTTTGGTTGTCGAAGCTAATTTAGTGAGGTGGAAATAACTGATGATCCCTCCCTCTGTTTTTGCATTGCTGTGTTTTTTGAGATCGAAAATCGTAATATAGATTGTTTCATGACAATCATTTGACTGAGACCTTTCTTGTCGCTTTTCCTCGTAACGGCCATTAAAACATGGTCTGCTTGGACTTCCATCAAATACTTTTACGAGTTTAGAGAAGGGACACTGTTCAAGCTGTCATAGGTCTCGCTTAATTGGACTATACATGTGCATTCATGTGTGTTGGGACCGGTTCCTAGTGAGCCTGTTGCTTTCTACATCGGTGTTTGTATATTGAACGTTTATGAGAGCGCCCTCACTATGTAGTTCATAAGTTTGAACCTGTATGAGGTTTATTATGATTTGTGTAACTTCGACCGCCGTGTGATGGGAGTAGATCGAAATGCACTTGTACCTGTCCTTTTTATTATGTTTATGTGTTCGTGTTAGTGATGTACAGTCATTTAAATTAAATAGTTAACTGTACTTTATATTTGAGTCGACTATTATCAAAGCCGGCAATGTGACTTTTGGACAATTATTGGTAAATCAGAAAAACGAATTATTGACTTTGTATTCCATTGGCAGTCACAAAACTCTTCTGAACGACATCTTAGATAAATAACAGGTTAAGTATTAACCTTTGTTTAATGCAGGTTTTGAACCGTATTCTTTGAAGGAGACGATAATATTCAAATCAATCTGTATTGACATATCAATAACATTTTTTTGTCCAAATGCACAGATTGCCACCTTTGATAATAGACGACTCATTTATAGGAAAGGCTTAGAGTGAAATAATTAGAATAAATTATATATGTTTCAGAATTTGTTACATAATGCTTCAAAGGTAAGCCATGTTTACATAATTTATGTAAGTTAAGTTAAACCGGACAAAGAAACTAAAACGTGTGACTATAACGACTTAGTAACAAGCACCCAGTGCATAAGTAACACTGACCATGAGACATGCTGTGAAAAACCTCAATCGAAACACAAAATTGTTTCGCTAGCCCGCAATGTATGATTCACAGATATACGCAAGCTGGGAGGTATGCTAAACTAAATTTGCATTAAAAGACAAATAGCAATTCTCCGATCTTATTAATAATATCGTAATTTGTCTAAGCTCCTTATTTCATTTGTATGCTCTCCGAATAATTCCCAAAAATATAAAATCCACCGGAAAATAAAATCATTATAATAACGTTTGAATAATTTATGTGTATTGATTATTCAAATTACGGAATCGAATGCATGGAATTTTAATTTGTATCGTCTAAAGAATTTAATGTGTTTTTTGTGATGCACACAAGGAGTGCACAGATGTTACGAAATAAGAAAGTGCATATTATTAAAAGAAAAGTCAATGTAATGAAGTTGACTCATTAGCTAATATCGTATAGACGTATTATGTTAAACCTAATATTGGTAACAGGTACACGATAAATCGTAAGGACAGTAGCACAATAAAAACTGCAACGTTTAATACTCTTATATTTGGTTAGTTTTGAATTTTTTGCATCGACACAGCACCCGGCGCTTGTGAGTTAAGACTGTGAGATCACGCCTCCGCGACGTTCCATTGCGAAATTGATTTCTCGATGCTATCTAAACTCCCGAGGGAGTGCTGGATAAATAAATATTATACGATAATCTCGGAAGATCAAAGACAGGCCAGCATTATGAAGCGGCTTCAGCGTTATTGCGTTTTAATTTCGTACTCGCCACACCCCCGTCGCATTACGTTATCGAGTGATTAACTACGTTATTGTGCATAAAGGGGCACTCGCGCGCAACGACCTCACATGTCTTATAAATTTCGGAAAGGTGAAATAAGCGTAAGAGTCTGATCTTGATATTTTGCACTCGCGAATACCTAATATATTACAATTAAGGCCAAAATTTTGACACAACGTGCCGTAATGTAAAAAGTTTTTATGCGGACATGTTTTTCGTAAGCACGTCCCTCTCTTTCCCTTACGTTTGATTTATAATGTAAGATTGAGATTAATTAAAACTATTTTTTTATTTTAGTCATAATATTATTTTGAACTTTTGGAATACTTTACAATGTTCGTGGTCAGTCGTCCGTGAACGTAAAAATAGGTTTAATTATTTTTACGTCTCGCGAAAACCGTAGAAAATACTTAATGAGATTTAATGCAAAGTTGTATCAAAATCTGTTATTTTAGTAATGGAATTGTAATCTTCATATAGAAATAAATTATCTTGATTACATTTATAACTTGTTTACGATTATTATTCGTTCGGTTTGAAGATTGTATAGCCGTGTCACTTCTATACATAGATTGTTTTTACGCTACCATGCGTAAGAGGTGTGCATCTCTGGTAAGCAGAGTGAGGGCCAGCTCCAACAGTATCCTGAGCATGATCGCAAGCAGGCTGGACTGTGTATACATGGGTCGCTGTGGTGCCATCTCCCATGGGATGTTACGACAGTAATTCATTGTGATGTAAATATAACTACTAACATAGGTGTAAGTCTTACTAACAATTTGTATGAGTCATGGCTACTTGCAATAAAAACATTATTATTATTATTATTATACAATAGGGGCTCCAAATATATGTCTCAAGGCAAGCGGTGGTATTTACATAATTGTGTCCATGGGCATAACCACTAAAACACGTGGGTCGTGATTTCCATTGATTATTTTTAATAAAAACGTAATAATAATCTATTTATTATTGGATGCGAAATATCTGTACGTCAATGGTCGCGCATTAACTCTGAGACTTGTATACGAATAGTCGAATGATGAATTGTTCTCGTTTTCTTTATTTGGCGCATTAATTACAAGTTGATTTAAGTTGCAGCCGGCTCTATACGTATTACTATGTGAATTTTTAGTACTTGTTATAAATTACAATAACATCGTGTAATAAAAATTAAATCCGCAAAATTATAATTTGCGTAATTACTGGTCGCGGGACCTCATGTGAGTGCGCACGGGTAGGTTCCACCACCCCACCTATTTCTGCCGTGCAGCAGTAATGCGTTTCGGCTTGAAGGGTGGGGCAGCCGTTGTTACTATGCTGAGACCTTAGAACTTATATCTCAAGGTGGGCGGCGCATTTGCGTTGTAAATGTCTATGGGCTCCAGTAACCACTTAACAACAGGTGGGCTGTGAGTTCGTCCACTCGTCTAAGCAATAAAAAAGCCTTATCGTTTTTCGCAAAAAAATTATTGTTCAACTTGTATGATCTTTTAAGAATTTTACATTTATAAACACTAGCTAAGGTCACGCCCGTAACTATTTAGGGTTAAAATATAAATTCTAAGGAATATTAGAGAGGCACTGATTCTCGCGTTCCGTGGCACAATCTCGTTTAGTACATCGATAAAAGTTGTAAAATGCTAATGACGCTAGTGAAATGTTAAGAATCTTACGCCCACGTCTCTTACTGCCAAACCGTTATTTTATTCACCTTGTATTTTCACACAGGCCTTTTATTATGATTACGTATTTACCGAAAAAGGTTATCACACTCTTGGCTATGAACATGTGTGTGTGTCGTGAAACGAACTACTCAATTTGGTTCAAGTCGTTTCGTGTTTCATTTGACATCAAAGTAAACTTTAGCTTGCGATTAGGCGATGCCGCGAAACGTATAAGAACTTTTTATATGAAATTCAAAATTAACGTGCTGTTAGAATTTCGTGTGAAAATATTATTAGTTATAAACACGATCCTCTATAAATACGTCTAGAAGAATCGAATTTGTTGTTAAAACTGTTTTTATTTCTTTATATTAACATTTGAGTCGGTTTAAGTTTGATAAAACTCTGAAGTGCAATAATAGGCAAGACAATAGAGTGTTGCGGAGACTACATTTCATCCAATAATTGTATAGAGCCGGTTGTCGAGCTGCGATCATCGGCCGCTTTGTACGGCAGTACCATGTTGTTGCCGACCAATATAGATATTTATTTATTGAACAAATATCGATAATATAGTTGGAATTTCTCATAAAAGAAAACCTCTTTTATTTCCCTATCTATTCGCTGGTAGTCTAAGATGCTGTTTGAACTACTCACAGACTGGTAGGTGACCTCACGGGTTCAACTTGTGAGAATTAGCTATATGCTTTGCATGAACCCTGTCCCACCGTCTCAATAACGCCGACTTCCTCCGACTCCGATTCTGGCCCAGTCCGGGGTAGGGCACCGGCTGTGAGCGGCAGGAGTTTTTAGTGAGGTTCAACTCTCACATAACCCACCCGCTACACGGATGGGGATCTGACGATTTTCTCCGGTCAGAAAAAAAAAAACAGATCCTAGTAAGAGCAATGAATCGCAGAATCTACCACCGGATCGGAAACGCGACACACTGAGAAGATCAGGCGAGAAGTTCAGTAGGTTATGTCTATGGGTTAACAAATTCGATTCAAATTTTGTTTTCAAATATAAAATAAGGACAGCTTTGTCTTAACATCGTTCACAGCGTTAAAAATTAACCTCACATTTCCAAAGAATGTTTAGATCATAGTTTTTTTCTCTGAAATACATATTACATAATAATACTACTGATTATTAAAAAAAAAACCAAATTAAGTGAAATTAATGAACATAGTTTTTATTCTGAACGTAGTTAAATAAGGCACCTGTTCCGTATAATACTCGGAAAAAAATGCAGTTTCAATGACGCCATCTCACATAGTAAAACCTTTTTACAGTCGATATATATCAAATGGAATTGACAACACTCGTTGGAGGAAACGGGCCGTTAAAAATATTTAATTTGGTTGGCGCGTAACCTGTAATTACTCGTATTGTTATTCACGGGCGATCCACGCGTTCTATCATTATAAATTATATGTTCGATTCCAGTTTTATTTATTTACACGCCGTTTAGTTTTTTATATCAACGTGACTTTCTTGTTTGTGTTAAGAAAGTTTTGTGTCACNGACAACACTCGTTGGAGGAAACGGGCCGTTAAAAATATTTAATTTGGTTGGCGCGTAACCTGTAATTACTCGTATTGTTATTCACGGGCGATCCACGCGTTCTATCATTATAAATTATATGTTCGATTCCAGTTTTATTTATTTACACGCCGTTTAGTTTTTTATATCAACGTGACTTTCTTGTTTGTGTTAAGAAAGTTTTGTGTCACTCTTTTTTTTTTTTGTTTATTGCCCTTGTAGGCAGACGAATATACGGCCCACCTTATGGTGAGTGGTTACCGTCAATACCGTCTTTACCATAAGGGCACACGGGGCCCGTGCCCAGGGCCCTCATTCTCAGGGAACCCCTAAGGACCGACAATTTCTCTCACACATTTATTCGGTTTCCGTTATCGTGATCGTAACCAAAAAAAACCAGCAGCATTCTAATATCATTAATGACATATTATATCATACCGTATTTGAATTAATACGTATTGATTGATAAATGGTCATACTCAGTAAATTTTTTTAATTATAATTCGCTTTTTTTACTTTCCAAAAGGACCTCAAATTCTTGTGTGCCCAAGGGCCCCAGCCTAATTTAAGACGTCCCTGGTTACCGTCGCCCATGGACTTCAGCTGCTAAGGGCAGAGCCAAGCCGCTGCCTACAAAACGACTACTCTTTTAGCTTAGCTTTGGAAACAATAAGCACCGAAACTTGAATGTCTCCGCCCCTGACGAGACAACCGCTCGAAGTTTCGTTTGTATTTGAATAATGTTTATAACACCTTTCAGACTGAAATGCTTAAATCGTATTGTGGTACAGTATACACCCTACCAACAGTACGCATAATAATAATTACTAGAGGTCCCGCAGTAGTCGAAATTCGACTATAATTAATTGGAATTGTAAGTTTGTACACTATTATGACTGTATTTTATACTTCTATAATCACGAATTTCGCCAAGGCTACACTATTAAAAAATATAAATAAAGACAAACAATATTTAATCTATTCTCAGTTTGACCACATACGTCAAGAACAAAAGTTTGACAATAAATAGTATGCATGCGTGTGTGCGTCAAATACATGGTATGTAGTGTGTGTGCTGTTTTCTTTATTGAATTAAAGTATCTTATATGCATTATTTAAAAAAAAAATTAGCATTGTGCACTTCTTCTCTATATTCTCTATAAGTGTGCAAAATTTTATATTCCTCCATCCGCGCAATTTTCGTAAAAAGGGATACAAAGTTTTTGCTTCACGTATTAATATATAGATAAAGAAGAGTAAGTAGGGTTCGATTGAAATGAGAAGCGATGGTAGTTCCAAGATGCTTGGGTATTATGTTACGTTATTTTTGTTCTATGAATCTCTGGTCTAAGGAATTTCATATGCTGTTGCGTTTCGTGCCGTATTTGTCACGTGATTAACATATACGTTGTTCAATATCATAAATTCTGTCAATATAATATGTCATTATTGTTCCTTGTTAATAGGCTTATTTAAATTTTCGTAACCCCTATTTGGACGTAGGCCATTTTTTTATCCACATCCATCTGCAATCTCTTGCTTCATATAAGTTATCCTATAACTTATATTAACTGGGTTATGTCTATAGTCTTATCAGCATTATTATATCTTATTATTATACTTAGTATACTCATCTTGTTATATATGTTCAATTCACTTCTACTCGAGTTTTAGGGAATATGTGATTTCGTTTCCCTTATTATCACCAACTTTTTATGTATATTTCCTATATTTTTAATGCTATTTGGCATCTACCAAGTTTTCAATACATTTCATAATAACTATTTAATTAACTACCTGGAATCAATAGGTCAGTCGGATATGAATCATGCACAAGCTTTTAAATTTAACGGAGATACCTCTTTATATACCTATATTTTTCAAAGCTCAAAACTCTTTCCAGCACTCTTCTTTCATCTATGTCTGCAAATTTCTAAATATTAATAAGCATTCGTTTGGATTAATAAGGTGAGTGTCATTAAACGTCATTAATAAATTAAGTTTCTCAAATACACTGAATACCTACAGAGCGCATTGAATTTTACAAACGAGCCAACCTCGGCATTGACTCAATTAAATTCAATAGGCTTATTACTAAGGGGTAAAAGGTATGTCGTACCTTTATTACTGAACAGTTCTCACACTTCCCATTGTGCTTTAGGTAGGGTACGAGTAATTCTACTCTGTTTTGTCGTTTCATACAACGTCGATATAAAACCAAACATAATATGGGTGTGATTCACGTATCATATTTATATTGTTACTTATATAATATAACTAGCTGACCCGGCAAACGTTGTGTTGCCTTAAATAAGATTTGTAGGGAAATTCTACTGTAGAAAAAAAAACCTCATTTAACCACATAATACCTCATTATAAACAAAAAAATATATATCCAAAAAATTAAAATAAAAAATAAATGTTTGGGGTGGACAACCCTTTTCACTTAGGGGTATGAAAAATAGATAGTAGCCGATTCTCAGACCTACTGAACATACTATTGATACACAAATAAAACAAAAAAAAACATGGCTGAAAAATGTATAGTATTGTATAGCTCTCAAATATATTAAGTGTATAATCTATGATGTATAGTGAGTAAGTAAGACAGGAGACCGGCTTCGTCCTCATCCGTACTACGTGATGTTTGCTGGATGAGTGGTGACACCTGGCGGGGATAGCGATCGATTGATAGTTGATCAGTAGTCGACCGGCGAGGGCGGGTGATCAAATTCAATTTAAAAAAAATCATAATTAAAGGAACTTGAAATTATAAACTCTGAATAAGAATTTATCGTACTACAATTATAATATTTGATGGCCATCTTGCAACCTTATTGCGGATCTGTGCATAGAATAAAAAAAATATTAATCGGGATGGAAAAATAGGGGTTGATCGTATAAGAGTGAAAATTGAGAGTAATATGATTTTTTTTATTTTGTCATGCCAAAACAAATTAAAAACCTTGCCAAAAAAATTAAAGTTTATAATTAACAAATAAAAAATAGGCGTTGATCATAGAGGGATGAAAAATTGAGAGTAACATCCGATTTTTTATTTTAATTCATGACAAAATAAAAATAAAAATGAAAATCTTGACAAAAAAATTAAAGTTTATAATTAACAAATAAAAAATAGGGGTTGATCGTAGAGGGGTGAAAATTTCAGAGTAATATGAATTTTTTTATTCTACGTCATGACAAAATAAAAACAAAATTCTAGCAAAAAATTTTAAAGTTTTTAATTAGCAAATAAAAAATAAGGGTTGATCGTAGAGGGGTGAAAATTTAGGGTTGTATGTATTTTTGTATGCTGTATCATAAAAAAATAAAAACAAAAATTGTTGTCTAAAAAATAACAAATAAAATTTAGGGGTGGACCACCCTTAACATTTAGGGGGATGAAAAATAGATAGTAGCCGATTCTCAACCCTGACCGATATGCACGCTAAGATTCACTAAAATCGGTCAAGCCGTTTCGGAGGAGTATGGCAACGAAAACTGTGACACGAGAATTTTATATATTAGATATATAGTTCAGTTTTCAAAATTTTATTATAAGTTTTATTGTGTAAGAATATCTACACCTCAAAAGACTAAGCCCGTTTAATTGGTACTAAAATTTTCATAGTTCAATAATGTTTGACTATTTAAAATGTTATTTTATTTTATTTTATTTAATGAATACAATTTTGATCTAATACAATTCTGAATTAACCGATAGAAATAATAGGTAAATAAGGAGAGAAACTGTCAATTGTTTGTTATATTTGAGCCAATTCAAAAGTAACTCACAACATGAAGCTTTTTTTTTATGGCCACTGTAAATGGACGAGCATACGTTCTATCTGATAGTAAGAGGTTACCATCGGCTACGAACGTCAGCAACGCTAATAGCAAAAGAGGTGCAATTATATAACACCGATCTTCTCGACACCTTGACAGTGCTTCCCCATCATTTGATTGATTCTAACCGTTTGAATTTTTTAAGTTTCCAGTACTTAACTGAAATACTAATATAGATCATGTTAAAGTCTGTCTGTTACGTCTGACAGTTGGGTAGTATGATCCTACGTATTTCTGCTAATTCGGACAGAGACATCCAATCTTTAGTGTATAGAGACTTTAGTACCTAGTTAACATACCCGATCCTGTGAACCGAATGGTAAGGTACCTCAGTTTTAGGTACCTCAAGCACCGATTACCGTCCTCGCCGAACCCGTCGCTTGCGACGAAGGGCTCGACGAGTAAATTAACCCATAGACACAGCCCACTGAGCTTCTCAACGGATCTTCTCAGTGGGTCGCGTTTCCGATCCGTTAGTAGATTCTGCAAAGCACTGCTCTTGCTAAGGCCAGTGCTAGCAATACTCTCGGTTTGAGCCCGGTGAGCTCATCTACACGTCAAGGAGAAGCTAAAATAGCCTCTCAAGGCTATCAGCATAGATAGGGATAGAAAGAAGCTAGTTAACACTAGTTGAGAACGTCCGTTCTGCATGAATAAAAAAAAATACGACGAACTGAACACAAAGTGTGAATGAAATTCTTAACTTGATTCAGCAATTTTAACAACAATGTAGGATGTAAAAGATTTTTTTTGGTTTTTTCTTCTCGTACAATACACGATTTGCCAAGTTTCGGTCGCGGGACGTGCTACCTGCGCCAGGTAGGAAACTTTTAAAGGAATGTTATTGCGCATTGTCGCCCTACGAATTGTTCATTGCAACCTCATTTGTTAGCGAAGAACTTTACTTTATTTTTGTAAAATTGTCGACGCCGTCATGTTTTAAAAATGTCAAACATGTTGATTTAAAATTACTATTAAATCCTTTAAGATATCAACGGCTGGTATTCAATACTTTCACAGTCTAGTGAACCAAACTGATTTGTCGGTAAGTAATGCGTTTTTCTTTAAAAAAAAAAAGTTAAATACCTCGTAACCCATTAAAGATTAACAATACTATTAGAATGGAACACATAATTTATTAAGAAGTCGCTTAATAGCTACAGATTCGTTTATAAATCAACGTGACGTTTACGATATAGGTAACTTCATTTAGGATATGAATAAAACCGAACGCTAGTGTCCGTGCGGACGCTAAATCAAAACAATTTATGTTTCATATTTATAGCCATGAAACAATACTATCGAAAATATTACCGCCTTTGGCTTTGACAGTAGTAATATATTTATCAATATTTTTACGCTAGTCTTAAGAATTTTAAGGGGAATTACGCTGTGAAATAATAAAATAATTCACGTGCCTTTATCTCAAAACAAACTATGAAAATGTGCAATTAAGTTTAAGTTTTTAATCTAGTTGTATAATTTAGTTCGATGGATGAAATCCGGAAACTATATTCATCGTCGCAGGCAATTACTCAAATTTTTTAGATGATACGTTCGCCGCGGCATTCGATCGCATTTAGTTTGTTTGGTAGTGCGCCCGATCACTTAATACGCTAACTTTAGAAGTTGCTTATTATTTAAGCTATAGTGGAAAATTGTTCTATTGTGAAGAATTGTTGATGCAGTAGTATTATGAAGTCTACGTGCAGTGGGAACCCTCATCGAAACCGAGTCTGTGGCATTCGACGCTCATCCTTACGTAGCCCGCGGCTATAAAGGTGCGCCATAAAACGGGTCTCATTTTATGACCATTTGACGAAGTTATATACGTTTTTGAAGCCATTTCTCAGTCGGGCCGACCATTGTGGCTGCGTGACCACTTCGCTGTGTCTTCGTGCCATTCTTATTATTGTAAATGCATTACGCTATTGCGGGACGAATTTCGCTTCATTTTCGTTGCTTTATTTAACGAGGAATTGGTAGGTAAATAAATTTAGTCCCGACCTAAGGCGAGCAAAGTCCGCTGCAGATAATAAATTTAGGTTAATTCCATTACAAATCGTGCCGTGTTTTATAGAGAGTAGATGCTGAGGCTATCGGCGGGGGAATCAGCGATCTCGACAATGCTGTATCAATATTCATGCTTACGGTCGCGACCCTTACTATTTGCATAACTGCGCATTGCATTCTCCCAGTTGCAACTGTTCTATTGTTTTATGATCTAAATGACCAAGCGATATAAGTCCGGTCACGATAACCTTGTTAATATTGTTTAGATGCGTTTTTATTTATGACATTCATGTTTCTGGATCAAAATCCTATATATTAACGTAAAATTCTTTGATTTTATTCACTGCACATATAGCGTGTAATTTCTTCAACCACGGTACGTTAGTTTAATATTCTAGTTTTGATATGTTCAGAACGGACTAAGAAATTCCTTATTGATATAAAACAAGTTTCCACGAGACTGTTTATTGAAACAGCGCTTTGATTTGGTAAATTCAATTTTGAACAGTCGATTTGGTGAATCTTAAATTGTTATTGTCTTACCATTGACAATCAGTGTGGCAATTTGGCAGAAGCACGGTTCGTTTGTCCGATTACTGCGGCTAACGATACAACAATGAATGTGGATTTATGAAAACGTTTAATAATTAAATAGCGTATTTTTTATGTGTCTTCTGGAAACTTTTCATTTTGTTTACTTTAATTTCATTACTTTTGCGGTGAAAAATTTGTAAAGTATTTACCGGAGACCAAAGAAATCACTACGTGAAGACTTATCTATTGGGGTGAGATAAAATTTTGGAGTTCACAGCATAGTATGGGATGCCAGTTTTTTAAATAAGAATTACGAAGTAAATGAGATTAGGTAATAAATAAAATTAATGCTACCAAGATCTAATCATAGAGATGTAGTACCAATGGCTCGAAGATATCATAACGACATGCGCGTATCTTGTAATGAATATCTGGACAGTGTACCATCACGTAAGTTTCTCTGGCTCGAGCTAATTTGAAGCATATGTACCTCTATAGGTGACAATTGGAAATAACATCTTATTTTAACTATGGTATTTTACAATAACACTGTTTTTGTTTTGCAAAATTAAAGCTGTACAGCAGAAAGTTACTAGAAAAGTAAAAAACACTCTATTTGCATTGATTTTAATTTTCGAATCCTTCAGTTGTCCAGAAATAGAAGCACTAAAAACTACAGAATAAGCTCTTTCATATACCGAAACTGACTTATTGAATGCTTTGATTTTATGCGTTGCTGAGCTGGTAAGGCATTTGGTGTACACGTATCTAATACTTATAGATACTGCACCTACATATATAGATAATCCTGGGATAGGTTTCAAATTCTAGCTAAGGAGATACGTTAGGTAAGTACAAATAATACTTAATTAAGAGTTAAATTTAAAAAAAACGAATCTGTTTATATTAAATCAAAACTAAGATTATTTAAAATATCAGCATTTAAATAATTTTGCTTCAACACTAACCCACTAATATTTTATGAACTTTGTGTTCGACGAATCAAAAGTGTTCGCAATTAAACATGAGTTATTTTGTCAATTTATACGAAATATTCTGTCATTATCATACGAGACGAGTTATTAAGTGCACACCAACCAATAAAACTGACAAGTCGAAGCGAAACTAGTGATTTCTTCCACTAAGACTTTTAATGGTTGGCTACATGGTAATAAATTATATTAAATGGCCACTAAAAATAAACGAAATTGGGATTTGATGCCTAGATTCATAGAAACAAAAAATCCCTTCACTATCTTCATACGTTACGGTGTCGTTGTAAAGGTGTTTATGTATGAAGAAGATAGTGACTTAGGATTTAGTTTATTCAATATTATTTTTTATGTTTTACGAATTACTGGTGGCTCGGAGACCTCTCAAGTTTCACCAAAAAAGGTGGGCGAGCCAAAGCTCAGCCAGGAGGGTGGAGTTTGCTAACAACTGCCCGAGCGCCTCCAAAAGAGACTTAACAGCTGCTTCGCGAAGGAATCTAGTACTGAATCGGAATCGCGACCCGCTGAGAAGACCCGGCGAGAAACTCAGTAGGCTGATGCATGGGTTAGGTTGCTGAGTTCGACGAATACGGTTAGTGAGGTCCCTAAGCCTGTTCCTAGTGTTAGAGCTAAAGGCTTCTNTGGAGTTTGCTAACAACTGCCCGAGCGCCTCCAAAAGAGACTTAACAGCTGCTTCGCGAAGGAATCTAGTACTGAATCGGAATCGCGACCCGCTGAGAAGACCCGGCGAGAAACTCAGTAGGCTGATGCATGGGTTAGGTTGCTGAGTTCGACGAATACGGTTAGTGAGGTCCCTAAGCCTGTTCCTAGTGTTAGAGCTAAAGGCTTCTAATGCAAAAGCTATTCGATCTGATGGATCCGTAAGGACACGTCTAAGGCAAGTTTATTCCTGACTGATAGAGGTAATGCTTTACGAACGAATGTATTTTTAAATACCTGACACGTATGACGCGCAAATCCATTGAAGGATATTCCGGCGACATTTCAAGGGCATTTAAAGACGTATAATAACCTATTTGTGTGTATTTTAAACTTTCTCGTCCCCAAATCCCTTTACTAATATTCAAGTCAAAATTATATTAGCGCGATTTGATACAGCTTGTAGGTAGTATCTTGAATTCAGGTCAGGTTTTTGTTCCATTTAATTGATTAATTATTTAAATCTTCTATGACGTTTGTATTAACCTTTTTATTTCAGAGTTTAAACGCAAGGGTAAAGATGGAAAACAATTTATTCAAACTCGGCGCGTTCAGATTGTGACAGTGCAAGCATGCTTTTGCAACCATTGATTGATCTTTGGCCTCAAAACTAAAAAGCAATATTACTTGAAATTCATTCAGGTTCAGAATGTTGAATAGAGATTTTTTTCAATCACGCAATCACCAACGTGATTAGTTGAATGTGTTATTACAGATATGAAATCTTGTTTAACAATTTACTTTAATTAGGATGTAACGTACATTTTTTGCACTGACAATAAAAATGTGGTATTGTACTGAGTTTTAATCCTCCAAGCCAGAGTGACTTGAAATTTAATTTGCAGGCTGTTTACAGGGACAAGCGGTTGATAATTTGTCATCAATAGAACTTTATGCTTATTAACTTTCCAAGGTGTTTGAATTTTGACAGCTTAGTTATTAAGATCCTGAAAATGCTTTGTGAATTTACAATACACAAGAACTTCTCAGTGAATTGTATTTTTTTTTAAATTTTGATGGATTAATGAAAAGTATGTTAGATCGTTAAACTAAATTACGAACAACGCTTTCTGAATTGTGATATCATTTTACGTAAACATTTCACTCTTACATTTACAGGAATCACACACATAAATCACAATAATTTCACATTAAGCACGGCAAACTTCGCTTCGCACGCTTCATCTATCATTGCCTGATAAAATACAAATAGTTCTGACTATTTTAGCATTGTACATAAAGGGAATTTGACAGGGATCGCCGGCGTAACCGAAGCGATAACCCGGCGACCCGTCTCAACAGCTTGTAATGAATTTGTAAGGCTTTATTATTAGTTGCTAACATTGTTGCTGACATCTTTGATGTATCTTTTATAACTGTATTAAGAAACAAATAAGCTATATATATTCATGCAGCACGCTAGACGTAACTAGCGCAGACGCGTGCAAATTGTGTTGGTCATTTTCTGGACGTCTTTTATTGTTGTGTAACTGTTTTTCGAGAATTCTAGTATTTGTCTAAAGCGTCCCGTCCGTTATAAGGACTTAAATTGACATAAACAATAGGAATTGACTATGCAATCAGGGTATTCCATCGATGTCTTCGTAGACCGACTGTTGTTGTTTTTCTGTACTTGTATAATTATTTACAAGAATAAAATCTTGATCTTATTGGTAGTATGATTAGCCAAATCCATTTTGTTCAGTATTCACTAAAGATTTAATACTAGCTGTTTTTTTTTCCAATTGTTTAATTTATTTTAATGCCGTAGTTGTGTTGCCTAAACTCACGGCCCTTTTGGTATTAATTAACATAAAAACACTTTAACATTAATCTGCTTTATATCATAAACAGATCTGTATTAGATAAATAATGTGTCCAATGAAGTGTTAGTGATTTGTATTAAGCTTTCGCGGCTATGCGCGGTATACTAAATACTATTTAACGTGTTCTTGTCACAATTTTCACATTTATGAGTACCCAATATTTCTATGTGTTGCACGCGTACGATAAATGAACGCAACAGGATAATTAAAAAGAACGACACATAGTGGATTCCGGATTTAATCTTAACTTGATGATTGGGTTTCATAAAACACAGATATTACTACTGAACTCACCGGTATACCGAGATTGGTTAAAGAGCTGCAATTGAAATAGCCAAATGTAAGAACTTTAATCGGGGTGATGCCCTCATGTTACCGCTTGAACAAAATCCACTTTTAGATTTACTAAAGAACAATGCGTTCTCGAAGTGTTCGAAAAAAGCTGTCAATACCGTGAATGTATATTGCCGGGGCGAGTGCTGTGAGAGAGGACCTGTTGCTGCCGACCATCGTGACTACGATGCTCGCGTCCAGGAAGGCGATGCTCGACTCCTGCGAGTCCACCGTCTTACAGAACGAGGGAGCAGAATCAGAGAGAGAGAGCGAGAGAGCTATCCCCTCGATCGAGCAACGATACGTCACCGTGGAACCGGGAGCTGGAGAAGACAGTACGAGAGTACGTCCCGGCCCCTATAGACGGCGGCCTCCCCCGGTGAAGGTCACGGGGCGATATGAGGAGGTCGAGATTGCACGGACCATTTGTGGACAGTCTATCGTCCGTCTACCGATCCCACCTAGCGTCACCTAGGCGTGGAGACCTCGCAAAAGGTTCGGTCCCCAGCCTAACGGCCGGTCGATTAGGTTAGGTTAGGTTGGGTAGAGGGAATGGCCCCGAGACCTTCGTACTCCGTAAGGGGATACTCCTCAACGAGAGCCCCACTAGCTTAGTAAAATAAATTGAATTAAAATTTGAAATGAGATTAAAGAAGCAAGCATGCCTTAAAACTCGTAATCGTATTGCTAAGTAACAAGTATCTACATTTATCTATATAAAGTAATAAAACGGAACCGGTTCGGATTAATTACAAACAACATGTCAACTGCTTCTATTGGTTTTCCCTCATCAAGTTATATATTGGAGCAGATAGTTTTTCTCGGCACGCCGAGGAGTATTAAAAAAAAAAACTCGCTTCAGTAAGGGACTAGTAACAAGCACAATACTTAGAAAGTAATCCGCAAGAAGATTTTAATTAGAGTATAGACGATGCAGTCGTATCGTTAAACAAGATAATAAATTAATTCTTGACGTGCTCATCAACTTGTCAATGCGAATGGTGTTGTGACCTTTTTGCAATTCAGCCTTCGGTTATGGTAGTTATTTTTATAAAATTAATGTGCTGATATTTACTTAAGCGAGCTCCGTAATCATATCCGTGCTTATTTATGTTTGCATGACGTGTGAATTTTATTACAATGCTAAATTGTTTTAAAACTTATTTTGTGATGATGAATTTAAAAAAAAACCGGTATTCTTAAGCGGCCGTTAAATTTAATAAATTATAAAACTTTAATAAAAATGCTTAATAAAAAAAATTATATTCCGTTTTGAGCTTGTTAAAATGTGTGAAAAGGATAAGTAAAATGATGAAAATATTAATAAAAGAAAAGCATGGCGCTAGATTCGTATGGTGTCGCTGCGAAAACAGGAAACAAAATTACAAATTCCGTTTTACCCGATTTGGTTGTCGACTATTTCTAACCGTCCCCGGGCGTTAGGTCTAATAAGACAAAAGGCTCATAAACCAGAACGCAATAACGTGTCGCTGTAAATAAAGTTTGGAAATTGATCGTAAACATTCTTCGCTATTTATGTCGAACCGATATATCGGTAGGATATAGTTGAAGCAGGGCGATAGCCTTTGCCATCTCTGCTAGAAATACTGGCTTTCAAATAAATATTGCCAACATGCCATTCTCTGCCAAAACAGTAATATGACATAGCCGCTATAGTATGGTAATTTAACAACACAGCGTGTACTTTAAATGCGCCGCATAAACTTATTTAACTAATCCTTTGAAAGACCTTTTAGTCGCGTATCAATTTGGATCGATTTAAGTCATCGAATTGTGTGTTTAACAATTGATATTGGGATTATCACTCAGAATAACTATACAATACAATTTGGATAAGTTCAGGAAGCAATCTTTTTGATTAAGAACTCTTTGAAATCGTCTTTTTTTTGTTGTCTTATTAATACCGGTAATACATTAAAAAAACGTAAATTGTTAGACATGTATGCATGCGCAATTAATGAATTTCATCCGAGTTTCATGTGTCTTTCGATAACAAGTAATTATATCTTCTAACTTCTATATATCTATAAATGAATTTCTGTTCGTTAGTCTCGCTAAAACTCGAGAACGGCTGGACCGATTTGGCTAATTTTGGTCCTGAATTATTTGTGGAAGTCCAGAGAAGGTTTAAAAGGTAGAAAAATATGAAAATGCTCGGAATTAAATAAAAAGAACAATTTTGTTTTTCCTTTGATGTGTCCCCCGTCGGACGGATTCCTTTTGTTTTCTTTCATTTATCGATTGAGGCACTACCAAGTCTGCCGGGTCAGCTAGTTAATTTATATAATGACAATGGCTTATTGAATTTGTTAAGTAACCTAGTCAGCATTTTAAGCTTTAGTTTTCCAGCAGACCCGTTTCAACATCACATCGAAAACTAGTTGCTAAATAAATAAATAGCATATTCACATTCAAATCACACACCGTATAAAGATGAGGACGTTTAATGCATCTTTTAATTGATATGTTGCGTGCTGAGTTATAGTATCTGATGTCGGGCCCAACGTGTACCCGAGGCAATTCTATTGGCCAATTTATTTATATTGATTCCAATGCGATTTCCTATCGCATAGATAAGTCATAAGAACTTTATTAGACCAAAGCATCTTGACTCAGTGAGGTTAAATACCGCAGGTCTTCCGTACCAAACAATGTTCAGATATCTTAAGAATGTCGATGGAGTAACTGGTGTATAACAGTTGAATAACTAAATAAGTAACATAATTCGATAAAAAATTCAAACTATTTTTTTAGTGTTAATTAGATTTTGCCGCGATTCGAATGCTTTTTGTAATTAATTTTTGCGTAGACCAGTGAACTTACGGCCTCCTAGTGTTAAGTGGTAGCCGGAGACCATAGACATTATAATCTGAAGTTCGTATTGTATATCGGCTGGTCTTAGAAGCAAATGCACGACGACTTTGAGACAGAAATAGACAGGGTGGTGATACATATCCGTGCGGGCTTATAATACGTACTCGCACCACTAAAGACTGGTTGACGATTGCACAACATTGTTGGGTGACATCCTTAGTTGGCTTTTATGGTACCCACAGGAAGAGATGAGGTGATGCTATTCAAATTGATACTACACAGCAAAAACTAATAGTAGAGAAATCAGTGAGTATAATACCATTCGAAATATGCCAATCGAATTTTTATGTAATTTACGTAAGATAAGATGTCAATTTTGTCAAAGTTAGCTATCTACAATCCATCAAAATGTCTATCCTTTCATTCACTTATACCAAAGTATGTAATTGTTTTGTGGTAGAAATATTCAGGACGTGGGTGTTAGTACTACTTCACCGGTCACATCACTCAGCTATTAAGGTCTTCTTCTTCGTATTAGAGAAATATCAGATCGGATAAACATGATTTTAACTTATCGAATTGTAAACCCAATTGAGTTATTAAACGATCATTTTAAGCATATTTGTTTCAAGAAAATTTAAAACGTATAAGAAATTAGTGTAAAAGCGATCCTACAAAAAAAAACGTTCCAAAGAATGTCAAGCTGTATGATGTATGATTTAGTGGTAGGAAATGGCTTGGAGCGGTAGGCAGCAGCTTGGAGCGGTAGGCAGTGGCTTGGAGCGGTAGGCAGTGGCTTGGAGCGGTAGCAGCGGCTTGACTGTGCCCTGGCAATTCTGAAGTCCATGAGCAACAGCAAACACTGACCATTATGTACCGCTGTCATCACTGACCGTATGCTCGTTTGCCTACAAGGACAATAAAAAAAAATTTGAAACCGTTTACGGTAAGATCGCATTTAAATTGTATTCCTTTCTTTATAAACATGCAAATTGCATTTTTGCTAGCAAAATTTTTGCTCGCCTTTTCATAAAACTATTAACATTCGCCTTTACTTCAAATTATAGGTTATTCTAAAAGTCAAACAACACCGTTCGCTATTTTTATAAATACTGTTATTATCGTAAATGACTTATTATTAGGAGCGTTCGTAAAATAAAATTATATATGTATACTATTGTACCCTCACGATATCTATATAGCTCTAAAACTATGTATTTTCTTTACATTTATAACTTTCCGTTTAGTTGTATATTACTAGTACATCAAAAAATATTAATAATTTTTGCGTGTTTCATTAATTGAAAATGAAAAGGTCTCTATTATATTATATAATATTAATGTGCGCATTACTTTCTAATTAATGTGTGTAGTTTATTATAATGTTTTAATGATTCGTAATTTTTTTTCACGCATCAAACATACGTACATATTATACATTATTTTTGAACGATTACAAAATATGAGATGAGTCTACTGTGAGTGAATTAAAATATTATTTTTGGCATAGATATAATTGAAGAAGGATTTTTAATCTTATTAATTATTTGAAAGAGTTTACGTTCTTGCTGCTAGCTTTGTCACGTGTGTTTGGAGTATCATATAATTACATATATTGTATAACGGATGCCCCATCCTTGAAACTAGAACGCATAATTTCTTCACGGTAGGAATAGGTAGGAATCTAAGTTGAAACTGCCAGTGTGGGCTAGAAATGCGCCCGGGCCAGTGACCGGCCGATTTCCATACCCCCGTACCGTACCATTATCTCCCATACTGCCCCTACCATTCATAACGCAAAAGTTTTTTAGAATATCCGATTTTTGCTACAGTGTGGATTTTATATATAATATATAGATAGTTAATTGAATAATTAAAAATATGATAACAAGCATATATATCACGATTTAAGAAGGCTAATTCAGCAGTCGTTCGGAAATTTTAGTAAAACATTACTACTTTTATACGTTTGCATACAAATATGTTATCTACTCAGCGAGAATGCGAACAGCGTGAGAACTGATGATGACCACTTCCAAATTATTCCGAATACGTTCGATTCACGTCCTTGATGCGTGACCGGCTATCAAATCAGCGAACAATGCTGAAGCACTTCACATTACTTTACTTTGCACGTCGTCTAAGCGAGAATAGATTTATAATTTATACATTTTGTCTTCGAGCCCTGCTATCTTGATTACGTCGACCAGTTACGGGCTAGTAAAGAGGAATAATTTAACATTGTACGAGACATCTTTTGTTTTTTGACTTGAATACTTTCATTTGCCGTTTTACTTAAGCGAGCTTTGAGCTCGTTCTTGTTTATTTAAACAGTGTGAAATTTTGTAAATAATTTGTATTAATTTCTAATCTTCAACGTTCAATTAAGAATCGTAATCGAATCGTACATGACTCATCTATATATATAAAAATGAATTGCTGTTCGTTAGTCTCGCTAAAACTCGAGGTGGCTTGACTAATTTTGGTCTTAAATTATTTGTGGAAGTCCAGAGAAGGTTTAAAAGGTAGATAAATATGAAAATGCTCGGAATTAAATAAAAATAACAACTTTGATGTGTCCCCCGTCGGACGGATTCCTTTTGTTTTAAGTTTATTTTATACAAAAGTTTAGGTCTTTTATTTATCGATTGAGGCACTACGAAGTCTGCCGGGTCAGCTAATAGGAAATAGTTATTGGTTGTTTTCCTGAGATGAAATCGGCTTTAGATAATTCCAGTTGAACATCTTATCGTCCGACTCGTTGCTTGAATCGAAATCAAACGATTAAGACGAATAAGCCGTATCGAATTCGATTATTGCGAGCGGTTGCCTCCGAGCTCCCGATGACAGACCCGAGAATGCGGTTCGAGATTTTGTAAGGGCAATGTGTACGTATAATTAGCGGGACGGAAGCCGGGAAGTTCGCGCGGGGGTGGGTTGTCCTTGTAACGATAAATCATAAGTTGCGCTGGAGCCACTGGGCGGACTATGGGCGGAGCAAGTCATTTTTAAGCGTTTTTTTGGACGTCACGATCGCCAACGTACGGGCTACTCTGGTGTCCCTTTCGGGGCCCCCGATATGGTGACAGTTTTTCGTTAATTAGGAGTTCCATGATTACGTTTAATTCTCCGGACACTGAACCCATATAAGCTGCATTAAAAAGCGGGAGTCGTAGTTTCTCAAATATTTAAAGGCAGTATATTTAAATGAAGCGTCATATTCACTAAAGTTCTGTTGATAACAAGTCTGCGTCGAGAACAAATCATTAATTTTGGATTAATCCATCGTGCATTGTCACCCTTTAAATACTAATTAAAATCCTCGATGTGGAATCAGACGCAGGTAACTCGAGCCCGCATTTCTGCGTGCATGCGTGTTTTTGTGCTTGTCCCGTCTCTATTGTTCTCTGTCCAATCACAACATGTTGCCTTAATACTTTCTCACTGCCTCATGAGATCTGAATACTGATTGATGGAAGTGGTCCTTTGAATTTGTATCGGAGTGATGCTTGCGAGGCTTACGTCAAATAAAGTATTTTATCCACATCGCCAATCTCTATGTTTATTATATTTTCTGCCACCTTCTAAATTGGAACATAATTATTAATAGTTTGGTTGTTTTTGTTTATGTGCCAACCCGTTTGGTTCGTTGATCTCTACAGTGGAACAGCTGGGTGGTTTAGCTGTGGTTTTTAATTATAATTATACCAAACAATCTGGGCTCAAACTTAGTATTTGGTTCATACTAATCGATGTTTAAATGAACTAGATGATGACCGAGCTTTGCTCGTTTTTTTTTTGATAACGCCATCTTGTTGTGTCTTTAAAGCGGTTAGCTGCCCTCAATTAAGAAAAATAGTATTATTATTCGCCAATAGATGTCGGGAAGAGTTGATTATTGAAAACACGAATAAAACAACATTTTCTGAAAATAAATCGTAGCTAGATCGATTTATCGCCCTCGAATCCCCTGTATACTAAATTTTATGAAAATCGTTGGAGGCGTTTCCGAGATTCAGATTATATATATTAATTAACGGTAGGCAGCGGCTTGGCTCTGCCCCTGGCATTGCTGAAGTCCATGGGCGACGGTAACCACTCACCATCAGATGGGCCGTATGCTTGTCTGCCTACAAGGGCAATAAAAAAAAAAAATATACAAGAATTGCTCGTTTAAAGGTATAAGATAAAAGTATAAATTAAAGATAATATGGATCAGCTGTTATAATTCAATGGTTGATTTGATTTGTTGAAAAATCGTAAATGGTAATGACAAAACATAATGTAAACACCAGAAATTATTTCAATATCTATTAGAATTATTATACATATAATATGTACGGGTATGTTTTATTAATGATGATGTAGGGAATATCATCCGGCCTATTTATCCCGCAAACAACCGTTAAATAATACAATCTAACGCAATTGAGAGTCCGAGCTTCTCTCCCAGGGCTGCATTCGTAGTGTGATGTGGAACATTAGCGCATCTGCCCATTTCAAGCAATTAAAAAGTTATTGTAAAAGGATATGGTTAGTTAGAGCGGTAGTAAATTTGTTTCCTTATTTGCAATTAGAATTAGAGGTTAAAGTTAAAGTATGCAATTATAATGATATGAAATACCACTGAACGTTGTATTCATACTTTAATTATTAAAAAAAAAAATAGATTATATTATGTTCAATGGCTTATCATAATTTATTGTGATTTTGTAAAACAAAGAAAAAAACATTTAAAGCAAGATAGAGTTAACAAAAATGGTATGTGATACTCAAAGTTTTACTAAAAAATGCCTCGTAACAAGTAGTGATCACCTCCCGAGCGTCACCATCTACATATTTATACTAGATACAATTCGAAAACCAGTTTCCTCCCGACACTTGGTTCTAACAAGAATTCGGACTCACACAAAAATAAATAGTGTTCAAGAAACATGAGAAAAGTAATAACGTCATAAATAAAACTTCTGCTGACAAATATTAAACCCAAATCATAGTACATAAGACTTATTTTCGGTTAAATGCAGCATCCGTACTTAATACAAACTAAAGCTGGAAATTAAAAGCTATATAGCCGTATTTATTATGACATCTGACAGTAAAGTACAAAATTGATTTTATAGAGGTTTACAAACACGCATAGTTTGAATATCAACTCAGATCGGTTGAGTTGTGGTGTAGTAACGTAATTACTTCCATACTATTAATTAAAATTTTATATGGCTAACTGTAATTGAGTAATGATTTCAAAGAATCTAGCGTACGATATTCCACCGGATAACATTAATGGCCTGAAGACTGAAATCGTCTTAGGTAATTGAATGATATGAACGTCTTCTAATAATTCTAAAAGTACCTGGATATTAGGCTTAGTTATGTTTAATGAATTCAATTATATTTTTGATTAATTCAAATATACAAACTTTTTTTTTTTAATTGCCTAGATGTGTGGACGAGCTCACAGCCCATCTGGTGTTAAAAGTGGTTACTGGAACTCATAGACATTTACAACGTAAATGCGCCACACGCCTTGAGGTATAAGTTCTAAGGTCTCAGTATAGTTACAACGGCTGCCCCACCCTTCAAACCGAAACGCATTACTGCTTCACGGCAGAAATAGGCGGGGCGGTGGTACCTACCCGTGCGGACTCACAAGAGGTCCTACCACCAGTAATTACGTAAATTATAATTTTGCGGGTTTGATTTTTATTACACGATGTTATTCCTTCACCTTGGAAGTCAATCGTGAACAATTCTTAAGTACGTATTTCATTAGAAAAATTGGTACCCGCCTGCGGGATTCGAACACCGTTCCATCGCTATATACGAATGCACCGGACGTCTTATCCTTTAGGCCACGACGACTTCAAACTTTTATTTTAATACACAATAATTAAAATTAATTATGAAAATTGTTGAAATTGTGCTTAGAAGATGCAAACGTGAAATGAAGATTTACATTTATTTCTTAGACGTTTATAGTTTACAATAAAAATGCATTTTGCGAAATCGAAAGATATTAAACGCGTTAAGTGGAGCACGCTAAGATGTGCACAATATTAACTTGTTAAGTTGTATTTTGGTGCGACAAGCGTTCAGTAAAGGACACCACGAGGTCTTACGACTACATCTAAACAGGAGATAAAGGTACCATATATGGAAGTAAGTGCAACGGGTTATCTGCGTGTTACCTCTAAGTGTGCGCAAATTCCATTACATTATTTTCTTTGATATAATGCGCCTGATACGGAGTTTTGAGCCCGTGATTCTTTTTGACGAGGGCTGCTTTGCATTGCATGTGAATCATTTTATTTCGTTATGTTTAAGTGCCGAAAGCTTCGTAAGCTTTGTTTTATTTTAAAGTGACAATATATAATGCGGATTGATAATAAAAGAAATGAAACACAGACGTATTTTTATTTAGATAAAGATTGTTTTAGAACATCTAATTTTAATGTCCGGTTTTTCACGTACAATTTCTTCCACCAAATATTTCGAATGTATTAAAAATACTATTTGATGATAAAACGAAGATTTTTCTTTTACTTCTTATTACATTCAGATGTAATACGTCATAGAGCAAAATTTAAATGGTTTCTACAAACGGCGAAACTAAGTTAGATACGAGTTTTATTTGACTATTGAGTTTCTAATGTAGACAGCAATTTGATTGTGCTATTCATTGTCGATGTACTTTGCTTCAGGTGGGTATTAGATAAATTTAAGCAATCATTTATCGTAAAATAATGCGAGTTTAACCCTTACACTGTGGTCGCGCGCATATGGTTGTTTCCATGACGACGTAATAAACTGAAAATAGGAGATTTTACCTTTGGTAGTAGTAGCTGGCAGTTGTAGATTCGTACTGTCCGCCATCTTGCCTATTTCGACGTGCACTAGTAGTAAGTAGTATGCGGTCGTGTTCATGCAAGCCTGGGTGGCAGCATTCAATTTGTAGTGTCTTATTTAGAATCATGTGGGCCGTGTTTACTAAGCACTAGTTAGAAAAATTCTGGAAACACCACCCAAGCAATTAAGGACTTAAAGAAAAGTAGACGGAATTGTGCTTCCAGCAAATATTTCATACCTTAGTTTTTATTAATCCGGTGTGCTTAGTGCGAGTTTTTTAACGTTCTCAAAAAGCTACGAGTAGTCTAGAGAGTTAGTCTCTCGAACGCGTTAAAGTTAACTCTAATTTGTATGCTATGGAACAGCGCTCCTAGCGGCAAATATAGGCAAACCTGTTTAACTCCATACAAATTTGAGTTAACTTTTACGCTATCGAGAACGTTAAAAACTCACACTAAGCACACTGATGCCTCTCATATTACTGATGTGGTAAATACCCTGAAACATTTTAATTATAGTCACACTAAGTAAACCAAAGTGTTAAATATAATAACATTTGAAATTTGCTGAAATCGAAAATCTTAGGACGTCAACGTTGCAATCTAATTCAAAATAGTTTTATCAAAACCTTTTGCTTTATAACTTATATCTATAGAAATCGAATTCAAAGACAAAGTACCACACATTTAAAATGAAATACTCCAAATTGAAGGGGAAAATTACGTTCACTCTAGTCTTGGAATATGCTTCGATATTCAATGTTGTGTCCAATGTCCTACATTGTGATAAAACTACACTTACTGTCGTCGTCTTGAGAAATGATACTACATATATTTGTTTAAATTAGTATTTTCTTAATTTCATTGTTTGTCTTTGCGTGCTAATCTCCAAGTAGATAAATTAATTATAAATATATTTGTATATATGCTCATATAATATTACTACATAACCCAATATAATGATTCAGTACTGTTGATAAATATATTTAGATTTACCAAAGAAAATAAACTGATTCATTATTTAATGAATTAATTTATAGCCACAGCTACCGTGGATGCTTCTTTTAAAATCATATTATGGATATTTTTAGAATATTTAGAATATTTTTAGATATTTTATTTAGAAACTCGTAGATGATAATGAGAAATGATACTATATTTGTTTAAATTAGTGATTTCTTAATTTCATTGTTTGTCTTTGCTTGCTAATCTCCTAGTAGATAAATTAATTATAAATATATTTGTATATATGCGCTATAATATTACTACATAACCCAATATAATGATTGAATAAAATGAATAAATAAATTAAGATTTACGCAAGAAAAAATAAAGTAATTAATTATTTAACGAATTAATATATAGCCACAGCTATTGTGGATGCTTCTTTTAATATCATATGGATATTTTAGTTATTTTAAGAGTAACTCGTACTAGCATGTCAAGGAACTAGTTTGTCTAAACGGGTAATGTTTATAAGTAGGTACACAATATTATCATGATATTAAAGCATTCATTACTCATAAAAGTTCAATGTGAATCATGGGCGGGGGACATTGTTCGTGTTCGGCATATTTTTGTTTCCAAACTGCGGGCTGTTTTCGTTGAAGTTCGACAAAGCGAGGCTTAGACCACGGAGGCCATAGAGCCCTTTTACGCAGAAAAAAATACCTCAATAGTCCTCGACAGCCCACACGCTAACCTATGGCCACTCTAAGTCGTTCGTGTATTTTCTTAAGTTGGACACAGAAATTATTGGAGACGAATTTAAATAAAATAATTTATTTCTTGAAACGACAACGATAACTTGGGTTGAATTAATGTTGTTCTATGGGTTCCAATCGACATTAACTATCCAACATTAACCATAGTTTCGGAAACGAAATGATTTGTTCCTTCGCCAGAGTCGTCTGATAGTTGGCAAGTTGAAAAATAGCATTAAAATGATTAAGAATCAGTATAAACGGTCATTAAATTTATCGGCGTGTGTAGGTGTCCAATTAATTTATTGAAAGGCCACTCGTTAAGTCTCTGTCCCGTTTACCTAGAGCAATGACACAGCGTTTTCTGTGAAGAGATACTTCGATTCTTTAGAAGTAACTTTGAGCCAGCCCAGCTAACGAGTAACGATTGACTCGAGTACTTCAAAGCACATAAACTCGATGCCTTAATGATATATAAATAATATCCGATGTAATAACAATAAACAAAGAGATACTGTTACTCGTGAATCGGCGTTTCTCAACCTAGCTTATTTTACGAGAAAAAGTATTCACACTGTGATGGTTATGCTTTATTATTTATAGTATATTTTTTGACGTATAATAGTACTATTAAGCTAAAATGATATTGTTTACAATTTCAACGGAATAATTACTGTTTCGACATTTCTTACTTTTACTAGAGAGTTTTGGGGCACACAAGGTATGCAACGTTGAGCATTGATGAACTGAAGAAATGTTAAGAGTTTATCAGATCATCGTTTGAAATTCAAGTATATTTCATTGATTGCAACAGAAAACGCGTCAATTTCAATAAATTTGAGAAGTTTATTTAAATTTGAATGCAAGGCCTGTCTCGTTTTTTACTTGCTTAATTATTTTGAGCGGCATCTAGTTACTTATACATACAAACGCTTAGGTTTGTATAGCTACGGACACGCCCACGCAAGTTGTCTTCTAATGTTTTCCACATTCAATTCAAATAGGTTCGGAAGGAACGGATGTGACAATTTCGTGTATTCCATTAAAAAATGGAATTGGAAATTTTCTAGCTTTGACATTTGATCTATAAGCTTTTTGTTTTTTAGTCCATCGATGGTTATGGTTCTTTGTGAATCTTTATTGGCATTACAATAAACATTGTGGTTGTTCACTATTCATATAATTGTTTTTTACCGAGGACAGATAGGTCCGTGTATGCATTGGTAAGTTTTAACTTCGAAGTCTATAATAAAAATATTGTAGACACGTGTTCTGTCTTCGAAATCATTTCAATGATAAATCATTGTGTCAAAGCCCAGTGCCGGAGACTGTACCGGGATTAGGTACTCGCACTCAAAGGGATGGGATAAGTGAGACAACTAAAGTATTCTATTTGTTGTCTGAACAATGCATTGCCAGCACGACACGAGAGTCAATGCCTTAAAAGTCAGATTAAGTTAGGAAAGGCGCATTATTAATAACGTCCAATAACTTAACCGCAGCTTGAAATATCGAAGTAACTTTTGCTTAAGCGACTCTCATACGTTATTGTGGGCTAAGAATGCGTTTCCGGATCGAGAGTTTTGTTGTTGGGTACTAAAGCGGGCTTATTTTATTTTGTTAGTGTCAACCGTTATAATTTAATGCAGTAATTTACGATCAAACCTCTACGCTATTTACCTACATTGAAGAATATATATTTTTTTCTATTTTATTGTATAAATTTATTATGTACGTCATATTATACTTAAATCTCTCCCGTAGAACATTTTCGAATGTCTTTCTTTGGATGTGCTTTATGTATTATTTCTACCTTAATGTAATATGAGCGGTGATAGTATGGAATTCGTAAATATAAAATTTAGACTAACTTCTCTCTCGATACTGTGGGTTGATGTGTTACGGATGAAAACGAACCCAAACTACGTCATTTACTAGGTATTTAAATTCGGCTAACACGGTTCAGATTTACCTTCCAGAATTTTTTTTTATTGCTTGGATGAGTGGACGAGCTCACAGCCCACCTGATGTTAAGTGGTTACTGGAGCCCATAGACATCTACGACGTAAATGCGCCGCCCACCTTGAGATATCAGTTCTAAGGTCTCAAGTATAGTTACAACGGCTGCTCCACCCTTCAAACCAAAACGCATTACTGCTTCACGGCAAGTATAGGCAGGGTGGTGGTACCTACCCGCGCGGACCCACAAGAGGTCCTACCACCAGTAAAATTTTTAAATGACCTTAATTCTCCCGCGAAGCGCTTATAGGCTCCACTTGGAGCGGTACTACATAGTATCTCAATATAAACGGAATTTCGTCTCGTATCTCTTAGCGGGCATTTACGATATCTTCTAAAGCCCGATGGGCCGTCGGCTCACGTGCCCGTTCCATTAAAAAAGAACAAAGAATTTTGCATGAATACGTACTAAGAAAACGATTTTGTTTCGACGCACACATACACGCACTTATAATGTATTGAGCAATGCCAGGGAGACGTGAGCAAAACGCGTATACATCAAGAACACGGTATATTTCAATCCGAAAACGAAGCACTAGTCAAACGACCCGATTTATCTCGGAAACAAAAGCAAAGTAGATAAAAGTATTTATGGTGCAGGCAGCGTATCACGTTGTTACCAGGTTTATCTTCACTTGCCTTAATGCTCTGTTCGGTCGAGAAGCTTTTAAAAGGCCCATCCCTCGAGCGACGAAATCTCATATTGTGATGCAAGTAGGTATTCACATTACGACGTTTTTTATTGTTGTTTTATTTGAGTTTACTGCGTTCGTGTGCATTTTTGCGTAAGAATCGACTGCCCGCAATATATAATTTGTCGTTCGAAACTATTTACATATTACTATTTAATTTTAATTTTGGTAAATTTTTTTAATGTAGGAGATTTTGAAGTTATCTAAAATGTTTCATGAAACGTGGTGTTAATAAACTATTAGAGGCATGAGAATGAAGTACCAAATTTGTAAGCGAATATCGATTCCCACTCAATGAACGTGTATGTGCTTTGCTGTAAATACGGATAAGAGTATTTTATCTACCAGTGCGCAATAACACTCTATCAACCATAAGTGATTGTCGAATAATGAAGAAAATTTACGAGTAATAGCTACGATATGCAACTAGATGTTAAAAAAAATGTTTAAATTATATTTTTAGGTACTCGCCATTCATCATCATCATCATTATCCTGCCCTTCTCCCAGTCACCTGGGATCGGCGCAACATGTTTTCTCCTTCCATACTCTTCTATCTTATACCATTTCTTCGCTCACTCCCCTCTTACCCATATCGTCTTTCACGCAATCCATCCATTTATTCTTAGGTCTACCTCTTCCTCTATATCCTTCCATATTCATAGTTAGCATTCTCTTACCAACCTCATTCTCATTTCGTCTCATCACATGTCCATACCATCTCAACGCCATTCGAGTTTATTAAGTTTTAAGCCTTCGGTATAATTTTGAAATTGGGGGTGAATTGTTGAATATTGAAATGTTGAGTTGTTGAAATGTTGAATGCTGTTTGCTTTTTAAAGCAAATGCAAAAAAAATATACTAAACAGAATTTCATAGTATATAATGTAAGACCTGAGTATTATAACAATCCAGGTTTACTACATTGGCATACTGTTTCGCAATGTAGCGCACGAAATACTGCCGTTCGCTTCACAGAAACATTCGTAGCGCTGCCTACATAATGCATGAACGAATCTCATGAGTCACATGCATTTTAATCTTTGTCAAATCTCTGTCGACGCCATTAAGACCTCTGCTGCCTGCGAGGCATCTGAAGCAAAAAACTGGATTTGTATTTTCTTTGGCAAAGTTGCTTGGATATAAAGTGTGCATGCACGTCCCGTATATTTCGTTAGAAAATATATATTTTAAGCTAGTGTTATTTACACCTATTAATTTAAAGTTTTTGTGACTTTAAGTGATCCGAATTTTTCTCAGTGCGGTGTGCTATAGCCTATACTAGCTGAAGCTATATACTAGCTGAAGACGAAATAGCCTATATGTATTTTGAAAATAAACCACAAAATCTTACTCACCAAGGCTCGATTTCTCAGTTAACACATAAGTAACTTAGATAGTTAATTATAATAATAAATTAATCCAACAATTATTTTCAATTTTATTAATATTGCACTCCTAATAATGTTTATCTGAAAATATTGTGATTGACTGTTCCTAGGACTTAATTTGAATTCAATCAATTTATTTGATTAAATTGTGCGGAGGATTGTATCAGAATACCTAACCTTAAGACAATTCGATTTGTAACGAACGACGAAGCCTTTCATCTATTCCATACCATTTAGTCGTAAGATACAATCTAGCTTACGGTTTGGAATATTTTACGACACAATTTAACAAGACATCGACCGCGAGGCAACGTTGCGCTTTGAGCAGCTTTGTCGGACGTTCGACAAAAACGATTCTAGTGTTCTTAGTCTCGTAACGATGTAATTCCTTTGGGCTTTTTACAACGTGGGTCGCCCATTCCTGCTTCATCAAGTAGGGTCGTTCTTGTTGCACCGTATTATGTTCTATAAATTAGAATTACGTTAAAGAAGTGTTAATTTATTGAATGACTGGCCTTTAGAAGCGGCTTTGCCCGCAATAGCATAGAAATTATTTGTTTGTCGGTTTTTTAATTCTGAGCGTATGAGAAATTTAATGATAGCTTGAGTAGCTAAGATCTAAAAACGTTATAAAGGACATAAACTCAAAATATTAGAATGCAATAAAAATTCAATATTTTCTGTATACTAAATATACAAATACATATGTGCTGCATTAGGTATTAAATCTCTCCCATTTGAAATAACGCGAATCGAAACTTTATTTTATATCGCGCATAAAACTTTTTAGTGTACTTGTACGCAGATGAGCATACGGCTCATCTGATGGGTTTTTTTCCCTACCTATGCTGATAGCCTCGAGAGGCTATTTCAGCTTCGCCCTAACATGTAGGCGAGCTCACGAGGCTCAAAACGGCGTGTTGCTAGCACTGGCCCTAGCAAGAGCAGTGTTTTGCAGAATCTACCACCGGATCGGAAACGAGACCCATTGAGAAGATCCGGCGAGAAACTCAGTGGGATGTGTCTATGGGTTAATTCGCTCATCGAGCCCTTCGTCGCAAGCGACGGGTTCGACGAGGACAGTGACTGGTGCTTGTGGTGCCTAAAAGCACCGTTAATGGATCGGGAGGATCCGTAATGACGGGTTTTGGGCGACGTCGACTATTTACCATTCGGACTATAGTATCGGGTATTTAATTCAACCTGATGGTGAGTGGTAGCTGCTACTCTTGGACGTCAGCAATAATAGGGGCATAGCCAAGTTACCGCTTAACGCTGAGAACTCTCCACAAAAAAAAGCTATTATTAGTTAATAAATTGATTTATTGCTGTTTGTTATAGTTCGTTGGCCTCTCGACCGACTATAAGAAATGTCCAACTATTATCCGTGAGCAGTAATGCATACATGTAGAAAAAGTATTTTTTATATCATTTGGATTATTGAAGCAAATATTAAGCCGGAAACAATCACTTAAATATACAATGTACCTAAAGTTTTTTTTCTATTGTGATATTTAAAAACTAGCGCCTTAAACGCTCAAGAAGTATGTTCGTTCTTATAACGTTTTTTGCAGTAATTAAAGTTTTTTTTTATGTTAATTGAGTGATCGTAATTATATTACTTTTTATTAAGAACACTGAACCTATGAAGTGGTTGTAGGTTTTTATTTTTTAATTTGCACTTTGTGGATGATACAGAAAAAGTACCAATGTACCGTAATGGATGTTTTTTTTAATTTTTTTATTTTTTTTATTGCCTTGATGTATGGACGGGCTCACAGCCCACCTGGTGTGAAGTGGTTACTGGAACCCATAGACATCTACAACGTAAATGCGCCACCCACCTTGAGATGTAAGTTCTAAGGTCTGAGTAAAGTAGTTATGTATTCCTATATTTTGGATTACTTCAAAATAAACGTTATTTGTCAATACGATTATTGTATTTACATAATTAAACGACCGGTTGCTTAATTTATTTCAATTTAAATAATTATGCAGAGGCTGTCCAATGTTAATTAAATTAAAAAACACAGCGCTTACAAAACAAGATGAAAACTCAATACACGCAAGTCAGTTACAATTATTACGAGGATGTGAAAGTGCCATAAAAAGTACACAAGTAATAATAAGAAACACGAATTAAAACATGTCATTTAATAAAAAAAAGGAAACACTTAATCTTTTTCTTCATAATTTTATTGTTGAATTGAGCAAATATTGTGAAATCTCTCGGATCGTTTGGAACCTCTGGGTCTGCGGAGGGACTTTGGTTCCCTCTGTATTTTGTATCGTTTGTTCCATGGGGAGTGCTCTGAGGAATTATTCGAGATGATACCGGCATCTCGTTTTTACCGCCGCACCGCCCGCCACCGGAGTAGAGTTCATCCATACTACCTGGAGCCACTGCGGTCATCCACAGTGCGCTTCCAGAGATCTTTTTTGCCACGCACCATTCGGCTATGGAATGAGCTCCCCTCCATGGTGTTTCCCGAGCGCTATGACATGTCCTTCTTCAAACGAGGCTTATGGAGAGTATTAAGCGGTAGGCAGCGGCTTGGGTCTGCCCCTGGCATTGCTGAAGTCCATTAGCGACGGTAACCACTCACCATCAGGTGGGCCGTATGCACGTTTGCCTACAAGGGCAATAAAAAAAACACATTTATTAATGTTCCATGGGTCAAGCTTACGGGACTCAATAAACTAAGCTTTTGGGTCCGAATTTCTAAAGCGTTTGATGCCGTTGGATTACGTCATATGACATATTCCGATCTAAACAATACAAAATTTGTTTGCACATATTTGTAATAATATACATCCCAGCGATTATTATTTTTATTGCTTTTAAAACCATCTGACAATGAGTAATCGCCGTTGCTTGTGACCGTCAGTAATCCCAGGGCTTAGATAATTCACCACCTATCGTCGAGGACTCTGTTCAAATTCAGATGAGAAAAGGTTTAGATAAGATATAATTTTGAGAAAATGAAAAGAATACGAAATAGCTTTGTGACCACTATTTTAAATGTAGAAATTAGTACTAAGTTATCTGCCACCTACTCCACGAAAACAAGTCGTACGTAAAAAGCCATAGGACACAAATCGAAAGTACATTGGCTAATATTATTTAATAGCAATGTTACCTATAATTTGTGTTACGCACATAAAATATGTTTCTAGATTTATGGTCACTTAGAATGGCGCCGGTTCTTGATTTGAATGGCGCACTGTGATTGGAGGGCGCCGGGTGCGCAGGCGCTAGCGTATTTAGGTCACAGCGTGGGTCTAGTCTAGTAACAACCTTAAATTCAGGGCTAAATATAAAACATACTCGTTACTATGATATTGTGATTATTAAAAAATAAAAACGTTCTTTACGTATCTATCAATTATATTGCTTATAGAAGATCTTATACGAATATAGATTTCCGGATATTATTCAAATGTTTGAATAGGTTCAAATTGTTATTCAGTAGCTCGACAATTCGATTCATTGAATCTACCTTTTGAACTTATTATTACTGTCTGTTGAAAGACACAAATGATTCATCGTGGGATAAAAGTGTCAAAAATCCGTAAAAAAGAAGAATTTGTTAAGAAGCAGCATAGTTCTCATGGGTCTGTCTGCCCGAGTTGATAACACCATCTAGTCCATTTTTAAGCAATAATGCTCATCGAATTGAATGGAGGACAATCATTACCTATATACATATATAAAAATGAATTGCTGTTCGTTAGTCTCGTAGTATTATTGATCGAAGTTAGTCTCGCTAAAACTCGAGAACGGCTGGACCGATTTGGCTAATTTTGGACTTGAATTATTTGTGGAAGTCCAAATAGGGTTTAAAAGGTACATAAATATGAAAATGCTCAGAATTAAATAATAATAACAATTTTATTTTTCCTTTATTTATTAGGTAAATACTTAACATCAGATGAGCTCCAAGTTCATCTGCCCGTTCAAGCGAATGTAGTTAAGTAAAATAAAACTGAATTATGTTCCAGACAAAAGCTGGGAATCATTTTACGTATACCCAAGCATAATAATTATCAAACATGACCACCGACCGACAGTGTAATATCACCGAGGTAATGTTTCGGAAAATCGTAAATTAGATTTACGCGGTTAAAATTTGATTCATTTCATCAAAAGGCCATAAACTATAAAGTTAAAATGGGGATTTCTGGAAAAGTGTTAGGGACTCAAATACAATCATAGGAGGTCTGAGTGGGCACAATAGGGTTAGCTCGTCGCAACTCTGAAAGCACGTATGCTCGTAAATACGACGTCCCTTATTATTAGCAGCCATTGTTCGGAACGGTACTGGCGAGGCCAGTAATATCACTATATATATTTCTCTTAATAAATAAAATTTTATGTTTATAATAATAATTAAAAAAAAATACTAGTTTGGTAGTTTTTGAAAATTCTATGACGTCTCAAACGACAATGGACTGTTTTGATTCAATACCAATTCAAGTACCAATTTTTTTTTATTTTTTATTTTATATATGTATATGTTTTTTATTTTATAAGTATATTATATGCCAAAAAACTTTTAGTTTTTTTTTCTTTACGTTCTATGAAAATATCGTCCGGTAAAGTTGAAGCTCTTAATATTAATGCTTAGAGGTTCCGCATCGTTTTTTTATTATTTCCCATTTAAATAACGCAGGTTTTTTTTTTGCTTGGAATTTTATTGTATCTCAACGAATTAACGTGTAGTAAAAAGAAATACATATTATTGTAGGGAATTAAACGGCCTACAAAAAAGTTCTAAAATAATTTTCGCTAAGTCAACCCGGTTAAAAGTTATTCGCAGTTAAAGTTCAACCTCATATATATTTGCTTATTATTATTTGTTCGTTAATGTGCAATATCAAACGTATAATAAAACAAAACCGACATAATTTGTGGTTTTACATATTTAAAAAAAATATCGATTTTGAGTTCGTGCAACTTGGTAGATCTATCATGCCTTTTTGCCCGAAAATATCCATACCGTATGAACAGTGGGATTACTATTATTTTAGTATTTATTACGATATACTGGACTCCGGGACATAGTTACATTCTATCATTGTTAACGCAGAGACAGTACACAGTTGTACACATGGGATTTGATTAGAACCGTTTTACGGTTTAATCTCACGTTTTTTACTGTCGGAAGGATCGAACAGATCACCGTGCCCACGATAATTGTATTTTTTTTTTATTATTGCTTAGATGGGTGGACGAGCTGACAGCCCACCTGATGTTAAGTGGTTACTGGAGCCCATAGACATCTACAACGTAAATGCGCCACGCATCTTGATATATAAGTTGTAAGGTCTCAGTATAGTTACAACGGCTGCCCCACCCTTCGAACCGAAACGCATTACTGCTTCACGGCAGAAATAGGCAGGGCGGTGGTACCCGCGCGGACTCACAACAGGTCCTACCACCAGTAATTACGCAAATTATAATTTTGCGGGTTTCACTTTTATTACACGATGTTATTCCTTCACCGTGGAAGTCAATCGTGAACATTTATTGAGTACGTATTTCATTAGAAAAATTGGTACCCGCCTGCGGGATTCGAACACCGGTGCATCGCTTCAACACGAATGCACCGGACGTCTTATCTTTTAGGCCACGACGACTTCTATATTTATATTCTAAATATTATCTAGGAGGACCAAAATCTCTTAGTGAAACGTGGAGTTCGTTCTATGTTGTTTGTTGTTTGATTACGGTAGCGATAGGCTAACAGTAGGCAGCGGCTTGGCTCTGACCATGGCATTGCTGAAGTCCATGGGCGACGGTAACCACTCACCATTAGGTGGGCCGTATGCTTGTCTGCCTATAAGGCAATAAAAAAATCTAATATTTCCCGTTATTAGAGAACCGCATTTGAATAATAAGAAATTCTTTACTAATGATTTAGTTTACAATGTGTACGCGACTGTACTAAATAGCTTGACGTTGGATATCCGACACTCTTGAGCTTAATATGCAGAGTTGGTCTGCCCGATTACAATTCAATCCTAAATAAACGAAATCCTTCAATAATTAGCTGTGGCACTGATGGATTCATGAGCAATCAATACAATTTCCGAGTAGGTTTTACTATGAAAACATTCTTTTGGAAGCACATTAATTTTAATGGTATAAAGTTAAAGTTATCTAGTTCCTTTCGCCAGAAATCCTTATAGTAAAATTTGTATAATTTTATGAAACATTTCTTCTACTTTCATTAAAACTAAAACTTAGAATTTTAATTTAATACTACGCGAATTATATTAAAGATGTTTTACCACAGAAAAATACTGCTAGAGGTTTGTTTCGCGCGTGTCTCTCTACGTCTTAGGGCCGATTTCACAATTATGAGAGGTTACAGCGCAGCACCAGCTATATTTCTGTTATTACTTACGTTTACGAGTGACGTTGATTGTTGGGCTCTCTGATTGTCTTAATGGGAAAAGGTATACTGCATAGTGATATAAATAAAATATTCGTTTACTGTTTTTAATAAAATTTTGATACGAATAATACACATCTCAGGTAGTGTCGGCTAGTCTACGAGATCCAAATCATTCATCTTTAATCTGACATGTCTTGTGGGGTATTGTTAACTACAGTGAGAGGCAGGGTTTATGTAAACAGGTGTGGTTATTATGTATGTATAATATATCTTTTCATATATCTTTAATTGTACGATATTTATTTGAACACTTGTTCTTTAATTGTGATTTGAAAGATGTTAATAATTATTTTTAACTCTCTCATAAATATTTTTAGACTAGCCACTTCTTTTAGTAGTTAAATTAATAATGATTAAAAATTGTGCCTTTTTTTATAAATCAGTGGTATAAAAAATCCAGTTTTTGTATTAAAACTCAAAAAAGTTCGTTTTAATTATAATTTAAGTTCGTATAAATGAATTTGATTTTGGGTTTTCGTTAATAATTTCGATGACAGTTGATAATATTATTTGTGTTTTCATTTTGGTCGTAATTTTTCTAGAAGCTGTTCTGCCGGATTAACATTTAAACAGAAACTTAGTACACAAAAAGGTCAATAGTACAAACATTCAAACATAAATTCTAAAACGCTTAGCGGCTCCCATTAAAGAACAGTCGATTAGGGATGGAGCACACGGGTAATAAGACTCGGTTTTACATCGATCCATCAGGCCACGGGCGCAGATAAGGGCATGTACCTGTCACACTCATAAGTATTAAAGTCTGAGCCGTATAAACATTGATTTGGGTTCCGCCATTAGGGGCACAAAAAAGATAAGGTAAGTAAGTACGCGCAGCCATTACATTATAAGCCTTATTAGCAATATTAATGGTGACAATGTTAAATAATCAAACTAAGGCTACGGTGGATATTTCATTACAACTCACACAAAAAATGCACACAAATCTGTATAACGCAAGATCCAAACTGCTTACATTGTATTTTAAATACTGTAATATTTTCTTCAGTTAAATCTTCTTCTTAATCCAAACATCTCATTGTTTTTATGTTATTGTTTCTGTATCGAAATGTACTTTACTGTTTATTTTATAAGATCGTTTTGTATCCGATTACTGGAGAAACAGAGCGTCTAGGAAAGTAGAAACTTATTACGGGGATATGTAATAAAACGTTGTATTTATTTTGCCGTCATATGAACTGGTTTGTAAACACCTTTGGATATCAAACGTGGTGTTACTTGGGGCTATCATCGTTACCAACATTTTTAACGAATTACATTCTAGAACACGGTCGTCACTTTTTTAAATATATAGTTGAAATTTCTTTGCTTCGGTTTGTAATAATTACATTATTATTTTAATACTCTTGCTGGGATTTTCTTTGTGTTAGGGATTTTTGTGTAGATTTCGCGCATTGTATTCGTTTAGTCAAATGTTTTAATTTGCTCATATTTTTATAATTTACATTAAAAATAAAAAAAAAATACAATAAAAAATACTAAGTTAAAACAAAAAATAATAATAATACATTTAATGGCTCAAGACCCCTTAATTTTTACTAATCACTGATAGTTACTGAATTTAAAAATGTTTAAAAATTATTTGTTAGAGAAAAATCTAAATAGATATATGTATATTAAATAAACGTTACATTATGTTACATACGTTAGTAGATAATCATTATTTTATGATTTAAAAAAAAAAATCATTCATCGAAATAATATTATTGTGTTGTGGTCTATAGTGGTCCTCGACATCTGACCAAATTTTCAAGTAAATCGGAACTATTGAAATTGATGATAATTAGGTTGAAATATTCCTTTATAGATATAGGTGAAGACAATAAAACTTGTTGAAACACACACATACACACACAAATTGTAACTACTATGCAGCAAGAAACAACGTACAGTAAATTTTCTTGACGTGACAAGAAAAGGACCGATTGTCATTTCCGTAACTGCATTAAGAGATTGTTTTAAATATAACTGTATCATAATGTGTGTTTAAAGATAAGAATCTTAAGTGTACCGGTGTAGTCCAGAACCGGTGTCACACGGAGGCTTAAGAAGCCGAAACTCGACATGTATTTTCTTACTTCTAACTCAACGTGCCTAATTTAAAAAAAATATTACCGTTTAAAAAACAAAAACCACTGTCCTAAATTCTGTTCTGCTCAAGCCCCTTGATGTACTTTTCAGATTTATCTCGATAGGTTATTTAAATTCGATCTGTTATCTAAACGGTTTCAACTGTCATTAAGACATTAAAACTGTTGTTAGTATGAAGGAAACTAAATTTATTAAACATCTCTTCTACGATAGTTGGGACAGCGTTATTACGATTTATAATACCTCAACATCATTTCTCATGGTGGGTGGTGAGAGTCATTTTGTGAATAAATAACTTATAACGTTTTTTTTTATTGCTTAGATGGGTGGATGAGCTCACAGTCCACCCGATGTTAAGCGGTTGCTGGAGCCCATAGACGTTTACAGCGTAAATGCGCCACCCAACGTGAGATATGAATTCTAAGGTCTCAAGTATAGTTACAACGGCTGCCTAACCCTTCAAACCGAAATGCATTACTGCTTCACGGCAGAAATAGGTAGGGTGGTGGCACCTATCCACGCGGACACACAAGAGGTCCTACCACCATTAATTATAATTTTACGAGTTTGATTTTTATTACACGATGTTATTCCTTCTCCGTGGAAGTCAATCGTGAACATTTGTTGAGTACATATTTCATTAGAAAAATTGGTACCCGTCTGGGATTCGAACACCGGTGCATCGTTCAACACGAATGCACCGGACGTCTTATCCTTTAGGCCACGACGCGACGACTTCAACGTGCTTTTTACTTATAGTATGGCGCATATATATATATGCACCGCACGAGTAGGTGCAGAAGCGCACATTACAAGAAGCGAGAAAGTTATTCTCATACGCATTTAAATCCTAATGAGTAGTATTGATTTAATTGCAGAAAAACTTTTACAAATCACATAGTTTTATTATGTTATAGTTATATATTATGTTATATTAGGTTTATTAGTTATTTTGTGACGTCATAAATTTTACTAATTTAAGCGCCACTTCCCAAGCCAGTAGGGGCATTAATGCGTCGATAGACTCTCGTCTAACGTCCTGGATTCTAACCGTTTACTAATAGGCAGGTCGTGGACTTACGTATCGCAATTTCCTGTGCTACGTATTTTCTGTGCTTCGTTTCGGTGGAGAGACTTGGATATTCGCAAAAGTTATCTGCAAAATGCCGGCTAAGTATGAGACGTCTTGTCAGTTTTAAATACTGTCAAAGTGTGCCCCTTTAATATATTTGACACATTATTAGATGACAAATGTATATTATGAGCGATGATAAACACGAGCTTACAGTTTACCACGTAAGATGAGGCGAAATGACGTCCTGAGTGCTTAGTGCGAGTTTTTTTAACTTCTCAATCGCGCAAAACTCAAATTTGTATGGAATTGGAACAGCTTCTCTTTGTTTGCCGCTAAGGACACTGTTCCAAGTCCATACAAATTTGAGTTAGCTTTTACGCGATCGCGAAGTTAAAAACTCACACTAAGCACATTGGCCCAAATTTTACACCAGTAGTTAGAGTAAGAGCAGACGCTATCTTGTCCGTAACTGTAAATGACGTTAATGGGTGACGACCTCTTGTTTTTTGATGAAGAGATTGCAGTTGACCGGCAGGTCTTCCGCTTAACGAAGAAGGGTTGCCAGCTCCGAAAGATGATGCCGCTGTAAAAAGAAGAAAGGTCTATAAGCTCATCAAGTCAATTACGATTTAAAAAAATTCTTTCTCGATTTATTAATTCTTTTTTCTTCATTTCGACGTGAACTAAGCTAAAAATACAATTATCTTTTAAATACACTTTTTCCGATTTAGTCCCGTAAATATTTTATATTATCTCATTTATGGACACGCATAATGACTGGCATTAACTTAGTTAATTTTGATTTTGTATTCTTACATGATACTAGTTGTAGAATACCATTTAACACCTGGTGCGTTCGATGTTTTTAACATGTAAAACTCTAATTTATTAACACTATCAAAATAATTCCAGTAATATAGTTTCACAATCCGCTTTAAAACCTCCGCGAGTGTAGACACCGGAATACCTCTATGGCAGTAAAATCGAAATTGCCTAATGAATAATACGGGATTAAATTTAATAGCTTTATGTAGTTCTTGTCACGTTTATTATTTGTGTTTATAATTACAATAAAACATATTTGTGGATGGATGGAAATTCATTTTATTAGAGATTAGTACTGCCTTTGTACGATTATCAAGGACAATTCTTTCGAACTAATTTAAGAAGATCAACATTCGTAGCTAACATAAATGAAATAAAAAAAATATATAGGAAAATTAATTTAATTCTTGGCTTAAACACATGTATTTCATTTATTAAATTACATTTAAAAAAATAATGACCAGTTATTTTAATGTTTAAAGGACAAGGGAAGAGAATATAAATCTGATGTTTCTTGAAATATCGAGTCAAACCCGTAGGCTACGATCGGCACGAATGCGACGCCGCCCTTATCTCTGCCGATACGATTTTATACGATATTTCGATTTTTCTTTTTTGACTTTTATGGATCGCTTGTTCGCGGTATATCGATAATTCGAGATCGGTCTTTTATGTTCAGATATTATACAGGTAGCGTAAACGTGGATGATACAATGCGTACTAAAAATTAACTTTGCAATGCTACGCCGCGACACGAATACTGAATTTCTCACACTTATACCGGATCATAATGATCCTCGCCAACATTAATCTGAAGTTCAGGTGTGTACTAAAATTGCTCAAGTTACGATGTATCCTTTTTCACATAAAAAGTGTTAAACTATACAAACCGGTTGTAGACCGCGTTCTCATAAGATACCTGCGGCAGCTTCATAACTGGCTACTTTATGCTATTGTGATCTAAGCTAGGAGCTGCCATTGCTTTTTCTCTCAAAAACTCGTGTATTGTTTCTGAGTGAGTTTCCGTATTCTGAGGATTCTATCACTTTGTGTGTCCGCTTAAGTTTCGAAAACTTCCGAGAATAAGTAAGAATGTTTCTTGTCGAATTTCTCGGGAGCGAGCCGTGTCGTATACGTGCTAGAGCAAACAAAGCCCTCGGTGGTGAGATGGTGACACTTTTCATAACTTACATCTCTAGTATTTGTTTAGGCGAGGAATGATACGCAACCCAAGAGTCTAAGCCGTCACATGTCTACCTAAACTAAACGAAAGCAAAAATATCTGATATTATTTTAGTTGTAACTAATTTATTTTTTTCATTTTTGATCAATATTCATCGGGACTATTTACCATCTGGACAATCAAGCGACGGAAGAAGTTGAACGTCGAAAAATGTAAATTCTGTTTAAAATTCTTATTATGTACCTATACAAAATTTAAAATTTCGCCGACGAATTATGCATAATGACTTTTGGCGGATGAATTTTTTAAAGAAATTTATGACTTATTGCGTTGTAATTACGACAGTTTTCTGATTGGATATTGTCGCACCCATGTTCGAAATATACGATTTAATGTATTAAAATATCGTGTACATCGCTCGAGGGTTGTTGGTATCGGTTCAGTTTATGACTGTTATTTTTTATTATTCTATGTTAATGCATTAATATGTACTCATGATTGCATGCAATTTATTATGTGCCCGTACCGACATAAGTAGGTACACATGGCTGATGATCAAATGCTTATAACATTTAAACATATTGTATGGTATTGACATAAATCATCAAGCCTTTTCGCAGCATGGTGCTAAATTCGAATCCCATTTCATGTTTAAATTTTACAGCTTCAAACAAAGAAAAAAGTGCCTACACGAGCATAAAATAAATAAAACTTGTTTTATATGTTTGCTTAAAGTATGACCTAGGTCGTGCGTGAATGTGTGAGAAAACTTTTTTTTTTGTCATTCAGCCACAATTTAATGCTACAGTGCGAATTTCAGCGTGCAAAAGCGATCGTTAACTTCTTATTTTTTTTATAACGGTCATAATATTATAATGTTATAAATCACTGGTAGATCATATTATAACACATACCTACTCTGTGTTATTGTTTGATGGACAGATATTTATAGATCTAATGCATTTTGAATTTTATGTCATCACATGCGGTGTAGGAGTTTACTGACGGATAGAAAAGTTTATTGATCTCTTCACATATTTATAAACCACCATATCGCGATTACTTTTTCGTGAAATTGCGGAAAAGTGTGACACTTTAAACAGAAATTGAACGCTAAAGAACGCTATTGAAAGTAATTGTGTTTTATTTCTGACTCTCGTCATTTTAGTGAGATAAACTTCAAATTTACAAATTGGTTCAATTATGAACAAATAAAGTACAGTAAAAAGCTCTTTAATCGCGAAGTATGCATATGTTCCGTAAATATGCCGCGAATATGGAAAAGCGCGCTTACAAAGTATGTTTGGTCGGATACCTTCATATTGGAACCGATATCACCGCGAATGTAACGATATACCATTTATATCCGCAAATAACGAAATCTTTAGCCGCGAATATAGTAAATGGGTCGCATTTTTTTAATCTGCGAATAGTCAAAACGCAAAAAGGAAGCGTGCATACGGTGGTGGGGTGGGTGGGTGGTGATGGTAAGACGTCTTGTGAGTCCGCACGGGTAGGTACCACCAACCTACCTATTTCAGCCGTGAAGCAGTAGTGCGTTTCGGTTTGAAGGGTGGGACAGCCGTTGTAACTATGTATACTGAGACCTTAGAACTCATATCTCAAGGTGGATGGCGGCATTTATGTTATAGATATCTATGGGTTCCGGTAACCACTTAACACTAGGTGGGCTGTGAGATTGTCCACCCATCTATGCAATAAAAAAAGGAGCTTTTAATGTAATAAAAACTCGAAATCAGTTCAGAATATTTTATTTTAAGAAATCTTCGGTTTAACAAATCAAACACACAAACGGCAGACGAAAATGACAATTGGTTAATTTGACCTCAGTTTATCTACACGTACAATCCTACTAACATCGCAAACTTCAACACTAGAATAACAATTCACAAAAACCGTATATAGTCTTATTTTGATTGCATTGAGAGCACTCATATGTAGCTATGGCTGGCGTACCGCAAAACATTCCCGATCCTGCGGACAGAATGGAAAGCAGTCGACGTCGCCCCAAACACGTCATTTCGGATCCTCCCGATCCACTAACAGTGCTTTTAGGTACCTCAAGCTCCGGTCATCGTTTTCGTCGAACCTGTCGCTTGCGACGAAGGGCTCGACGAGTAAATTAACCCTCAGACGCAGCCCACTGAGTTTCTCGCCGGATCTTTTCAGTGGGTCGCGTTTCCGATCCGGTGGTAGATTCTGCGAAGCACGGCTCTTGCTAGGCTTCGTGCTAACGACGTCGTCAGGTTTGAACCCCGTGAGCTTACCTACTAGTTAAGGTTACGCTGATATAGCCTCTCAAGGGTCTCAGCTTAGGTAGGAAAAAAAAGAGTACCGCAAAATGCACGTGCCTCTACGCATTGATCGCGAAACGGAACTAATTTCAGATTCGATTTTTGTTTTCTTCGTGAAGACGGTGTTGTTGTCATGTCATAAGTTGTCGGTTCATTACACGGTAATGTTAAGCGACAAGCAACCGGACACGCGTCGCGTGTAGCGCGCCCGGCTCCGGGCGGCCGTACCGAACTGATCCCATTGTTACCTCAATCAAATATAAATGCACTATTATACGCGATTGTGTTAACTGAATATTCAGTTAGCTTAATCAAGGAGAGCCAAGCCTGTAAAATCTCTATATATATAAAAATGAATTGCTGTTCGTTAGTCTCGCTAAAACTCGAGAACGGCTGGACCGATTTGCCTAATTTTGGTCTTGAATTATTTTTGGAAGTCCAAAGAAGGTTTAAAAAGTAGATAAATATGAAAATGCTCAGAATTAAATAAAAATAACAATTTTGTTTTTCCTTTGATGTGTCCCCCAAAAGTTTAGGTCTTTTATTTATCGATTGAGACATTACGAAGTCTGCCAGGTCAGCTAGTAAATAAATAAATAAATATTTACTAACAATCACGCCACGTCAACTGGTCCCGTGCTAAGTTCGTGTAAAGAACTTGTGGTACCTGATAATGGAAATAAATGTAAGATTTTTACTATACACATACATATATATAATATACATCCATAACCCTGAAAAATACATTTTATATTTATCATACAAATATCTTCCCTTGCCGGGATTCGAGCCCGCGACCCCCATGTCACTTACCACTACACCAGACGGCCGTTATAATAAAAAGTCTAAATATAACTACGGTCTATCGCTGTTAATACTCCTTTTTTTCCTACCTAATCGTTAGTAGACTAAGAGGCTATTCCCACCTCGCGTGGCTTGGTAGGTGAGCTCACGGGCTCAACCTGAGAGAAGTGCTATCACTAGCCCTAGCAAGAGAAGCGCTTCGCTGAATCTACTACCGGATCGGAATCGCGACCCACTGAGAGGATCCGGCGAGAAACTCAGCGGGTTCTGTCTATGGTCTAGTTTGCATGTCGAACTCTTCGTCGGAGTCAAAGAGTTCGACGAGGACGGTGACAGGTGCTTGAAGAGCTTAAAAGCACCGAGATACTTCATTCGGTTAAGTCACTCGTAGTAGCAGTGATTCTCTACCATTAACTTCCCCAAATTTTCCTCTTCTAACTTTACTGGTGTTGTGATCTATAGTCCTGGGTAGATCGCACCCTACCTATTTTTGTCACAAAACAAATTTTTGTGTGTCAAAGATAGGCTCGGTGACTTGCACGTGATGTCTCAAGGTGGGTGGAGGAGCTCGCTATGTGATATCGATAGTCTCCGGTAAACCCTTAACACCAGGTAGACCGTGAATTTTTTATTTATTTTTATTTATTAAAAATATATTCTCTAATACCATCATCCTATAGTTAATTTTAAATTTTCAGGCAATGGTTTCATGGTAGAGTTGTGATGTCACTATCTTAGAGTGGAGACTGTTATTGCCACAAATCGTTAACAAAAGCGGTTTTCCAAAACTACTGCCAAATTTAATGGTATGTAAATGTTTAGTAGGCGACGCTGATATTAGTTTTTAAATATTTATTACTTGTTGTACGCCATCGGAATGCTCGAGACACTGGATTAATGTCGAATTGAGTAATTAATATTAGCTGAATACGATTATTTTACTTTCTTTGATATGCTCAAAAATCTTATAAACCTAATTAAAAAGTAAAGTACCTATAAAAGTGAAATGGGTTAGGTTAGGTTAGGTTATGTAAAAGGTGTTATAGGTGTAAAACGTCACTGAGGTGCCGGAAGACCTAAGGCACGGTGGACCGATGACTGTTGAGTCTCTATATCGGGCAAGGTTTAATAAGGTGTTCAGTTACCTGACTAACGTATATTGGGATTAAAACCTAACGTGCTATCGACAGCCCGACAATCCCGAGATGGACGTAGCATCACTGCAATATAATTATCGCTAACACATTAGTTGCTATTTGACATTTGTGGGCCCTACATGACTAACCAGGACGGCGGGGCGAATGTGGATAAGAACGATGGAAAATCGAACATTATGAAATAAAAAAGGGGAGGGCTGGGCCTGAATGGGCTGAAGATGAAATAGACATGTAAAACTAATTTTTTCCACGCAATCAAGACGAACGAAAATTAAAAAAGAAAAAACATTAATTGCGCACTATTGATTACTTGAAATCGGATTGAAATGGAATTGTTGGCAAAATTTAGTGTACTTCAATAATGTTACTTTTTAGAAAGTTAACGTGTTAGGTTACACTACAGACACTTCAGAGCCTAAAAACAAAAGTACTGAATATAAGCAATTATTTTTCTAGATTTTTAGAGCTAGTCTAGTAATTACGTCGTCAGGTTAGAGACCCGTAAGCTCACTTACTCGCCCGGTTAAGCTGGCATAACTCCTCGAGGTTGCCAGTATACGTAAGAAAAAAAAGTCTCGATTCTCGAATTCTCAAAAAAAAGACTAGATCATTCATTTACCACACCGAAATCGATACTTAATTTCTTAAACTATCCACAAAAATAACAGAGCATAACATCCTAAACGTATCGTTTTGCCCCCGTTCCTAAATCCACCATGCGGCGGAATGTTGGAGAACAAGTTTTCTATCCGTCCCTATCTTTTGTATGGCGAGCATGCGTCTCTCTCTGTCATCCGCTTGTCATTTTCTATAAGTTTTTCTAACATTCTGTGCGTGCGCCGCCCCCTCTATTTCGGGCAAACGACTCGGCCGATAACTTTTGTTTGTTCAACAGTTATGAACTTATGACTATTGTTCGACACATCTATGCATGTTACGCTTCCCTCGGTTGTTTGCTTTCTTAATGAAGCTGTGTTAGGTACCTTACGTATTTTTATTTGTTTTAACCTAATAATTATAGCAGAATAAAGGATTGTTACACTTATTGGTGTTTCAAATCTTACTTATGGCCGTTATTCGTCTAGTTTCAAGCTAAATTAGTTTTGAATTTTTACGTGAAGAATCTGAAAGCAATTTGAAGATTGCTGGTAGCGTTAATTTAAGTAGTTTTTTTTTAATTAACTGATTAAGCAAGTAATAATGATCAATGCACGAAGTCGAAACAATTATGAACCCAAGTACAATCTTAATCTTAGCGCGTTCCGAGCGCTGGATCTTTAAAGCTAACGAGTTACAAATTAAAAGAGACCGCGACGTGTGCCAAAGGTAGGTAACTTTATGGGCTTCGCATGTCTTATATCAATAAATTATTTACTACGCACCTTGTTTGATTTCACATTCATACGTACACTGATTGCTTTGAATATGAACTTTAACGCGTTCTTTTACGGTGTAATATTCAGTGCGGCACCCCTGAGCTGCGATGTTGAAATGTAATCCTTAATTCTCGGCGTTAATGCGTAATTTGTATTAACGCTGCGGACAAAACCCTTACAAATAGTAGCAAGCGCGACGGCTCGGATGGGGAGAAGCGAGAATCTTTTGGTTTTAATTAATACGCTGAATCTAGGCAGCTGGTATTCGCTATTTTCAATTAGGCCCGGCGCCGGTAGCGTGTTTTGAGTTGGGTGATTTAATGGGATCCAGTATTTCCCAAACAATTAATATTAAACGCGCTCAGCCGAGGTCAGTTCACGATTTAGATATTTTATTGAACCGGTAACAATCATAGATTGTGATCGTGCGAATACTAGATTGTTACAGACTCGACGAAATTCAATACTTTGACGTCGATTGCGGAAATACTTTGTTCAATGACAATTAATGTAATCGACTTTTTGATTTTATGAAAGGTATCTGTTATTTTTTTTTCAGTTCATTAATATTTTATGTGATTAATTTCTTCTAGTTTTAATTAAAGATCACAACTATATGTAAATAATTTCTTTACGTAATCTTGAAAAATACATTTTGTGTTTAATACAATTAAAATTTGTTTAATTCAAATCACCTTGTACTAATGTAATCTATATATTAATACGTGAAGCAAAAACTTTGTATCCCTTTTTACGAAAATTGCGCGGACGGAGGAGTGTGAAATATTCCACACTTATAGAGAATATAGACAAGAAGTGCACAATGCTAATTTTTTTTTAAATAATGCATAAAAGATACATTAAATTAATAAAGAAAACATTACACACACTATATACCACGTATTTGACGCACACACGCATGCATACTATTTATTGTCAAACTTTTGTTCTTGACGTCTGTTGTCAAATTGAGATTAAATATTGTTTGTCTTTGTTAATATTTTTTATAGTGTAGTCTTGGCGAAATTTGTGATTATAGAAGTATAGAATACAATCATAATAGTGTACAAACTTACAATTCCAATTAATTATAGTCGAATTTCGACTACTCGAAATGCGTATTTCAATAATTCTGTTCTAAATTATACAGGACAAGAATTAGGCAAACGAATAAAAAACGTCTGTGCGCTTGTGTGTACATTTATAAACATGTATTGATTAATTGATGATAATCAGATGTACATATTCAGTCGTATTATAAATCCGAACGAAAATATATGAGTGTGACGAACTTATGCATAAATGGGAAGAAAAGCTATAAATTTTTTATAGTGGAACTAGCCTGTTTGATTCGTGTCACCGTCTCGTTGCGTAACTGTGCTGTGTTACTTTGTATTTAAATTCCCTTTTAAAAGAAGCCCATTAATTTTTGTACGGTTTCACCAAATTTCTTTATACGCATCGTTATCAACGTTGACTGCACAAAGATTGAGACAGTATCCCTGAAGCTGAAACGTTAATTATTACTAGCTCAAGGAGCAATTGGCGGTCTTATCGCTAAGAGCGATATCTTCCAGACAAGAGCAAGAATCATTTGGAAACGAATTACGCGCGGTGTACATTTACATACATACATATATCCGTAAATATACATACAATTAATACACAATGTAATAGAATAATTATTATTGAAAATATTGAAAATAATAATAATTATTTTATAATTATTAAAATATAATAAATATATAATTATTAAAAATGTAGTTTAGTTTAACAGTTGTTTAGTCGCGAGATCTCTGTGAAGATGTGTGTTTTTCCTTTTTAATGTTTCCTCCTGTTTTTTAATCGACTAAGAGCATACAAATAATTACAAAACAAACAAAAAAATTCCACTATTAGGTTAGACAGTTTTAGGAATATGGAATATTTTCGGTTCCAAGCTATTCGAAGTTAAGCTACAGGAAAAAATATATTCACTTTGATTTATAAATCTAAGCTTTCTTCCTGAGTTCGGAACCTTGTCCACGCGTTGTCCGTTTTTAGCCACATATTCCCTTTTCCCCACTTTTTCGGGTAATTTATTAAACAGTAAAATTGCGCTAAACCACCCCATTTCTTATCATACAGCTTAAGAGTGAACGTATCAATGAACTTAAGTATTTTTAATTGAAACATTCGACGTGTTTCTAGCTATTAACAGCTCATTAGAAATACCAAATCGGCTTTCTTTAACCAATTTCTCGTTTAACTTTCATAGTACTAGTAACGCCTTTACCTACCAATCGGCCGCGTAATCACCGTCTAATCAAAAGTAGGGCGTTGCATGGCTGAACAAACTAGTAGTTAAACTTGAAGTACACACCGAGCAGAATAGAGCTCAGAGCTATTGCGTGTAGTGTAACTGTTTGAAATTGAATGAGGAGTTCCAGAAATTAACTTTATTTACAAAATAAAAACATTAAGTTATTACTTTATTTTTACTAGATGATGACCGAGCTTTGCTGGGTTTTTTTTTGATAACGTCATCTTGTTGTATCCTTAAAGCAGTTAGTTGCTCTCAATTAAGAAAAATAGTATTATTATTCGCCAATAGTTGTCGGGAGTCATAAAGTTCATTATCGATAAAGTTGATTATTGAAAACACGAACAAAACAACATTTTCTGAAAATAAATCGTAGCTAGATCGATTTATCGCCCCCGAAATCCCCTGTATACTAAATTTTATAAAAATCGTTGGAGCCGTTTCCGAGATTCAGATTATATATAAATATATATTAAAGGTAAGGTAAGGTATAAGATTTGTACTAGTTGTCCTCCAGTAGTCGAAATTCGACTATAATTAATTGAAATTATAAGTTTGTTACATTATTATGGTTCGATTGTCAAAGACTATTATTATACTTCTTCAATCATAGATTTCGCCAGACAAATAATATTAAAGACAAACAATTTTAATTTATTATAAATTAGACCACAGACTTTAAACTATAAGAAAAGTTTGACAATATATAATAATTATTAATATTAATTATACAATATACGCGTGTGTGTTGTAAACTAATACATGGGAGTGTGTGTAATATTTTTTTATTGATTTAATGTCTTTTTTATGTATATATCTTTTTTAATATTAGTATTCTGCACTCCTTCTCGATATTCTCTATAAGTGTGGCAAATTTCATAATCCTCCGTCCGCGCAATTTTCGTAAAAGGGGCATAAAGTTTTTGCTTTACGTATTATTAATATACAGACGATTTTTATTTGTATACTCAATTTTATTTCGTCTACTATAAAGAATTGCATATTTTTTATATTGTTTTTAGTATTAATAAAGACGTACTCGTATGCATTTTTTACTGTCTATATTATTTGAGATCGTATGATGAGCTCGCGGTCCAGTGTCGAATTTAAGTGGGAAAGCAAGGCCAGGGTACTCTTACGAAAGAATAACGGGTTAGTAGTGTTAGTAACCTGAACAGAACATGATTCGATATTGTCAAAAACCGTCGGACATTAAGACTTAAGTTTGTCTAGTCTTAGTACGTCATTGTCTTAAAAGATATTTTTGTGGAAGTGAACTTCTGTAGCGAGTTATTGATTTGTAAGGTACACTTAAATTATCGTCATACGGGGATATTAAATTTCAGATGCATTCTTCGGTAAACTCCTTGAGCGGTCGAAGTTTCACAGCGGGCACAGTAAGCTCCGATAAATGTCCGATTCCTTTTCAAAGACCTCCTAGTGAATTTACCTTTTGTGCCTACGCGTAAATTTCAGACCACATTATTTTATTACGACCGTCATAGACTTTGTTACCACAAATATAAGCTTAGAGTAGTTTCAATTAAGATTTATTATAGACTATAGAGTTCACAATTTTCGAATAAATGAAATTTATAATTTAGAGAGTAATCTATTAACGTTCAGTGCCATTATTATAAGAGATGAAAAAAATACAAAGGTTTTTATTGCATATTTGGATTGAAACAGTTTTACGGTTGTAAATTATCATATTTTTAGATTTGTTTGTTTAAATTAAATGTTCTTATATAGGATTATTTTGGAGCAAAAGATTTACAATAAATTACATTCCCAAATATATATAAATATTTCCAATAAACAAAAAAAAAGTCCCGTTCACAAAACGAATGTCTCCATAATCTTGTAACTTGATCTCGGGGAATTTAAATAAAATTTTAATAAGAATGCACGGTCATTTCTAAAATAGTATATTGCCTCCCCAATAGGTTAGTGTTTGTTTCCCCCATCCGCCTTCAGGTAAAATATCACCCGTAGCAGCAGGGGGTGTCTCGTCGAACGAAAAAGGAATACACGAGAGTGGCCCGTCAGATACCCGACGAACTATTCCACGAAAATTTATGATATCATTAAAATTACATCCTAAGTTTTGTTTATTAAATCAATCCGAAAATAAGGATATTCAATCGTTTAACGTTTGGATTTTCACTAAGCAGCAAGTGACTATCAAAGCATAGACAAGAACAGTAGATTAAGCGTCCCACTTTACCTATCTATCACCGTGTAACTACCGAGATAGTATAAGCAATTATTCGCCGGCAAATTGCTAGCACCAATGAAATACGTTCGTGAGTATATTATGTAGCTCCATACCGGTACATTCGCATAAATAAATGGGTTTTATTGTTGTTAATCTTGGGCCGAGCTCCTGATGCTCTATCTTTTTGTAGTTCATCTCCGTAAATTATGTTAAGGAGTTACCTGTGCCGTCGCAGCGGAATCGATTAGGTGCGTTTCGAACATATTTTCGTTGGTGTTCCGATGACTCGCTCCGGCTTTTGTCGCTTGATTGCTTTTTGATGCGGCGATAAATGTGACTTATGTGGTTTCGGGTTAACGGCGATAACATTTGTCTAATGACAGGTTTTGTGCAGTCCAGGGCGGGATCGCTTAGTGTGTGAACGTTATTATTATGTTTTGGAGGTCGTTTAGTCGATACCATGTTCTGAAATACGTGAGAATAATTTTGCATTATTTATGTTTTCAGGTACTAGTTATTTTACGGAACGGAAGTGTAAAGGCAGAGCACGTAAGTGTAATAAAAAAAAATATGACACAATAAAATTATCGATTAGCGCATGTTATAAAAAACAATCCGCTTTCGAAGCAAAAAGTATTTTAATTTAGCGAGGGGCTATATAGCTTCATTCCTGCATGCCAACGTGCCCTCAGATAGATCGGCTCAGTCTAGATCGCCGTTGGCAAACTATTCAGCTACTAGTCAATCTTGGGCAGGCATGCGGCGGCCATCTTGGACACGAGACGGACAGACCAAGGGACGAAGATGCTCCGTCTGTAATTGCAACGCCATTTGCCGCAAGCCGTTTTTATAAAATAGTAAAATACCGAGCAGTATGTTTGATACGGCCTTAGACTTTTAAGTGTATTTATACAGAACGGGTTAAAGCGTTTGAATCGTTGAAGCGATTGTGATTCTATTTTTTGGATTTTACAGTATATTTTGAAACAAAACCGCTTTGTGTTATAATATCTATCGAATTTGATGTACGTAACAAATGTGTTATATATTGCAAAGTTTTTCTGCGTTTTTGAGCAAAGCTATTGAAATTTATGTCACAAGAAGCCAAACGATGCGACTAACTTTGTCTGTGGACTCCAGTAACCACATAGTACCAGATGGACCCAGAGCTTGTCAGTCTGTCTATTACAATTAAAAACGCTTTATTGCATTGAAATAACGAATATTGATCCTGTACACCGAAAAACATAACTTTTGTCTGCAGGAATTTTCGGTACGATGTTACCGATCGCAGCAGTCTTACAAATTGCACTTATACTCGATTTGTTTTTACCATTTATCTTTTATTGTAAACAGAGTTTAAAAAAAAAGAATATTTTAAATCGTATGTAGAAGGTTAATTTATACATGAATTTAAAATGCATTAATTGTTCCTTTATTATCTTAGAAGTTTATAATGAAAAGTGTATTCCTATTAGGTACTGATGACAAAGACAATGACAAAGACAATGTATATTGTACACATCGATAAATTGACGAACAAAGCTGTTTGATTTCAGTCGTATGTGGGTGATTTTATTCACATAATAAAAATTGGCAGATTTTATCATAGATATGTAAGGCACGTAGACGCCGTAAATGGTTTATAATTGAAGGCGCATGTGAGGAAGTTTTTACGGCCGTGATTACCGCCGCTTACTTCTGACACTAGTTTTTGCGTTTCCGAATGATATATATTAGAGATCTAAGCTGAGAATTATACGGTACGGACACTCTTGCCTTTTACTGGTATCCACAATAAAAACTGCGGGAATATCGTATTTTATAATACTGCATTTCGTTGTAACCGGTTTTCATTTAGATTCGAATTGCTCGAAGTATCGATAATGATAAATTTAATTATCACTGTGAATTTCTTAATTCGTAATTAAGTTGAATTTGAGTATTTTCTTCGGGCTGTGGCCCGTAACTGGAGCATTTGAACATTTGTCGTTTTATTGATCAGATACAATAAACCAACCAATTAAATAATCAAGTAGTAATCGGGTGTGCCAAACATGGTTTCAAAGTAACTTTCGAGACTTCCCTAACTGAACCGGTACAATCTACTTTTACCGATAGCCAATGCTAAATTATGAAAGTCAATACATGTATCATGTGCCTTGCAGAACAATAAGACCAGGTAATATATTACTATTTTGTGTCCCACACGAGTGTCGTGTTATGTGTTCGCGACATACATTTCAGATGTTTGACGTATGTGGGTAGATATAACACGGGGATTGTCGGCTTCATTTGAAGACATAATTCTAATTTTGAAAGGCTGTCTATGGTAATTTACGGCATGCATGAAGTGCTTCGAGATATTTAGTACTTCTCAGATAAAAATTAAAGGGTTTCTATAATGCCTTAATAAAATTATCGCATCAAATCCTCTACAAATGTCTTGTTTTTAATGAAATACAACACAAATTTGGGAAACCAAGTATATAGTAGTTACGACATATACCAATAAATGTAGCTTGATAATGACATGTCTATAATTTATAATAATAACTAAAATTTTCACATTTAAACCTTCGTAATAAATTGCGGATTCATTATGATTATGACAAATGCCGGAATGCAATGCGCTTTAAAATCCAGGCAACAATAGTTTTGAAGACGTTTTACAGGTTTTAAATTACTTGGATAAACGTCTATGATTTGTGACTAGGGTTTTATTGTATTGGACAGTTTCGATCGGTGACTGTTTCCAATAGTTTTCAAGAATTTTCTATCAAAAAATTTGCTTGTATTGAACATTCTTTCCTGAGTTGTTTAAGTCTTCCGTGGGGAAATAAATCCGTTTACAATTATTAAAATGTTAATGTTGCAGAAAACAAAAACATGTATTTTGAAACTTGGGAACCACTGAATAAAATGACAAGAAGTGACAACGGATGCTATTGACAAAATCGAAAGGAAATAAACGATTTCGTATACTATTTAATTTGATATCGTTTCTGGTTCCACTTAGTGTGTTGTTCATTTGTTTATTTTTATGTCTCAATTTGTCGTTCGCGGAAGAAAGTCAACGTTAAGCAGCTCACCAACAACGGACGGATATTGTAATCAATAATTGCACTTTCAAAATGTAAAATCTTATTAAGTTTGTCGGTAAAATTTGAATAAGTACCATCGGATGTTTTGATTTTTTTTTTCATTGCTTAGATGGGTGGAAGAGCTCACAGCTCACCTGGTGTTAAGTGGTTACTGGAGCCCATAGACATCTACAACGTAAATGCACCACTCACCTTGAGATAAGTTCTAAGGTCTCAAGTATAGTTACAACGGCTGCCCCACCCTTCAAACCGAAACGCATTACTGCTTCACGGCAGAAATAGGCGGGGTGGTGGTACCTACCCGCGCGGACTCACAAAAGGTCCTACCACCAGTAAAATTGATTTACTGGTTACTGGTTTGATACACATAGCACGCTAAAAATTGGTACAGGAATTATGGAACTTACCAATGATTTTTTTACTGCACGCAATGCAATACCAGCGTTATTTTTAAACTACCCACACTTAACAAGATCTGATTATAGTTCAGATCTACGTTTCGCATATATCATTGTCTCAGTCGCGTCTTCGGGTTTCGATCTGTTTGATCAATTATTTAAACAAGTCTCATCTAAAAAATGGTCCCATTGATATACATTTATATAATTTGGAAAATGGAAGTCTGACCTTAACAAATATTCAATTGTGTTAAGGTACATCATTCTCCATTTCGATTGCACACTATGAACAAGACGTCTCTGTTAGCATCGGAGATGAACCACAACTGAGCTAGTTTACTTGGTAGGACTTTTTTACTGCATATAAAAATGAGCAAGCATTCGGTCCGTCTGTTACTATGCGGTTATTGGAGCTGGGCCTTTTGAGTCATGATATCGAAGTCTCCATTGTGCAAGTACATTGGAGTCTGAAATTACAAATAGTTAGGCTAGAAAACTTTAACAATATTCCTATATTAATAACTGCGACTAATTCTCATAAATTTATCCGAACTGAACCTGAGTAAGCCCTCCTCACACGAGATCTCAAGAAGAACATTAAAACGCAGTATTCAATTAATTTTCTGATTGATTAATTAATTACCTATTTAGTACATCCAATCTTAATTACTTCTATAGTCTATTTATTTAATGAGTAAATTATCCATCTATCTCCATAGTTATGGTTTCTTGTCAAAACAGGTTTTTGAAATGCCATTGAGCCGCCTATAATATATCGGTCTAATATAAAAAATAATGTACTGCATCAAAACTTACCACAATAAATGAACGTATAATTCAAGGGCACGTCTGTGAAGATAAACATCATGATTTTTTTTAAATCGTTTACATATGAACATTATTATTTAGAGCCAGTCAAAATTGTTTGCTAATGAGTCAGTTAAGTTTATTTTTGTCGGAAGAATTATTTGACGCGGTAACCTGAGACTGTTTTGTATATTTTACGCGAGGCTCGCGGGCGATAATTTCGATACGAGCTCGGTCTTCTGGCATGGTTAGCGTGGCATTTTTATGATTTATAATCCGGTCCCCGGCCGGTCGACGTTGCACAGAAACAGCAGTCCTAAAATGTTTGTCTCATACTACACGTGCCTGCGGATTTACCCGCGTTAAATTTATAATTCAGAAAAAATAATGTTTTATTCTTTCGTTACATTTTGCCTGCGTAAAGAGTTGCTTTGTTACACTGCGGCCTTTAAAATATCAGTTGGAACGTTAAGTCACGAACCAGGGAATACACTCATATTTGTTATATTCGACGATGCTTGATTTTGCCTAGATCATATTATTTACCATGATTAATGAAAAGCAGCCTTTGTGCTAATAATAAGCTATTTTTATTCGAGTTTTCATACAAATTCATTCTCGCCATTTTTGAGAGATCGATTAACAAACATACAAACTTTCACATTTGAAATACATATTAGTATAGAGGATCGGAGGCATTTATTAAACACCAGTTTTTATGAGGGGTCAATGTTAATGATTGGCACTTCTGTGCGGGATACCAGATACCGAGACAAAGTCATGTTTAGGACAAAAGCTGGTGAGGATACATTTCAAGGATGGCATGTAAACTTTTATACCTGTAAATATGTAGCTGAAGGCAATAACAAATAAGATTAAAAAGTACTCTACCAGTAAAAGTGTTCAATGATGTAGCAATTGCTAGATTTTAGAATATTAACATAATGACGTATTTAATTTCGTTACGAAGTATTATTGATTTCTGTAACTATAGGGCAGTCGGGACTATTGGAACGTTGGCGCGAGTCTCTCCATCTAATTACGGCAGTCACGCTTCAGCTAAGAAAATCTTTAGTGCTTTTTTCTCGAGCATTGAGAAATGTAACAAAACGGGTTGCGGGTTTTTTTTTGTTGTTGTTGGTTCGAATGACTTTAGTGTCACGGCTACGACCGGTGACGGTTTAATGAGAATGCTTTGTGATCGCTGTGCCAGTCGGCGCTGTGTCGAATTGTCGTTCTGATGCTCATTTATATTTTATTTTACGAGAATGGCGAGCTCTTAATATTTCCATTTCTAATAATACCATTGAAATAACCACTCAGTGAATTAAACGAATAGTTAACGATGTCTATGATAAAATACATTCAAGAATTTCAGTCGAGTTTCAAATATTTAAGATACTGTGTGGGTGTGTGTGTGTGGTTTTTTTTTTTTTTGTATTATTACGGTTCGTAAAACTGAATTATCATCATTGCCGTGGAGTAATGCAACTGTATTGGCTATAAATAAGTTCAACTGTGAACTGAATTATGAAAAGGGGGTCGTGACAGCACGAGGCCGTTCCACTACCACAATAAATCTGAGTCTGTGACGAGACCGTGTCGCGTGAAACGAATTTAAGGATTACATTGCCGGATGTTTAGATGAATGATAAAATCAAAATGATACTTTCTAAAATTAGGTGAAATTAATTAAATTTCGGTTGGCTGTTTAAAATAAAAATAAAGCAGTAAAGACCGGTTTTGGTTTGACATACATTTGGGTACCTATATTACTGAAGCAACAACCTATTCAACTCAACCGGATAAATATTTCATTAACGCACAAAACACCAACAACACCAGCAACCAAATATTTACTGGTGGTAGGATCTCTTGTGACTCCGCGCGGGTGGGTACCACCACCCCGCCTATTTCTGCCGTGAAGCAGTAATGCGTTTCGGTTTGAAGGATGGGGCAGCCGTTGTAACTATACTTGAGACCTTAGAACTTATATCTCAAGGTGGGTGGCGCATTTACGTTGTGGATGTCTATGGGCTCCAGTAACCCTTAACACCGTGGGCTGGTGGGCTGTGAGCTCGTCCACCCATCTAAGAAATAAATATATTTTTTTTACGATATATTAAAAAAATTGCATAAACATTTATTCTCGTCTTCATAACGAGCCCACATAAATCAGACAAATGCACGACTTAAATAAAAACAGTCCGTTTCACAGATTCCCACATGTATCTCGTTAAACTCGTACATTGTATAGCTTTATCGTTCTCATAAAACTAATTCAACCTACACTTAACAGTTTCGGTATAACCCGTGGCCGCCAGGAAATTCTCTGAAATTGGCCATTGTGAGTTGAGCTCATAACTCGAACTGGCTCAGAAGGATCGCTCTTTGACCCGGTATTCAGTCGTGATGTCACCTCGACCCCTGCAAATCTATTTTACCCATCATAATCGTTGCTTTCAATTTACGGTGGCTATTCTATTGACGTATGTTCCTGGCTTTATTCCGACATAGTTGTAACCTTAACCTTATTCATATTTAAGTGTTTATGGACAGTAAATCAATAATAATTAAGACTATATTATTTTCTTTAAAATACGGTAAACCGATTAGTTACCTGATATGGATATGTGGTATTGATCACTTCCTACATAGTTAGTTTTGATTTTTATGTACTTTTAAGACGTATTGTAACGTGCGAACTGCGACGTATATATCGCTATCCACCCTATTTCTTCTACGAAGCAGTCATATGTTTAAAGGATAGACAGCCATAATATAGTGAAATTGAGAATACAACCTCATATGATAACATAGGTGATGACTAGTGGCATTCGCACTGTGGTCTCTATGGCATTCAGCAACCGTTGTGGGCCATAATCTAATGTACTCTTATAGAGCAACAAAAATACGAAGTTCCCCATAGTTATATACCAACTGTAGCATGCAGATATCACAGATTATAAGATATTTGAAAGAAGCCTCGCTAGCGACACTTTCAAGATAAGTTTGGATATATACAAGTACCCGACAATATCATTTGGACCGTCGCATCTGTTTCCCGAGCTATTTCATCCGCTCGGCGGAAGATTTGTTGTTAATCTCCAAGCGCTTAAAAAAGAATAGAGCCTGAGCTATTTAATACATCTAGAGCATTTAAAATGAATCTACTTAACCTACTATCAGGAGAGTTGGACCTTGAGCGTTTGCCTTATTCCTACTGTTTCTAAAAATTTTGTTAGATGAAATTGTATAAATTTTACTATATGCACTTCCTATTCAAATTAAAAATTAATATTTCCAAGGATTTCACATTAAACAAACTAAATCTGCAAAATTGCATTTCAAGCCATCAAAGTTATTGACACTATGTTATGATAGGCATCGATATGGCTGTACTTGCCGATGTACATACATAGGCGGCAATATCTACCTTCGATCATCTAACATGCACACTCGTCTCAAGATGGAGGAAACATAAATGATATGACTAAATATGTTTTTTTTTTTTTTTTATTGCCCTTGTAGGCAGACGAGCATACGGCCCACCTGATGGTGAGTGGTTACCGTCGCCCATGGACTTCAGCAATGCCAGGGGCAGAGCCAAGCCGCTGCCTACCGTAAAAATTGGCCCTGAATTTAATGGCACAGATGCTTTAATATTACATTAAGGCCCAGCTATTTAAATTTAATGCAAAACGCTACTTTATATTCTACTTTAGTTTCCTTTTTATCGCGGAAATCACGGAATATTTTCCGCTAGGCCAATAAAAACATCTGCCGAGGTTGTTTACTTGATCCATATAAATTCCTATTGAGAAACTGTTCAAGTATTTTCTCAAGCACTTATTTTATAAGCAAACATAGTCTTACTGCAGTTTATCGGAACAAAATGATTATCCTAACCGCCTTACAAACAATAAATACATTTATAAAAGTAAGTACACGGATACCATATTGGCTTAGAAATTATATTAAATAAACTCAGAAGCATTCCGATACACACGGGAAGTATGGAAACCTTATCAATAAGGCGACGGGGAGTCCGATGGTATCGCTGGTTCGACCAAGAATATCTACACGGAGGCACGAAGAAAGGTTTCTTCATGCCTCCGCTTAGAGAGCATTTTAATAAACGTAAAATGGTTCAAAAAACATTTTCATAAAATAAATAGTTATTGATTTTAAAAGAAATCGAGATAAAATATTTTATTTCTTATCGTCATGAACTGAACTATATAGTTTATAGCAAATCCTTTGTCGGACTAATTACATCTTCACTTTGAACGATATCATGCTCGTGCATCGACAAATTTCACGTTTTTATTACATACTTTAATGATATCTCCTATTTTCTAAGAACAAAGTTTAATATTAAATGTTTGTATATACCTATGTGTAAGCACTCCGCCATTGTAAAACAGTCGGTTATAATAACGAGAATCATTAAATAATTTAATAGTATAGAATATTTTCGTTATTTCAAATATTATTACATATAGGTTTATTTTCCATTGAACTTTTTCATCATAGCCGAATTACGAAAATAGTTGAAGAATAGAACATCCATTTAATTTTATAGTTCCCCGGTGTACTGAATCGTGAACAAAGATGGCGTTCGGGAAATTGTTATTGGTAATGGTCGAAAGCAACATCGGGTATCGGGCTTGTGATCCATCAATTTTTGTTCTCCCCATAACATTCCCCGAGATTAGGTTACTGATTATGTAGTTTCAGCACTAGGAAAGAAATATACGCTTGATATTAATGGAATTTAAAGTAAAATACATCAACATTATAAATCGTTGAATATTTAATCATAGATTCAGTCCGTAAATTAAACAAATTGACGATTAATAAAAACTTTTTTAAGGCTTACGGTGATTTTAAAATCAAGCCAATAATCAACTTATGATGCATTAAAAGCTATACAAATTATAAGTATTTGAATTATAATTTTACATAGTATGTTATATTGGATGAATGAATAATAAGCAATAATAGCAAAGAAAAATATTTAGTACTAGCGATCCGCCCTCGCTTCGCTTCGGAAACATTAAAACACACATGAAACCAAAAAAATAAAATAAAAAAAAATGAAAAAAAAGTAGCCTATGTTCATCAGGGACAATGTCGGCTTCTAATGGAAAAAGAATTTTTCAAATCGGTCCAGTAGTTTCGGAGCCTATTCGAAACAAACAAACAAACAAATCTTTCCTCTTTATAATATTANTCAAAAATATCGTTTTTATTAAAATATCTCGAACAATAAACATAACCTAAAATGTAAACATTGTCTGATTTTACCAATTTGGCCATTGCTGGGAGACCTGAAAATTGGGCTCATGAAACCTTCTTAGGTATTGTAACTTATGCCCAAATTCTAGCACTGTAACGCCAGGCCCAAGTTTGTATGGATTTCGGGTTTGTCCTTTCACGTTTTTATTACATACTTTAACGATATCTCCTATTTTCTAAGAACAAAGTTTAATATTTAATGTTTGTATATACCTTGTGTGTAAGCACTCCGCCATTGTAAAACAGTCGGTTATAATAACGAGAATCATTAAATAATTTAATAGTATAGAATATTTTCGTTATTTCAAATATTATTACATATAGTTTTATTTTCCATTGAACTTTTTCATCATAGCCGAATTACGAAAATAGTTGAAGAATAGAACATCCATTTAATTTTATAGTTCCCCGGTGTACTGAATCGTGAACAAAGATGGCGTTCGGGAAATTGTTATTGGTAATGGTCGAAAGGAACATCGGGTATCGGGCTTGTGATCCATCAATTTTTGTTCTCCCCATAACATTCCCCGAGATTAGGTTACCGATTATGTAGTTTCAGCACTTGGAAATAAATATACGCCTGATATTAATTTAAGTGGAATTTAAAGTAAAATACATCAACATTATAAATAGTTGAATATTTAGTCATAGATTCAGTCCGTAAATTAAACAAATTGACGATTAATAGAAACTTTTTTAAGGCTTACGGTGATTTTAAAATCAAGCACTTAATCAACTTATGATGCATTACAAGCTATACAAATTATAAGTATCTGAATTATAAGTTTACATAGTATGTTATATTTGATGAATGAATAATAAGCAATAATAGCAAAGAAAAATATTTAGTATACTAACAAAAACAATACAGTTATAATTGTTTATAATTAATTCGAATTCTACGCAACTCTGTTTCATTTGTAAAAATGTTTACTTAATTAATGAATTTTTATTTTAATACATTTTATTAAATTCTTTAATTATTAAGTAAGTATTTATGTAACTATTCTATAAATGCCAAAAAAGTTTAGTGACTACATTGATTGCTTCCTACAATAAAAAAAGCCCTTAGCTTTTAACTATTTCACTAATAATAGTTTCTATTTTCTCCTATATCTAAAAAAAAGAGACGTAGAGAGTTTGTGAGAAGCCAAAGTTATGTTAAAATGCATAATCAATTTTAGTTATTATTATTTTTTATTGCCTTTGTAGGTAGGTAGACTAGCATTTGGCCCACCTGATGCTCAGTGGTTGTCATCGCCCATGGAGGTCAGCAATGCCAGGGGTACAGCCAAACCGGTGCCTATCATAAAAGTGGACGCATTTGTTTTTTTATGATAATTTACTTGATAGCATGAACGGGTAGATATTATCACCCTAAAGATCAGAAGCGGCATTCATGTTCCTGTGCTTATGAGTTCAATCACTTACCAGGTAAATCGCGTTGTTGTCTGCTACAAACAAAAAAACAAATTTGCTAGTAGCATGTATGCATATGACAGCGTAAAATTATCCTTAATGATATAATTTTGGAACGAGCCATTTATACGTTCGTAGTAATTATACTGTTTATTCCAAAAACTGTGATCGAACCAATAAATCAAACTAAGAACATTCAAGCGACCCGTCGATTCTCAAACTGTGAAGTGAAACTTCGACTTAATGACTCTTCTCTCGTGTTTCACAAATTAGTTAAGTGACGTGATGTTAATGAATGCACTTTGTATATCACTAATTAAATTGACGCGTAAATTGTACAAGATTCTGTTATACCGCACTGGCAGTTATTTTCTACAATGCTATGTGCAGTAGTAATATTCTCATGCGTATATTATGAATGTGCATATAGTAGTATTTAAATATATTTTCTATTGTGTTTTTATGTGCTTATCTGCATGAATTCGCATGACTTTGATTAACGTATTTAACAGACATGATTAATATTACTTTAATGTCTATGACTCACGACATTTAGAGAATATACTTATATCTAATAGATCTTAATACTTAATCTTATCTACTTAAGATCTATGACACTCATCACTTTAAGTTATTATTTTGATTTTCCTTCGCATGTCTTGTGTGTATATCAGTAATGTACGTAACATTTATATTACGATATATTGTCACGTGTACAAACAAAAAGAGTAATAAATAGATTAGACAACTTCTTTAGCTAGCCATGTTGGTGATAATCGACATTCCAGAGGCACAGCTACTGCTTACAAAAACACATAAAAATTTCTATCAGCATTTTTTAACCATGTCCTTTTTCTTTCATTAATATTCTCGAGACTGAAGGTCGTGGCTCTCTTTATATCTATACTTTTATCTTCTAGCTCTATCGATGACAGGGAGACCGTACATAATATTGGATATATTATATTGGAGTTGAGGATCTATAGAATTATCTTCGGGCTGGGACGTCAACGGTCTTTTCCTTTATAGGAAGTTTTTGAGCCACACAAATAAATTACAAAAGTCATGGATGATTGATAACGTAATAGGACATAATCATAATAAAACGTACTTAAAGTAATGTTTGTGTTCCAGTGTCTGGTCGTGGCAGAGTTCACACGCGATCAACTTCGCTATCACGAACGGCTATTTACTACCGATGTACCGACACACTTTTGTCCATCTATAAAGATAATGAACAATACTACGGTTATGACGTACAAATTATAGTTCGAGTAAGTCCAGAGTTTTTATTTCGGACTGTAGTTGAAATTTTTGTTTATTTTATGCCGTACCTACCGAACAATAAAAAACGTTTTTTGTAGTAATTACAATAATTAATTATACAATAATAATTAGAATACATTTTAAAAATATTTCAAAAACCCGTTTGACAATTTTTAACTTTAAGTACTTAATCTCAAAGCTCAATCTTCAATTTTCTTAATCTTTATTTGTCGTAACTTATTGTGTAATTACTTATTTGAAGATCTTTAACTTCGTAAGTTTATTTCAAAATATTTCCGGAACAGAGTTTTTTTTTGCTTCGGTGGGTGGACGAGCTCACGGCCCACCTGGTGTTAAGTGGTTACTGGAGCCCATGGACATCTACAACATAGATATAAGTTCTAAGGTCTCAGTATAGTTACAACGGCTGCCCCACCCTTAAAACCGAAACGCAATACTGCTTCGCGGCAGAAATAAGCAGGGTGGTGGTACCTATGCGTGCGGACTCACAAGAGGTCCTACTATTAGTAAATTAGTAAGAGAAATTAGTAGAAATTAGTAAGTAAGAGTACCGTATACTGGCATAACAATATTAGAATAAAAATCAATTAATTTCATCGGTTCTTTATTGAAAAGTTTTAATGTACTATACTGTAGACTTCGCTTCCAACAGCCAGGGAATAAATACACAGATTGCCATAGCTCACTTGATTCTATATTGCTTTATTTGTAACTCCACTTGAACAATCTTTAGATATGTGCTCACTAAAGAATACACCGCTTTTTCTGTCGGTTTTTTTAGAACAACGCCATTTTTATTATGTATCGTCTCCACTACCACCATTGCTCCCACCAACAATGTTGCGATTTGACAATCAGAAAATTGTCTTAATTTTAACATGATAAATTTTATATTAGTTATTTTACAACAAACCTTACAATAGTTATAGTGTAGCCGAATGAGAGTAAGCAAAGAAAAAATAATACTACCGTTTTATTTATCTTATTTTTAGTGGCTAGTGAAATAATTATAAGGCACATCGTCTCATGAGATATTTCGTGCCGAAATGTCTTGCGAGGGCCCGAAGCAAATGTCTGATCTCTACTAAGCTTTTGTCTATTCGCTGTGTTTCACTTAGAGCCACTTAGGTGTGTCCTCATCCCGAGATATTTATTCCCCCACTCCAGAACAACTTAAGTCTTAAAATTAAAAAAACGACTAAAGTGACAGTATATCAGTGGTAGTTTTAAAAAATATTTTTTTTGCCATCCTTACCGAACGTACGTCAGCTTTCGGAAGCCATAAAAACTACAACATTTAGGTAGCGTTATTAAAAAATCGATGATGAATATAAAATATAAAATTGCTGACCGCGGGCCTTGTTGCGGGTTTTTTCGCTCTTTTTACCCTTTCGCATCGCCATTGCGTGTGGTGCCTTTATTGAGAACATTGAAATATGCCATAAATCCTGCCGAGGTAGTTAAAACACGGTTTAATGTTACAATACTGATAAAATTCGTGGAATGTGAGATAAATTAGAAAAAAAAAGACAAGACTATGATATTACGAAAATGATGAAGACTGTTGAAGGAATTCTGATTGTTATCAAATTTTTGTAAAGAATACATTTAATGTTTGTTTGTAAGTGATGCGTAAATTCGACAATTTAAAACATTATTATTTGACGTTACTACAGAGATGATTTTTATCGTATTACCATCAAAGTGTGACAGGTGGCGCGATACTAGTTTTAATTAACTGGTGTTTTTCCCAAAAGCTAATGACGGTTACAGCGAAATGTTGCCAGCTTTCACAAGAAATTCATGAGACAGAAAAAAAAAGTTTCGACTGTTTGAATATATGTGGTTACCATGCGAAAATCGATACAAGAGATCGGTTCCCAATTCGTTCAAAATCAGTAGTAGGTCTTTTGCTTCAAATAATCTCATAGTGCACAAAGACTATGATAAAAAAGGTGTAATAAAGTTTGAAATTTAAAAGTTAAATTATTTGGGAATTAGTATAGTGAGATAAGTAACATTTTGTACTTAACTTTTTTAAATTACAACTTGAGAATTAGTAACGAACAGCATATTCAGAATCACTCAATACTTCGTCTTTCTTTGGATCTATTCTTATTAACAATTATTGTCCCGAGTGTTTACAGTTTCACGCATTTTCATTAGCATATATTTTAGTTTTATTAACTCGACTGCTCGACATTTTGTCACAAGCAATGAACGGCTTCCGGTTCACAACTAGTTCGTGGACTCGAACGTTATTTGACCCGATTAGAAAGTTTGACGTAAACACGCATGTAGCTTGCGACGTTTAACCTTTTAAGATAGCGTCAATTACACTATCACGAGTATTAGGGGATCAAATACCTCGATAATGTATGCGATAAGATTATAAAATAGGTACGCTGATGTTTCAAATGGAGCAAGCGTTAGTAGTGGTAAGGGCATTGTGAGTCACTTGGTTGAGTATCGCTTAAAGCCCATCCATACCTGATCATGCCTCGAAGTAATCACTCATTCCATTTTGAACTGTAAGACAATGTTATATTCATTGACGACTATGTATAAGAACATTAAGAACTCGATGTCAAGTCTCAAGATAGGTGGTGGCGTTCTTGTTATTGTCCACGAAAATAGTAAACTCTTAAGATATTAGGACAACAGTTGTTCCGAGAACCATTCTGTTTATTCGCTAAAAGTTATAATTATGGAATTATTTTGAAAAGGTTTTATCTTAGATTGACATTTCATAGTATAATTGAAGCAAATACATCGTGTGATGACAACTGTATTTTTCAGATGTGTTTTATTTACCTGTCAATATAACATCGGTGTTGTGCTCTAGGTCTATGTTCAAATAAATCAATAATTAGACGCTGTTCATGGGGGACGGAGTATGAAATACCTATAATGTTTTTTATAAAATAAAATCTTTAATTAATTATTAATCAAGGCATACTTTTGTTGACAAAATCTAAAGAATATTTTGAAATGTGCATGAATTTCTGTATATAACAAGAATCGAATCAAAGAATTAATCTAAAATTTAAAACAAAATATGTTATCTTGTAAAATGTTCTACTACGCAATGAAAATGTGCTTGTCAATCTAGTAATTAAGGTTCCGTCTTGATTTGTGGCGTTATCACAATGTCTCGCTGGACACCAATTTATAGTAGTATTTAAACTGGTACTAGGGCTGTCGCTATTAGATTTTTTTTATTCATATATTTGATTTTTTTGTGTTTTTTCATTGCTTCAAAGGCAGAAAAGCATACGGTTCACCTGATGATGAGTTGTCATCGTGCCTCAGAAGCATCAGCAGTGCCAGAGGTACAGCCAAATTATATTTACCCCTGAGTACGTGTTACTCTATTCTAGAAACCATGGAAGGGATTTAGTTTCATATTTGAATGATTGAAGTCGTCGTGGCTCAGAGGTTAAGACGCCCGGTGCATTCTTACCGAGCGATGCGGTGACGGTGACGATGACGGTGGTCGAATCCCACAGGCGAACGTAATTTTATTTATTTCTACTATGAAGGAATAATATTGTGTAATAAACCTGCAAAAATTACAATTTGCCTAATATTAGTGATGGGGCATTTTGTAAGCCTGCACGGGTCGGCACTACTGACCTGGTTATTTCTGCCGTGAAGCAGTAATGCGTTTAAGGATTAAAGAACCACTCAATGCAATAGATGCATCAACCTCATATTTCAAGGTGGGTGGCGCTATTTACGTTATGATGTCTATGAGATTCGGTGGTAAGCCCACATTAAAAAAGTGTCCTCTGATTAATAACCGTTTTGACTGCTATCACCAAGATTTTTGACCGGTTCCGTGAGAAAGTACACAAAACCTGGAATAAGGAAAGTAAAATGCCCAGTCAAATTACCCACATTCGTTACTTTTATGTGGTAGCGATAGCATCGGCTTCAAAAGAAATTTAAAAAGCCAGGGAAATTTGGAATCTTAAGTTTTTTAATGTAAATCACTAAGCGTGTGAAAACCTTTTAATTTAAAATGAACACAGACCTTTTTTATGGCCTGAACCTCCTACGTGGCATGCGGGATTTGAGGGATTGGACGGTCCGTAGATGCGGAACGCGGGTTCAAGGATGGTATTTAGGGTTCTACCCACTGAAGGACTCCCCTAAACTCTTAGTCAAGCATCCGATTCCCCTGAAGTCAGAACCTGGGTGAGGTAAAAGGGTAACCACGGTCAACACTGTAAGCATACACGCGGCTCACCCCAAGGGCGCCTGGTCAACGAAGGCTTCGAGACGAATGGAAGGCTCTGGAACGTCGGTCGTCTCGGTAAGGCAGCCCATCAGGACGCCCAGACAGTGACACTGGTGCCAGAACCAGCCTGCCAGGTTAGGACGCAAAACATCGTCAACCAGTCGCTCTTACGATGCTACTCCTTGTCGGCGCGCTGGAGTGCTGAAAAAAGAATTAGTAGACTTAATTTGAACTTAAATTTTTAATAATACTTCAAACTCAACGATTGTGTCAATTACAATTGTCCAATTTGAATCCAGGTTCTGTCTACTCGACGAAAACAAACCTAGACACGGAACGTGTGATGATATCTAGGCAGATTCCGGGTGCCGTGCGAGTCTGAATGCGTAACGGTAATATCTAAGTGAGGAGCTGGTCGTACACGGTGTGACGGCCAGGGTCTGTTCTGTCACTCAACCATGATTGTACGCACTTCCAACAAATAACCATGAGAAGACATCGAACAAATTTTACTGCATCTATGTTTATTAGGGTACGCGTAAATCTTGGCTTGTTTAAAGATTTATTTAAGCGGAGAGCGATTATTAATGTCTCATATAATTTTACATTGACGTTCTAACATATTTTAGACTAAAGTGTTGCTCTGCGTGTTTATTGATTCATTTCAATTGTTTCCAATAGTGAAACTAAGAGGATTTTCTTATAAACTATACCGTGAATTGGTTAAGATAAAAAAAAATACAGCAAAATTTTTTTTCTTTGCACAGACATCGTTATTTGCATTAGTTGCGCATACAAATGCAAATAACGATGTGAGTCCGCACAGGTAGGTACCACAGCCCCGCCTATTTCTGCCGTGAAGCAGTAATGCGTTTCGGTTTGAAGGGTGGGGCAGCCGTTGTAACTATACTGAGAACTTAGAACTTATATCTCAATCAATCAAATCAAATCAATCTCAAGGTGGGTGGCGCATTTACGTTGTAGATGTCTATGGGCTCCAGTAACCACTTAATATCAGGTGGGCTGTGAGCTCGTCCACACATCTAAGCAATAAACAATAAATAAAAAAAGCAAATGCTTTATGCATATCAGGGTCTAAAATATTAAAATACTTTTTCTTTAAATATATCCATCGAGCATTAAAATAACGAAGCTTGAAAATAAATTGGCGCTTTTATTAAAAATTCTACGCCGAGTAGTATTTAGTGGATTTATCCGCGTCCTTTCACCCAATAAAGTAGGAAGCGTCTCGTAAATCGCAGCTACACCGGCGAGACGGATGCTCGGGGACCGACGACACCTCCAGAGTGGGCGCATCCCCCGTTAGCGCGCGTCAGGATAGCGCCGGTATTATCTAGTGACAGCTATCTTATTGGAACGCTGGAAGTTAGCGAGTCATTAGTGCTAAACGTACTGTCTGCCTTTTTTGGGACACGTTTTGTTCTACGAGTATCTATACGCAGACGTTGAATATTGCTATAGCTGTTTATTTTGTCTCAAATAATTTATTGTTTTATTACAAAAACGTATACTGTCCTAATGTGCTTTAAGAAGTAAAATTTTAATAGGTTTTCGTCAATTAAAGCCCTTTATTTATATTTGGCTCCTTATTTATGTGATTTTAAGTGTTTTCTTCTTCTCTATTTATCTTCTCTATTTTCGCCAGTCGTACCCATAACTTAAACTAATTTTATTATAAAACTATTTTTATGAAACTTAATTAAATATACTTTAATTGTCCGTGACTACGAAAGCTGTAAATTATTCGAAAAGTCAGAGATAAGAAAATCACAATAGAAAATGCGAGGTGAAGCTGTAAAAGTAGTTTTAATTGCGTGATTTATGTTCATGGATTCAGTTACACTTTACTGTCAGTTCGAGTACATATTGTTGTAACGGCACACAGAATAAGAAGGACCGCGTCATAGTCCTTACATAGAAAATAATAATAGAACTGACGTCTACACGATTGTAGTTCAAGTGTATGAAAATTATTCGTATCGTTAAGTCTATGGTTTTCATGATATGCACCAATCGAAATATTCGTCTCAAATTTATCAAATGACCAAAGCCAAATTTAAAATAAATTAAAATTAATGAGCCCAATTTCATTCGGAACACCTTATTTTAACTAAAAATTCATTCATTTCATTACTTTGACATTAATAAAACGTACACTATATTATTAGCAGCATGTACTACGCATTTCGAAATTATAAAATTTCAAAATAGAATTCTAAATTTTGTATCATGTTTTCCAATTCAAGACCGACAACATTCCGAACTTACACTATCGAGCAAAATGACAACAACTGTAGGCATAGAAATGCGTTCCATTCACTGCATGTAGTACATTTGTCCTAGAGGCAGAATGTCCTACATAACGCGGGGTATCATTTATCTAGTATTGGATTAACACGCGTGTAACCTTAACTGTGGGTTTGAACGGTACAAATAGTTCATACCGCGAGCAAGCATCTGTGTCGACCTAGAAAGCTGGGTGTCGGGTACCTTAGGTGCAGAGGTCGAGCAAACATGTCTAGTAAATAAATTACAAAGTGTTGTGGACTCAAAAGTGTTTTGAGGAAGTTAGATTTAGCATCGAAATGCGCAAAGGGATCTAAGACTGGCATGCTTCACTGTGGATCCCTTGTCCGAAGTGAGTATTGTGGAATTTCTCTCTTTTCCAAGAATTTCTCTGCTTTTTTCCAAGAAAATCTCTCTTACGGGGGAGAGTTTTTTCCCAAAAAAGATTAATTGAAGCAACGATGGATTTGTAACTAACGATGATTTAATTGCAGCATAGGTTGTACGTAGATGCAAACAAACTGTAAATGGCTAAGATTTCTTTCGTTATTTTGTATTGTGAGCAGAACTGCCTCAATTTCATGACGAATTTCTATTGATGTGTGCTCTTATAGGCTTACAATCCACAGTATAATTGAGATTTTGACTTAAACCACACCTTTTGAGGCGGATGGCGACATGCACGTTATGGTAGATACGAAGTAGATTACCAGCCCGTTTATCTGTTAATGCAATAAAAAAGGTTTTATCTTTACCGAGAAGCTCTAGCTTGAAATACAATTTATCATAACAATTAAAGTTAAAATTAGAATTAGTAAATCATACATTTTAGGGAGTGATAGTCGCCATTCAACACAAATGTTCTACTTCCATTCAAAACAAACGTTCCACATTTAGGTGCCACTTTTGCCACATTTATGTGGCACAGATAATGTGATTCCGATCGGGAATCCAACTCTAATCCCGTAGTAAAATAGGCCACACCACTTATTACCAGACCAACTAGGAGTTTAATTTGTTTTCGCACACAGATACCACAGCAATCGCATAAATCTGATGAGTCTATAAAATTTTCATTAAATCTAGAATTTCATTGAATCCTTTTAAGTAGTAATTGGTCATTGAGAATGTATATACATAACTCGTAATTGTTTCTCTTGTATCTTGTAGTCTTCCTTGTTGGTAGAATAACGGGTCTTACCGTGCTCAATGGTTACTGTCCCATGATCATTTGTGGTCACCACTACAATGGCTCGTTACTGCTTGCATAAAATTTGATATCTCGTTACTGTGACTGAAACAAGTATACCTGTAATTGAGCTTCTAATCTTTAGCTCCCGTGGTCTATCTTTAGAATAAAATGAATATGCATTTTGATAAATCAATGAAATAAATCTGTTCAATTTATTTCATTGATACATATTAATATATATTCAGATTTATTCATTCAACAATTAATTTTGCAGCCATCTTAATTTTTTATAGATGCTTCTTTTTTTTTTCAACATACGTCAATTATCTTTTTGTTTAGTTTAAAAATGACATGACAGACATATTGAGTGACACATACGATCGCTGCCTAAAAAGTGTTCTAGGTTTATTACGTGCCTACATTTGCGGAAGGATGTTGCTTACAGGAAGTAGAAATTACTTCTAAAAGCAACGAGAAATGTATTTGAGACTTACTCAATACTTTTACTTTGGCAAATACATTTTACTGGCACATAGACGCAAATCTTCAATTTATTTACTATTCTTATCTTTTAATATCAAAGTAACAATGAAAATATTTCATTTAAACCATTTAATATCTTTACAACGATAGACGTTGCGTGTAACGCGCCGTAGCAAATACGTCCCACTCGAAATCTATCCAATAAATATCCAAAAAGCTTGTTCGGTGAGCATTCCTCGTCTATTGTATTCCCGGCAGATATATCTTGCGTAAGGCGTTTGCGATTCTTGCTGGCTCTCGCTTCTGCCCACGCTAGTACCGCGTCTATATTGATTGATGTTGTATCCAACACCGAGTCTGAACGATCTATCTTCGATTGGATGCAAGTTAAAGCGAATTGGACGTGTGGATTATCAGTAAAAGGGTTATTGGTCTCGTTGACCGGTTAGCTAATGTAATAGTTGACAAATCGCTCAATTGTCTCAGCTGGGTAGCGTGGCCCCGGTCGGCTGGGTGGCGGTTGCGCAACTATGTATCGACGGCTGCCGGAAGACGTTCAACTTTATTGTGCTTTATTGCGATTGAAACCAGTAAATAGTTATCGAATTGCGTTTGTGAAACATTTTCCGAGTGAAGATTATTGAATCGTCCGCCGTCCCGACTCTGAGAAATGTGTAAATGCAAATATTATTATTTCAAAAGATAATTGTACAAGCAAACAAGTTATTGGAAAAAAAAAATCATAAGGTGACACACATGAGCGCTGTGAAAAATGTGTTTTGTATAATTTTACAAAAAACAATAAACTGCAATAAATATGCATCTCATATTCACAGCGGGTGTTTATTCTCGTTAGTTGTGGCTTCTGATGCGCTTGTGTTTTTACCGAAATTATTATCGCTCATTAACGATATTATAACTACATGTTGTTTTGTAATTTCATTTCCAGTCATTTAATTTGCATAATGAAAATATCGATATTGTTATGTTTAGTTTCTAAGTCCATCTAGATCTTACTAATTTCTGTTGTGAGAAGGTACGAATCTTAGTTTGAAGTATGGGACAATGGTATTTCGACTTCATGTTTTTAGGTGGGTGGCGGAATTCCCATTTTGATCTGTAAGCTCCGGTAACGTCTTAATAATATAAGCGAGCCATGAAATCGTCTGCTTTTCCCAAGCAATCCTTTTGTGCATATCTATACATATAAATAAAATTGGAGTGTCTGTTTGTAATATTGAGGGAGCCTCTTTTTACTACATGCTTATGAATATATATTCGGTACATACACCAAAATAACATTTTTTACAATTTTTGTCTATCTGTTTGTTTGTTCCGGCTAATCTCTGGAACGGCTTGACCGATTTTGACGGGACTTCCACTGATAGGTAGCTGATGTTATAAGGAGAAATATGGGCTACTTTTTTTAGACTAGCTTCACCCCGCGACTTCACCCGCGGTACGACAATAACCGCGGGTAACATCGCGGGACTCAGCTATCAATCATTAATAAAATATAATGTTTCCGAAGCGAAGCGAGGGCGGGTCGCTAGTATATCTAATATATAAAATTCTCGTGTCACAATGTTCGTTCCCATATTCCTCCGAAACCGCTTGACCGATTCTCATGAAATTTTTTATGCATATTCAGTAAGCCTGAGAATCGGCTACTATCTATTTTTCATACCCCTAAGTGATTAGGGTTGTCCACCCCTAACATTTTTTTTTTATTTGGACATTTTTTTTTGTTATAATGAGGTATTATGTGGTTGAATGAGGTTTTGTTATTTTTATTATATATTCCCTCATCGTTCACAGCACTACATACCTCTTTCACTCATTTACCACATCCTTACACACTTACAATAAATTAGTTTTTTTTTCTACACTAGAAATTCCCTAGAAATCTTATATATGGCAAAACAATGTTTGCCGGGTTAGCTAGTAATATATATTAATATCGTATCACTCGGAGCTAAGCAGGACTCACGTTACAAACAAATGTCGCTCGTATCGTTTTATTATGTTACAGGAATAAGTCGTGTATAAAAGTGGTATTTGAAGCAAAGCAATCCATCTACATACGAATGGCTCATTGCTACAAACATCATTTTGAAAGAACGTTAGAATAAATTAGCGGTCAACCATTCCCAATAAAATACAGCAGATCCATTACGAGATAGTGAAATAAATTATGTTAAAAATACCTGTTCCTAGATAATTTCGACATCGACAAAAAAAGAATGTATTTTACGGTTTATTTGCATATTTTACTTATATCACACAAGAGACGCTAACTAAGCAGAAAGCGAAATGCTAATGAAGCGAAGTTATCTGAACCGAAGCTTTTTATTTGTCGGATAACTCGTAATGTGTTTTAAAGATATGTTCACCTTCAAGTTTCGATGTTGTTTCATGCCTCTTTTTGCCTACTCCTTGTTTTTTTTTCGTATGTCAATACGTACCGTTGCCTCGCCCTGTCATTTTGGAAGTTTTTATCGGATCGTCACTAGACAACCGCGATAACTAGTTAATTTTGTCACAGCATAGTGCTATTTAAATTAAGTCGGCAGGAGTTGATAATCGATTGATTAAAACTTGCGTACCTTATTTCATTGTGTACTTAAACGCGTTTTTTTTGTCTCTGTTTGTGCGCAGACTTAAGCATTTCATCTTCTGTGGCTTATGACGTAATTTAGTTGACATTTAGTGTTACAAGAAATAGTATACTTCAGAGCGCATATCGCATGTGACCATATTTTGAAACGTATATAAAAACAAACGACAATAAAATTAATGATATCAAAGGTCAAACAGTCCCATGACACTTATGAGAATGAACACGGCCCATTAAGTATCTCCAGCTCATTATTTCCATACAATAAGATCGCATTATGTTTTGCTAATTGAAATAAGCCTTAACTAAGAGGTCGGAACGTATTGTGTAAAACAGAAACACGCGATGTTGACCGGTAAACGTTACTTTAGTACATAATGACAGTTATATAATTGTTCTTGTATAAATCAGAAGAGATTAGCAGCCTACTACTGCCTGACGCCCACCACGTGGTATCGATCAGGATTTACAAATGGGGAACTTGTCAAATTGCTTGTTAAACGCGCCAGTTAACGTCCAGTCTGAATGTTAAAATTTTACAAGTGAAACGAATGAGAACTTAAATAACTATTTCATGATTTTTAACGGTTCTCGGTGTAGTTTGCGTAATATGGTATTATTTGAGTGCGGTGTGTGACAATAAGAAATCTATTATGTGAATCTTAGAGCGAATAGTCATCGTATGTTGTACGCCGCGAAGTATTTCCAGAGATACATCGGCACGAGTGCGATGTGGCGATACCTTAGGAGCGCGCCAGTTCGAATAGTCTATCGACTCTATGATCAGCTCGGATGAGAGGTCACGCGCGTTAAACGTAAATCAACATATCTCGCGACGGGAGATCTAGACGAGCATGCGCCCTACCGACAAAAACTGAATTTTATGGCCGGTAACATTACACCTAAGAAAAAAGTATATGAATCGGTCGAGATACCTCGCCCCGACTTGTCCATCTAAGAACGCAACACTGTCAAATGAACATGTACGTTAAGTTGTTGGTCTTCTGTCGGACCTAAAGGTAACTTTCTAATTTGCCGGGTATCTTATAATTACGACGTTTCGTTGTCAGAGGGACGAGTTTATTATTCAAACGGACAACATAAAAAAAAATTGCCACAGTTTTGGTATATTTATTTTAATTTTTTTAATATTAAATATCGACAATAAGAAGTGATTAAAGAAAGTCAAATGAAAAAACAGTAAATGATTCGAAAAGTGAACTAAAAATTATCAATATGTATTTTCAACGAAGCGAATAAAAACGCTTTTTTCAGTAATTGTACAGGAGGGTTAGTATTGGGTAAATATTCGTAGTAAAAGTTCCAGGCTATTGGAATTGAAACTGAACTTGAGGTACTTACAATTACTGATTTGGTTTTCTTGTTTCTTTTCTCTAGACGTCTCTAAGCTATATTGTTGAATGATGCTTGTACATATTTTACAAAAGCTGCCCTGATAAGCCTGTTTGGTATCGGTCCTTTCTGATTAGAAAAATCTTGGGCAGCGTCTGAATAAGAAGTTCGTGGAAGGCTTTAATTATAGAATGACTAAAGAATTATTTATTTAAAATACCTACATTTAATCAGACTTGTTTTGCGGCTTAATCTCACGTTTATTATAATGTGTTTCATCCAACCATCCGTTGTGTGTAAATTGTAAAATATAATAATATGAAGCTTCGGAAATATTAATGAAAATAATGTACGTGCGACTAACTAACAAAAGTAGTTTTAAAGTTTAATTTTAAGTTAAAAGTATATTACGCACCAAAGGACAAAAGTAGGACATTCACACCCGCGAATTGTGGCCAATCGCTGGTGGAGATGATCTACTTTTCTCCATGAAAAGTTCGCTTTTTGTCCCTGGCACGCGGGACAAAAGTACTCGATTCTCACTTGATCCTTGTAACGACATATAATTAGTTCAAAATAGTTTGTAACTATCATCGTAATAACAAAATCTGTTTCAAAAAGAAGTTAGAGAGTATTCGTAATATCCAAAAGCCTATGATTTATACGTATCTGAAGTTGCTCAGCACTTCTGAGCTATTTTCAGCCGAAAAACGTCCATCGCGGGACGAAAGCCTCAACGTATTTTCGACACGACAATGAATCCTGCACTTTGTTCTTAGTGCGAGCTATTAACTTTCTCGATAGCGTAAAAGTTAACTGAAATTTGTATGCAGTTAGTACAGCGCCCCTAGCGGCAAACGTGGGCAAATGTTCCACTCCACACAAGTTTGAGTTAACTTTTACGCTATCGAGAATGTTAAAATACTCGCACTAAGCACACTGATGACACCCAGCTTCGCTCAACTTTGTTTTGAAGAAGGCCCACACTAACTCATGTATGTGTATTCTGCGTAATTTAAAAGCAATCACTTAATAAACTTTTCTCCTGTATCTTTTACAAATGTCAAGGCGTTCGCCTTCGATCCTTATCTTATCTTATAACTTTATAGTTTTATTCTCCCTATCGAATTTCTGTGATTTCCGTTAACGAGCATTCGTAACTCCGTGTTTTTAATTAACAGTTTCTAAATTGAAGTATTTTTTTTTTAATTCGAGTAGTGATTTTCATATCTCATTCACAACAAAATGATAGTTACAGGTAAAAAGAATTTTTGTATTTTATTACCACCAATGTATTTAAGTACTAGCTTTTGCCCGCGACTTCGTCCGCGTGGAATAGTTACTTTGGCATAACGCTAAATTTTACCCGCCTCTTCATTTACGTAGAAAGTGAAAATATTTTTGAATAATAGAATGTTAAGAGTTATTTAAGGTACCAAAATCACGCTTTTTAACCGACTTGCATTATTCTTAGCGTGATGTTATATAGCCTATATAGCCTTTCTCGATAAATGGGCTATCTAACACTGAAATATTTTTTCAAATCGGACCAGTAGTTCCTGAGATTAGCGCGTTCAAACAAACAAACTCTTCAGCTTTATAATATTAAGTATAGATTTGACGGATTGAATGGTTTCATAAAATAGTTAAAATCGTTTGTCGGCACTCAGGATCTGTCAACGACACGTCAAAGCAACTCATGTTTTCGTTCGTCGGTACCCAGATTTGAATACCAAATCATTTGTTCGAAGTCATCAGTTGGCAATTGCTTGTTGAAGCAGACGGCGCGATGCGTACAGAATGACAAAATTATCTTGCATTAAGCAAACCGATCGCGGATCGGAACCTGTTCTTGTAATACGAAATTAAGTGCAAAGTAATTGTATACAATTAAATGATTTTTAAAACATGTCGATTGCGTATAGTACTTTGATAATCTAGTCGAGAATCGATAAGGGAAATGAATTCGAGGCGTCTTCGAGTTACGGTGAGCATTTCAGAGATCTAAAACAAGGATCTGAGCACTAAAAGCGTCCAGAGATAACACAGACATTCCACAATCTCGGGTGCGGAGTGAAGTGATAGCGCTAATGAACCCATGTAGCAGTCACAGAACTGGCACCGTTTGAACGATGGTACGGCCATTAGAGGGAAACCAAGGCCAGTCGAGGGCGGACAGCTAGCCGTAATTATCTAAAACAAACTGAGCCCGACGGCAGATATATCGTTTCGCAACGCAAGACAGTCGAAACCGCAGTTACTTTTTAACACTTCTCTAGTTTAAAGTACGTACCTAGTTGATGCGTAAATTACAACTAGATGATGACCGAGCATTGCTCGTTTTTTCTTTAAAGCGGTTAGTTGCCCTCAATTAAGAAAAATAGTATTATTATTTGCAAATAGATGTCGGGAAGAGTTGATTATTGAAAACACGAATAAAACAACATTTTCTGAAAATAAATTGTAGCTAGATCGATTTATCGCCTCCGAAATCCCCTGTATGCTAAATTTTATGAAAATCGTTGGAGCCGTTTCCGAGATTCAGATTATATATACATATATACAAGAATTGCTCGTTTAAAGGTATAAGATAAGATATTCAAAAATAATGTGCTTTAACACTCAGCTAGTGTTTATAGTTAGTTTTGATTTATCAATATTGCCGTTTTAAAATCTTCAAAAAAATCTTCTTCAAAAATCAAATGCATAAAGTAAATATATCGCATTTACATCCGACTATTCCGTGCAAACTGATCCACGCAAGAGAACACATCACATTATTAAAACATGTCTTATCTACTTTATTGCCCATTAAACACTAAGGTAACATCATGAGTATCATACTAATTGCCTTAAGGATGTTACGTACTGGTAAAGTTATTTGACTGGTTATCTTTTTTATTGGAAGAGGTTTTGGTAGCCTTTTATGTTGCGACGAAAGAAGACAAAGCAACCAATTATCAGTTAACGGAACATTTTGATCGCAAACAAAGGGCTGAAAGCGATATTTAGGTAACAAGAGTATCGTAGGGCCGTACGTTAACCTGAATTTAGTGGAACGGGAATCGAATCCGGGCCCGTGGCCGTCGTGCCCGACAAAGATCTCGGTTCCATTGTGTGTTTAAGTTCCGATACCAAGCTTATAGCTAAAAACCATATTTTCACAGAAACCGGTTTAGTTAGCTCGTTACTTAGCTTTTAGTTATAATTTAGCTCTTTTTTTTATTTATTTTTATTGCTTATATGTGTGGGCGAGCTCACAGCCCACCTGGTGTGAAGTGATTACTGGAGCCCATAGACATCTACGACGTAAATACGCCACCCACCTTGAGATATAAGTTTTAAGGTCTCAGGTATAGTTACAACGGCTGCCCCACCCTTCAAACCGAAACGCATTACTGCTTCAAGGCAGAAATAGTCAGGGTTGTGTTGTCTGAAATGGGATGCCCGTAGTGAACAGAAAAGCTACGATTCAAGACATATAAAATTAGAATTCGCTTCGAGGTTCGTAGTAAGAAGAATCGGACCCGACCTCATGCTGCAATTGACATTGTCCTTAACGAGAGTTGATCGATTGTAGTGTATTTACTTTGAAATACCATACTTAAAACCTAACTGATTTACTTTTTGTCTTCTATAACGTTTTTTTTTTCGTAATTACTGTAATATTTTGTATTTACTTAAGTTTTTGTGCCGCCAATTCCCCGTCTATTTTTTCCGCTTAGTCATCAGGTGGACCGGGAAATAATGCATTAGGTACGCCGTTAGTCTATTGTTTTTGTTAGTAAAGTTAAACAAACCAAAGAAGAGCTGGGCAAGAATTTTTTTTTTATATTGAAATACTTCTACTGGGAGTTGATGGAAAAAGTACCTCAATCAAGACTGGAGTCCAGTGATAAATTAGGATTCTCTGATTTCAATATATACGATTTTCAGACGCCAATTATTGTATTAGCGGTAGGCAGCGGCTTGGAGCGGTAGGCAGCTGCTTGGAGCGGTAGGCACCGGCTTGGCTCTGCCCCTGGCATTGCTGAAATCCACGAGCGACGGCAACCACTCACCATCAGGTGGGCCGTACGCTCGTCTGCCTACAAGGGCAATAAAAAAAAATCTTATCATTTATTAATACTTCACATGAACTTTTTAGGCTTTTTATTATTATGGGCTATGTAATTTAGCAAATCGTGTTTTATTCATTGACGATCAACTCAAAATACAATCAGAAGAAACAAAGCACAGCGTAGGCTAGTTACGCTGCGATAACAAGGCCGTTAAGGTTTACTTACATCAATATACGATACATGTAAAATGCTGTATGTACATTTTACGACATGACCGATGTGCATAGATAGAGGATAAGCCCGGCTCATACCGGCGTGTCTTTTCGCCATTATACGAAGGCCATAAAACAATTACAAGCTTTTAGTGTACATCTATAAAATCTGTGGCGTAAAAAGGTATACTCTTTAATAATACTAAAAGATGGAAATAAAATTGATGTTACTATAAAAATTATAACGAACACAGCAAAAAGGATGCTTGTGATGTTTTTTTCGAAATAACAGATTTTCATTTATTTAGCAATTTTTTTTATTCGTTTAATTAGATTGATTTTTGTATTTATTGTGTTATTAGGCAATCGAGCATACGGTCCACTTGATGGTGAGCGGTTACCATCGCTCATGGACGTCAGCAATGCCAAGGGCACAGCCAAGTCGCTAAACTTTATCACATTTACTATTTATTAGTCTTCACTGAACTACGATATTTGTTTTGTTAACATTATAATAGACAAGCTGTACCCGTCCGCTTCGCTGGGCATTTAAAATTAACATTATTATTTCTCACCCCCACAGAGATTCTCATCATTAACGCCCCCGCAACTGGTGTTGGGAATCCAACACTCATATAAATATTAGCCTATCCATTAAGTACATATATTTTCTATATGGATACCAAGTTTCAAGTTAATCGGATGCATGGTTCAGTAATTATAACGGAACATCCGTAAAAACCACTATAGATTTATATATTAGTATGTATCGATAATAATAAAAATAAAATCTTTAATATCTTCTAAAAAGGTCTGACTCAAGTCTTTTTGAATCATTGTTGGTAAGTTTATACATTTTATCACGAAATTCTAAATATTTTTTCTAACACATAAATTCTCTGACTCTGAAATCAGCTGATCGCCACTGCATTGATGCCTTCGAAATATGATGCTGGAGGAAGATGCTACAAATCCTGTGGACAGCATATCGGACTAACGCATCGATATTAAGACAGCTCAATATCAAAACCAGACTCTCTAGCATCTGCCTCAAGAGGTACTTTGAGTTCTTCGGTCACATTGCCAGAAAGAGCGGTGACAATCTTGAAAAGTTGATGGTAACTGGCAAGATTGCAGGCAAAAGATCTCGTGGACGCAATCCAATGCGCTAGTCCGACCAAATCCGCACCACTCTGGGTACCAAAGTCTACGATGCCATACACACCACCGAGAACAGAGGAAGATGGTGAAATGTCATCCAGAGAAAGGTAATGGGAGGAGATGGTCACGACCCTCAGACATAAGGAATGCGACTGAGGGAGGAGGAGGATTCTTATTTTGATTGGATATGGATATTAAATAACGATTTTCATTGCGATCAGATTCTTGTTTACGAGTGCATTATATTAAGGAGTAATTGCGAATACATAGCGTCGTGACCGCTTCTAGAAAATTCATTAATTTATTCAGCGTCTGCATTTCGTTTTATAGGTGCCCCGCGATATATTTTACAAGATCTCAATTAAGCTTATGCATAAAATATGGCTGTCGTAAATATATTTAGTTTTACAATGGTAGTAGGGATTACCAAATGCATTGAAGAATAATTAATTATAAATTCCTCCCCATTAAGCTGCGAACACAAAACAATTAGTGTCCAATACATGTAATAGAATCTATAGTTAACGGTACTGTATATTATACTACATATTCTATAGACTACTATTTCTGGGAGTGAATATAATAAGTCGGGATAATATATTATGGCCTCAATGTGAAGATGCAAGCTCAAATCAAACAAACGACCAGACTTCAATATACTGATTTTTTTGAATTATTATTATTGCTTAGATGGGTGGACGAGCTCGTGCTGTGAACGAGCTACCTGGTTTTAAATGTTTACTGGAGCCCATACACATCTCTAACGTCAGTGCGACACCCACCTTGAGATATAAGTTCTAAGGTCTCAGTATTTACAACGGCTGCCCCACCCTTCAAACCGAAACGCATTACTGCTTCACGGCAGAAATAGGCAAGGTGGTGGTACCTACCCATGCGGACTCACAAGAGGTCCTACCACCAGTAATTACGCAAATTATAATTTTACGGGTTTGATTTTTATTACACGATGTTACTACTTCACCGTGGAAGTCAATCGTGAACAATTGTTGAGTACGTATTATATTAGAAAAATTGATACTCTGCCTATGGGATTCGAACACCGTTGCATCGCTAGATACGAATGCAACGGACGTCTTATCCTTTAGGCCACGCCGACTTCATAATATTTATTAAAATCTTATTAATTATACAATATTTAAAAAAATATTATTAAGAATATACTTTTAAAAAAACACCATACTAAAAATATGTACGTTTCCGCTGATGGCGGTGTCTACGACACAAGGCAGCGATTAGGGCTACAGAGTGAGAAAACCTCTTATAATACGGACCGTATCAAGGATAACTGCTTTCTGTACGAAAGTTAGAAGACTGGTGGTAGGACCTCTTGTGAGTCCGCGCGGGTAGGTACCACCGCCCTGCCTATTTCTGCCGTGAAGCAGTAATGCGTTTCAGTTTGAAGGGTGGGGAAGCCGTTGTAACTATACTGAGATCTTAGAACTTATATCTCAAGATGGGTGGCGCATTTACGTTGTAGATGTCTATGGGCTCCAGAACTTAACACCAGGTGGGCTGTGAGCTCGTCCACCAATCTAAGAAAAAAAAAAAAAGGTTTCTTTAGTTGGTCGAAACTTTTCGCTATGAAACCGTGTACCGACACAACTATTGGGACAATGGGAGGTGAATTAACATCCCACATGACGGTAGTACAGTGGGCCAGGTATAATAATCTATTAATTTATCCTATCTGTCTACCGAGATTCTCGCCATGAGGAATGGTGACATCAACCAACGCTGCTCTAAAATAATATTATTATTAAACTATTCACTTTCATGTTTCAAACAATATTTTACTGGTACTTATTTTTTTTACTGGTGGTAGGACCTCTTGTGAGTCCGCACGGGTAGGTACCACCACCCTGCTTATTTCTGCCGTGAAGCAGTAATGCTTTTCGGTTTGAAGGGTGGGGTAGCCGTTGTAACTATACTGAGACCTTACAACTTATATCTCAAGGTGGGTGGCCCATTTACGTTGTAGATGTCTATAGGCTCCAGTAACCACTTAACACCAGGTGGGCTGTGAGCTCGTCAACCCATCTAAGTAATAAAAAAATTAAATAAAAAAAACTTCAAATGCTTATGCGAATTGAAAGGCATACTACATAATTTCGTCATCGTTATTTTAACTAAAAAATCATGGCTAAGTTAATACATATTTTTATCAACACTAACCCATAAGGTTTTTTCTTACTTCGAGTACATACATACAACATAGAAGCCTACCCATTAGCCATTAACTAATTACGTCGCAGACTCGTTTATAAGGGTCACACTAAGCTGTTAAGTGCCCAAACAAAAAAAGCTTTTAAGAAAAGATTCTGCTAATACATTCCGTGACATATTAAACTTTAATTATACTTTCTCAACGAATGACGTGCTGAATATAGCGGTCTTTAAAACATCATCGTATCATAAATTAACACAGCATCTTGTAAACTTAACTGATCTATCTGCCCACAATAACAACTGTAGTAGACAAACTAAACACGAACAAATGCTACAATAGTCCCGCCCGGCACGGAAAAAGTCGTGACCATCTCGCGTTCAGCCGTGCGATTCTGTAAGCGTTGTTTAACAAACTCGCACGTGAATTTGGTGTGAGTTTTCAAATTGGCATTCTGTAAATTTCATTGCAGTGCCGAATCTACACTAGCGCCCCTCGCGGGTGAATTGAACTAGCAAACGTGAGTTTTTTTTACTAAAATGTATGAGTTGACGTTTGAAACGGCATTCTGTAGTGTAAATCACGTCGAATTTCGGCAAGAACTTCGCATCGCAAAATCATTTTATTTGTCAAATCAAAAGTTAGTGTTTTAAGTGTTTGTTGTGAGTGAGAATATACGAAAACGTTATAAACCGCTGTTAATTATTAAAAAAATACTATTAATTAACAAAATTGCACTTTAAAATAACTTTATTCTTCATCGATATTTTATGGAGCGTATGTTTTTATTGAAAACATTGTTGAAAAGGCTGACGCTACGGATCAGCGTGAAATGCGTCGACAAGCCTACGAAATTCACAATTTATCACTTTTAACTTGAGATGACGACTATGTAAAAGTATAAAGAAAGTGTATAGATTGTCGAAGGATCATATGAACCAGTTAGGGTGTGAATTACACCCTTTGACGAAGACCACTAAAAGCCATTGAAAAGGACTTTCAACTCTTCTAAAGGTAGGTATTCCATGTGGTAAGATTGTGTCTTTATGTACAAAATAGGTACTTTAAAACATATTATTAAAGTTTGCTCATTTGTTTATATCCAACTCTCCCATTATTGTAAAACAATACCACTAAACTAATCTACCAAAAATATCTTGAAAGAATACAAATTAGATTCTCTAATAACTATGTGTATTGTATAATGATTATTTCTTAGTTTCAGTTATTGTGCACCTTGTTTATTTGGGCAAATGAAGTTACCAAAAAAATCATAAAAGAAAATATAAGAACATATTTGTCCCAGATATCCCAGTGTATATCTGAGGTTGTGGAGGCTCTGAACAACCCAGCAACTATATATAAATATTTAAGATTCCCGCAGAATGCTCAAGAATGGCAAAAGTTGAAGGAAAACTGAAGAAAAAAGAAGAAGGTGGTTTAAACTAAATAAATATTTTTTTTCTTCATAAAAAAGTACCAATATTAATCTAATGCTAAATATTGCAGTTTTTGTAAAAAAATTAAAATCACTTTGGTTGTTGGGTGTATTGATGGGACGTTGGTGGCCTTAAAAAGACCTGCTACCAATAAAAAATGGTTTTACTGTCACAAAGGCTATCATGCCAGAAAATGTACAATTTGTAAAGCCATTAATATTTTTCGAAATTCTGATGATATGTAATCCATAAACGAAATGTGTATTATAAACTATGTATTCAGATTGTATTCATTTCAGTTAAATTGAATTGTGTATATTGCTTTAAAGTTATTGTGAAATTTAGTATTTATATTAAATAAACTTTATTCAGTTATAAAAAAAACAAAATAAAATCTACTAAAGATTAGTCAATGACAGCAAGTAATGACCATTATAATTATTTAACATCTTTTCGGTCTTTCTGTATAATATATGCTCAACGTTCCAACCTTATGACACCTTTTGCTAATTTTTTTTTCATTTCACCATCTAAATGGTTAGACGAGCTCACAGCCCACCTGGTGTTAAGTGGTTACTGGAGCCCATAGACATCTACAACGTAAATGCGCCACCAACCTTGAGATATAAATTCGAAGGTCTCAGTATAGTTACAACGGCTGCGCCACCCTTCAAACCGAAACGCATTACTGCTTCAGAAATAGGCGATAATGCTATGCTAGCTAATACCTGCTAATAATGGCTAGCTAATGCTAATACGGAGAGAGATACTCCTGAAGCTTTGTAGCACCACCTTCATTCCACTGCCCGTAACTCAGTGAAAAGAACAATAGTTCTGTTAAAGAGTAGATTCAGGTGTTTGCTGATCCATAGGGTGCCAATTTATCACCCTGATAAGGTAGCAAAAATAGCTGTTGCGTGTTGTGTTTTGCACAACATTTGCAATTGTGCAGAGCTGCCAGTTCCCATAATCTCAGATTATGAGATTACATTTACATTATGGTGGTCATGTTGAATTACTTTGTTAAATTCTACTAATTAGCTTACTTATAGTGTGAAGTAACTTCAAATATAAATTAATGATTTATAAAAATAGTTTTATTATAGTTTTATTCAATAGTTATATACAATAATTTTGAAATTTGTTTGCATCAGTAATATGTGGAAATACAGGTTTAAAATTCCTAGCTGCATATGCTAATTCCACCAACAGTTCATCCTTCTTGCAGACTGTCGACTATTTATTCCCCCATGGTTGTTTAAGTTATATATCCTGGTACTGTGTAATTTGTTGTAATTTGAGTACACTCTGCTTTTCATTGAAAAGTGGTGAAATAGCAGGTCAGGTGTTGAGGTGCTGAAAAAAATAAATTTATTTAAAAACAAGGTTAGTTAAAATACAATGTTTAGAATACATACAAGAAAAGGTTTTTATTAACAAGTAACAGCATTATGCACAAATCAATGTCCCTAATATGGTTGTTCAATGAATAGGTACTTTGACCTGAATAAACACTTACCTAACAACCCAATCTCTTGACTAACATGAGACCTACTGTGGCTGGAGCTACTAGTAGTAGCATCACAATAAGTAGAAGTCACTTGCATTTAGTTAGGGGAGGATGACTGCAAAATAGGTGATTCTTGATGCAATGCTAAAAAGCCAATAAATATTAATTTTTAAAATGCAAGTTTTGTTTAGGTATTTATTTAAGATAATTAGGTATAACATACATACCTGTATGTTTGGGATTGTTCCAATACTGATACATTTTCCAAGTTGGCAATAAATTCTCCTTACAATATTCTGATGATGTGGATTAGTATTTTCAATCTGTTGTAGTTCCTTAAATATAATAAAATAGGTTATGCCTAAATTTTGTTCATTTATTTTAAACGGAGTATGCAGCCTTTAGCCTACATAATGTCAGTTTAGTCAATACTCTGGAACTGCCTGCCACCCCTGTACCAATATGCACACCCTTTACCATAAATACAGTCACCTCTGCATCAATAAAAACATTCCAACAACATCAATCCAACTTGCAATACCTAAATTGTTAATGATTTGATTTATTTAATTCAATATAATTTTTTTGTTATTGGTGAATTTGAGATACAGATAAATTACCGATATTCCCTGTTAAAATAGAATATCAATAAAAACGTAGTAGATAGATTTATCATACATAAATAGATGTTAACATGTCCTAAATATCTCACCGGGAATGGATCATATCTGACAAGAGAATTTAGTTCCTATATTTTTTTAATATCCTTGTTCTCTTATTGAACATGTTGAGATACGATTAAACCTTTTGTTTCGCTAGCTTTTAATCCAAAACGTCTATCAATGCCTCTATTTGCACCAATGTCGGATGAGAAGAACGCTCGTTAAATCTGTTGGTAATATATTGAAATTTTAGATTAAAAAACAAATGGATGAACCATTGATAGCCTGAAAACTAACTTTTACTTACCTCATAATTTTTATTTAACGTTAAATTCACTCACAAAGTAACAAAAAATCTAGAAAAAGTAAAATAAAAACTTCCGACCGCTCGAGATTGTTTTGAAAACAATTAAAATTTTGTTTTTTAATTCTGGTATTCGCTAGTGCACGCAAAGGAACTTAGCGTGCAGCCAGAAATTACAATTAATATCATAAATATATGACTTTTAATTTTCTTTTTAGTTAAATTAGATGTGGCTTTAACACCAAAGCTTAAATTCATGGTATTTTCTTACAGAATGCTTATAAATACAACGAAAAACTGAAACCGGTAAGCTTCGATTTACATTTGCGTGTTAACGGCTATCCCTAGTAGTAGTATAAACAAACTTCGTTGTCACTTCACTTCGCTCGAGGCAGAGTAATTAAGATTAGTGTTTACAGAATGCCAATTCAAGGTCATTCTATTGCGAATGCGAAGTGATGGAGAATTTCGTAGTGAGATGCGAGTTCTTGTTTGACTTTTAGAGAATCGCAAGGCAGGTCAGGATGCTGCGGGCGTAAATAATACCGACGTCCGATCTTAATTATCGGTCCATCGTTAGAGATGACCGACGGGCAGACCGAAATCGGCGAGCGGGTTGCGACATCGTTCTGTGTCGGTAGAAGTGCCCCGTCATTATCGCTCGCATCGCCCACCGATAAATCGCTAGAAACCACCTGCGATACGACCGGTGTTATTGTACAGTTTTGGCAGCGGACATTGTAATTCTTTTGTTGCCATTGCTATTATTTTCAACGCGATGACTTGCGATATTCGACATCGGTAGATGACAGATAAAACTGAGAGACCAGAATGAACTGTGTGTTTTGAAATGAGAGAGCATCGACTGCTGTTTAAAATTGGGTTTTGTGCAAAAGATTTATTGAGATTGGATCGAAGCTATATATATTTATTTATTTCTAAATTTATCATCTAATTCAAACACTATTTTTAAATTAATATTTAATTTATGATATATTATGACATTTAAATAGATAAAAATACATGTTCTCCTCTAAATTGAATATGAAGTAAAGGAAACATCCAAGAGGATTCAAAACCACTAAGTAAGTGTATCTCAGCATGACGAGTCGAAATTGAAAAATAAATAAAAATGTTTCTTATGCATAAGCACAATATGGTCTCAGTTGATTTGAGTTCGGTATTCTTTAGTAAGCTTGCGGAAGGTCCGTCGCGGTGGATCATACTGGATCCGCGACTGACTCGACGTTGAAAAATTCAGAGCTCGTGATTTTCGTTCGTGTATCTCATTTATTTACCGAAGACGAATGAGGGCACATTTACTGTTGCAACTGTCTAAGCGCTTTGTTTTCTTCTAAACTGAACCAATGTAAAATAGATTTGGCACTTTATTTACTCCTTCAAATAAAACTAAATAGTCAGTTTTCGGATAAGTTATAATACAATTTGCGTGTTCATTAAAACATTAACATAAAGTATTCAAAATGTCGGAATTAATATAATGATAATATAAAAAAACGCGATATAAAACTGTAAAAGTAGTTTTAATTATGTCTGCTATTTCTGAAAACCAAAGAAATGCTATAACACGAACAAGGAAAAAATTATACAAGATGTGCCAAAAAAAATAATGGAAACTTTTCCCATGACATTTAGCAAATCACCAGAAGACCAATACCATAGAACTTATACAGTACAAGTAGGTGTATATGCAACAATCACAGAATTAAAATATTTGAAACACGCTTAGTTATTACGAAATTATGCTATCGATCAGACAATAATACGGCAGGGATAAAGCCCTCGGGTGTTGAATTTAGCTGAAATTGAGGGTGCTTGCGTGCCTTCTCGCAAGCCGTAACATCTCTCCATGCATAATAATACAACAGTTCCCAAGATCATATAGCACGCGGACGACGTGACGGCTTAGCATAAACTAAATTGAATCCTAATACCTTTGGTTTCAAACTCCGAAACATATTTTTTCTTTACTTATGCCCAGTATTTTTTCCTACCTATGCTGATAGCCTTGAGAGGCTATTTCAGCTTCGCCCTAACATGTAAGTGAGCTCACGGAGCTCAAACCGGAGTGTTGCTAATATTGACCCTAGCAAGAGCAGTGCTTCGCAGATTCTACCACGGGATAGGAAACGCGACCCACTGAGAAGATCCGGCGAGAAACTCAGTGGGCTGTGTCTGTGGGTTAATTTACTCGTCGAGCCCTACGTCGCAGGCTTATGCCCAGTAACTATCAAGTAGTCGTAGTAATTTTATTTATTAAGAAAATTTGGGTAGCCGCAGTACTGCGATGATTTCGCTTATAATACTGCAAGGGAGATTTAGATCTACACTTTGATAGTCGTTTCCAGTGCGATTGGCTTGTTTTATGGATTTTTTATTTATTTTTATAGTGTACACTAATTAAATTATAATCTCTATGAAAAGCTTAGATATGTTATGGATAAGACATCCTCCTTATAAAACGTTTTTATTACTTTGTGGTATTCACTGCGCGAGGCACTGGTTATAAAGCTGATGTGCACAAGTGATAGTGAACAGTAAACGGCGAGGCGGCTCTTTTTGAAAATTCAAATGAAATTAGTTTAATGTGTAAAATTACAAAATTTCTTGACGCATATTTGTGTTGCACGAACTCTTGTGTTTTTTCGTGAATTTAGCCTCCGAAACGTTCCGAGCGATGCGCTGAGGGCAATGCAAATTACGTCTCGTCTTATCTGTGCACTTTATCCGGGTACTTTTGTGCATATTTTACATATATTTGCGGGGATGCGATAGCCGGTGTGGGCGGAGCCCGCGCCCGCATGCTAATGCAGCCTGTAAACTGCCGAGAGCACGCAGACGCGGAATTAGGCAATTTCAGCCTAGCTCAGTACTAACTGCCATAAAACCTGTTACTGTCGCGTTTAAAATTGAACTTCAAAACATCGTTTCCTGTTCAGATTTCAGATACGCGAGAAAACCGTCGTTACGTCTCGAAGACGTATGTTTTTATGTTAACGCGTCCAGATAAACCGGATACAATTATTGTAAAGTTTAAATTAATTTATGTTTTAATGTGTAGACACAAAATAAATATGGGCAATAAAGATATGTATCGCATCTTGAGCGCACTAATCTCTGACACCATAACATAATTGTGTTGCGCGAGTCCCGAGGGGAAAGCCGCGTTGCGCGTACGCAGCCTCTTTGCGGTCACGACCACCACTAAACATAGACTAAGCTCTAAACGATGCCACCATATCCGTCCAAAGTGTACACCCACTCATAGCTAAGCGCAGCCCTAACTCACTGAGTTCTCATATTATACTGTCCCATTCTGAAATTATATTTTATGTACATATTTAAATATTCATCGGTTATACCGTATCAAGTTTGCGTATGAGCATTATCTCTCGGTCTCCTCAACCAGTTAGCTGAAGTCGCCCATCGACAGGTATTTAACAACAGCTAATTGACAGTAATTGATGTTGTTCTTATCATTCGCAATGAATCTTAACGTTAGCGGGGTTAAGTTATTTCATATTATTATGAACACGTAAGACTTTATACGACGCTATGACGTGGCAATTTTGAGCGAAATAATAACCGTAAGAAATAATCTTAATTAAGGACATCCCAAAAAGCAAAATGAGACGATCATTGTAATTGACGAAAGAATTTCCAGGTAAACGACTGCTTTGATTGATGTCCGTGAAATTAGTCTGTTTCAAAAACGACTAAAGCGTGTGATGGCGATGTATGAAGTTCGATTCAATTTGGATTATGTAAAGATCGCGCGAATTCATTTCGAACACCTTAAATTAGATTGTAATAAAGATTTGAACTTATTAGTATTTGCGATTATTTTTTTGTAGGCAGCGAAACCTAAAATCAATAATAATGCTTAACAAATAATCCGATATAAATATTGTTGCGTCTATTTCTTAGAGGTATCTTAAGATGGCCAGGAAAATGAATTATTTTTAATTATATTACAAATATAGAATTGACATGCGCGTCCATCTTTTTTTCTTCGTGTAATAATTTTTAAAATTTTGACAATTGGTGCCACTGTGGCGTTTCCTGATCTGTTATTGGTTCGTGCGATATGACGTCATCGTTGGCCAATCACAGCCATCAATGTATGACGCGACGTTGATTCGTTAACAAATATAAAAAATTAATTGTTTAGAGAAATTTAAATAATGCATCTGTAATGTATCGCGAGTAGTTAAGCTAAGATAGGTAGATGAACTCACGACCTAAGTAAAAAACTACTAGTCTGTTGACCAACATCGAGGCAAACATCCACCTTGAGACAAAAGAGACAAAGGTAAATTTTAAGCGTTCTGTTGCTCACAATTTTTTTTATTGTTTCATGATGGACGAACGAAGTGAGTATAAAAACCGTAATGGCGATATTTTTTGTTAGTTGTTAATAAATAGTAAGCAGTGTTAATTGTTTCAGGGTCTCACTAAAATCCGAAATTTTTGTAAATGTTATCTTCATAGAAGAAAATAAATAATCTTTACGTTATAGTTCACAATATAAATGTTGCTTCTACATAATTAAAAACAAGCTTACAATTTTTTTTAGAAAAACCTCGACGCCTAATATTGCGAATGAATGATAGTACATTTTTTATGCTAACTAACGAAATCAATGAGTACCATTTATCGTCATTTATCAGTTATGGTCTGTATAAATAGCTCGGATAAATCATCAGAATGATCATCAGAATTAATAGTAATAACCGTTTAGAAAAATCATTTATGATGTATTAAGCTCCTCATAAAAAAAAAATACTTTTTTTATTGCTTACATGGGTGGGCGAACTCACAGTCCACCTGGTGTTAAGTGGTTATTGGAGCCCATAGACATCTACAACGTAAATGTGCCACCCACCTTGAGATATGAGTTCTAAGGTCTCAGTATAGTTACAACGGCTGCCCTACCCTTCAAACCGAAACGCATTACTGCTTCACGGCAGTAATAGGTAGGGTGGTGGTACCTACCCGCGTAGACTCACAAGAGGTCCTATCACCAGTAAACACAAGAGGTCCTACCACCAGTAAACAGTAATTAATTAATAACATTAATGGGGCAAACAGTAAATAAAGATATGCTTTAAAGCAAATAGCTTCAGTATAAACCTCCACCCAATTGCCTGAAAAGAGGTCATGTTTAAACATCGCTTCTGTATACACCAGCAAAATATCCAGAATGGGTAGATCTCTACTAATCTTGTCGTGGGAATAAGCTCTAGAACGTGCTACGAAACAATAAGGACCACCAATCTCTCCTACCACACTTACCGGCCCGTAAAGAGCAGCGGTAGAGTGAAAAAAAATCATCAGTTCTGCAGAAAAGTTTTCTCTCATACGAAGCTAGTCCGAACAAGTAGATACATCATGCTGGCCTAGGGGGTGGTTGATGGTAGTGTGTACAGTTTATTTCAATAACCATACATATGTACGGTTTTTTATCAGTAACGATAAACAAAACCTCACATGGCACATTGGTAACTCGTGTATTGGTCCGTTGCCGCTACCAATCGGAGAATGCATCCTTAAAGCCTTGTTCGGACTAGGCGAGTATTTTAGTCGAGTACCGAATAATTTAGTAGCTAAATGTTTCTGAACACCAAAAATGTAGTCGAGTAGGCAGGTTAGTAAATAAGTTAGTCAAGTCAATCCATTTTGTTTTATTTTTTCGGGCGAGTAGCGAGTAGTTTAGCCACTAAATTACTCGGTACTCGACTAAACTACTCGCCTAGTCCGAACAAGGCTTTAGTGATTTTCCCGACTCAACAAAAAAAGGGTTTACAATCCAAGAATGTGTAATATTCAAATAGATCATTATTAAAAATATTAGTTACAAGCAGGCATCGAATATTTCATATTAATTTGGTAGTGAACCATAATCAATTACCGAAACTTGACTAATCGACGTTCCCAATAAACCGACGGACTGTCATTTCTCTTCCTTTAATCGATTACTTCAAACATGAACTCTAGGGGGTCTAATAGCGCATAGACGGCCAATGCGTCGATACACAAGCTTTTTGTTCATAATAAACCTTATAGTCTTTTTGTTGTGAAATATGTTGTGTTCCCTGAGTAAACCCGTTTGTTGTGAGACCGCTCGGAGCGATCAATCCAGCTTTAGATAATACAATTAGATATACAAACTCCGTCATTTCCGTATTATATGACTACCATTCAGAAGTTAATAAACTCATTGGGAATTTGTACAGCTTCGTCCACAATGTGAGTGTTTACAATACGCACCGCGTTTTCTCATGGCGTTCTTCATTTCTGAACAATAAATTTTATTAACACATTTCAATTTAATTGTTCGATAGGCGCGACGTTACAATCGACTTTAATTGGTGCCTCCGTTACGTAGTGCAAGCGTGATGCGTAGGGCGAGTGTGCTCGCTCGCTGGGACGGCACCCTCGTTCGAGCACAAAGGAAAGATTGAGTCATCATAACAAATGCGCAGCCTGTCCACGCTGAGGGCAGGAAACTCTCTACAATCGGCCGCTTCTTATCTGTGACGGGCCCGATCATTGTGTCCCGAATACTTCGTGCTCCGTAGCGGCACGGCGCCGATGACGAAATACATAGCATTTCAGTCTTACTTCTCGAGGCTTTGTTGATTTGTCGAGTTCTTTTACTGTAGATTTTTTTTTTATGAACGACCACTCGCTACGTTTATAAAGCTCGCCTCTTCATAAATCTTATCTTATTCATCAAATCTAAAGGAATTGTACGACTTCGTTACGTTTTCTATCAAACGATGTATTTTGGATTGCTGATATTAATCGTAAATCCGGTAATTCTAAAAAGTTTTAATGCCCTAGTGCTTAATTTCGAATATATAACATCTAAGCTAAAAAATCAGTTGCCAATACTGCAAAATTGTGATATAGTGTTTGTTGGTTTGTCATCAATCAATTTAGGAGTAATGTAGCTGTTTTCATGTATTTTTTTATTGCTTAGTTAAGTGGACAAGCTCAAGGCTCACCTGGAGTTTAGTTGGTTAATCATAAAAATTAACAGCGTAAATGTCGCCATCCATCTTGAGATGACTTCTTAGTCACAGTTTAACAGTAGACCGGTTGCTCCACTGTTTCCCAGCAGAAAAGACAGGAAATGCGAGCTGACAAGATGCCCCAACATTAGCAGTTACGTATATTATAATTTTTGTGGGTCTAATTTTAATTAATCCTGCATTCTGAACATGAGTTAAGTACGTATTTGATTAGGAAAATTGGCAGCTGCCTGCGGAATTCGAACACCGGTTCGGTCGGATCGCTCCATACGAAGGTACCCGGCCTCTTATCTTTTAGGCCACAGTGACATACGGAAATAACGGCGCGGAATACTTATTTCAAAATAAAATCTTCATCTTTTTTATTCACGATATGAGAATGAGATTTTTACGGAATTAAAGAACAACATTTCAAACCAATTTCAGAGATCAGTCTCTCTCTCTCTCTCTCTCTAAGTCCGAAATTTTTGTTTTATTTTTTAAAACATTTCAATGTCTAGTTAATAGCTTCCAGCTTTGAATAGACTTAAATTTTTAGGTATAACATCCAAACCTTCTTTGTAATGGTTGTATTATACATTCTGACACAATTCGTCATTAATATTCACGTACAAATGTATCTAAACTACGAAAAAAAATCTACCGCAATTTGTATGTGAAAAAGTCCAAATTATGAAATGGAAAAAACCACTTCATTAATCATATTGATGAATGTAACTTTGTGATACACAAATCTGACGTCAGAAACGTCGAATGCGTCCTTAAATATTTACTGTTTGTTATAAGAGGTGAATAAGTTTCAATCATAGATGCATATATTTTTTTAACGAATTCCGAATAGATTTTCTACGTTATCCATATTTAATTTGTCACTGAAATTAATTTAGAATTGACTTGATTAATGGCTAAATTACTTGGGCACATCCGTACTGTTTGCATATGATTAACTTAAATGCATAGTAGTTTAAATGTAATACCATCACGTTCTTATTAATAAACTAGCCGTACTCGCCCGCTTCGCTGGGCATTTAAAATTAACATTATTATTTATTGTCATCATTATTAGGGAGTCCAAGGCTCATATAAGTATTAGCATATCCATTAAGTACATGTATTTTCTACACGGATACCAAGTTTCAAGTCAATCGGATGCATGTTTCAGTAGTTATATCGGAACATCCGTAAAAACCACTATAGATTTATATATTAGTACTAGCTGACCCGGTATACTTCGTAGTGCCTGAATTGATAAATAAAAGACCTAAAATTTTGTATAAAATAACCTTAAACAAAAAAAAAGGAAAAACAAAATTGTTATTTTAATTTAATTCAGAATATTTTCATATTTATCGACCTTTTAAACTTTCTCTGGACTTCCACAAATAATTCAAGACCAAAATTAGCCAAATCGGTCCAGCCGTTCTCGAGTTTTAGCGAGACTAACGAACAGAAATTCATTTTTATATATACAAATAGATGTAGTGGCATTGAGGAATAGAGACAGAGGGCTTCAAATGCAATCAAAAGAAATAGTATACGCTATAGGCAAGGATACAGCTTCAATGCTTTTTTTAATTGTTTAATAAACAATATTCTATTCCGTAATCCGAACAGAGTTCGAAGCCGCACATTTGCCGGGACAGTCACCGGCGGCTGCATTTTTAGAATTATTAATTTGGTTCGTTGTTCTTTTACTGTGTTAAAGTAACCCGATTTTGTGCCAACCTCATAAATAAAACATGACTGGCCTCTCTTGATTATGTTTTGTTGGTCCCGTGTTTGCTTAAATACTTTATTATGAAGTTTCTTTTTTTTTTACAATGCTTCTTTAAAATTATTTTATATAAATGTATGCATCTATCAGATTTTTAAAACCTCACAAACTATTGTTCAAATTTTTTTTTTGCCTACCTATTTACCTCCTTACATATTTACCTAGTTACCTCCAGGGGTTATGCTAGCTTCACTGAACGTGTAGACATAGCCTAAGAGACTTTGCTAATATAGACAAAGCAAAGACAGACCTTAGGCAGAGCAATGCTTCGCTAAGTCTACCACCAGATCGAAAACGCGACCCACTGAGAGGATCTGGCGAAAAACTCAGTAGGCCTAGGTCTGTGGAGGTTGTTATAATGTAGCGTGTACTAGTTCTAAAAGTGCTTACAATATATCAATGAATTAAAAAAAAAATACGAGGCTTTTATGATTTAAACTAGCATCTATTTTTTATGTTTCAGAATATCGTGAAATAATCGATGTATCGATTACTGTATGTCAAAATTTTTAATCACAATAGCTATTGCTTTTTCATAAATACAATCAAAGTCTATCTATAAGATGGTAAAAGATAAAATCTCTCCTCTGTCTGTATCAAACCTCTTTATGTTTTATTGACATACCCCATAATTGTTATTAAGCTTTACAATTCATACTTTTCCAAGGTAAAAACAAACAAGTGGAACTCTGAATCGTAAAACATGTTTATTTCCTACCACTTAGATATAGATAAAACAAAACAACTAGCAATTATGTCAATATTACTTATTAAATAAAATTAATTAAGAAAGTCTAGGTTCCTTAAGAAATAAACTTAATTGGAATAATTTCCTTGTATGTTATTATAGAAAAACGAACGAATGGAGAATAAGAGTTTAGTATTTTCTTCGGTTTTCGCGATTCATATAATTTAATTCTACTTTTATGGTTTAATTTTGCGTTTTGTTTTGATTGTCATCATATCAATTTCGACGTTTAGAATATTTTACAGTTTTCGCGGTCACGGTTGTCAATTTTAATAATAAGCATTTATTTCTTGAAAATTATTCTTTGTGGGATAAGGAATCGAATCGTTTTAAATGCTAACGTAATCGATATGTCAATTACTGATTTTGATTGAAGTATCAATGTTGCAGTATCGATTTTTAATCATCTCAAAATTCCTTTCGTTCCACTGAAGTTCGTCATTATCAATAAACTAATGTGAAATTCCTTTTACAGGTTGAAGTTGTGATCCTGGATAAGAATGACAGCCCTCCCGAATTTGTGAATATTCCGGCTGCTTACATGGCTTCAGAAGACTTGGCACCGGGACAGAGGGTCGCTACTATAACCACAGAAGACCCTGACACCATCGGCACTATCACGTACACTATACAGAACGAGGAACCGACTCCTTTCACTCTGGATTCTAGTACTGGTGTCCTAACGCTAAAAGACCCATTAGATAGAGAGACAGTTCCGGAATATAAAGTTATCGTCAGAGCTGAAGATGGGATTCAATTTACCGATGTGACTATAACAGTTCAGGTTTGTATTAAAATATAGAAACATATATTTTGATAAAACAATGGCTTCAATATCTTCATATAAATATTTGATATCTAGGAGTTGTATAATACACAAAACATTTCCGAACATATTTGTGCAAACCCTTGTAGTTAATCTAGTTACAATGTCAATGTCATTTGATATGCTCATAATGAAATATGGAAATAAAATTAAATGGATGTGGAGAGCGGAACACTGGGCTTAGATTGGGGCGTAAATTGGGAGATTAATAATCTTAGCCGCCTTTAAAACGATTGAAAAACATTCCTTCCATGTGGTACATTTGGCTACAGTAGTTTTAGGTTATATTTGTGCGTCTTTTCATAGATTTCTGACGTATTACTTTTGTTTATAAGTGTCGTAATTATAAGTTTAAATTCGTGCAAAAAAGCTAACTACCTAATTAGTTAATCTGGAATTATCAGATATGAATATACTATTAATATTCAAATCATTTTTAAAGAACGCGCTGTATGATTTTTTGTTCAAATTAGATTATGAGCATTTCGTTTGTTTCTAGAATAAGTAACTTGTTGTTTTTACCGTTCCCTGCCGGCTTGTCTGCCGATATGACATGTAAGTACCAGTGGCAGTTGCTCGGATTTAAGCATGTTCAGTAAAAAAGTACAGTCGGTAACACAAATTGTACAATATTCATTCGTGAGTCATTTTTAAGCTTTAAATTGACTAATATGGATAGGTATAGCACGGCGTTTTTTTTATTTCGTCTCAAATTAATTTAAGATGATCAAATTATTCATACATTTTTTTTAACATATTATTTCCTGATATTTCGCTTAAAATTCACCGATTGATGGAAAAAAGTCATAAATAACTAAAACAGCCTAATGAATATTGTCATTGAACAAAATAAGAATGAAATTATAAATCTACAGTAACTGTTCGTGACTGTACATCGAAGTTACTCGAGTATCATGTTAGATGTGTTTATATGCATATATCTATATTATTATCTGCATCTCGGTCCAAAGCCGCGTCGGCTTCAATCAGTTGAATTCTTATCACGGTGTCTACATCCACATGTCTGTTCGACGGATGACTGGCGATTAACTAATCATTGAAGCTTTTAGGTCTGTTTCCATACATACTGTCTACGTACCTTCCCTGCGTACCTATGAATATAATTCATTGCAACATTTCGAATGAATGACATTTTATCGAAGTGTTTTTACAGTTTTAGTAAATTTTCTCTCGGTGAATGTTTTCATTTTGACGTACAAATGTACTTTAAAAACTCATAAAATTCTCTTACTTAAATATAATGTGCTTACGTTCACTTAAATTACCAGTCAAAGCACGTTCAACGTTACAGCTGCCATAATTCGCATTTGTGACATAAAAATTTCAGGTAACGGACACCAACGACAACCCGCCCGTTTTCAAAGAAAGCGCATACTCTTTCGACATTCCCGAGAACGCAGCGAGAGGTTCTGTGGTGGGCACCGTGGCGGCCATTGACCCTGATTCCGGGCCAAACGCTCAATTGACGTACACTGTCATATCGGACTGGGCCAATGACGTCTTCTCGCTCAATCCTCAGACCGGAGTCTTCACGCTCACTGCTAGACTCGACTATGAAGAGGTCAGTAGATCTACTATATATTTATCTGATATTAAAAATTAACGTATGGCTTGTTTAACTGTTTTTTATGTATGAGCTGCGTCTTTCATCTAATACAAACAGCACTTCAGCGCAGGTTATTATTTTAGTACTATCAACGTATCAACCATAGATAATACACATAAATTAGTAATAGTTTTTTATTTATTGCTTAGATGGATGGACGAGCTCACAGCCCACCTGGTGTTAAGTGGTTACTGGAGCCCATAGAGATCTACAACGTAAATGCGCCACCCACCTTGAGACATAAGTTCTAAGATAAGCTAAAATGTTTACGGGCGTCGGCCACTAGATGGCTTCGCTTAGACTAGTTGCTCATTGCTCCTGTAGATGGTAGTAACATAGTCATATATTTTAGTAACACAGTAACATATTCCTTTATTTTATTTTTATGAAGGATTTGTAAATTTTCAAACACCACAAATTGATAAAATTTAATCAATTTGTTTATAATAAATAGAGACTTGTATGATATATTTTTTTATTTTCTGTGTTTAGGTTATACAATAATTAAATGCCTTAACTTTAACAGCATATAAGTTTAGGGACATCAGCTACAAGATGTCGATAGTTTCCATACGAAAAATATTTGTAAAGTATCGCAGTTTCAGTCCTAGCCCTGGTATCGACAAGAGCTGACGAACGAGTAGTCGTAACAAAGAATGTTTGCATAGTCACAGCAGAGCGTGCGATGTTTTCATTATTACCTACAATAAACACTAATAAATCGGACTGATTCGAAGACAATTGTTAGTTTCGTATCTTATTCGTTTTAAATTTGCAAACAAGAACTATATTCCTACAAATGTGACGTCAATCTACATTTATTCTCGACTAATTCAATTAACAGACAACGGCTTAAACTGAGCAAGCTGAATAAATTATTGGGTTTCTTATTTCGCGAGCCCGTTCGGAATGCAGAACAAAATGACAAGAAAAAAGTTAATTGCGTTCAAGACGATTGAGTTGTAAATATGTATATTATCAATATAAGTTCACAGCAGGCTCGATCCGGTGATCGGGCAAAAGTTTAAAAACGCTAATAAAATGTGGCGACACAGTCGTAAAAATGGACAACGTGTGGAATCAAAAACACTTAAAATAGATTAAACGTGCAAAATATTTCCACTTCGTGCGAGGAATGAAGCGGTTTCATATTAATTTTACCTTGAAACATACAGATTATTTCCTTTGTGTTGTTCCCTCTGAATTCTTCTCATTACTTTTACCGTAGCAAGTGAAGTCAACAAAACGTATATTCACATTGCACTCAAGTTTAAAATTCTACATTTGATCGACTATACGAACCCTCTTTGAGAATAGTCAGCCTTTTTTTTATATCGCTGTGGAATCCATTTACGGTTACCCGGTCGAGGGAGTAACAGACCGGGCTTTGTCGAACTCCGGCGCCTCCAGAGAAGAAGAGGGAGAAAAGGTCTCCTCTCAGGCAGTCTCAGTCTCCCTCTTCTTCCAATTCCTGCCGGGAGACTACGCTTTGAAAAAGGCGCGCGAGGCACGGCACGGCACGGCAGAGCTGCCCCGCAAAACCGACTACCGACTAAACCCCGTCGAGCCCCACCACTCCGACTCCACTAAACCCACGGTACCGCACAGTGCGCGCCGAAGGAAGAACAGTCAGTCTGAGTTTAAGAAGTCAGGATAGAAAATATTGGGGGTATTTATTTAGGTATTTTGCTCTTGAGAGTTGAACAAGTGGTGCGGGAAGCGCTGGTACGTCAATGCCGTCATATACTTTAAGCCACTTTAAGGTCGATTCTCAACTGTTATATAACGCCTGTCCGACTCTTGAGACCAGGATGCCGCACTGTTTTGCGACACACAGTAATGTACTGTAAAAATTTACTGATGGTAGCATCTCTTGTAAGTCCGCACGGGTAGGCACCACCACCCCGCCTATTTCTGCCGTGAAGCAGTAATGCGTTTCGGTTTGAAGGGTGGGGCAGCCTTTGTAACTATACTGAGACCTTAGAAGTAGAACTGATATTTCAAGGTGGGTGGCGCATTTAGTTTGTAGATGTCTATGGGCTCCAGTAACCACTTAACACCAGGTGGGCCGTGAGCTCGTCCACTAATCTAAGCAATAAAAAAAATGTACAGACGAGGATGTTACAATTAAGGATAAATGTTTATAAAGTAGTAACTAAGTAGTCTGTTAGTACTAGATGACCAGGGAATGGTTTTTACCGAATTACAATAATAAAAAAATTGTGTATTAGATATGTAAACGTGTAGGCTGTTACAGAAAAAGTACCTACAACACTTCAAAAGGTATATTCGGTATTTGTGGACATAAATACATTACTTTGTCAAAAAAATGCTTCATATATTTGATTCAGAACTATGTATTCGATAAGTAGATAATATCGTCCCAATAAAAACACAAGTAGATTAAATAAGAATGCGATTATAGTAGGTTTCTTCTCGCCCGAGAAGAGCGAGAGCCCGTTCGTCTGATTGATTTCGATTTTTAATTTATTCATGCGTTAATTAATACGAAGTTTATAAATTGCCGTGTCAATTATAGTAGCCGTGTAATTATTCTGACAGTCGCATACCCTTTTACAAAACTGATTACCTTGTGTTATTAGCAGACAATACAAACACAATACTTCAATTTATTTGTAATCTATATATTAATACGTGAAGCAAAAACTTTGTATCCCTTTTTACGAAAATTGCGCGGACGGAGGAGTATGAAATTTTCCACACTTATAGAGAATATAGAGAAGAAGTGCACAATGGTATTTTTTTTTTAAATAATGCATAAAAGATACGTTAAATCAATAAAGAAAACATTACACACACTACATACCATGTATTTGACGCACACACGCATGCATACTATTTATTGTCAAACTTTTGTTCTTGACGTCTGTTGTCAAATTGAGAATAGATTAAATATTGTTTGTCTTTGTTAATATTTTTTATAGTGTAGTCTTGGCGAAATTTGCGATTATAGAAGTATAACATACAATCATAATAGTGTACAAACTTACAATTCCAATTAATTATAGTCGAATTTCGACTACTGCGGGACCTCTAGTTTAATTAAAAGCATAAACGCCAGAACACAACGGGGATAATACATAAAGTGAATATCTGTGTGTATATATATTAAAATATATTTGTGCAGTTGCAGATACATTCGCAAAAATAATAGTTAAACGTTGAATTACAAAGACGACCAATTGATCTTCTTTTTTCAATTTTATTAAATTATCTCTGTGCGTAGTTTTTCGTTGTTCAATAGTTTTAAAACTACCGTCAAATCACGAAACAAATTTTTGAAAAACAGAAACAGAAAAAAAAAAACATTTCTAACTTCCTTTTATGTTTGGAAAATTGCTTATTTAATCATTCAATACTAAACTCCTAAGCGAATCATGGAAAAAACTAACGGATGTTTTATTTTATGCATACATTATGTTACTATAGAAGGAACTATTTCCTAATGGGCTGTTAGTACCAGCTTTACTTGTTAACGTTTATTACTCGCCTCAACAATTTATCCTGAATACTGTTTATCAGGTGAAATTTATAAATTTATGGGAAATATAAATAAGCCGTATAGCGAAGACCATTTTCATCACTGGCTAATATAAAGGTTCCCTAAAAGACTTAATATCCATACAAAATGAACCCAACAAAAAATATGGCATGCGTTATTATTTCAATAATATAAAAGTAAATTAATTTCAATAAACGCTTGATTTAAATAAGATTATAAAAAACAATATTTAATAAATTTTACATGTTTTTATCCAGCCCCTGAGTGCTCGGGGCTACGCAATGCGGTTGAAAGAATTATCTCAACATAGATCTTATGGGGGGGCGTTGACCGCTCAGGCTCTAGTAAACGAGGACGTTACAATTTTAAGTATCCACCTACTAAGAGCCACATAATTATTGAACGACTAACTAATGGTCAGAAACATCTTAAGTTTATGTTGCTTAAAATTTATGCACACAAGCGTCTCTACGCGGGAAANGGGCTACGCAATGCGGTTGAAAGAATTATCTCAACATAGATCTTATGGGGGGGCGTTGACCGCTCAGGCTCTAGTAAACGAGGACGTTACAATTTTAAGTATCCACCTACTAAGAGCCACATAATTATTGAACGACTAACTAATGGTCAGAAACATCTTAAGTTTATGTTGCTTAAAATTTATGCACACAAGCGTCTCTACGCGGGAAATTTTCTAAACAAAAAATGTACGAACCTGAGCAGTAGTTTTTGCGACATAGGTTGGAAGTATTTTCATAATTGGAACGAAGTTCTGAAGTTCGAAGTTCGAAGTTCTTTTTACTGATGGTAGGACATCTTGTTAGTCCGCGCGGGTAGGTACCACCGCCCTGCCTAGTTCTGCCATGAAACAGTAATGCGTTTCGGTTTGAAGGGTGGGGCAGCCGTTGTAACTATACTGAGATCTTAGAACTTATATCTCAAGGTGGGTGGCGCATTTTCGTTGTAGATGTTCATGGGCTCCAGTAACAACTTAACACTAGGTGGGCTGTGAGCTCGTCCATCCATCTAAGCAACAAAAAAAATAAAAAAATAAAGTTTACAGACGCTTTAAGATAAGCATAAGCAAAGATGTAATTATGGTTACCCGACGTTCACTCCAATAGTAATATTTAACGGCCTTCTGGTGTAGTGGTAAGTGACATGGTCACTACACAAGGGGGTCGCGGGTTCGAATCCCGCCAATGAAAGATAATTGTATGATAAATATAAAATGACTTTTCCAGGGTTATGGATGTATATTAAATATAACTATATGTAGGTGTATAATAAAAATCTTACATTTATTTCCGTGATCTGATATCTGTAACACAAGTTCTTTACGAACTTAGCACGGGACCAGTTAAAGAGACGTGATTGTTAGTAAATATTTATTTATTTTATTTATTTATAAATCAAGGACTAAAAGGACTTTCTATATTCAAGGCTTCAAAGAATAAATAGATGCATATCGATTGCACATAGAAACAGGGCAATCATTTTACATTGTATTTGATGGATTTTCCAATCAGCGACTTTTATCTACTAAAAAAAATCATCCTTCAACGCTATAATTATCTGGTCACCGTTTCCGAGACATTGTATGCAAAGATCGGAAGTCGACGGATCACGTATGCGAAGCGATTCGTCGCCGGACCTCATCAAGTCGCCGGCTCGGCTAATTAGTAAAAACAATTCGTTGAGTACATAAGTCCTCTCGACCGCCCGCCAATTCCCCGTAGCCCACTAGAGAGCTGCTAATTTCATCCCGGTACAGTTTTTTCGCGTCGCGCATCATATTCGGCATTTGCCCGCTCGATCCGCCATCGAAATTAAGGCTCGAACAATGTCGGACAAAGCGGCCGTCCGCAAAACATCCCCGGGCCGGATTCCACGGTCAGCACTTGTTTTTTTAAAACGTCATCTCGTTCCACGTTCGCGAATGAGGGATTCTGTCATTGCTGGAAAGCCTCCAAGTTATTAAGTGGAAAATCTAAATACCCACTTCGTTACCAATCGGGTCAACGCTTTTTAATGTGATCTATTTATTTGTAACATTCAACGCGCTATGGTTTCATTGTTTTGAATTATTTTCTTGTTAAAGGAAAACGAATGTATCCTAGCGCAATGAGAAGTGCGACAGCGCTTTTATTTGCCTCTAAGGTTCATCATCAAACTAACTAGACGTTTCGTGTGACAAAGTAATGCGAATATGCCTTTGTTCGAATCGGTATTCACAAAATCAAGAAACACTTACATAGTATGTCTTCTCGAACGATTCGCACGTGTTCATGAACTTCACGTGCGATAATAATTAAATCCACAAAATTTACGATATACATAAGTGGTCTGCCGCGATTGAGTCGTCCGTTTTGAACTAAAGGGTGGCACCACCTACAATTCTATTGAGACTTCGATAGCTTGTCTCAGAAGGGTGTAAGGCATTCACGTTATGATCTCTATGGGCTCCGATAGCCACTACCAGTTGCCGTGAGCTAGTTTATCAATTAATGCAAGAAAATAAAATAAAGTTCGATGTTAACAGAGTATCCATATCAGAAATACACATAAACCCAAATTTCTAAGAAAATAGAAGTTGCTGGAAATTTCTTTAAAACTAACAAAAATACAAGTCCAATTCGATCATACTTTTTATATATTTTAAATAATGTTAAATAATTAATATTAATTTAATACGTTATTATTCTAGATACAACACTATATACTAGTCGCGCAGGCACAGGACAGCGGTCACCCATCATTATCGGGGACTGTTACAGTATACGTGAATGTAATCGACCTCAATGATAACGCGCCTCTGTTTGATCCAATGAGCTTCTCTAACGAAATACTAGAAGACGTTACCATCGGATCTTCAGTGGTGACAGTCAGCGCAACGGATTCAGACTCAGGTAAATAAATTAACGTAATAATTTATCAACACGTTGTTGATGCATGATCTTATTATTTTTGATAGTACTTATTATACATGTTATTTTCTTATTAGATTATTATTATATTATTCTTCTAAATATTATGAATGATATACGAGAGTAATTTTAAAATTTTATACTTTATTTTATGCGAATCAATTGGGATACTAAGAAGTGAGTACACTAATAATAATTAATAGCATTCAAAGCGCCTTTTTAGTTTCAAGAAAAAAATAATTAACCACTTTTATTTCAGGCTTAAATGGAAAAATTCGATACAGCATCACATCCGGAGATGAAAACAAAGATTTCGGGATTGCCGACAATGGCACTATTTACACAGAGAGATATTTAGACAGAGAAAAGCTACCAATTTACAACCTTGTTGTGACTGCAAGGGATTCAGCCAAGCCACCCGAACCTCAGTTGTCGTCTACTGTTCAAGTAAGTAGATATCATAGTATTTTCTTCGGTTTTTCGTGGCCCCAGATATATTTAAAACGACTGTTACAGTTTAATCTCGGGTTAGGTATTGTTGTTTTATTAATTTCTTAAGCTTCTGATATTTTACACGTGGTCGTTTTCGTGGTCACGGATGATCGATAATATTATAGTTGTAATAATATTAATAGCATCTCTGTGGCATATTGTGAGCTAGCACGTGCCCACCATTCTGCCTGTTCCTACCACAAATCAATCGTGCATTCCCATTTGTAAGACACGATAGCTTTACGAACCATAATTGCAACATCTATAGTAAAAAAATGCATTAACAAAATGCAGTAAAAATTATACAATGTTTCACCATGCACACGGATTGAGTTGGTTGAGATTTGCAACAATATAATAATTGAAATGATTTAATTTTACAACCCATCAACTGAGGTCAAATTAATTTTTATATCTGTCCGACCAGTCGTGTCATGGATGACGCACGAGAGAAAAAGAAAGAAAGAGAAAGAACTAACTGTCTCATTAATTCATATTGATTACAAGTTTACCAATCACTGTTACATAAAGAGTTTAACGTCAAAAATATGACCGCTAGTAAAATAGTAAGCTTAATCAAAGAAGAATATGTTGCGCCGACCTCGCCTAGTAGAATAAAGTGTAAAGAACATTATGCGGTTGTTACTCTGAGGCTATCGTGATAAATAAATTGTAAGGACTAACCACCAAAGGCTGTATTTAAGTTTTATTTTCAATGTAGAAGCTACAGCGAACATTGTTTACACACTGTTTTTAATTTGTCTCAGTTTGTAAATTGTACACCACGGTTCCAAAGGGTAACAATTCAAAAATATGTTCTTGAGTAATTAAGAAGTAAATGACATAGTTGTTTTGCTCGTGTTGTATAAAGTTTTTTTTTTGTTATAATGATATGTAAAGCTATACGCAAGAAAGTGAATTAAAAATCATGGTTTTTTTGACACATGTTTTTTCGTTTTGTTTTTTAATAGAAAACAAGAATTTCCTAATGACACTCCATTCATTTTAAGCTGGTTTCGCTTTTCTCTCACTTATCTTAATTTCATTAAATTCGTAATAAACATGTCGCTCTTTGGGACTAAAGTTTTCATATGTATGGTATAAAAATACACATAATTACACGTCCTTACGGATCCATCAGATCCAATAACCTTTGCACTAGACGTCTTCAGCTCTAACACTAGGAGCAGGCTTAGGGACCCCGGTAACCGTACTCTTCGAACTGGACAAAGAGTTCGACGTGCAACCTAACCCATGAATCTTCTCAGCGGGTCGCGATTCCGATCCGGTAGTAGATTCATTCGCGAAGCAGCTGCTCTTGAGCTGTTAGGTCTCCTTCGGAGGAGCTCGGGCAGCTGTTAGCAAATCCCACCCCTTCTGGCTGAGCCTTTGCTCGCCCACCTGTCCTGGTGAAACTGGAAAGGCCTTCGGGCCACCAGTAATCCTTCAATCATAAAAAAAAACACATAACTAATTTGTTGTAGTTATAAATATTTTATGCACAAATTTTCGTTCTAGATTTATAAATAATAATTGCGTTACGTTCTTATGTTATCAACTTTGTTAGTCTGTTAGTGCTAATGGTAATTAATATACGAGGTAACGATTGTTCACAGATTATTACAGTGCGTAATTGGTAATTGCAAAGGAAATCAATCATAATCGCTATTTGAAACGCCATCATAAATAATAATATTATAATATTATAAAGAGGAAAGATTTGTTTGTTTGTTTGTTTCGAATAGGCTCCGAAACTACTGGACCGATTTGAAAAATTCTTTTTCCATTAGAAGCCGACATTGTCCCTGATGAACATAGGCTACTTTTTTTTAAAAAAAAATTATTTTATTTTTTTGGTTTCATGTGTGTTTTAATGTTTCCGAAGCGAAGCGAGGGCGGGTCGCTAGTCATAAATAATAAAGTTTTAGTCTAATTTATACTTTCTGTAGGAGTCGAGTTATTGTAACTCGATTTCAAAGAATGCCTTCTTCACGGTTTGTTATTTTGTCAGGCTCAACGTTTACTCTTACAGGGCTATGTTACTTTTCGTAAGTTCTCACTAACGAGTTGTCAGTATTTCACATGGTATTCAGAAAGCATACACACATACGTGCTTACTCATGAAAGCAATATTACTGTTATTACTTAATCAATTGATTTCAGTATAATTTTATTTTCTTGTTTAACTTTAAACTCAACATGACAGGAAATGAAGATCGTAGTATCTTGTAATAATTCTTGACACGATAACGTTTGAAAGAAAAAAACTCGTAACGTTTTTTAATATATTTTTATTGGCTTGATATATATAAAGTAAGGTAAGGTAAGGGAATAATTCGAATTTTCACCAATTTTAAAATGTCCCGAATAACTTCACACTTGTAAACAACAACCCATTAGAAAACAATAATATTAATTCTTGTATCTTAGCTTTATATTCTGATCACAATGACCAGGACCCACCTCCATCAAAATATACCTTAGTCTTTTAATTACAAGTCTGTACCTTCAGCCTTCAGTCTGCAGCCTCATAATTCCGTATTTAGAATTGCCTGCTTGGACTGCCAGCATCATACTAAATATTCGTCGTAGTATTCCTATAAAATGAATACATAGGACGGTAGCTTTCATAATGTTTACAAAACTCACGTTCGTTACGAGCTATTGTTATGCATCCATTGTTGGATACTACAATATACCTCTGATGAGACTTCTTGAAAACAGGGTTTTATGATACAAAGCTTACTGAAGTATTCAACTGCAGAAACATGATCGCAAATGCAAACAAAAGCTGTAACGAACACAGAATTCTTAAGGAGTTTTGTTCGAATTAGAAGATACCACCTCTGTCCGCGTATTATTTTATAAAATACTATAATACTATTTTAAATCTAAATAAAAAACAGCTAAAAACATTACTAAAGTTAATTATAAAATTTAATTAAATACAAAGCAAAAGCTTGGTTATCTATTGGGCCTTCTCTGATAGAGGACAGGTCAAGGTGCTATTCCACACGCTTGAATTAAGCTCATAAAAAAAATTATAATTGAAATCTGAAATTGATTTCGATAGATATTTTGGCGAAATTAGTTTCTCTAACTTGATCCTGAACAGTTTCAGTTTTACCTAAATCATTGATCATTTGTCATGCGATTCAATAGTGGACTATGTGAGAAGCAATATCTAATTCTGCATTTTATTTTTTAAGCAGGCAGAAATTCAGACACGTTTTTGTATGTTGCCCACAGAGAGGATTTCATATCTACCCTTAGCTCACAATATGCCTGACCACGAATAATTACGCAAAAGTATTAATGTTCATATCAATTCCACTCTACTCTATTGTAAGTGAAATGTGTAATTACGTTTTTCTACAGGTGACGATACAACTGAAGGATGTGAACGACATGGCTCCTGAATTTATAACACCGAATGTAACATCTATATCTGAAAACATTCCTCTTAATACAGTTGTCATGACCATTAAAGCGATTGATAAAGATGAAGGGAGAAATGGATACGTTGAATATTTCATGATGCCTAACCCAGAAATTAACGGATATTTCTCGTTGGGTAATGTAGATGGAATTATAAGAGCAACTGGAAAACTGGATAGAGAATTAAAATCAAATTACATAATTACCGTCACTGCAAAAGATAGAGGCGACCCTCCTAACGTTACTAAGATGGATATAAAAATTAGTATTATAGATGAAAACGACAATAGTCCAGTTTTTGATCCTAAGCAATACAGTGCATCAGTTCCGGAAAATGCTAGCATCGGAGCCAGCGTGCTTCAGGTAAATTGAAAATAACATTAATTTTTCCTTTTATTATTTACTAGCTGACCCGGCGGATTTCGTAGTGCCTCAATCGATAAATAAAAAACCTAAACTTTTGTATAAAATAAACTTAAAACAAACAAAAGGAATTTTGATATTTATCTACCTTTTAAACCTTTTCTGGACATCTACAAATAATTCAAGACCAAAATTAGCTAAATCGGTCCAGCTGTTCTCGAGTTTTAGCGTTACTAACGAACAGCAATTCATTTTTATATATATATAGATTAGTCTGTATTAACACTCTACTCCTTTCAGGTCTCAGCTACTGATGTTGATGAAGATGCTAATGGCAGAGTTCGGTATTCAATAGCTTCTGGTGATGAAAATAGAGATTTTAGTATCAGTGAAGATACCGGAATTGTTAGAGTGGCAAAAAATCTCAATTTCGAAAGAAAATCACGGTATCTTCTGTCTATTAAAGCAGAGGACTGCGCAAAAGATGATGTTAGGTTCGATACTGCAGAAATTGCCATCTCTATTCAAGATATTAATGATAACCCACCAACGTTTTTGGATTCACCGTATTTGGCATNAAATAGAGACTTTAGTATCAGTGAAGATACCGGAATTGTTAGAGTGGCAAAAAATCTCAATTTCGAAAGAAAATCACGGTATCTTCTGTCTATTAAAGCAGAGGACTGCGCAAAAGATGATGTTAGGTTCGATACTGCAGAAATTGCCATCTCTATTCAAGATATTAATGATAACCCACCAACGTTTTTGGATTCACCGTATTTGGCATACGTAATGGAAAATGTTATTCCACCTAATGGTGGTTTTATAATATCAATCCTTGCTTATGATGCTGATTCACCACCATTTAACAATCAAGTTCGTTATTTTATAAAAGAAGGAGATGCAGATGTTTTTAAAATTAATGCGTCTTCGGGACAAATATCACTTCTTAGGACCTTAGATCGCGAAGTACAAGATGAATATACCCTTGCACTGGTCGCCATGGATACTGGTAAGAATTAATAGAAAATATATGCTTAGTGTATAGTGATATAGCTTATTGAATTTCATGACAGGAGAAACGTAAGAACTATTACAATGGAGATATATTTTTTCAATATATTTTAAATAACTTTAAAACTGTTAAACAATGGGTAGGGCCTTTTTTTTTGTAAAATTTAACGCTAATTTATTATTTTCTTCATTTTCAGGATCGCCACCTCTTACAGGATCTGGTACTGTAAAAATAATTGTACAAGATGTAAACGATAATAATCCAGAGTTTGAAAGACAAAGTTACAAGACTAGTGTAAAAGAAAACTTACCTTCAGAAACAATGATTTTTCATGCAAAAGCTACCGATAAAGATACGGGGAATAATGCTAAGATAAGATACAGTGTACTTGGAGATAAATCAGAACGATTTAAAATAGACCCTAATACTGGTATGCTATATACTAATGAGACATTAGATCGGGAGGAATGGGATGTATATTACTTAATTTTAATGGCCCAGGATTCATCGACAACTGATCCTCGAACTGCAACTGCAAATTTGACGATTGTTGTTGAAGACGAAAATGACAATACACCGACGTTCCCACATCCCGTATATGAAACACAAATTTCTGAAAGGACTATGAAAGGAAATTTTGTCTTTGGAGTTAAAGCCACAGATAATGATATAGGATTGAGTAAAAAAATTGAATATGATTTAGAAGGAGAACACAAGCATTTGTTTACCATCAACAAAGAGACGGGTGTCATAAAAGCAAAAGAGAATCTTATTACTTATAAAGACAAAAGTATATCATCGTTCAATTTGGTAATCACTGCAAAAGATAGCGGAACACCACCAAAAGAAAGTTCAGCTGAATTGATACTTATTCTCAAATCCGTCAGAAACTTTCCAAAGTTCTCTGTGACTAACAAGCTTTCGTTTACGTTTTCCGAAGATACTCCAGAAGGTGTATTAGTCACAAGGCTATCAGCTACATCTCCAAAATCCGGTCCTGCTGGGCTATTACAATATGGAATAGCGGGAGGAAATATTGGTGATGCACTACGTGTAGATCAAATGAGTGGAGAAGTTTTTTTAACTGGAAAAGGTTTGGATTACGAAACAATGCCATTATATGAAGTATGGCTTGAAGCAAAAGATTCTGATAACCCTCCTTTGAAATCTTTTATCGAAGTTGAAATAAAAGTCACAGATGCCAATGACAATGCTCCCATAATAGAAAATTCTTTGTATAATGCTACAGTGTTGGAAGAAGAATCCCCTCCTCAGTTGGTGGCAGTAATTCATGCTTTTGATTACGATTCTAATGAAAATGGACGAATATCTTATAAATTAGTAAATGATTACGATGAAACATTTAGTATAGATTCTGAAACAGGTGAAATATATACAAATATGGCACTTGACCGTGAGTCTATACCATATTATGAAATAATTGTTGAAGCTGAAGATCATGGCCTTCCACAGTTAAGCGGTACATCAACAGTAATAATAACAGTTTTGGATAAAAATGACAACCCTCCTAGATTCACAAGGCTGTTTAGTGTTAATGTAACTGAAAATGCAGAAATCGGTTCCTTTGTAATAAGAGTGACCAGTTCTGATTTGGATACTGGGTCAAATGCAAATGCTACGTATAGTTTTGTTGAAAATATTGGAAATAAATTTATTATTGATCCAATCTCTGGAAATGTTACTGTGGCAGGTTCCTTAGATAGAGAAATACAGGACGAATATATTTTGAAAGTCGCTGCTATCGACGGAGCATGGCGATCTGAAACAGCCCTTACCATTACTATACAAGATCAAAATGATAACGCACCTGAATTTGAGTACTCCTATTATAGTTTTAATTTTCCTGAAATGCAATTTAAGAACAGTTTTGTTGGACAAGTAATCGCTACGGACAGAGACAAACAAGGTCCAAATTCGATAATATCATATTCGTTACAACAACCATCAGATTTGTTCTCAATAGATCCAGCGACTGGAGAGATTTTAAGTAAATTCACCATGAATTATAAAAGAACGTCCACAAATTCATCTCCGGAAAACACATATTCTGTCGTTGTTGTAGCTACAGATAATGGGAAACCTCCAATGTCATCAGAGTGCTTAGTGATCATAAACGTTGTCGATGCAAACAATAATGCACCCAAATTCAGGGATCATGAGAAACTAATACCTATTCCTAAAGAAGCCACTATTGGTGAAAAAATAATAAAAATGAAAGCAGAAGACAACATGGACTTTGGAATAAATGCTGAAGTTGAATATTACGTGTCTGGTGGTAATGGTTCGTCGTACTTGACTATTGACTCAAATAGTGGGTGGATTATCGTAAACAAACAATTTTATTATTTAGGGCAATACTATGAACTGAAAATAAAAGCTACAGATCGCGGTGTGCCGCCACAATCAGACGAAACATCAATCGTTTTTGTTGTGACCGGTGAAAATATGTACAGCCCAAAATTCACGGCTTTAAGCTATCAAGTTATAGTGCCTGAAAATGAACCTGTAGGTTCGTCAATTTTGACTATACAGGCTAGTGATGAAGATAATGGACCTAATGGAATTATTCGTTATTCCATTTCGTCCGGAAATGAAGGAAACGAATTTCAAATACATTCTATATCTGGTGCTATTAGCATAATGCGACCGCTGGATTTTGATACAATACAGGAATATCGACTCAATATCACAGCCAATGATCTTGGCTTTAAGTCAAAGAAAGCAACAGCGACATTGACTATTATTTTGACAGACATTAATGATAATGCACCTTTTTTTAATCAAACAACCTACGTCGCATTTTTGCCTGAAAACTCACCTTTAAACACGTTTATTTATAGAGTGACCGCTGTAGATATCGATTCACCAAAAAATGCAATAATCAAGTATTATTTAAACTCTAATATGCTATCATTATTTAACATTGATGAGAACACCGGAGAAATATATTCGAAAGAAGTTTTTGATTTTGAAGAAAAAAACCTGTATGATTTAACAGTGAGAGCTGAAAACCCCGATTCGTCAATGAAAAACACAACCAATATTATCATTCATATAACAGGCGTTAACGAATACTATCCAAAATTCAAACAACCAGTTTTTCATTTCGACGTATCAGAATCAGCCGAAGTTGGAACAAATGTTGGAGTCATACAAGCTACAGATCAGGATAGTGGTGATGATGGAATAATCTATTACTTATTTGTTGGTTCAAGTAATGATAAAGGTTTTGGAATCAATTCTCAAACTGGCGTTATTCGAGTGGCACGGTATTTGGACAGAGAAACTCAAAATAGAGTAGTATTAACAGTACTTGCAAAAAACTCTGGAGGTATTCGAGGTAACGACACTGATGAAGCACAAGTGATAATTTCAATCCAAGACGGTAATGATCCTCCAGAGTTTTTACGCCTTAATTATGAAGCTACAATATCTGAGGGAGCTTATATTGGCCACGAAATTATTCAGGTACAGGCTGTAGACAAAGATGTAAGACCACAAAATAATCAATTCAGCTACTCAATTATCGGCGGAAATATTGAACAAAGTTTCAAAATAGATCCACAGAATGGTAAAATAGAAGTAGCAAGGAAGTTAGATAGAGAGAAACTACCTGCATACTCATTAATAGTTGGTGCAATAGATACCGGCTCACCACCCCAAACAGGAACAGCGACAGTCAAAATAATGTTGACTGATATAAATGACAACGGTCCTATTTTCGACATCAATTCTTTTGAAGGATCAGTGTACGAGAATGAGCCACCTAACACCAGCATAACAACATTATCAGCGACAGACCCAGATTTGCCACCAAATGGTGCACCTTTTACATACTCCATTATAGGTGGGAAACATGAGAGCTTTATAAATGTAAATAAGCATACAGGCGTATTATCCACAGCCAGGAAAATCGACAGGGAAGCTACACCGATACTCGAAATAAGTATACAAATTGAAGATAGTGGAACACCTGTAATGCGATCTAAATATGATATATTAATAAAAGTTCTCGACCGAAATGATAATCCGCCGACTCCTCGATCGGTTCATGTTGTTGTATATGCATTTAATAACAAAGTGCCGAATGGAAAAATTGCTGACGTTAAACCTAATGATCCTGATATTATTGGTGACTATAAATGTAAGATTATTCGAGATTCTACTTCAGATAGAACACTTTCACTGTTGAATATCAGATCTGGATGTGACCTCTACACTAATACTATAAAACCTGGTCAAGGTTATTCTTTTTCAGTGCTGGGTAATGACGGTATTCACAAAGACGTCATATCCTCAGTAAGTGTCGAATACTTTTCTTTTGACAACACCACTGTGGAAGAATCGGTCACCATCAGAGTTATGAATATGACGGCAACATTTTTTTTAACACATTTCTATCGCAGTTTGTTGGAAATTCTTAACGCCAAGCTAGACAAAAATAAGGAAACCATTTTTTTATACGGCGTCAATGAAGTACCCAACTATTTAGACCTAACAGTAGCCTTGAAAGGAAACAACTCTATTTCTAAGAAAGAATCAACAGAACATTACTTAAAAAATAAAGAATTCGAAATCACTACATTATTAAAGCACGAAATTACTATCGGATATTATCCATGCTCGTCACATCGATGTCAAAACGGTGGCTTATGTACGAATTCCATTAAGATTTTAGAAGACACAAAAATTATAGATAGTTCAGCAATTATCTTATCTTCACCTTTCGTTAAACATGATTACGAATGTCATTGTGCTGAAGGATTTATGGGAAAGAATTGCGAAAAACGTCAAGATCCTTGTTCACCTAATCCTTGCCGCTATGGAGGACATTGTCGAAAACAAGGACATGATTTCTTATGTACTTGCCCTGTTCGCCGTGATGGGAAAACTTGCGAATTAGAAAAAAATGATGTGTGCAGTAGCAGTCCTTGTAAAAATGGAGGTTCTTGTAAAGAAAGTGCAGATGGTAGTTCATTCTTCTGTCTTTGTCGGCCCGGATATCGGGGTAATCATTGTGAAGCTCTGGTAGATTCATGTCGACCAAATCCATGCTTATATGGTGGAATATGTGTCAGCTTAAAACCTGGCTATAAATGTAGTTGTTCGGATGGACGTTACGGAACCCATTGTGAAAGCACAACATTTGGATTCGACGAACTATCATATATGCAGTTCCCGGCACTGGATGCATCGACCAATGACATCACGATAATTTTTGCAACAACGAAACCGGATGCATTACTTTTATACAACTTCGGCGCGCAAACTGGAGGCAGATCTGACTTCATAGCTATTGAACTACTTAATGGAAAACCTATTTTTTCTTTCGGGGGTGCAAGAACTTCAATAACATCTGTAGCCATATCGAATCCAAATAAAAATTTAGCGGACGGCAACTGGCATAAACTCACTGCAACAAGAAATGGAAGGGTCATATCTTTGAGTACAACATCTTGCACTGATCACGGAGATATTTGTATGGAATGCGAACCTGGAGACGACTCCTGTTACAATGATGACACCGGACAAGCCGGGTATGTTTAATAGTCTACGTGATCTATTTTCAAATGTAGAAACACTAGTACTTTTGAAATGACATTATTGTAAAATAAGCTTGCAAATTTTTTTATCTCTTTTTTTATTATTTACAGAACTTTGAACTTCAACAACGAACCACTTTTGATTGGAGGAATTCACAAAGCTGATCCTCTGTTAGAACGCCCAGGGCAAGTCCACTCTGATGACTTCGTAGGATGTATGCATAGCATAACCATAAATGGTCGTTTGCTAAATCTTTCAAATCCTTTAAATTCCCGAGGTGTTGAAGCAAATTGTGGTCGATCCGAAAAAGGAACATGTTATAAAAAAGCTATGTGTGGATTTGGAGAATGCATCGACCGGTGGAAATCCAATTTGTGTAAATGTGATGGTACTTTTATTGCACCTGATTGTTCAGCCGCCTTACAATCTATTTCAGTCGGAGAAACAGGGCTTATATCATTTGCTATATCAGAAAAACATCGGAGAATGCAGTTATTGGATACATTTTACAGCGGAAATACCATGTGGGAAAAACACGCTAATAAAGTTCTTAGTAAAATTAATACACGTACAAATAGTCCAGCCAAAATGTTGTCATTTCTTTTTCGGACTCACAGAAAAGATGGAATACTGTTTTACGCAGCCACTGAAAAGTATTTTACATTAATTGAATTACACGAAGGAAAAGTAAGTTATACTTCAAAACAGAATTCCGTGGTGAATATGACACAAAATGAACAGAATGATGTGTCTGATGGTACCTGGCATAATATAACCTTATTGTCATTTGGAAGGAGTATTCGATTGTTAGTAGACAATAATGATGTTGGGGAAGAGCTGGATGCTGCTGGTGTACACGATTTCTTAGATCCGTATCTCACTGTAATGTCCCTAGGAGGAGTAAAAGCTGAATTATTAATGACTTCGAGCCAAAACAAATTTGAAGGTTGCTTAGCCAACTTTTCTATTAATAATGAAATACAGCCGTTTGCTGGGAATGGAAGTATTTTTAAGGAAACCATTTTAAAAGGGAAACTTCTAAATGGTTGCCACAGTGCATTTGGTATTGGGGCAGCACAAAACCCAGATCCCCTGCGTATTGGTATTACACTTGTCATTGTGTTTTTCGTAATTTTACTTGTTGCTATTTCCGTGTCTATTATATTCTATCGTTTACGAAGGCAAAAAAAGGAAAAAGTTGGTGGCTCCACAGGGAAAATGAATGCCGTTCATTCGAAGCAAAATGGTGGAACATCCATGTCTAATGCACCAAACCTGATAGCTGGAACCAATGAAAGTTTGATGAATCGTGGCTTACACAACAATGACACTAGCCTAAACAGTTATATTTCTGAAAGCGTTGATATAACACGTAATGTCGGACATATTGTTGGTCCTGAACTTTTATCAAAAAAATATAAAGACAGAGAAATAATGAATATAGACCCACTCAGGCCGCAACGTCCCGACATCATTGAACGAGAAGTTGTTGGGAAAAGCCCAGCTTTAAGAGAAGATCATCATCCGCCTCCACCTCTTTCGACCAACACTTCACATCACCATGATCATCCAAGTGGAATGGACCTAAATTCAGAAATACCAGAACATTACGATTTAGAAAATGCAAGTTCAATAGCACCTTCTGATATAGATATTGTTTATCACTACAAAGGTTTTCGAGAAGCGGCTAATGTCCGAAAATATAAAGCAACTCCACCACCTTTAACCGGTTATCATCATAAACATCAAACTCCTCAACATCGTCACTCTCCTCATCACCCAGGTGGATACCCGTCCAGAGTACTACAGCAGGCTTCTCAGCCCCCACCCCAACCACGTCAACATCAAACAACGCCACTTGCACGACTATCACCAAGTAGTGAATTAAGCCAGCAGCCTCGTATATTGACCCTGCACGATATATCAGGAAAACCTTTGCAAAGCGCTCTACTTGCTACAACGTCCAGTTCTGGAGGTGTGGGCAAAGATGCTTTACATAGTAATAGTGAACGTAGCCTAAACAGCCCTGTGATGTCTCAGTTAAGTGGACAAAGCTCATCAGCTGGAAGAAAGACACCCAGTGCTACACCCCAAGTACCTCAAGTAGTGTCCGTAGGATCAGGGGCTGTCGGCTTAACTGCAGAAGAAATAGAAAGAATGAATGCGAGACAAAGGACGTCGAGCTTAGTGTCAACATTAGATGCAGTTTCTAGCTCCAGTGAAGCACAACGAGGTACTGGAGTAGGACATCACATGTCACATAGACATCATTCCCCTCAAGACGACAATAGAAGTTCAACAGGGTCCGATGATGAAAGCGGTAATGACAGTTTTACTTGCTCCGAAATCGAATATGATAACAACAGTATTAATGCTGAAAAACTTGACGACGTTAGGAGACCAAATGTGAGCAACGCAAATAACACAAAGAAATCAATTTTACCGCCACCATATGAAAGTTTTGACTCTTCATTTCGAGGCTCTTTAAGCACTCTAGTAGCTTCGGATGATGATCTTGTGCCGCATGTCAGTTCAACTTTATATCGACAAGCGAATGGTTCACCAGCCTCAGCCGCTCTCGGTTGGGATCATCTCTTTAACTGGAGACCCAATTTCGAAAGTATGATCGGGGTTTTTAAAGACATTGCTGAATTACCAGACGCTGTTAACGGGCGTATGTCATCTTCGTTAAGACTTCAGAACGGCACGCCAAAACCTTCTGAAGAATATGTTTAATATGATAATATAAGACTGTAAATAATACTTTGTTTTGAGTTTTGTAAAAACTGTTTCGTTGGGATCTTGTATCAAGATTTCGCGTTCCAAACCTCTTGCCATATATTGTTATTCTTTTTGTATAATAGTATGTAATCTTCTTGTGATGTATAGATTAATGTTTAAGCTATAAAACCTCACTGTAAATACATATACGTGTAGATATATTTTATAACGTTTAGGATATTTGCGTTTTGTACAGAAAATCTGCATTTGTTTTATATGAACAGAACAAAATAATTTAGACTCTGGATGTAGGCAATGTTCTCTATTATTTTACTGTAAATAAGACAAATACGCTTATAGTGTGAAATATTTATGTAAGTTTAAGTATTGTGATACATGTTTTCTGGAAGCTATTACTTTCAACTATGTAGTAATAAATAGTACATCCAGGGTTCTTTTTAATGACGATTGTATTGAGCCATATTATTAATTAATGAACAAAGTGCCAAATGCGTTTTCTGTTAAAAGAACCGACTGATTTATACAAATAAATAAAAAATGAATTATATTTATTCTGTGTTATTTCAAATATCCATTTATACCTATAATATTTAAAACGCTTTATATTTTTTTGAGTATGACCTAGTTTTGTCAAACAATACATTTGAGCAAATGAATAATGAACAATGTGTCAGGAAGCGTTCCAAGATTCCGTAAAGGCTAATTGTTGCTGCAAACATTCGTGCCCTTAATTCATTATCAGACGCGGTCTTGACTGTAATTATATGAAACAAGGGAACCACCTAAAGTACACGTAAGTCTGATAAGATGAAACGCTAACGATAATTTTAATGTCACCCGCGTAATTTGGAACAAAAAATCCTTTGAGTACTTTCGTTGTAAAAAAAATTGCATTTTATTTCTTCCCTTATTTGTTGTATTTGTAACATTTGAAGGAGCAACACGTTTTTATACAGAGTTTTTGTCAAGATTACCCAAGATTTTAGCTCAAGACATTTTACCGTGTATACCAATGGTTTTTCGAAAAAATATTTTGTATAGTTTTTTTTGTAGCCCATAGACATCTACTACGTAAATGCGCCATACACCTTGAGATATAAGTTCTAAGGTCTCAGTATAGTCACAACGGCTGCCCCATCCTTCAAACCGAAACGCATTACTGCTTCACGGCAGAAATAAGCGGGGCGGTGGTACCTACCCGTGCGGACTCACAAGAGGTCCTACCACCAGTAAGATAAAAAATTTACAAACATAACCGTCACGTCACACAGCGTTCCAATAATTTAAACTAATTGTTAATGGGCTGCTTACCTACCGTGAGTATTAGTGAACACACTTTTATAATTTCCACCTTGAAAACTCAATAGTTTTGTACTTTATGCTTCAGTTTAATTTACTTTATTAGGGTCATATATTCTGAAATTATACGGCAGAACAAAAAAAAAATTCAGCGCGCAGTCGTATAACGATAAAAAAGTGTGTCATAAAGTTAAAAATTCGTGATGGCATTATAACTGTATCATCCATTCTATTACTTCAGTTATAAATTTGCGTACCATTACGCAGTTAAGGTTATCTTTTTAAGTGAAGTGCTTATATATCATGAATTCGAATGTTACGTAGCGTTATTTTTCACTTAAGTCGATAAGCTGGAACAAAACAAAGCAGTAGTGAGATACGTTGCTGATAGATATTAAGAAACGCTGAATTTTCTATTCTTCTCTATGTTTGGAAACAGTTGATTTCAATGTACGGACGTTAACAGACTTAGGAGCAGCGCGGAGACGGAAGTATCGTGTAAATAGCTGTGATAGCTACAGTGGGTTTGAATTTTTTTCAGTCACTATAAATATTCATCTACAATGTTACGACGTCTATTATACTCTCATGGATTTTTTCTCTGTAAGTCTGCATTTGGCTATTGATTTTATTTTAATAAATTACCAAATAATGTATTACAGCTGTGAGTATGTACTGATAAATGATTTATGAAGTGTGCTCGGTGTTATGTTTTAAAAATTTATCGACATCGAAATTTATCTTTCGACTTATTCAATATATTATGTTTCTAAACGCACTCTACATTTTTACGGTAATTTAAAACGAAATCAATCTTGTTTTAAAATAAAATAAGTTTTTACACACCGATTTCATATAGGGTTTAAAGATATGCTAATAAAAATCAATATTTCCATTAACAGATCAAAATATCTCGGAATTTCTTTTCTAAAATAACAGACGTAACCGTGTTCTCGCGGATGCAAAAGTATTTTAAAATTATACAAATACACCTCATTTTTCTCAACGGGTTTGAGTTAATCTAATATATAAAATTCTCGTGTCACAATGTTCGTTCCCATACTCCTCCGAAACCGCTTGACCGATTCTCATGAAATTTTTTATGCATATTCAGTAAGCCTGAGAATCGGCTACTATCTATTTTTCATACCCCTAAGTGATTATGGTTGTCCACCCCTAACATTTTTTATTTTATTGGACTTTTTTTTGTTATAATAAGGTATTATGTGGTTGAATGAGGTTTTGTTATTTTTATTATATATTCCCTCATCGTTCACAGCACTACATAGCTCTTTCACTCATTTACCACATCCTTACACACTTAAAATAAGTTAGTTTTTTTCTACACTAGAAATTCCCTAGAAATCTTATATAAGGCAAAAAAATATTTGCCGGGTCAGCTAGTCATATTTATAATATATATCTCTGAAATATTATTGGTGGTGTGGCTTTGGCCTAGAATTGCACGATCCGATTTCTCTCTGTGGGTAAAGGCGCGGTTTTCGAGATTCGCTATAGAATGGGCAGTAGCGTTATTTGAACATTATACCAGTGTATCACCATTAATGATGCTAGAGCATATTGATAGCCCCAATATTTAAGTACCGCGATTCTGTCTATATGTGTTATTTTTGCCGCGAAGCAATCATGCGCTCTAGTTTGAGGGGTGGAGCGGCTACAATACAATTGAGACTTTGATTACGTTTATTAACATGGTTGTTTATTGGTTTTAAAGGCAAGAGGGCATATGACCCCTTTGATAGTAACTAGTCACCCAATGACATCAACAATACCAGGGGAACTGTCATACCGCTGTCTAAAATGGCGGTTTCCGAGTTGCTTATTTCCCTATATATAACAAAAATATAAGCACTCAAGTCTAACAATAGATCAATGCGGTCATCAAATACAGAACAAGCAATCAAATGAAATACCAAACACAGACTGAGATTAAGAAATAATATTTAGTATAACAATTTAATAATATATAATAATTAAAGCTACATAACGATATTTATTTCTGACATCGTACATTACCATTTAAATTGTTTTAGAAAAACTTAAAAAACATTAATTTCTCCACCTGGAACCTCTGGGTCTGCGGAGGGACCTCAGTTCCCTCTGTATTTTGTACCGTATGTTCCATGGGGAGTGCTCTGAGGAATTGTTCGAGATGATACCGTCATCTCGTTTTTACCATCGCACTGCCCGCCACCGGAGTAGAGTACATCCATACTACCCGGAGTCACTGCGGTCCTCCACAGTGCTTTTCCAGAGGTCTTTTTTGCCACGTACCATCCGGCTATGGAATGAGCTCCCCTCCACGATGTTTCCCGAGCGCTATGACATGTCCTTCTTCAAACGAGGCTTGTGGAGAGCATTAAACGGTGGGCAGCGGCTTGGCTCTGCCTCTGGCATTGCTGAAGTCCATGGGCGACGGTAACCACTCACCATCAGGTAGGCCGTGTGCTCGCCTACAAGGGCTATAAAAAAAAACCACACCAATGGGAAAAAAATGGGATGTGGAAAAACTTTGGTCTCTTTCTGAAGCAATACCTTTCTGATTTTTAAAACGGTTCGAAGTTTTTTTCTGAAGAAATTTTCCTTTTATTAAATACTGTTTTTCAGTAAATTCTTATCCAATTATTGGAACAAGAAAACAAGAATTATAATTAGTAAGGTCTTATCGTGACATTAAAATGTTAGGCAGTGTAAGGTAGGTCGGTAATTAAGGTATATAAGTTTCAACTTTTTGTTGTTTCACTCCTTGTTTATAACAATGTAAAATACATAGATTAAAACTGCAAGAGAGAGTACTCCTCTTGTAGTTTGTTACCGACAATTGTCAAAAAACAAACTCTTAAACTGTTTCTAAACATTTAGGTAAAACAAAACAAAACAAAATGATGAATCAGTACTTAGTATCTGTAATAGTTTCGAAATAACTCGGGTAAATAATAAAATACAACAATGATACTCGTATAAAAGTAATTTCAAAATTGTACACATTCAGGAGTGTTTTCATTATTTATAAAACCTTATGTTTATGTTAATGTGTATTCGTTTTGAAAAGGCCATGAATTAAAACATGATTGGAAAAATACAAAAACGCCTCACTTTAATTAGCACTTAAATAGAATTATGTAGTATTTAGTATTACTAATGATCATCAACGGGATATCCTTGATTTTGTGACGGGTGTTCACGAGCGGTCACGTCTGCCAGACTGTCGCAAATTCAAATTTCTAACAGACCAGATCACTTACTTCTCTATTTTTTACAGTCTGATAAGTTTATTTATTTCTTTAGTTCGAAAGGGATTGTGATAACCTGTCAAATATACGTTAGTATGCGAAGTATAGTTCAACAAATATAATTCAATTAAGACTCTAACTCAGTCTAAGTCGACCGAAAATCTATCAGATTGATTATTATACTAAAAAATGGATTGGTATTTAAAATCATAAACATTTACAGGTATAATAACAGCGTGCTTAAGTTGTGTTACGCCACCTTTGGAATGTCCAAATAAAAATATTACTTTCTGGTTGTACACTCGGTAAGTTAAATATTATTCGATTATTTTTCATTTTATTATTATTATTTTCGTTTTTATTTTGGCAAAGCGCATTCTGGGTGTGTGCGAGTATGTTCAATATTCTGCTTATTTATAATGCCAACAGATCAGCAGTTTGAAGATTGTTATAGACATATTTTAATAAAACTATGACATTAATTTCGAACAAAAATTTGAAAGTTTAAAATCTTTTTTATTTCCTTAAATTAGTTGTTATGATCTTAAGTGACGAATGGAGATATATAGGTAATCGAAAATGAATGCTACCAACTGTCCTGGTGTATAACATCGGACTCTATCGGATTATTCCCCTAACCGAGTTTCCAAAATTTCAGATTTCGACAAAAAAAACATGTGATTGCAGACACCTTTCGTATAATCCTTGCTTTTGGTTTGCTTGAGTCTTGTCTAAAATCACGCATTCTTATTCTCATATCTGCTGTGGCTGTAGTGCTAGAAATTCCTGTAACATTTTGTCGGTACACTTAACAGTAAATATTTGTTATAATTGCCCCATATGGGCAATAATGGGCCCAAAAATTACTTCTATCGGACATTGTTACCCACACAGCTATCGTAGGTATTTACTTTATTAGGTAGGCATATACCATGTACTTATGATATTCGCAGGTCTATGTATGGACATGCCCGTTGAGGCTGAAGTGAATTTCGCTCCAATATTACTTTCATACATGTGGCTAAAAACTTTAGATCTTGCACGGTCAACGTTGTACCTACGCCCGTCAGTCAATTCATATGAAAACTAATTGGTCATACGAAAACATTTAGCAACTGAAATAAGCCGTTATTTCTATATAAAAATATATTTTAGACAAGGGCTTTAAGTGTAAGGGATAAATTTTTCAACAATGATAAATGGTGCAGTAGCTCTGCTCCTTGAAATAAAAAGATAGCAAAGTTTAATTCTAGCATTACAAACGGTTTTGTAACTGAAACAAATTATATTTTTAGGGCCAACGAACACAGTCCTCATCAACTATTAGCCGATGACAACAATTCTATAACCGAAGCACCGTGGGTTACTGACGCTCCGATCAAGATACTGATCCACGGGTACACGGGTCATAGAGATTTCTCACCTAACACTGAAATTAGACCTGGTACTCCAAGTTTATTTGATTTCATATTCAGGAATAATCTAGACTGCATTCTTTTTCAGCAGAACTTTTACTTTTAGTATAAATGTTTCCCTTTGAATATCGGATTTCCAAATATCGTTTTATTTTGTTTTATTTGAATAAAAATTACTTTTGATAAAAGAAGACAATTTTCAATTTCAAAAACATATGTGACCTAATTAGATTTCTATGTCTAAACTCAGCAAAATATACTTCAATACACAGTTCCAACCTCCATTAACTTATTTCAAAGAATACTTAAATGTATAATAATAGAGTATTTTTATTTATCATACTTCTTTTGTTTCAGCCTACATGAAATGTTGCGATTACAATGTTATTAGTGTGGACTATAATAACATAGCATTGGAGCCTTGCTATTTGGAATCAGCTAGAAACACAGAGCTAGTTGGAAAATGTACCGCTCAACTTATAGATAATCTGATCAAAATACATGGTTTTAAGATGCAAAGATTTCACGTGATCGGATTCAGTCTTGGTGCTCAAACAGCCGGTTACATGGCAAATTACCTAATCAGTGGACGACTATCGAGAATTACCGGTACGTCAGAAACTTTGTTTTAGATTTTTGTGTCTGTTTGTTGAAATAACCGCTTTTTACTACATGCATATGAATATAATATACGGTACATACACCAAAATAACATTTTTTTCAATTGTTGTCTGTCTGTCGGCTTGTTCCGGCTAATCTCTGAAACGACTGGACCGATATTGACGAGACTGTCACTGATAGGTAGCTGATGATATAAGGAGTAACTTAGGCTACTTTTTTAAACTAGCTTCGCCCTGCGGCATCACCCGCGGTACGACAATAACCGCGAGTAGCATCGTGGGATCAATAATAATTATCATCAATATCAATAATAAAATTTAATGTTTCCGAAGCGAAACGAGGGCGGGTCGCTAGTAATAAATAAATCAGTAATGATCTTTTTTTGGCTTTCGTTGAATTCATGTGGTTCGGGATCAAGCGTTTTTAGCAATATATATTACGTATACGCTTAAATTTACTATTAGTTTAAATTTACTTGTTTTTGTCTAAATATAAAATCGTAACTTAGGTTCGTTGAATATATAACTAGCAAAACAAAAACAAATCTGACCTCTTTTTCTACTTTTGACGGTAACTCATGTTCTTTTTTTGGTTAGTTAGCTATTGACAAGCTTCGGTGTCATCGATAAAATTATCGGAACCAGATAGTTTTTTATTGAAGATATTTTAGTTTTAACGACTCATCTTAATTTGAAGATTTTTTTGTTTTAGCATTAGATCCTGCTATGCCCCTGTTTGTTACAACTGACAACAGTAGAAAGGTTGACATGACTGATGCAGATTTTGTAGACGTTCTCCATACGAATGCTTTAGAAAAAGGAAAATTAGAAGCCAGCGGTCATGTAGACTTTTACGCCAACGGTGGTCTCACTCAACCCGGCTGTAAAGCTTCTGAAGAACAAAGTAAACAACTAGACTCAAATATCCACAAAACTATACTTTATAACCTAGATTATTTTCATATGCTTCATATTTACATTAATTACATACTAGCTGATGTTGTCTTTCATATTAAATAATGTTCACCTTAAAATATTAGGTCAATATTGTATAATGACTTTTCATCCTTAAAAGTCCGAACCCATAAGTGTTTCGTGACAGATATCGGCAGAACCGTGGCGCGTAAGTACTTGTGCAGGTACATATTACTCCCTAAAATTGGTAATAGCGCCAATTCAATCTAATTCATTTGAACGTATAAATCTAAATCCTCAGATTTGTGTTCCGATCACATCGCTACGCTTGTTCATGACTTATTTATTTATTTGTCTATACAATCACAATATATCTGAGGATTTAGATTTATACGTTCAAATTAACGTTGAACGTATAAATCTATTCAAATAGTTGCCTCATCTGTGATTTATCAAAATACACAATACTGGTGGTAGGACCTCTTGAGAGTCCGCGCGGGTAGGTACCACCGCCCTGCTTATTTCTGCCGTGAAGCAGTAATGCGTTTCGGTTTGAAAGGTGGGGCAGCCGTTGTAACTATACTTGAGACCTTAGAACTTATATCTCAAGGTGGGTGGCGCATTACGTTGTAGATGTCTACGGGCTCCAGTAACCACTTAACACCAGGTGGGCTGTGAGCTCGTCCACCCATCTAAGCAATAAAAAAAAACTATCAATAATAATAGTCCGCATAACAGTTTTACGTAATTTCAATCTCGATGAAGCTTAAAATACAAAAATTTCCTTTCCAGCAAAATCCGGTTGCGACCACGCCAGGGCACCGATATACTACGCGGAGTCTATTATAACAGACGTTGGTTTTTACGCAACGAAATGTTTTTCTTGGATCACTTACATGATCGGCTGGTGTGAGCTAATCAATTCGAGTGATGAGATATTATTTGGCGAATATGTATCTTTGGAGTACGTATGAAATTTATTTTAACGTTTTTCTAGTTATGATCTTCAGACGAGCTCATGGCTCACCGTGTGCTAAGCGGTCACCGGAATCCTCAGGCACCATAACATAAAATCTTAATTGCAATGATACATAAGATGTTCTACCCGTTAAACTTGAAGGTCACTGCAGAAGTAAGGTTAAAGGTGGTAAGTAACAATCCGCGCAGGGTCATTGAAAACAATGCTTCCAGTAGCCAAGACTGGAAGAGATAGGGGATAGTTAGTTAAAGAGAAGACAAAGAGGAGTAGAGACTAGTAAAATTAGTTGAGGATACTCCTACTAGGTCTCTACAGAAAATCATATAAGATCTTCTGGCCTTATTCTAGTATTATTAGATTATTACTATTTTAGATAATTAAGCATTATTTGAAAATTAAACATATCCCCTTTCAGTTGTTAAATCTTATCGAATATTGATATATAAGATTATTTCCCTGCTAAAGTTTGTTAAGAATACATATTACTTCTTTAATGATCTAAGTGAATACAATAACGAATATCTACATAAGTCCCAATAAAAAGTTCGATTGTGAATGAAAACTAAATAATATGTAACCATATTATTAGAGATTTAAATATACATATGTACCGTAGCGCTTCCACACTTTCACCGAGAGCATTTTCCTCAACTGTAAAATATGCTTCCTGACTTGCTTATCATCTAATATTTTGTTATAAAATAGTGAACTTTTTTTTTAGCTCACGTGGTGTTAAGTGGTTACTGGAGCCCTTAGACATCTTTATCATAAATGCACCACCAACTTGAGCTATAAGTTCTAAGGCCTCAAGTGCGGTTACAACGGCTGCCCCACCCTTCAAACCGAAACGCATTACCGCTGCACGGCAGAAACAGGCAGGATGGTAGTACCTACCCACGCGGATTCATAAGAGGTTCTACCACCAGTAATTTGTCTCCATTTGCTGCTGTCTCGCGCCAATTCAATAGGGCGTTGTAGTTTCTCATGTTGTCTCTACAACACTTGTACAACATCATGTTGGAATATGGTTTGGCAATGGAATATCGAATATCGAAAAACTATACCTACTGGCTCACAAAATAAAAGATGCTTTACATCAAATCGCATGACCAACAAATTTGTTTTCTGAATGTACAAATAAATCAATTAATAATCGTTTACTAGTTTAATAAAGAAATAAACATTTAATCCAAACGTCAAATCAGAACACTTATTTATGAGATTTTATTTTTATTTAGTTTTTTATACGTGAAATACACCTACATTTTATGTACTATACAAATTTGGTGTTCACGAAAAATAAAAGGAAAATAAAGCGTAAAATATTTCTGATATCTTATACCAGCATCGGTAAACATACATAAGTAATGTATTTATGTACAATAAAATAGAAAAATCCGTATATCGTTCGACTTACAATTCAAAAATATTAGAAATGTTACAGACAAAAAAAAGCGCGAACAAAAACCTTCAGTTTCAGTCACACCGCAATCTGTTCCTTGTTTATTTGTAACTAAAATTTAATTTTCTTAAAATTGTTACATTTACAATAAATAACGTATGTCCGTAACGACCGTTGTCGTACTAAAAGTTTTATGTCGATTCTACTTCTAAAGTTCAATGAACTATGCCGAAGGCTGTTACAAAATTGTCCGTGAACTTGGCATCAATCTGGGACTGTAGACAGCTAGATAAGTAACGATGTTTTTTCACAAAAAATCAAACTTCACATTGTACTGGTAGAAAGTAGTTCAATTTATAATACTTTCGGTTTAAAATTTTTATCTATAAAAAGACGAGAAATTTAAATATTGTTCATATACTTGGAAAATAGCTAAAAGCAGAGGGCTCTGAATTCTTTTCAACGTCTACGCTAGGAAAAAATATATATTTAGAGTTGAGCCAAACAAATATAATTGTTGCGTTCATAGATATTGGGAGTATTGTTTTTCTTTCCAATAAATACGAAGGAAACCAGTATATCCAAACACCACCCAAAAAAATAATTATGTTCTTCCGAACGAGCTAACCTAAAATCGATACGTGGCCAGTTTTTATGCTGTAGAAGTGGGAGGGGAAAGGTATACCAGCAAAATATCTCTATAAAAGATCTTGGCTTGTCAAGAACCTCCGTAAATGTTATATTTCAATGAGCATCTAAAGCCACACTAGTAGATTCCTATCAAATTTGGTGAGACAGGGAGAGGAATACGCAGAGTGAAGGTAAACGTAATGCAAATTGATAGCAAACCCTTAAACCCATATCAGGGCCGCAGAAGTCTTCTGGCATTCTCCAAATTCTTCTCTCAGCAACACGGTGGACCTGGCACGTGCACGGTGAATAAACGAATTGCTAAGATATTCGTCTCACTTTAATTGAACCCCGAATTCTTATCAAAAATACCAGGAGTAATGGGTACGGTACGAGTCCGCACTAGCCGATACTATCGTTCAGCTTAGATGTGCCTTGAACTAATTGCGCTTTCTGGCCTTAAGGCCAGATTAAGACAGGATTGCTTTTTCTCAATCCACCTAAGAGTTTGACCACCGTCAAGAGATTGCACTCAGTACTTTTCTGTGGGCAGTACAATCGTTTGCTCGTCACACTTCAATGTTGTTTTTTATATACTCTTGGCGCTCAAGGTCTTATCCTTTTTGACATTAATTAAATCAATGATTAATAAATTGCAACGAACTATCAATATTAATATTTATTATCTAAAGTATTTTTTTCAGAGTCACCGGTTTTTATTTCTTCCCGACAAATTTTGAATCTCCATTCGCCAAAGGTTTGAACCACAGGAACACAAGAGATTTATTAAGTCAAGAATTTAATAAATATGATAATGGAATTTGAAAATAGTCTTTTGATTTTTCTATTTCATTTAAGGTCATTTATAAACGTATGTCCTAAGTATTCATGTACTTATTCTATATCTAACTTTCCATGCTATGATTTGGTTTGGCTTATTGGTTTACGACTGGCTATCCAACTAGCCGACATTAAAAAGGATTGGTTTGAAGGTTGGACTGTAATTATACAAATTCTGATTAACGTCGCGTCTCTGGTAACTAAATACTTGATTTCGCTATGTAGAGTTTTAATTGTCATTTAAATACTTGTCATTTTACTCTAGCTAGATAAAGCGAGTTTGTGTTTCCTTTTTAATAAACATGATGTCCTTCCTGATGCAATTTATCTTTGGTTTCCGCATCGACATTCAACTTTCGAATATTTACTGTAACAAAAAATATATCTAATTTGCCTTACATTATGATTGATAATTAAATATTGGAGTGGAGAAAAGTCGAGCATACATCCCGCGCATAATGAAAAAGCAAACGTCGTGAATTTAATGAAGAGAATTATGTATAAACTAGTGGTCCCGCAGTAGTCGAAATTCGACTATAATTAATTGAAATTATAAGTTTCAACATTATTATGGTCCTATTGTTACAGATTTCGCCAAGACTACACTATAGACAAATTCTCGTACTATTAAAGATAAACAATACTAACCTATTCTCAATTTGACTACAGACTAAGCAATAACAAAAGTTTGACAATAAAGAAAGAGTTTATGTGTGTATGTCAAATACAAGGTAGTGTGTGTAATGTTTTCTTTATTGATTTAATGTATCTTTTATGCATTATTAAAAAAAATAGTATTGAAAAAGGGACACACAGTTTTTGCTTCACGTATTAATATGTATAAATAATTATTTTTACAGTATTTAAAACAAAACTATATTAAGCTAATTATGATTATTTGGGTTATTTGGGTTACTACATTTATTTGGGTACTTACCGCGGTTTTTAATGTATGTTCTCGATTTTAAATTACCGTTCTAGGCAGAGGGTAGAAAACAGATAAATCTAATATTCTTAGAACCGTGGCGAGAACCTTCCTAATAAAAGTTTTTAAACCTACGAAATCAAAAACGTAAATTGTCGGAAATAACGATTTGTCATAAACGGCATGTACACATATTCAATTGACGTCCGACAAAAACGCATATGGCCTTTCTCAATATCCTTCATTTGATTTGTAGAATTACGTACGTTGGAGGTCCATACATCCGCGAATTGAGTAATAAATACTATTGAGCAATCTATAGTAATTATAAATGAGTTTCTGACTCTTTGTTTGGTTGTTTTAATTACTTTAGGATATTAAATACGTGTTTCCGATGCTAAATGATAGAATGTGAAAGTTGCATTTTTTGTAAGTTCTGTCCACTGGATTATGTTCAAGAGATCGAAGATGTTGTTTATGCAATATTATTATGCAGCCGGGGACTCACAGACTTCGCAACGTGAATGCCATCACCACCCATTTTGAAACAAGAGGTCTGCGTTTTAGGTGTAATATGCCACGGCCGCTCCCTTTGTACCGGTGTNTGCTAAATGATAGAATGTGAAAGTTGCATTTTTTGTAAGTTCTGTCCACTGGATTATGTTCAAGAGATCGAAGATGTTGTTTATGCAATATTATTATGCAGCCGGGGACTCACAGACTTCGCAACGTGAATGCCATCACCACCCATTTTGAAACAAGAGGTCTGCGTTTTAGGTGTAATATGCCACGGCCGCTCCCTTTGTACCGGTGTCAACTCAGTGGATATTTTTGTAGATATTGTGATTTTAGCCTTGTATAAATGAAAAATTAGCTGTATTTATTGCCATATTCCTAATGCAATAGAGAAGTTTTCTGTGTTCAGAATATTTGTAGCATAAAACTGTTTTGTAAGATTTTAAGATTTATTGTCATTTTATTTTAACATTGCTATACTACTAGAGTTTACTAGAAAATACTTTTCTCACTACTGTCCGAAGAAAGCTCTTGGTACTGAGCGGTTATCACACTTATGCAGGAGAACAGCTTTGAGGTGGCCAATTTTGAGCAATTCATTCTCACAAAATAACTGCTGTTCTATATTTGGGAAACGACTATAATAGGTTTAAATCCACCAGGTGGGTATTTTCTGTAATACGAATGTTGTTCTTTGAAGCTTGTATATATTATGTCATATTTTCAAGAATGGTCTATCCTAAGATATCCAATGTTGCTCGAAATCAGCGAGGGGTAGAAACAGAACTTCAATGATGCTTCAGAGCCAAGAGTCATTTAGTGCAGAGTTAAGTAGGAAAGAAATTTCCATTCATCTGTCCGTAGTGTCAAGTTAAGTTTTGCGACACTATCCACAGTAATAGGTGGTAGGACCTCTTGTGAGTCCGCGCGGGTAGATACCACCACCCTACCTATTTCTGCCGTGAAGCAGTAATGCGTTTCGGCTTAAAGGGTGGAACAGCCTTTGTAACTATACTTGAGACCTTAGAATTTTTATCTCAAGGTGGATGGTGCATTTACGTCGTAGATGTCTATGGGATCCAGTAACCACTTAGCACCAGGGCTCGTACACCCATCTAAGCAATAAAAACATTAAAAAATATTATAGTCATACCCCAAGTAACAAAAAATAATATGTGAAACGGGACGACGCTTAAAGCGGATATGCGGCACGTTCTTGAATACTAATTACCTACTTTAAGTGGCCGTGTGTTGCAACATTCTGCCGGAGCTGTGTAGTGACCAAATTCACGTGTCTTTTTCGTTAGTGGGGAAGCCTGTACGAGCCTAGGGTGGGCATAATGCTACCACCACTTTCGCTGTCAGTGTAACTTCGATGCACGCACGCGTCATACGACACAGGGTTCCGCAGATAAATAAAAATATAATCGATGCAGTTTTAAAAAATATATCATAAATATGTGAACCGTTGACTGAGTCTGTGTTTTTAATGTCCAACTTCAAGTTCAGTTCATTGGAATAATTTTATCTAATGACTTTTTAATTAAAATTTATACAACAAAATGTTGACTAGTGCAAAGTGCTTTATTTTAATTGGAATTGCTATATTGCGAGTCTCTGGTGAGTATTATTACGAGACCTTCTATAAACCTTGGGCTCGAAAACCTTTTAGTGTTTTTTTAACGTTTTGCGAAAATATTAATAGGGGTTTTTTTTATGATGACGACCTTAATTAATTTTTTTAAATTACATATTGAATAATTGTTCATACATTTTAAGCTTTAGATACAGTTTTCGGCGATGATTCTAGTAAATGTTCAACATAACGAATACCTACGTAAATGTCTTCGTAAAGGCACACAATGAACACAATAATAAATTCAAATAAAATAATTATTGACTCGTAATGTTTTTTTTTTTTAAATTAAATATCTGCCTTTCTCCGTACCCCTACCGTATTATGAGCCGCTTTTGAGGTCCTTGGGAATAATGTTTCCCCTGACGCACTCATCTAATTCGCGTCGTATTTACTACATAATAAATATCCTTTCCAGGTATATATATTCCGCGACATCTTTAAAATTATTGTTATCGTCTCCATTATTCGTCTGTAGTAGGAATAGTAACATCATAAACTTATTTTACTATCTAACATTTTGTCAATACTAGTTTTCAATACTAATGATAAGGTAAGGCATATTGTGAGCTGCATAGTTAGGTAGAACCACTCTGCTTTTCAACGGCTATGCAGTTCCGCATTCTGGTTTGAAGAGTAGGATATCTATTGTTTAGCTTAAGATAGTATCACTATTAAGTAGGTGGTATCAGTGATATTTACAGGCTTAATATCTAATAGTTCTCATCTAGTGAACTGTGAACTCGTTTGGCCTCTGAGTAATAGTAAAATGGCTTTTTAAGTCTCCACGGGAATACGACTTCATGCCTATTTGTGCAGAGAAATAGTTATAGGTTTTTGGTAAAGAGACTGCAATTACAATTAAAACGATACTGCGACCTCATGCCCCATTCATGATAATGAGACGGCAAACCGATCCTGAAAGCCGTTCGATGCCAAGAGATCCGTAAGCCGATCCATACATTTAAAATAAGAAGAAAAAAAATTGGGTTGAGTGTCATCTTACTCATAAAAAATGCAACAAACAGAAACCGGTCTGACGTACAATGTCGTAACCGCGTTTGTTCTCACTTGTGTTTGCGCTAACTTCCACTTCCTTATTGTTACACGGTTCGCGTGTTGTGGACTTTATTGTTTATTTAATATTTGGCGTCGAGAATTCTCTTTAAATATTATTTCGGAACCATATTTCAAAACGAATTAGCTATTGTTTCGAAATTAAATTATACAAAACTTATACCTTTAAGTTATCGCAAGTTAATTTTACAAAACGAATAATTTTTATTTTCTGTTTCATTAATTATTTTACTTTATTTTACGTGCACAAATTAGTATTTACCAAGTATTTATAATATTTTACGTATGTTAAAAATGTACCAATTAAACAAGGTTAATTAATAATGATTGTGTAGATAACTAACATTTCCTTTTGAACGTGTTATACCTTATTTTATTATACGTTGAATTTTATTATTTTAGCTGGGTAGATAAGCTTACCTGGTTTTAAGCGGTTTCATAGACATACACACATAGGTAGATATACAATTTTTTTGCTTTATGATATTGCGATTATATACAAGATCTTACTGGTGGTAGGACCTCTTGTGAATCCTCGCCGGTAAGTACCACCGCCCTGCCTATTTCTGCCGTGAAGCAATAATGCATTTCGGTTTGAAGAGTAGGGCAGCCATTGTAACCATACTGAGATCTTAGAACTTATATATATATCTCAAGGTGGGTAGCGCATTTACGTTGTAGATATCTATGGGCTCCAGTAACCACTTAAGACCAGGTGGGCTGTGAGCTCGTCCACCCATCTAAGCAATAAAAAAAAAGTCATAGACATACACACTTAGGTAGATATAGGTACTAATTTTTTTGCTTACTGATTTTACGATTATATACAAGAAATATCATCAAATTTTGAAACGATGTTACATTTAACTAGGTGCTCTTAAGTCAGAGAGCGCTCACCGTTCGTCACTTCCGAACTGCTTGGCCGAGATTTGTATTGCATAACACCGTCTCATTCACAGTGCTCGTAGTGTATTTAACCTACTCACAAACTTCGCACGTTTTTATTTTATTTATTTTTATATCATAGATGGGTGGACGAGCTCACAGCCCACCTGGTATTAAGTAGTTATTGGAGCCCATAGACATCCATAACGTAAATGCCCCACCCTTCAACCCGAAACTCATTACTGCTTCACGGCAGAAATAGGCAGGGTGGTGGTACCCATCTGCGCGGACTCAGAAGAGGTCCTACCACTAGTAAAGTGTCTAAGGTAGTGAGCAAACACAACCGGTGGCATACTGAAAAATAGTGTTTAATAGTATTATTATTTTAGGGTTTTTCTGGTTAGACTACAAAATGATTGCACTTTAGCACTACGACTGTCTCCTAGAAATCGTTATGCGAAACTTTGGAAATCATGAACGTCAATAAATCATATAGGTAGCATTATCATCGGTTTTCATGAGTTTTAGACATTGAATTAAATTTTACTAGTGGTCCCAGTGTAGTCGAAATTCGACTATAATTAATTGAAATTATAAGTTTGGACATTATTACGGTTCTATTATATTTCTATTATACTTCTATAATCACAGATTTCACCAAGACTACCCCATGGACAAATAATATCAAAGACAAACAATATTATTCTATTCTCAATTTGACCACAGACTTTCAAAATAAACACAGTATATGTGTGTATATACCTATGTGTTGTGTCAAATACATGTTAGTGTAAGTAATGTTTTTTTTATTGATTTATTAATGCATAATTTTAAAAAATATTAGCATTCGGCACTCCTCTATATTCTCTATAAGTGTGGGAAATTTCATACTCCTCCGTCTGCGCAATTTTCGTAAAAAGGGGTAGAAAGTGTTTGCTTCACGTATTAATATATAGATTTCCTTTAATTTTATAACAACGTAAAATTATTTATAACAGTGGCTAAATCATGTTTGAGTTTTAAAATTTTTAGTGACAATATTTACCAGAAAACTTTTGACGGAGACAACGGCATCTTAGCATTACTAGCCTTGACGACTAGATTGCGTCAGCAGAAATTTGTACAATCTTCTTTAAAGGAATCTCTCTTGCAATTGCCTTTACATACATTTCAGTGTAAGTTGATGTTATGCAATACGTTTAATATTGACAGTTCACTTGATTTTTTTTATAACATTGTGGAATTGATAAATTTGATACAGCCAAAGCCAAAGTTATGGTTTCATTTTTAATTTTACACAACATAGATTTATATTTGTATAGATATTTGAAATAAATTATTATTAAATAATAATATAAAAAATTTTTGGCTGTCATATCTATCAGACTATCGAGGTTGCAGTGATTTTTTTATTTAATGTCGATATCTCAGTTTAATGTTTGACGTATACGCTTATCTATATATATATTTAAAAATGAATTGCTGTTCGTTAGTCTCGCTAAAATTCGAGAACGGCTGGACCGATTTGGCTAATTTTGGTCTTGAATTATTTGCCGAAGTCCAGAGAAGGTTTAAAAGGTATCAATGTAAAACATGAAAATGCCCGGAATTAAATAAAAATAACAATTTTGTTTTTTCTTTGTTGTGTATGATTTAAGTTTATTTTATACAAAAGTTTAGGTCTTTTATTTATCGATTGAGGCACTACGAAGTCTGTCGGGTCAGCTAGTTTATAATAATTATTGCCGTATCGATTACTGATTAAAATCTCATTAGGCAATTACGTTCAACTAGAAGAATCTTTGAATCGACTTATTAAAATATGAAAAGGTCATAAAGAACATGAAGCAATTTAAATTCCAAAACGCAACACAGCCTTCGTTTACAAAACGTGAACTTACAACATTTCATTTGTCGTTCATCAAAACGACAAGAGCTGTAAATTGAGAAATAATTTCGTAAACGATATTGCTAGCTTTGACTGGTGGTGCAGTAATTAGCGCCTCTGCTTGTTGCGCCAAGGGTCGCGGGTTCGATTTCCACATCGGACATAGAATCGTGTGGTGAATAGATTTGTCTGTCTGGGTGTTTATTATCTATACATGTATTTTTTTTTTTAGGTGGGTAGACGAGCTCACAGCCCACCTGGTGCTAAGTGGTTACTGGAGGCCATAGACATCTACAACGTAAATGCGCCACCTACCTTGAGATATAAGTTCTTAGGTCTCACGTATAGTTACAACGGCTGCCCAACCCTTCAAACCGAAACGCATTACTGCTTCACGGCAGAAATAAGCGGGGTGATGGTACCTACCCGCGCGGACTCACAAGAGCTCTTACCACCAGTAATTACGCAAATTATAATTTTGCAGGTTTCATTTTTATTACACGATGTTATTCCTTCCCCGTGGAAATCAATCGTGAACATTTGTTGAGTACGTTGAGTATATATGTATATATTTAAACGTATATAAGTATCTATGTCAGTCTCTGGTACCTATAACACAGGGAATCATTAGTTAGGGCTGGACGACCGTGCGTGATTTGTTCCTGGTTATTATTATTATGTTTGTAGTATGTTTGATGTCATAATCAGGTATCCGACCTTTAACTGTATGTATTTGTTTTTATGAATTTAGTGTAGTTTGAGTTTCGAACGTTATTTTGATTGATTTAAGTGATTCACATCATACTAAATACGGTAGCATGTCATTTAAGATATAGTGACCTTGAACGCGGCCCCGCCTATTTCTGCCGTAACTCATTCATGGATTCGGCTTTAAAAAGATTTTACTTTAAAGCTTTAAAACGCTCTCATTTACGGCGGCGTGTGCTTTTTATTTTTTTTCATATATGCAATTACAAATTGTAATCTATAGACGATAAAAAAAAGAATACAATAACGAATACTGTTATTATTTTTAAGCTATTGCTTAGCTTTTATCGCGGGCTTTGAGCGTGGCGACCGAATCAAGAAATTCCGTAACGAAAATAAAACCTAACACCCCCACTCCACCTACCATGTAGCTCGTGTTCAACACATTCACAATGCTAAAAATTCTATGCAATACCTTTACCGCAACAGTCCCCGAGTGCCATTAGTTTTTTTATTATTATTATTATTATTATGATTTTTGTATTATATTTATGTATTAACACTAGACTCATCGGTATTAATTTCGGGTCGATATTCAAATTAAAAGCATAGGGTCAAATTCTGTTGAGCGCGCATAATGTCTTAACTCGATAGGTTACAGTGTTGTTACAATACAATGCAACACTTTCACTGTTCACTGGATTCACAATACTTTCCATGAATGCTTGACGCCAAGACGTAATTTGGTTCGGAGTTATTATATAATTTCGAACAAGTCTACCTTGAGTTATAGCTGGGAACGAGATGACCGCGTCCACGTTGTTATATAACTCTTACCCCCAGCCATATACAACCAAAAGCAGGCAATAAGAGTTTTTTTGTTTATATTTTTTTTTTTCGGTTAAGTTATATAGGTTGGAATTTTCCAATTCTTAAAAAAGGTTTTAGTGTTTCTGTTCCTAGAATTAAGACAATCGAAACGACCCTTATATTAGGGTCTGTTTATAACCAAACTAGTTTATCAGACGTAGATTTCGAAATGAGGAAGATAAAGATATTTAAAGTACTCCTACGAGAGAAAGAGACAAGAATATAATACTTCTAAAGGTTAATCCTCTGAATGAACTGCTCACAATAAAAATATAATGTGCATTTTTGGAAATTTCTAGATAATTTCCTGTCGAATTTCCAAATTCACTCCAAGGTTGCGTGGAACAAACCGATTTATTCGGACATTCATACACACCGCCAAAAAAATAAAAAAGTTACAGCGTTCTTGTTCAACATACATTTGAACAAAAAAATTATAACCAATAATCTATACTTATCTATACTAATATTATAAAGCAGAAGAGTTTGTTTGTTTGAACGCGCTAATCTCAGGAACTATTGGTCCGATTTGAAAAATTCTTTCAGTGTTAGATAAGCCATTTATTGAGAAAGGCTATATATAAGCTATATAACATCACGGTTAGATCAATATAAGTGGAGCAGCAATAAATAATGTTTCAAAATAGGGGTTTAAATAGCTCCTTAACATTCTATAATTCAAAAATATTTTCACTTTCTACGTAAATGAAGTGGGGGGTAAAATTTAGCGTTATGCCAAAGTAACTATTCCATGCGGACGGAGTCGCGGGCAAAAGCTAGTGTTAAATAAAAAATAAAACAGTATTAATAAAACTTCGAAGTAGTTATTATGCAAGCCTTCATTGAAGTTAAATTTGGAGTTGAACTCAAAACATACATATGTACATCCGCGACGATACTCCTCTTTTTTTCCTATCTATTCTGATAGCCTTGAGAAGCTATTTCAGATTTTCCTTGACGTATAGGTGAGCTCATGGGGCTCAAACCGGAATGTTGCCAACACTGGCCCTAGCAAGAGTAGTGCTTCGCAGAATCTACCACCGGATCGGAAACGCGACCCACTGAGAAGATCCGGCGAGAAACGCAGTGGGCTGTGTCTATGGGTTAATTTACTCGTCTAGCCCTTCGTCGCAAGCGACGGGTTCGACGAGGACAGTGACCGGTGCTTGAGGTACCTAAAAGCACCGTTAACGGATCGGGAGGATCCGTAATGACGTGTTTAAGGCGACGTCGACTATTTACCATTCGATTCACAGGATCGGATATGTAACTCCTCCTGATTTCCATGTTAAGTACTAGTAACTCCGCCCCTTTTTACCGCGAAACAATCTTATGGTACCATGAGTAAGTCGCTGTATCGACACAGACTAGAAGTCGATTTGACACCTCAAGGTTGGCATAAGCATTTACGATCCATTCGATCTAGTCACCGCTTAACATATTGTGAGCTCGGTTGTCAATTTATCAAAACAGAAAAACCGATAATTCCAAATATAAAACTAATAAGTCAACAACAAATGTGAACCGACCGCATTCCTACTAAATAGCTGCCTCTATGTTTCGTAATAAATTGAGTAATAATTGCGATGATAACGATCAACAAAAAGTTTTGTAACAAAACTGCGGATTCAAACGAGCTATTTCTTTTATAATGGGTGTGTAGTGATGGCTTCCCAAAAACGAACAACCTGTTTTCGTTTCTAGGGTGTAAAAAAAAGCGTTCGATTTTTTAACCGAATTAAAAAAAAACGGAATAGTTCTCAATTCGACTGTTTTTTTATGTGTACTCAGAATTTTTTCTAGGAATTTTGATGATTTTATTTTATTTGAAAGTTGGTGTTTCCGATGTTATTATATAGATATTATTTTAATTGTACCTACACAGACAAAAATACATTTATTTAGATGTGTACATAATAAAACAGAATAGACGAAAGAGAGTTTAACTCATCGATAAGATTTTTTCTTGCATATTACAAATTTGGAAATACTATTGGCATTGCTGACCTTTTCATATCAGATGGCCGTGAGCGTGGTAGTCCTATAAAAACGTTACGTCGGTTTCCGGGAGTCGTATATATAATTAAAACTACTATTACGGTTTAATATAGCTTTTTTATTGTAATTATAATATTTCAGACGTTTTGGGCCACATTTGGAATATTGTATTTCAGCGCAATAAATATCATTACAACTATTTGAAATTGAACATACTATTAATACAAGTATTATGTCATGAACCGCAGTGACCCCTTTCCATCAGGCCATTCATGTAGAACATCATTAATATTATCACGTTTGTTTCCTAACAAACTATTCTCACAAAATTTTTTCAACTTCTCCCCATAACTCAGAAAATATAGAATCTTATAACTCTATTCTGAGAATTAGTGATAGGACATTTTTTGAGTCCGCAGGACGGCCACTCTTCTAGCTAATTCAATCAAAACAATCTCTGGCTACCGCTAAACATTAAATTATCGGTCCGCGTCTAATCATTTAAGCTAAACAAAACATGTTTAAATTAAGTTAAAACTGTTATATAGTAAGGAAAAATGTTAAGTAACACTTTTTTCCCTATTTATTCGCTAAGGGGCTATTCCAGCTAAGTTAGGACGGGTAGATGAGCTCACGGGCTCAATCGGAGAGAATTTGCTAACACTAGCCCTAGCAAGAGAATAAACCATCGGATCAGGATCGTGAGCCACTAAGAAGATCCGACGAGAAAATCAGTGGGCTGTGTTTATGGGTTAGTTCGCTTGTCGAACTCAGCGTCCTAATTGGACGGTGACCGGTGAAATAACACTCCTGTTTGAGATGACAACATTTGAAACTTATGACAAAACAATTACGTGACTTAACGCCAATTGTTTCTGACAAGTGTAGTAAACTTGATGTCATTGCTCAGTTCGCCTGCACGTTTGGGTAATGACTTCTAATTGTCTTTACTAATCAGACCGCAAAATGCGCTGGATTGTTTTAAGTATAGCAAGTTTGCTTGCTGCAGGTTTCGTGAATCACAATTTCACAAGATTATGGTTTTTTTATTTATTGAAACGAAGTTCCTTATGGGACGATGCGGAGGGGTACCCTAACCGGGAAAAAACGTCCGTAACGTAAGACTTTTATTAGTAATGCACACAGTGTAGGACTTCACTTTGTAATAACGTAAAAAAAATAGCATATTTTTATTATATATTTTTTTATAAATCATTGTGAATAAAATAAAGTTGATAACTTTGTAAAGTAGTTATTTTTTACAAATAAAAAAATCATAATAAAAAATGTATACCCGAATAATTCTTTTCTTTATACCTCGAATAGAACTTAAAATTAATATTTTTATAATAAGGAACTTCGTTCCTATCCGGTGTCCCACGACACCACACCTTTTTTTGTTGCCTATCTTCACAAGTTCACGGGCCATCTGGTGTTAAGTGACTAGTCGAGTCTTCACACTAGACTTCACACCGTGATGTCAGCTGCCTTGCGACCTGAGAACGAAGTCTCGATTGAATTGTATGATGGCTGTCCTACTTTTAGAAACGGAACACGTGACTGCTTCGCCGATAGAAATGTTCAGGATAGGGGTAACCCATCCAGGATTCAATTGCACCCTTCCACTAGTAATTACGAAATAAATAAAAACATCTAAAAAATATTATCGTGAACACGTGCTTAGTACGTATACTTAGAAAATCCTGCCACACTGGGATAGTCTGGTGCCCTGTATCTTTTAATCCACAACCAGTTCAACGACATTCCTTCAGATTCTTATTACTAATACATTTAACGTTATTCATTAGTGTAGTAATCTATACTTATACTTATAATATTATAAAGAGGAAAGATTTGTTTGTTTGCTTGTTTCGAATAGGCTCCGAAACTACTGGACCGATTTGAAAAATTCTTTTTCCATTAGAAGCCGATATTGTCCCTGATGAACATAGGCTACCTTTTTAATTACTTTTTTTATTTTTATTTTTTGGTTTCATGTGTGTTTTAATGTTTCCGAAGCGAAGCGAGGGCGGGTCGCTAGTACTAAAATATAATAATAATGGTAATAGAAAATAAAAATGAAACAATTTCTACAAAATAAAACGAGAACATCATCGATGCAGTCAAAGTGAATTAAATATACATTATTTAATAAAGGATAACTCCAAAACTGTTGGTCACATCTTGATAAAAATGAAATAGGACCAGATGAGAAGATCTAACTTTCAAATAATACTCAAAATCGATTTATCTACAAAAAAGTTCTTAGGTATTAAATTAAATTAAATTATACACATATTAAATTAAAATACATCCAATTGAGAACTTCCTCATTTTTTTAAGTCGGATAAAAATAAGATTTTAGTAGCATAGATGGCCAAATAAGCGAATCTTTCTAGAAGACCTTTGCATAGACACCTGTGGCCAACACCGAGGGTGTGTAATGAGTTCGTAATCTTAACTGTATTTGTTTTACATGATGAGCAAATACTACCATGAAATTTTAATTTAAAAATAATAATAAGTAGCTACAACATATTTCAACAAATTTCTTCCAAAGCCATGATAGTTTTATGAGTATGCGGTTCGTGTCTTCTGATTATTACAAGACAATTTTACTATATATGACTACTGCTAACCATATTTTAAAATCTGACCACAATCTTCTACAATAAATTTCGAGGGGTAAAGGCTTTAAGCGATATTTTTGCATACATCAATCTGTTGATACGAATCTATATATATAAAAATGAATTGCTGTTCGTTAGTCTCGCTAAAACTCGAGAACGGCTGGACCGATTTGGCTAATTTTGAATTATTTGAATTATTTGTTGAAGTCCAGAGAAGGTTTAAAAGGTAGTTATATAATTTTGTTTTTACTTTGATGTGTCCCCCGTCCTTTCCTTTTGTTTGTTTTAAGTTTATTTTATACAAAAGCTTTTTATTTATTAAAAAGTTTTTTATTTAGGGATTGAGGCACTACGAAGTCTGCCGGGTTAGCTAGTACAAAATAAAACTTTATTTACAAAAATACTCGTAAATGTCGCTTAAACCAAATAACCTTTCACCCTTTGATTTGTATTTTGATCGACAGAAAACAGCCTTATACAATAAGATATTATTTTTGAATAGATGAAGGACCTTATTGTTCAAGGGAGATATTTTTTTAGTTACAGAAAGTCAAGAAAACGAAATTCCTTCCGAAAAGAAGGCGCAATCAGTTAGAGACTTGTTTAACACGACATCGTGTATACAGCCTCCTTACCGATGCCCACATCCGAAAATGCAGTTCTTTCTTTACACCAGGTAATTTCTAGAATATTATGAATTAATAACATTGAATTGCTACCTTAACTATGTAGTGCATTTTGAAGTGAATAACTTTATAGATATCATTTTCGATCGCCGTGGCTTACAGGATAAGACGCACGGTGCAGCCTTTCTTACGGATTCCTCAGATCCAATTACCTTTGCCTTAGACGCCTTCAGTCCTAACACTAGGAGCAGGCTTAGGGACCCCGGTAACCGTACTTGTCGAACTCGATAAAGAGTTCGACGTGCAACCTAACCAATGCTCAACTCGCTGAGTTTCTCGCCGGATCTTCTCAGCGGGTCGCGATTCCAATCCGGTAGTAGATTCATTCGCGAAGCCGCTGCTCTTGAGTTGTTAGGTCTCCTTCGGAGGCGCTCGGGCGGTAGCAAATCCCACCCCTCCTGGCTGAGCCTTTGCTTGCCCACCTGTCCTGGTGAAACTAGGAAGGCCTCCGGGCCACCAGTAATCCTTCAATACTAAAAAAAAACGCCCGGTGCATTTTCATAGACCGATAAGATAATAGTCATGTAGATTTTTAGTAAGTTCGTCTCTCTATTCACTCAGATTTTTTTGAGTCGAATTGATATACAGTATCAAAAAACTCCTATGTTCCAGAACCACACAAGAAAAAGGTGAATTATTAAATACATTAGACAACAGATCTCTAACAGCCTCGAACTTCAATCCACTCCATCCAACGAAAATAGTCGTGCACGGATTCGGCGGAGGCAGGAACCTGTCGCCTAGTACTGATATGCGGAAGGCTTACTTCACAAGGGGCAATTACAACATCATCATCGTGGATTACGGAAGTCTCGTGAAAGAGCCGTGCTTAAGTCAGGTGGGTATCGGAACCGATAAGTCACTCACTGAATTAGAGTTTCCTTGTAATTCCTTCACCGTAGAAATCGTTCGTGAAAATGTATTAGATATCGAGGGGGTGAAACGTTTTTTTTTATTGCTTAAATGGGTGAACGAGCTCACAGCCCACCTGGTGTTAAGTGGTTGCTGGAGCCCATAGACATCTACAACGTAAATGCGCCACCCACCTTGAGATAAGTTCTAAGGTCTCAGTATGGTTACAACGGCTGCCCCACCCTTCAAACCGAAACGCATTACTGCTTCACGGCGGAAATAGGCGGAGCGGTGGTACCTACCCGCGCGGACTCACAAGAGGTCCTACCACCATTAATTACGCAAATTATAATTTTGCGGGTTTGATTTTTATTACACGATGTTATTCCTTCATCGTGGAAGTCTACCGTAAACATTTGTCAAGTACGTAAATCATTAGAAAAATAGGTACTCGCCTGCGGGATTCGAACACCGTTGCATCGCTAGATACGAATGCACCGGACGTCTTATCCTTTAGATCACGATGACATCGGCGACGAAAGTCTATTTAGTATAAGCGACATTTCGCTTAATACTCAACATTTATCATTGTAAATTATAGGTGCATTTTATTTGGTACTAGCTAACCCGGCAGACTTCGTAGTGCCTTAATCGATAAATAAAAAAAAAAAGGAATCCGTTCGACGGGGGACAAATCAAATGAATAACAAAATTGTTACTATTATTTAATTCCGTGTATTTTCATATTTATCTACCTTTTGAACCTTCTCTGGACTTCCACAAATAATTTAATACCAAAATTAGCCAAATCGGTCCAGCCGTTCTCGAGTTTTAGCGAGACTAACGAATAGCAATTCATTTTTATATATAGAGATTAGCATCAACAGTTCGTTGCTTTTAATTTAACTTAAATTAAGTTTACCCCATTCAAATAGCTGAAGAAGTTTTATTGTAACTTATATATTACTTATACGTTACTTATATATTGTTACGTATATTTTCTTCCAAATTTTCAAGTTTAAATGACTCTCCTGCAAAGTTGTAAAAAGGTTGCTTAAACCGAATTGCCTTTCACCCCCCGATTTGTATGTATGTATATCAAAAACAGGTAGCACGATGCTCCATACGGCCATTATTTACGCTTGTAATATACGTTTATTTATGTGCCAAAAATTAGTTTTTAAATATATCTTATTTTTCAGATAGAATGGGCTCCGCGTTTTGCCAGTCTCTGTATAACACAGCTGGTAGAATATTTACAATATCACCCAAAGAAGCAAGTTCAGCCGGAACAAATACATACTATTGGGTACAGTGTCGGCGCCCATATACTAGGCCTTGTGGCTAATTATTTAAAAGTCGGAAAACTTGGCAGGATAACTGGTATGCAGATTACTACTGTTATATAATTTAGAGGTAAACGTGTGGTTGTTACCGGTGAAGGGATTTAACGGCATTGAAACAAGTGCTAATTCTTGGGATAGTTAATAAATTGTACATTTGACACTTATTACAGATTATACTCACGTTCATTGCATTCATCTATATATTAATACGGGAAGCAAAAACTTTTTACGAAAATTGCGCGGACGGAGGAATATGAAATTTTCCACACGTATAGAGAATATAGAGAAGAAGTGCACAATGCTAATATTTGTTTAAAATAATGCATAAAAGATACATTAAATCCATAAAGAAAACATTACACACACTACATACCATGTATTTGACGTACACACGCATGCATACTATTTATTTATTGTCAAACTTTTGTTCTTGACGTCTGTGGACAAATTGAGAATAGATTAAATATTGTTTGTCTTTATTAATATTTTTTATAGTGTAGCCTTGGCGAAATTTGTGATTATAGAAGTATAAAATACAATCATAATAGTGTACAAACTTACAATTCCAATTAATTATAGTCGAATTTCGACTACTGCGGGACCACTGGTATAGTTAATTTTTTTATAGCAATAACCTATTTGGGCTGTTTTTGTTTGTTTTAATATTACCGAAAGTAAATAGCGATTCATGTCGAAATTTAAATGGATTGTAACTGTATACCTAATTAGAATTTATAATAAAATTGTAATATCTTTACGACATTACAATTACTGTAACGAGAACACACCACGATAGTATGCACACAGTTTTACTAGTAACCAACCTTATTGGATTTTTCGAAGGGAATTTCCCAAAATGATTTTCAAATACCAATGTGTTTACTCACAGTAGGCAGATTTGATATATTTTAAAATGATGTTCAAAATTGTAGTCAGAAATATATTTTTAAAATTAGGCACATAAGGAAATTTTGACTATTTCACTTGATTCTATTCCGCAGGCTTAGACCCGACTATTTTCTTCTACATGGGCAACAATAGATCCCGTGACCTGGATCACACGGACGCGTTATTTGTGGACATTTTGCATACTGGAGCCGGAATCCTTGGCCAGTGGGGTCCGAACGGTCACGCGGATTTCTATGTCAACGGAGGCTCCAGTCAACCTGGTTGTGCTCATGATACCATATTCCGTAAGAATATTTAATTTAATTTTTTTTTAACACCGTATTATGTTTGTCTTTGGAACATTATGACTTAACATTTCAATGTTGACTGATTGTATTGTTCTAACAATAGAACAAAACGTGTGAAAGTGTTGAACAGAAAACAATTGATGACGAAATTAGCCTTGAATTTATTAACGTACAAATATGGAAATATTTTCACTCAGACTCGTGAAAGGTTCTTAGTTCGTACTTGATAATAATAGTTAATAATTAGAAAATACTGATAAGTGACATCACCTGCCCGTGATTCTGCTACTGGCCCATCACCATACTATTGCCAGGTTGATATCAGAGCCTAATTACCAACCCAGCCCTCTTCCTAATTCTTATTTGGAGGGCGGGCTGTGGATAGGCATGAAATGATATACCATTGTAGCACCATTTTGTTTTATAGTACGAAACGGCGTCATGTTTTAATTTTTTTTTAAAAATAACTAAGTAAAATAAATTAATAAATAATTAAAGTAAAATAACTCGTCTTGTCAAAAACGGTATGAGAAAATACTAAAAACGAAATGAAAAAGATGTGCCAGCTTTTAAAAATAATATTTGTATTAATAATATTATTTTTTTTGTTTCTGCAGTTCCATCTTTTAACTACATGCTACACTATTTAGTGACACTGTTTAGAGAGGAAACGAAGTAGTTTATAAAGCTTTATATAGATGGCGCTAAAATGGATATTTCTGATGGTTAGCCCTATGTTAGAATTAGATTTAGTTTAGATTAATACAGTAAAACCTATTTATTCTCGTGGTATACGTTCCATGAATATGCCGCGAATACAGAAACCGTGAACATGGAAAAGCGCGCTTATAAAGGATATGCGGTTGGATAGCTACATAGTGGAATCCTTTTTATTAATGTGTACTATGTACCGATGTACCGAATAGATACGCGAATAAAGAAATCTTTAGCCGCGAACATAGGAATTAGGTCCCATTTTTTAAATCAGCAAATAGTGGAAACGCGAATGAAGGAAGCGCGAATAATGAGTTTTTACTGTAACTAACGCCCTATTCTAAAAAAAAACCTAGAACCGTATTGCAATACGTACCGAGCTTAATTATAAATTAAATTTCATGGAAATCTGTCCAGTTATTTATAAAAACAACATTATTAACAAATAAATTCGAAAAAAATTATAAAACCAAAGATATGTATGCATTTATTGGCTCAAAGTATTATATTATTATCGAACCACAACTAGTGATAAACAACAAGATTGATACATATCAAATAGTGGTAAACAAGACAAATATGAACACTTTCGACTGAGTAGGCCTAATTTCCGCGTTTCCTTGCACGACTCAATACTGACATAAAATGAAGAATTTTATCAAATTTATTAATATATAAATAAGGTGTATTTATGAATGCTCAATATGACATTTATATTTGTTAAGCCGCTATGGAAAATGGAGATGAGCTCGCATACAACCTCAAACAAAAAAACACATTTTTTTTACAGAAACATTGTCCTGTGATCATACGAAGGTGACGCCGTACTTCATTGAGTCAATAAACAGCAGAGCCGGCTTCTGGGCGGGTCCTTGTTCTAGCTTGTTTTCATACTTAATAGGCTGGTGTGAACCCAGAGACACTGAATACGTGCTGATGGGAGAACATGTTAGTCATAAGTGAGTATAAAGCGTTTTTAAATTAGCTAAGCAGTTTTCTTTTTCTTTTGAGCGACGTCCACGAATAATGAATAACATTGTTTAATAAAAATAGGAAACCCGCCTAAAATTACGCAATTCTGTTATATAATTCAAACTCATTCACCAATGGAAGCAATAGAACAACGAAAAATGTTCTGTTGATATTTCAGCGTTTAAAAAATACTCCTACAGCACTATAGGCTCCATAATTTCTTAAATGGAACTCTTCTTCTTCTTCTTGCTTCGGTTTCCTTAATACTGAGGGTCGTGACCACCTTCTCGCAACAAGAGTTTATTCCGGACCATTCCACGCCATTTGCCTCTATCTACTGCCGAGTGTAGAGCATCGTGAACTGTGGTGTCGAGGGTAGTGCGGATCTGGTCAGTCCAACGTGTCGGGCCTCTACCTCGTGGTCTTTTTCCGTCCATCTTGCCAGTCACTTATAAATGAAACTCATTCACACGTATAAATTCGATTTTCATGAGGTTTAATAATAAATTATTATCATAAAACTTTCAGTGCCAGAGGCGTATACTACGTCACCACTAACGCGAAGCCACCGTACGCTAGAGGCTTCCCGGGCAAATCGAGACGGCTTCGGCGACAGACATCACTCACCAAAAGCTGACAACCAAAAAATTACTTAATAACAACCTTATTAGTACGATAATTAAGTGTAAACTGATAGTCGTAAATGAAATTTGTATTAGGTACGTTAGAAACGTCCAACGGAACGTTTGAATGAAGTCGTAACCAAAAATAATAATGTTAATTTAATGCGCATGAAGAAAATAATGTTTTTATGGCTGTAGATGAGCAGAATAGCTCACGGCTGCTGTTAAATTGCTGATAGCTTGAAGTCGAAGCCTCAGTTTGTAGGTATTATCTGGCCCTGAAGCTATTGTTTAAGGCGCGATTGCTTCGTGGCAGAGGTTAATTCTTACTGATTACCCGTGCAACCGGACAATACAACCGCGTGCCAACAAAAACCACGCAAACTTATCAATTCTGCTTCTTTGATATTTATTACGCGAAACTTTCCATTAATCGTGAAAATATTCGTGGACACGTTTTATATTTACTCACGTATTTATTACACTTCAAATTTTTTATCACCTTTAGGATTTTTGATTTGGTTGGTTGAGTTGGATTCGAATTCACCGTGTGTCTCGTTCATTACACCACGAACGCTTTATCCATTAGTTTATCAACTTCTAGAGGTTCTAACAACAGCTTGTCCTAAGATGGGTTTCCTTTGCTTGTATAGTTTTACGAATGAAATATGTATGTGTCAAGAGCTAAGGCTTTGTTATATGAAAGAAATAACCAATAAATGTAGTTTAAAAATTATTTAAAAAAAACATGCTTAAATAGAAAAACCAAACAATTAATGTCATTTTTTTAACCGGTTGGCACAGGCAAAGTTATTTAAATCATCAAATTCCAGTATTTTCACACTACTTATTCGCTGGTAGCCTACTGAGGTATTCTGGCTACGCTCGGACACGTAGATGATTGCTAACACCAGCCCTAGCAAGAATAGTGTTTTGTTGAATCCACCACCGGATCGGAATCGCGACCCACTGAGAAGGTCCGGATAGAAACTCAGTGGGTTGTGTCTGTGGATTACATTGCACGTCGACCTCTTCGATGAGAACGATGAACAGTGCTTGGAGAGCCCAAAAACACAGAGTGGATCCGGACAAGACGCGTTTTGGTTGACAATGCTGCTAAGTGATGAAAATCGGCAAAAATATATGCACACACATCAAATACCGATGAAAATATGATAAAAAATTTACATAAACCGAAGGTAAATCGAACGACTGTAAGTCATTGACTCATCCAAAGATTTAGTTACTACACACAAACAAAACATAATAGGTGTCAAACTGCTAAAAGGGTGTTAAAATTAATACTTGCCAAATTCCTTTTATTAATCTATTATTTTTAGTAAATTTCAGTTTAAAATAATGTAGATGTAATTGCCTTGTAAAAATTTATTTTGTAATCTAACCACAGTTAATATCTTATAGTATATCGATATAGGTAAAGATTTATATGCACGTGTACTAAAATCGGAAGTGGACCGATTTCGGTTTAGATGTTTTTTTGTGTGTTTCTGTAAAGCGTTAGTGAATTCTTTCGGGCTTAACCCCGTGAGCTCGCCCACACATCCGCTGAAGTCAGAATTGCCCCTCGAGACTATTGACAGTAGGTAAGCAAATTATACTCTGTGGCGTTAGTGGGTTATAAGTTATTAAAATTATTTTATAAGCGAAATAACATTCCCCAAACATGCTTGTTTAACGTGATTTTACAAATAAAGTGTTTATGGTTCAAACTCTCAAATGGTAACGAATTTAAATTAAATAGAGTGCTAATTAATTATTTAACATTAGTTTGTAAAGGATGTTATTTGAGTGTAGAATTACAGAATCTACTTTTATTTATTCTTACCGTGTTTGTGATATTAGGAAGTTTTTTTTTGTATGGTTAAAATCTTAAGTTACGACTATGAGAATTCTGTGTGTCATTTATTTAAGAAAGCTATAGTTTAGAAATAAAATTTTGATTATTTTTTTGTTCATTATTTTAAATTTTATAAATAAAAGATAATCACAAATATTTTTCAAACATATATTTAGGAAGATAATGTCACAAATTTTATTTATTATTAGATTGGATAAAGTGAAAATCTCATACAATGGAAATGATGATATTGCAGAATTTTTTACTAAATACAATTTCTAAAATACTTTGTACCATTTACGTGATAAGAAATTTTCAAATTAAAAAGCAACGGAATTCATTAAGATCCAGCCTATTGCTAAACATTTTATAATGCAAATTATCTAAACAATTCCATATAAATCTCATAATGATACAGCAATACGTTTGTAATTTACCTTCAAATATATTGTATACAATAGTCGGAGTACAAAGTATAAATAAGTTAAGAAAACATTTGGTTTGTTCAAGTAATAGTCAAGACCAATAATTAAGACTAATATTTACAACAATTAAATCGTGCTAACAAAAGTTTACATATAATCATAACAATGGACTAAATTCACTATTTAAAAATAAATATACATACAAAGAATACATATTTCCCTCTCTCTACATTTTTATCCGCCTAAAATCCGGTACTATACAATTTTGGATATAAGTGATTGTCGATTGTACAGGTTAGGTTTGTATTCGAGTAATAGTCTCTATACTTTGTTGATAATCTATGTTATTAGCTTTCCTGGCTCAGAACTGGATAAAATTGGAAATAGAATAACACAGACTCGAGAATAGTATTAATAAAAAACGATGGTCTTCTCTTTTTACGAGAAATAAACTTTTAAAATAAAGAGCACATAATTAACCCAATTTAAATTGTACTCGTTATTTTGTTAGATAATTTACAGAGAATACGCAGAGTTTTCATGAATAATATTTTATAATACACCTTTGCCCATATATTTGCTCACTACATAAAACACTGTAACCGCTTAGAACAGGTCATTTGACGCTTAAGACATTTTATAATTAAATTCAGTCACTGTTTTTGTCGCTAATTAATGTATCCATCTGAAATTTTGTCTGAATTCAATATATTTTATGTAATGTCCTAAATCTCGAAAAGTACTAAGAGACAGATCACTGCCAAAATATTTTAATCTACGGAACCGGTAGGAATTTATCCAATTCCAATTGAATCAATTAAATTACTCTTTATTTTGTACTACGTCACGTTCTACATCATTTTCTAATGTTAACATCATTATTTCTTAATTCTAATAAGTTACTGATATATTCAGTTCACCAATAAACTAATGTCATATAAAACTCTACAACGAATAATATTTACACCAATAGAACTTTAAATATTTACAATACAAAACATATACTATTTTTATGTATTAATAATTACAATTAAAAAAAAGAAAAGAAAATCAGCTATTTGTAATAATACTATTGAGTTTGCTAAGTAATATTACGTTTCACACAAAAATCAAAGTTTATTTTAAATTGATACTTGTCAGTAAATACAGAGTAAATATCTTGTCATTGTGATTTTGAAGTTAAAGTAGTACGTACATATTGTATTGAAAATTAAAGATAAAAAATATATATTCTAGTTTTCATCTCATAAATTCATCAAACTGTTTTACAGATTGAAATGGGAATTTAAATATTCAGGTTTCAGCGATCTTCATTGATAAAAATAATTAATTATATCCCAAAAAAATACCAAAAAAAGAACAGAACTAAGTATTTACATTCTATATAAAAGTAGGCCGTTATATACTACATTTAAAAAAAAACATTGATACATCAATACACATTTTAATACTGCATTCGTATGACTAGCTTATTCTAATCTATGAAAATATTTTACAACAGCTATATATTATATAATATTTATTATATAATATTATTATTATTATATAATAATAATAATATTATATAATATTATTATTATTATATAATATTATTATTATCATATAATATTGATGGATTTTTGCTAAGTTTGCAGTCAAGCGTACCGTGCACACAAAACCCTTACAGCTACGTGATCAAAACGAAAACTTCAACAGGCCCGCTAATTTATTATACTGAACTACGCAAACAAAAAATAGCTTCTTTAATCATTAATTTATAATAAAATAAGACTATAAAGTTAATCTGTGGTATTACTAGATTTTTATTTATGAATTACATGTACAAAACTGAGTATCATAGTTGTTTCTTAGCTGTTCGCGAGTTGTAAATCTAATCAAAACTATTTTTACATTTTAATTTCACGTTTTTTTTACATTATTTTATTTCTGATGTTTCGAATTTAAAGATAGGTAACACACGAAACGTCATAAACAAAACAATAATAATAGTTTCAATTATGTACAACAAGTGTCATATTTGAAACAAATTGAATTGAAATAGGTTTAGTAAAGATTATCGAACAAAAAATATTCAATTTTTTTTATTGTCCTTGTAGGCAGACGAGCATACGGCCAACCTAAGGGTTACCGTCGCCTATGGACTTCAACAATGCCAGAGGCAGAGCCAAGCCGCTGCCTATAAAATCAATAAATGCGTAGCACACTAATTGTATCGCTCTAAAAACGTACACAAAAAAAGACAATCAATAATATGATTCCTATAAAAAGCCAAATAAACGAAGCGAACTAATCTTCATGCCGATACACTATTTAATTTTTATGAGGACTTTGAAAGCAAATCCATAATCATGAGTCTAATGAATAATTGACAAATCAGTGCCTTCTTGCAATTTACCTTTAATTTACATATCTTAAGAGTTATTTATGAAGTGTTTTTAAGCATTAACTAATTTCGAGCACACTATATTTTGTAACTACAACAATTACAAGTCTAACATATAATGTACATAAATGTACAATAAAAACCATTCGCAACTAACGCAGATTTGCGCAATTAGCGCAGTTAATCGTGAAATAAAATTGAAGTTACAATACCTATACAATACAATATTAAAAATTATTAAAACATACATTCAATACTAAGTATTTTAGGGGGTGCTCTTAATGTGTATACATTAATTGGAGAAATTTGACGTTCCAAAAAAAAATAGAACTAACTTTTAGTGTTTTCGTTAAATTCAAATTGTTCGACAAATAATAATAAATCATTTTAAAAGTTGAAATCATCGTGCTTATTTTAACGGAAAAAACCTAAAATACTTCTTCAAAATTACTTTGAAAGGAGTTTTCAGGGATAGACCGTTATTTGGCTGCACTATTGGTATTGCCGAGGTACGCGAGTAACTATAACATTAAAAGCAAAAAAAAACTTAACAAATATCAATTGTATTTTTTTGAATTATTAAAAAAAAACAGTTAGCGCTTAAAAACACTCCACTGCCTATATTAAATATTACTAATTACATTTAATTTATATTTTAGAGCTCGACTACTCTACTAGAAGAATGTACATAATTAATATTCTATACAAATATTTGACTTAAAGGTCACAGTCGAGATAACAAATAGATAGTAAAATTATATCTAGACTTTTAAATTATGAACATAAAAATCACTGCCTTTGTCTCGGACAATTCTTATGAGTATTTAGTGTCCATTTCAATACAGAAACTGGGTCGTCAATTTCAGGCATTTATTTCGTCAAATAGGTCAATAGGTATTCTTTTTTGTACTAAAATTATAAAAATATATATATTCATAAGCTGAAATAAACAATTTGAATAATAAATTTTATACTCTATACATATGTGCTTAAATATACTAAGATCACAATTCACAAATATTACAATACATTTTGAAATATAAATTCCTATACCTATTATTCATTTTACAAACTACTGTCGCTTTATGAAGCATTATTGTCAACACAGCCTTACAGAGTGAGATCACCCCATTATTGTCCTATCACTATCTTATAAATATATACTTATTGTCAAAGATTTAAAGTTAATAATTTAAATTTCACATACGAAAATAATGAATGAACGAATGAATAAACGAATGAACAGATACGCAAACTTGTTATATCTTGTAAAAAATGTAGATCATAAAATATTGCTTCGTGTTGATTTGATCAACAACAATTTTTCTAGATAATGTAGTGATTTAAAACTTCATAACCAACACGAAGTGGTTTATAGTGATGTTTTAATAGAAATTAACGATAGTACAATATCAATTATAGGCTAGTTCAAGTCGGTTGATAAATTAACTCAATATAAATTTGAAAGCATGTACTTAGTACGCGGATTACAATTAAATACAAAATATTGATAAGAAAAGTAAATACATCTAAGTATTTAAAACAACAAATTCGACGGTGAAACATTTTTAAATCTACACCTATCTCTCTTTAACTCTACTTTTTTATAATTGGCTATAAAGGGTCGAAATTATTATATATTTACTTAAATACGAAGTTATTATTTACAATAGGTGCACAACAACAAGTGAGAGGGGGATCGTAATACCCTATCCACCGCAATTTGGACATTGCGAAAATTATCACATAAATTAACTATTAATTAACAGTCAAAAAGATAAAGCCACTACTACAACATTTTCAAACATTTTATGCACATTTCCCGGCCTATTAAAACCTAATTATTGTCAAATTCGAATTCGTTAATTTTATCGAAAAACAATTCGGGCAAAGGAATCATTTGGTTTTATTGTTTTTTTCCTTAACGCGACCAATTTACAATGTCAATAAGCTTTACTCACGAAGAACAGATTCTGGTCACATTCAGAAAACAAATTCAAATTATTTCTTCTGGTTTAGATTGACAGTTCTAGATCTAGTGTTTCTTTGGTCACCGTAGTCTTTTAAAGAGGTTAACTCAATGCTCCCAGCCATATTGGCCACTAAAATTAAAGTTTCCATTTCAACTGTTAACCCTCGAAATGGAGCACGTAAGTTTTATTTTTTATTTTTTATTGGCCGTGTAGGCAGACTAGCATATGGCCCACCTGATGTTGAGTGGTTACCGTCGCTCATGAAAATCATCAATGCCAGGGGCAGAGCCAAGCCGCTGTCAAAAGTTCTGTATAACCTCCTCTAAAAGGCTTGAAGATTTAACGTAAACGGAATATAAGTTACTATTGAAATTAAAAGCATCAAAACTACAAATTACATACATACATAAATCTTAAATAACAAAATTGACGGTGTAGAGACAACAACTTAAATAGGCAACGGCCGCTTTAGTTTAAAAAGTATGATGGTAATTATTACTTCACAGTAGCATCTTTACCAGAGACAACGTTATGTTCACGATTGATTCATTAATGAAATAACAACAGAAAAATCTTAACGTGTTAGCGTTAATAATACGTTATTCTTGAATGTCTAAAATTTATTTCGTTAGTTGATCTTAAAATTATCCACTAATACAGAATTCACTTACGATACTTCTCCGCAATGTCCCTAAAACTTAAGATACCGTGAATAAATTTAAACTTTGAAACTTTTATAAAATTAGGTCTATATTTTAATACGCCCTATTATGCTAAAATTTATTTTTACACATAATAAAAATGTTTTGGCGGCACAGGTCTTGCAGGCTTAAATATAATAAAAGGATGTGATCTTTCCGTTTTTAAAAAAAATTACAGAGTTCGGGGAGGGAGGGAGGTTTGGTTATTTGGTTTAAACGCCATTTCGCTTAACACGCGACATTTATCTTAGTAATTAAAGGTACATCAACAGTTCGATGTTTTTAATTAAGCTTCAATTAGGTTTATTCCATTAAAATAGCTGAAAAAGTTTTTTTTTTGGTTAAGATATTTTTTCCAAATTATAAACTTTAAATAGCTCTCCTGTAAAGTTGCAAAAATGCCGCTTAAACCAAATACCTTTCACCCTTTCTATGTTTCGTTTATTCTTTTTTTTTATAGCCCTTGTAGGCAGACGAGCATACGGCCCACCTGATGGTGAGTGGTTACCGTCGCCCATGGACTTCAGCAATGCCAGGGGCAGAGCCAAGCCGCTGCCTACCGTAAATTCAACGTCAACAAAGCTAACGAAACATAAGTGTTGTCTTATGATTTTTATTACCCTACATATTATTATTATTATTAACCATTTATAGGTAAGATATTTACGATTATTACTATTGTGACTTTATAATTCTTGGATCGACAACATATTAACCTAGTCAGAAGTTTTCATATTTACTGCAAATAAAATGTCACTATTCAAATCAAAGTGTTAAATTAAATAAGTCAGTAATTATAAGGTGAACAAAAATAGATAAAATATGCACAATATAAACATATTATATAATAATCATTAAAATCAGCAAATGCAGTTAGTTTCAATGTTTTTGTATGCCGTTTTAGGTTATAATAATAATAATAATAATGTTTTTATTTCAAGTATCCATGACTCATATAAATTGTTAATAGTAGTTATATTTACATCACAATGAATTACTGTGGTAACATCCCATGGGAGATGGCACCACAGCGACCCATGTATATACAGTCCAGCCTGCTTGCGATCATGCTCAGGATACTGTTGGAGCTGGCCCTCACTCTGTTTNTATGGAGCCCTCATCCGAAAAATCGGAAACCATTTTTCGGTCGGAATCTATTGATCATGACACTAATCATAAATACCTCTTTAAAATATGTCATCAAAACATATTTAGACATTCTGTTTAGATATTTCAGGAAAAAGGCTACCGACAAAATCTCTTCGGAACTATTTAAATAAAATAGTTTTATTCCGCAGTGAGTAAAACACTATTGTAAATTCGTTAAATATTTAATAATTAAGTGATTTTAGAGAGGAAGTCACAAGGAATGACGATTGGTCCTAGGGCCGTCGAGGCGATTCACCCGGTTCTTGTGAATTGGGTGAATCGTGACAGAGGACGCCTCACTTTCCGGCTCACGCAGGTGCTCACTGGGCATGGTTGCTTCGGTGAGTTCCTGCACCGGATCGGAGCAGAGCCAATGGCAGAGTGCCACCATTGTGGTTGCCACTTGGACACGGTGGAGCACACGCTCGTCGCCTGCCCCTCATGGGAGGGATGGCGCCGTGTCCTCGTCGCAAAAATAGGAAACGACTTGTCGTTGCCGAGTGTTGTGGCATCGATGCTCGGCGACGACGGGTCGTGGAAGGCGATGCTCGACTTCTGCGAGTGCACCATCTCGCAGAAGGAGACGGCGGGGCGCGTGAGAGACGCACAGGCCCGCCGCCGTCGAACGGGGCCCAGGGGGTGGATGTCGCCCAAGCCCTGGCTCTCCAAGTGTTTCGGGTCTCCCTCACATGTCGGCCTGGGGACCGGCGAAGGGGGCCTAAGAAGACGACATGCAAGCTGCTCTGCACGCGTTTTATCCAAGAGCATCCGGGTGATGGAAGGCTGGTTATCCTCAATCCACGCTGGTTTTGATCCAGCGGGGCATTCCGTAGGATAGACATTCTAACCGGCACCATCTAGGTGAGCTTCGGATAGCCTGCCGACCGAGAGGGCTGGTGGTCGTGGTGCCGACGACCACTGGTCTCGCATCCCGAGGGGGAGGGTGATGGGCGAGATGCGCTCCGCACTAAGCGTTTCACTTTCCCCCTTTGCCTTTTCATGAGTTTTGTCTCATGCGAGGTTTGGATGCTGGTTATTGAGCGACAGGAGGTTTTAGTCGGTTCAACTCCGACATGCCCCGCCCCCCATCCACAGTAGAGAGCGGAAGTCCGATTATTTCCTCATGACAATATATATATATGTCGGCACACATCAGGGATGGCTGAGCGGTAGGTTCCGTCATCACTCGTATTTGATTGAACACAGTTTATAAAAAGTCAATAAAACCTTTTTGAATAATAATTATTGAAACTCAACACACACAACTTTCACAATGACAAGGTAAACCGACAGTTTCGTTGCACATGCCGACGGACCGACTGACCGACTGACTGACTGACAGACTCACTGACTAAGACGGACGGAATTACTGTCTGACACGGAATGCCACGACTCTGTCCACGTACCGCCATTTTATACTGTGGCGTTACGGAGTCTACCCTTCATTTTGTGATATTTATCAAAACAACATTTCATCATTTAAAATAATAATCAAAACCACCGTCTTAATATTACTAAAAGTCGTTATCCACGACAACTAAAAGTCGTTATCCACGACATATATATATATATTTAAGAGATTTTATGACCTGGTACCTAAGACCTTTAGGTCATGTCTTATTGTAATTCTTATTTTTTATGAAAAATGATAATATGAAGTGAAATGAAATTAAGTTGATTAATATGAAACATGGCATGAAATTAAGTAAAATGAGATGATATGGTATGAAATATAATCTCAGTAAAATGTGGTTATTTACTGAGACTTTTTCAGTGGACTTTTTGGAGGATCCCGAGAAGATACGTTCAGCGGCTTTGTTTGATTTTCTGACATTTGTGCACTTTCAAAGATATTAAACAGATAATAAACCACCGTTATTACACATTTAAACCTGAAGAAACACTATATAGACAAAATAAAACAAATCACACAACTTCACTCCTCGCGCTCCCGCCAAAAAGTCAAAATAATATTATTATTTTTTTAAGAGATTTTATGACCTGGTAACTAAGACCTTTAAGTCATGTCTTATTTTACTTTATATTCTTAATTTTATGAAAAATGATAATATGGAGTGAAATGAAATGAAGATGATTAATTTGAGACATTAATCAACTGGGATGAAATTTAATGAAATGAGATGATATGGGATGAAATATAATCGCAGTAAAATGGTGGACATTTACTGAGATTTTTTCAGTGGACTTTTTGGAGGAACCCGAGAAGTTACGTCCAGCAGCTTTGTTTCATTTTCCCACATTTGTGCACTTTCACAGATATTAAACAGTTAATAAACCACCATTATTACACATTTAAACCTGAAGAAACACTAAATAGACAAAATAAAACAAATCACACAACTTCACTCCTCGCGTTCCCGCCAAAAAGTCCTAACTTTGACTCTTTTTTTTAAGAGATTTTATGACCTGGTAACTGAGACCTTTAAGTCATGTCTTATTTTACTTTATATTCTTAATTTTATGAAAAATGATAATATGGAGTGAAATGAAATGAAGATGATTAATTTGAGACATTAATCAACTGGGATGAAATTTAATGAAATGAAATGATATGGGATGAAATATAATCGCAGTAAAATGGTGGTCATTTACTGAGATTTTTTCAGTGGACTTTTTGGAGGAACCTGAGAAGTTACGTCCAGCAGCTTTGTTTCATTTTCCCACATTTGTGCACTTTCACAGATATTAAACAGTTAATAAACCACCATTATTACACATTTAAACCTGAAGAAACACTAAATAGACAAAATAAAACAAATCACACAACTTCACTCCTCGCGTTCCCGCCAAAAAGTCCCCTAAATAATAATTATACACTGATCACCATAGATTATATCACCTTAGGTGTTTTATCTATGTTTAACGCTATTCAAATTTTGATTAATCATCTTCATTTCATTTCACTCCATATTATCATTTTTCATAAAATTAAGAATGTAAAGTAAAATAAGACATGACTTAAAGGTCTTAGTAACCAGGTCATAAAATCTCTTAAAAAAAAAAAAATTTTGATAAAATTCAAATTAAATAGGTAGCTATGCAGGAAGGTACCGTATATAAAAACGACGCCACCGAAATGAGTGCTTGTTTTCAAAAATGCCGTTTATGCTTAAAACTTGGTGAATTCTGTTCCATATTTGATCAGGACGAATCTGTTAAATTATCTGAAATGGTTATGTCCTTTGCTAATGTGCAAGTAAGTATTAATGTAGCATCTTCTAATAAATTTGTAAACAAATGGATATCACAAATAACTGTATTTAAGCATAACAAAAAGTTAACTTTATTTTATCCCTTATCTATTGGGTGAGGCCTGACGGGCTCACGGGCTCAACCTGAGAGAATTTGTTAACACTAGCCCTAGTAAGAGTAGTGCTTTTCAGAATCTACAACCGGGTCGGAATCTCGACCCAGTAAGAAGGTCCGGCAAGAAACTCAGTTGGTTCATTAATTTGATCAACTGTACACAGTAGTGATTGGCTACAGTAAAATTTATAATGAGTAATAAAAAATACATTTTCAGATACACGAAGGTGATGGACTATCAGACCGCGTATGTACTTCATGTATTGAGAATTTAAGCACTGCTTACTTGTTTAAGCAACAATGTGAACGGATAGATTACTTGCTAAGGAAGTCTCCAGGTGTGTTTCACATATTATGGTCATGGTTGTCATTATTGTATTGGTTACCAATAAATACAAAATATCTAAAATATTACATAAATAAATAACTGATATTGTTATATAAAATATTTTACTTGCAAGTTTGTATATGAACACATAAGTCTCAAAATACCCTATAGATTATATGTCATTATAATTAAGAGAAGTAACAAAAGTAATATGTGAATAACGGATAAAGTTATTCCCACATGAAAGCTTAAATTTATTAATGTGAGAGTGAACTTTCAATAAGTAATTAATATTTATCCAAATTTTATTATACCAAAACCAAAATGATATTGTAAAAAAATTCAATTTTATTTTTATTTATTCAGACGTCAATATCAAGTCACCTCCAAATGCAAATTATGATGATTTTTTCAACCAAGAGTTCCACATTCATACTGAGCTTAATGATCTAAAAGATGACAATGAAGATAATGGTTTCATTAATACTAGTTCAGACCAACCACTAACTAAGCATCATGAAATCAGCGATGAAACAGATGATAGTGATGTTGATTCTATAAAATGCGTTGGGTGCAGTCAGTCATACAGCACCAAGGGTATGCACACATGTAAAACAACCTGCACAATTGAACAAAACGACTTACAAAGGTCATGCAGCGATGAAACTTTAATAGCTAATGATTGCACACAGAACATATCTTCAACACCAGTAACACCAACTTCACCTCGATCTTCATTTGTGAATGTTTCTTGTGTACTCTGCACTAAAAAATATGATCAATATGATGATTATGTTATACATATCAATGAGTGCACAATGAATGTGAAACTTCAACATTTTGTATGCCCAATATGCCATGAGATGTATACTGAAAAGCTGCTATATTTAAAACATTTAAGGATAACTCACTTTATCAACAATTCTCCAAAAACCAGTATCATTGATAATGGTGAGGACTGCGTTGATTTCCCTATATACAGTAAAGCCAAGCCCAAGTCAGCCCGACGTCAGATTGGTTGGTCAGTCGAAGATATTTATCAAGAAATTGATTTCAAACCTGCTGAGCAGAAATCGACACCGACCTCAAGTCCATTGAAGAACTTTTTCTCTAAATTGGGGAATGAGTGAGTCTATGTTCCAGTGCATGCCTCATATGTATCATGTTTGGGATGGAATTATAAACTACTAACATGGGAATATGTTGTTAGTTAATTGTACATTTAATATAAAAAATGCTTGGGTTACAGATGCTTCCTTGCTCCAGAAAGATAATCTTCCATTCTTCAATATTTACCTCTATGGAATGTGTATGTACATACATTAAACAATGAGATTAATATTTTGTAAATATATATTATGTAAATTCTCATAACATAATATGGTAATGGAACATTAAAAAAGGACTCCATTGGTTTATTCCAGAACTTTTAGTCGCCAGAGCACCCCAAAAAAGGTTAGTTTTCGGAAACTTGTCGAAAATGGCAAGGCAAAAGCTTCAATTCATTTGCCATTTCAAAAATATATACAAAATTATAAACTAAAAAAGAAAGCAACAGCATATAGTCCTATTAAAGGGAAACTTCAGGTTGCTACTAAAATTCAGGCTTGCCTACCAGAAATTGTTTCAGGTAATGTTATAATTGTAAATCCATTCATCTGTCTATTTTCAAATCATTATTAGAAATATAAATTTCCAGACAGTGATTACAATTCACCCAGTGGCGCATCAGAAGATTCTTGGAAATTGAAGCAAAATTTAATTTGTGCATGTGATAAGAAAGTCTTCATGTTGTCAGAATCAATTAAGGTAAAGAATACCTATTTATTATTATAATTAATGGCTTGACATGAGAGGACCTCACTGTCTTTTCTGTCTTAAGAGTATTACTGCTTCTGCTTAAGGGCTCGACCAGCAAATTAATTTAGCACCTGGTTCAACAAGTACAGATTTCTATGTCTGCTAATACCATTAGAAATAATAGCATCTAATAGCACCGAGTGTAGGTCAGGTGGATCCATAAGCAGTATCTAGAGTGACGACTGTAATCATCAGAAACGATAAGTTTAAGTTATCATGGTCAAAACGATAAAGTGTACTCATATCGAGCAATGTTATGACATTGTTCAAATCTCACAGGCAGCTACAGCTTTTTGTTTAATGAATAACTTACCTAACTCATGTTAAATTATATCCACCATAAAAGAAATTAATTAAATTATATTTATTAAAAATTATTTGATTAGCCCTACACCCCAGCAGAGGGTGAAGAAAGAATGATGATGATTAAAAATTATAAACAATCAGATTGTGATCTCAAATTTCAAAGAGGGTGGCGACATTCGCATCGTGAAATTTACTTAATTCACCACTTACAACTTATGTACCTGATATTGGATGGCAGAACTTAAAATTAGGCATAAATAATAAAGGCAGCCTGTGAAAATATAACATGCTTTCAGTATTTACAAGGGGGCTCTCTTAATCTGCTTTCGTTCTGAATTCAAATCGCATGTCCGGTTTGATATGAATATTCATAATTACACTTTATAAATGTTTCAACGTTACAGGACCGTGAAAGGATTACCGCTATGGTAAACGAACTAGGTGGCGTAGTTGCGGAAAACACTAAAATGGAAATGTTAGCAACTCACTTTATATGTTTGTTACCGAATGATACATTTACTGGCATGATGGTTTGTGCTCTCGCTACCGGCAAGTGGCTACTTAGCATCAATTTTATCTACGACAGCTTTAGATGCAAGAAGTTCATGCAGGTAAAACAATTTAATACACAAATCTAAAAATTAATCTAAATACTAATGTGAATACATTCTTGAAATCAATACAATATAATACAATTCATATCTTGAATACAAATTTAAAAGAATTTCAAATTTTCACTCATTCACTCATTGGAAAATGCATTCCCATTACCAAGATCAGAAGTGATCAATTATCTGCCCATTTCAGTTGTTGCTTATATATTCTCATAAGAACCATGTTAATTTTCCATATATTTTAAATTATATTTAAGTAATGCTGTATTCATTAATTTTATTATAATACTTTCTCTATTTTATAATGTATGTATGTATGTACTTTTATATCTTATACCTTTAAACGAGCAATTCTTGTATACTAATATACCTAGTCAGATCATAAATTCTGTCACATGTTTAATGTAAAATAATTGAAACAAGTTTATTCATTATGTAACCTTTCATATACCAAAATGAACTTAACAAAACATAGATTCTTATGACACTAAAGTTTATTCAAAATGACCTCCGTGATTTTGAATACAGGCCTTCAATCTGCGCGGCCAGTCGTCTATCGCCGCACGAACAAGGTCTATGTCAATATCGGCGGCTGCCTTAATCAAGGATGTCTTGAGTGACTCCAAATTGGGATGAGGCTTTGAGCACGCCTTTTCCTCCAAGTGTTGCCATATCTTGTAATCTAACGGATTCAAATCTGGACTGGAGGAGGGCCAGTCTTCGTGCCAGATGAAGTCGATTTCACGCGCCGCCAGCCAGTCTTGTGTGCTCTTCGCTCTATGAGCTGGCGCCGAATCTTGTTGGAATACCCAGTGCCTGTTATTGAACATGGTATGAGAAACAGGTTCCACAAGGTTCGTCAGGACTGTATTTTGATACACAACTGCATTCGTTTTTACACCTTTCTCACAAAAATGTACCTCTGTTAAGCCCCAATAAGAAACTCCCAACCATACCATGAGCGAGGATGGAAAATGACCTCGTTGGACACGCGGAATACGGTTGCTCGCTTCTTCACTACTGTGTGCGTACACCTTATCATTTTGTTTGTTGTAGCTCTCTTCTACGGTAAAAATTTTTTCATCCGAAAAAAGAATTTCCCGATATTTTTTTCCCGCGTACCGCTTCAACAAAGCGCGGCATCTCTTCAGTCTCAGGTCCATTAGACGAGCATTCAAACGATGTCCTGTTTTTCTTCGATATGCCCGAAGCCCTAAGTCTTCATTTAACACCCTTTTCACCGTGGTTCTGCTTAACCCCATCTGAAGGGCCAACAGTTTCTGCTTACGTTTGGGATTTCTTTGAATTCGCGCCTTCACAGCTTTTATCACTGCTGGAGTCCTAACAGACCGAGGGCGACCACTTCTTGACCTGTCATCTACACTAGAGTCTTCATTGTATCGTTTGATGGTACGATAAACGAATCTTTTGGTTATATTCAAATTTTTCAGTATGTTAAAAATTTGAATTGGCGCGTAACCGCAACGATGCAACGCAATAACTGCAACACGGTCTTCTTTAAGCGTCCACTCCATATTTAAAAATGAGTAAAATTCTAAAAGTATACATTTTTATTTTCATACAATTCGAAATTCGAATTCAATAAACTTTTTTGTGGCCAGCATTCTAAAAGAAAAGTTTTTACTGTGTGACAATACTTATGACCTGACTAGTTATAATTATATAATCTGAATCTTGGAAACGGCTCCAACGATTTTCATAAAATTTAGTATACAGGGGATTTCGGGGGCGATAAATCGATCTAGCTACGATTTATTTTCAGAAAATGTTGTTTTATTCGTGTTTTCAATAATCAACTCTTCCCGACATCTATTGGCGAATAATAATACTATTTTTCTTAATTGAGGGCAACTAACCGCTTTAAAGACACAACAAGATGGCGTTATCAAAAAAAAAACATCGTCTAGTTTTATATTAATGTGAGGTTTTCATCAAATTAACATTATAAATAGTTTATTTGTTAATGTTAAATATTATTGAGTAATTGAACTCTGTTCATATTTTCCTTCAATGGTTGTCTAGAAAATTGTATCTTAAGCTATAAGATCACCACTATTTTACTTTTTTTAAATTGTATTCATGATATATTTTCTTTTTCTTGATGTGCTTAAAGCTACTCTGAAACAATAAAAAAAAGTGTGATGTCCCTTTGTTATTTTATATAAAATAAGTTTTTACCACAATAACTAAGCAAAATTTTATTTATTAAAATGAGTTAAGGAAAGAATAAAATGAGTATGACAAGAAGACTCATACCAACTAACACTTCCACGTGTTTTTATAAGAACATTGATATCAGAACAACATTTTGAACAGGAATCTCTCTATGAATGGATGAAACACCCGAAAATATTAGAAATCGATAGCACAAGCGTGGAGGTTGCAAGAGCCGCTGTCTACTGGCATTTAGAACTGCAGAATCTTGATGCGAGATTTCCATTCGAAGGAAAACAAGTTGTTCTTATCATGAAGAAGAAGTACAGACAATATTACCAAATGATATTCAAAACGCTGAAAGCAAAACCAATCACTTACGATCCTAGGTAAATTTCATTTATATATTTTATTGAAATAGATTAGACGAGTTAAATTAATACATACTTCTATTTTCCTAATTATTTCTTCTGAAATTTTACACATGATCATATTGTCGTGTATAGTACATAATAGTTAACTGTATGTTATTAACTAGTTAACTGTGAGAGTATATGAAAAATGGTTGTTTATTGTTAATTCTTGATAGCAGATAGAAATATATTGATTGCTAAGTGTTAAAGCCACATATTACAAAAAGTCTTATGTATTCTATATTACCAAAGCCCATGGACAACATAGTGTGCCACCAAAGAGTATCATGTATTATGTTTGTTTGAAAATATGTTTTTGAGGAAAATTGCAAGTGTACATTTATTATTTGTAGGACCCCAGGCAGCTGCTGCACGGCAGACTACTGTTTCGTCGATATGAACATCATTCAGAGGGTGAAGCTTCGTTTTTTCGCTCGGCACAATGTTCCCGTTTTCCCTTACCAATACGTTCTTGTTTATCTGTTGAAACGAGGTCGCGTTGAAGACGAATATAAATATCTCCTGCAAGACTGCAAGAAAATAATCTCACCGGACACAATGCATTTATTAAACGACACGTTTTAAGATTATGCACAAATTAAAAAAAAAAGACTTATCCTTTAAGACATTATTAATTATATTAAAAGTTTAGTTAGTAATACGTTAATATCAAATTTAAGTCCCTTTTTTAGATAAGAGAAGGGAGGGAATGAGACGGGAAACAGCAATATGTTGATAATTTAGGTAAAATAAAACATATTATATAATAATTATGATTTGTCCATAAAAATTAGTTGTGTACAAACAAGATTAAATATAAATTGAGAAATAAATAACTATTACATAAAAATGTTATTCGAATTAAGAATATTTGTATAATATGATGATTTATGAATGTTATTTGATTGATTATTGTAATAATTGTAATTTCGAAGTCGCTTATATATATAAAAAAGCAAATTGTTAAATATCGGAAACAGGGGTGTGTTGAAAATACGTACGTACAAGATTACATAAGGAGTTTCTTAAAATCATATATGTTATTAGATAGGACACGAATGGATCAGGAATAGCTTGTGTTCAATTAGTACTCCTTTTAACTATAATTTTATCGTTGATGCCCTACGCGGCTCTATTGAAATATTACTGCACGCGATGTTCACCACATAGTTGTTTTTTTGAATTAACTTGGTGTTAATTTTAACTACGGAGGTCCTGTCACCACATCTCCCGCACCGAACGCTACCTCTGTTCACTGGTAGGCTTCTAGAAACATTTCGAAATTTAGGAAATCATAAAGTTGGGCAGAAGAAAGCTAAGAAATCTAAGCCGCAATATCAATGAAATAAAAAAATATATTTTAGAAATCGGAATTGTTCTAATTGCCTTAATGTTTTTATTTTAAAGAACTTGATTTATGTTTTGTTAAACGAAAAAAAAATTATAACTTAAATAATATAACGTAGTAGATATATATACGTGACAGAAGTGGAACTTCTTTGACTAGAGAGAAAGGAACGAGATCTATTCAAATTTTTTAGCATTCATTGCACTCGTAAAGTATGCAAATTGCATTAGCTTCCTGTATTAGATCAAATATTTAATGTATTCGCAAATATATAAAAAATACACTACACATTAACACAACAACATATGTATATACAGGGTATTACAAAAGTACCCGTTAATCCGAAAGGAGGTTAAATGAGGTCTTATAACGAGTCCAGCCACAATATTTAAGAACCGTAGTAACGCTGTATGACATAATATCCCAAAAATATTGTTTTCACTGATGTGTAAACCCTATTTCAGTAAAATTAAAGTCAACTACGCAGAATGTACCTACATTTGAAAAAAACTCGAAACAGTCGTAGGATATCGATTAGAAGATTTGAAATTGACATCATACATGTTTTTTCCAACTTGACATTTTTTTAAGCCAGTACTTGAATATAATGACATCCTTGCAGCAAACATGAATGAAAAATAGAAATACTATTAAAGTAGACAATTATTAAGTAAAATAGGTACGTAGGCCTTTCTGATAAATAATCTTGTTCCCTGACATTATATTATATATAATGTACATTAATTATATTTTTAGGGAGTATTTTGTAACACATTGTATATGTATTGAATCAATAAGACAGCTAAGAGTCATTTCCCGATCATTAAAAACCGAAAATTTTACGGAATTTTTGCTATTCTGGTTACACATGTCTTATTTACAAATAGATCCTTTAGGTACCCACCGATTTTTACTAAATAAATAATACACGAAGTGCAGTTCCGCTACGAGAATTCAAATGCCTTATTGAGTTACTAAAAAATTTAACGTTTGTGATATTACGAAAATCATGCCCACAGACTTTAGCTATTGCAAATTTTAATAATTGTTATCATGTACATATACGATTGTGTGTATTAAATTCTCTTGCATGTCGACATCGGTGAACATTTGATTTCCTGCTTCTCGATTTTAGCTGTAAGAAAGAAAAAAAATGTGTTGGTATTGTGCTGACTACCGTCTAATTAATTAAAAAAAAATATGACAGCTACATAAGTTTCTTAACACACAAAGAACTAACAGTATCTTGGGGTCTGGCAATTGTTTGTTTGTTTGACTTGGATTTTCATCTTTACGATAAGATGAGCCCAGTCTAGTTCTCTATGACTTTGCGTACCATATTGCGTAGAATCAACTACATGCTCTTTAGCGATTATTAGGATTATACATATGTCCAATTTTATAAAATAGCTAGAGCTCTCTAGATTATATTGTCAAACGAAATATGTACTACCTCTCAATAAAAACTAGCTAATTGTGTAGGCATTGTTGACGCTAGTGTTAGTGTTTATAGAAAAACGAAGACTTGGTAGAGAATGTAATTATTAAATAGCACTTTTATTTAAAAAATATGGTCGACAAAGACTTGAGCGTTGTTGTTGAAATAATTTATCGTTGACATTCTTTAGTGACGTCCTCAAGGATTTTACTGTAATGCTAAAGCGATTTACCATAAAAGTAAAATACTTTATGACTTGCTTGTCTATGAATAGAGTTTGTTTTTGTTGATCGGATATATTTCTCATTAACAACATGATGTAATTTAATTATAATAAAAAATGGACATAGTGAAAATTATAAATAAATTCTTAGTATCAAAAAGCGTTTTATATTCTAATTATATTATTTCTAATGTTATAATTGAGTCGTCTATTATCAAAGGTGGCAATCTGTGCATTTGGACAAAAAAAATTTATTGATATGTCAATACAGATTGATTTGAATATAATCGTCTCTTTCAAAGAATACGGTTCAAAACCTGCATTAAATAAAGGTTAATAGTTAACCTGTTATTTATCTAAGATGTCGTTCTGAAGAGTTTTGTGACTGCCGATGGAATACAAAGTCAATAATTCGTTTTTCTGATTTACCAATCATTGTCCAAAAGTCAGATTGCCGCCTTTGATAATAGTCGACTCAATTATGTAATTACAACTACGACTCGTGAAAAGCCAAGGAGATGATTTAAATTTGATTCTCATGTCACTCACTGGGCATCAAATAAAATAAATAGACATGTGAATGTAATTTTTAGTAAAGCTCTAACGACCAACAAAATGAGACATAAATAATGAGAGTAGCCACTGTGTTGCCAAAGCACGATGGTTTGAATAGAGGGCAATCGTACAAATTGATTAAAGTACCCACTTTATTGCTAAATGCACTTTGCGGCAAAAATGCATTGCATATTGAATAAGTCACGTTGGTGCCTTGGGCAAACCGTCTAGCAGCCAACGTTTTAATACATTCATTTAGAGGTATATTGTAGTTGAAGAGTACATAGTGGATTGTTTTAATACTTCAAAATGGACTGTAGTTTTCAGTAAGGAAAGAGTTCTAAACTAGAGACTAGCTCCTGTGTTATAACATCCTGCATTATAGGGTCCCACTGATCTTATCAAAACCTTAAGCTTTCTAAGTAATAACTTCTTTAAGAAAAGGAATAAATTGTTTAATTTACATTGACAATATTGATACGTAGTTAAATTAACGTTTACAAAAACTATTGACGGTGATGTTCTTGTCGAACGCGTCGCTTGCAACGAAGGGCTTCGCGAGTAAATTAACCCACAGACAGCCCACTGAGTTTCTTGCCCGATCTTCTCAGTAGGTCATGTTTCCGATCCGGTAGTAGATTCTGCGAATCACTGCTCTGGCTAGTGATAGCCACGTCGTCAAGTTTAAGCCCCGTGAGTTCACCTACTTATTAGGTTACGCTTACATAGCCTCTCAGGCTGTCAGCATAGGTAGGAAAGAAAAAACGGTGATGTAGCATTTATTTGGTTATCGTGTCGCATTTTAGGGCCATTCCGTGCAACGTTCACGTTCATTGCTTCAATAATTTAATAGGCCTTTACCTATAAAGATGCCGTTACACAATACTGGCCATTTTAAACGTAATTTATGGTTGACTGGCAATAAATTCTACATTCAAATGAATTTTATTTGGAAAATATGGAATACTATTTTCAAATGCGGGCATTAGTTATTAAATAATAAATAATAATAGTGTTTTGATTTCACCACATTTGTACCTTTTTTATCAATAGGAACGTAATAAAAATATAAGTAATTATGGAACATGAGTTCCGTTGCGGTAACAATGCCGCACAAACGGTTCACAAATCTAATAGTAAGTAATGACGTGTAAAAATGAAGACTACAAAAGAACGCACGACTCGACATTTTGTGTGAAAGTTTCCAACATATCTAGAAAATTTAATCTAAAAATATGAGCCTCGTGGTCTCTTGAAACCTAAATTCTGCGACGACGAATAAAAGGCGCAGCAGTTTTCAACGTTAGTATCAGAAAAATATTGTTCCATTTGCATCAAATTGGCATGGTAAGATAAGTTGTCATGTGGGTGCCGCACGAGCTGAAAGAGACGATCACCAGCGCGACGAACGCGTTATAGTATGTCTTGTATTGCATAACAGCGTGCTTAGTGCGAGTTTTTTAACTTCTCAAACGTAAAAGTTAACTTAAATTTGTATGGTGCTGGAACAGCGCTCCTGGCGGTAAGCCAGGGGCAAAATACTCGCACTAAGCACACAGGCGGAAACGAAGGGATTATGAACCGCATTATCGCTTGCGATAAAAAATTGATTCTTTTGATAATCGTAAGGGGTGTTCATATTTGTCAGTTTTTTTTTTTGCTTGTAAACTATTGTCAGATCCTAAGCAATGAACCAAACTAAAATTTAGCCCTAAAAAGACATGGTCATTGCTTAGTGATCTAGTGCAGTAATAATTCACAGCTTCGTACTGAACGGCACCAGCATTGTGTGATGTGTTCTGTGAAGAACTGGACACAATGATGGAGGAGCTCGCGAATATCCAGCCTTGGTTAATTGCTCGTCCCCGCTGCTCCTAAACGACAACGCTTGACTTTATACCGCAGACCAGACGATCTCTAAGCTACAAGAGCTATGATTCGACGTTTTGTAATCGAACGTACTCACCATACCTGGTGCCGACAGACTTGTACTTTTTCCAAATTTGGGACAAGATCTCGACAGCGAAAAAATTAAATACCATCTATAGTAGAAATATTCGGATTTAAAATGCAATTCAAATTGGACGCACTGTATAAAAATGTCAACTTACTGACCATTTTAAAAAGAACCCAGCACACTGCAGTCACCAGTAGCGTTCCTGCTATCCCGAACAAATGATCAGAACTAGGGAAAGCATCGTTGACAATATTGTTTTCATTATTTTTACTTTCGCAACTGCAAAAAGAAAATAAGATATTGAATAGCATTTTCGTTTGAGTACACTTAAAATTTGAAAGAAGACATTTTACGTCAAAACTTTATGACAGTACATTATGTTTTGGCCATTTAGTTGTAGGTATCTACCTAATGTTTGGAATCGACAGGTAAGTTAAAGTAATTGAAATTATAGTGAGACTAGCCGCACTCGCTCGCTTCGCTGGGCATTTAAAATTAACATTATTACTTATTGTCATTATTATTAGGAAGTTCAACACTAATATAAATATTAGCCTATCCAGTAAGTACATGTATTTTCTATATGAATACCAAGTTTCAAGTCAATCCGATGCATGGTTCAGTAGTTATAACGGAACATCTGTAAAAACCACTGTAGATTTATATATTATTATAGATTAGATGCGGTCTTCAAAATTTGTTACATATTTTTTATTGTCAACGAAGGCAGATGAGCTTGCGATCACGCGGGCCGTCGTTAGCGTGGCTCACGGGTATTTGCAATTGGGTGTTTTTCAAAAAAATTGACCCTAGCAAAATCGGACTGTCCCACAACTTCAAACATTTTTATTTTTGTTTTTTTACATATAAAAATGTTATATAGCACATGCACATGTTACATGTGCCGGATAAACCATGTACCAAGAGTAGCAATTGCTACGGGCCCCGCGCGAACGGGGGCCGCGCATATTTAAACCCACTCATCTCTACCCGAGCTTAATTTTTTGAATGTCTTATTAAGAAAAAGTTGTTTGTATAAACGTGTAGAATTTCAATCAGCCTGATAATCAGCTCTACAAAAAGTCTGACGTATGCAAGCACTCTTACCCGACACAGTGTTTTTTTACCACTTTATACATAAGAACCCATAGTAGATCAAGGGCTCTTTGAAATAATTTGCTACGGGCCCCGCGCTTGCTTAATCCGGCACTGCACACGTAGATGTAAAATGTTATATGATTAAGGCAGATATTTTAAAATCAAGTTAAATTGAAAAACACCATAAAAGGAGAATAGATTTATTTATATTTTAAATAAAGCACCACAGGAGGTGAAGGATCCAACTCCTCAATCTCAGAACCAAATTTTTCTATAGTCATACGACCTTGAGTAACTCTAAATAATTGGGTTTGTAATGCTACAGCCGATTTTTTCGGTAACAAATAAACGCGAATATCTCATACCAAACTTTCGATGTCAGTATAGCTTTAAGGCGCAGTTTTGCACTAGATGAGAGACGTGTTTTTAATACGAAATCTATTAATTTACTTTTACTGTCATCATTGATGAGCGAACTATAAAGAAGAATACCATCGATAAGTTGATTTGTCACCTGCTCCTGGCCATTCAATACCGGCAACAGGGAAATTGCAGTTTTAATATCAAATGAGTCTGACATTTTTGTAGCACAATTAGAATATTCTATCAAATCTTTAGAACTAGTTTGACTCCTACTATCTCTCAAAGAAAATAAACTCTTTATTTTCTTAAAATTATGCCGTATCTCATCAATTAATGTTTGGAAAATCTCACAAGATTTTTTATCTAATTTCTGATCTTGAATTTCTTGATTCAATTGACTCAAAATATACTCCAATTTTCTACATTCTTTTTGAGCTTCCTCTAGTTTCTTAAAACCTAAATCCTCTGTACGCCTATTTGGACCAAGTTTTACTATATATTCTCTTAAATATTCTAAATTAGCATGTAGGTAAATCTCGCAATTGTTGTGACATAATTTCTTTAAACTGAATGTAAAGAAATTTCGCATGAACTTAATAATGACATAAAAATTATAATTTGCGTAATTACTGGTGGTAGGACTTCTTGTGAGTCCGCACGGGTAGGTACCACCGCCCCGCCTATTTCTGCCGTGAAGCAGTAATGCGTTTCGGTTTGAAGGGTGGGGCAGCCGTTGTGACTATACTGAGAACTCAGAACTATATCTCAAGGTGTGTGGCGCATTTACATTGTAGATGTCTATGGGCTCCAGTAACCACTTAACACCAGGTGGGCTGTGAGCTCGTCCACACATATAAGCAATAAAAAAAAAAATACAGAACATTAAAACAACGTAAAAAAAATTACATTATCAGAGCAAAAACTTACATTGCAGTAAGTACGTATTTACTGTCAACGTATAAGTAGGTCATGACGTCTTACGTAGCATGGGTGAATGAACTCCTCAGCATTGGACTCGAACTGACTCCTAGCTGCTCCACCTCGGACCCGTACAATTTATCTCCCGGCGCCCTGCATATCCTCTCATTATAAGGCTTGAGCATTCTCCCGGGTCCCCACAGCAACACCCTTTTCTGTGTTCGTATATTGTTTTCATCGCTTTATCCAAATCAATCTTCTGTAATTTGAAAATCTTCTTTCCTCTTCTCGTCTTCACAAACTTCTATTATTCATAATTGTATTTGTTCATAATTTATTCAGATACTCTCGTAACTTATGTAAGTTGCAAAATTTTAACTGCTGGCTAAGGGTCGCCATGTATTGGAGTGTTGTAGGTGAAATAAAAGAGAACTGTTCAAGTCGACAATTCATGTAATTCTGTCATAATTTAGTGTGTGCAGTTACAAATATAAGGTTAGGCGAGCTGCACACTACAGGGTCCTTCTCTCCGATCATTTTCTCCCTCCATGCAGCTATCTCCTCTCGTATGCGGTGATGTTCTTCGTTTTCGATATCTTTATTGTCCTTAGGCTATCCTATTCTATAATGTGTCAGCTAGTAGTTCTGCGGATTTGAGGGGGTCGAGGACGTCATTCCCTTTCTTGAGCATTACCTCATCTCTGCTTCTATTATTAATACGTATAATGCGGTAGAATTTATCCCACATCGATTCTCTCTTCTGTCGTGATGTATATTCTTTCCAACTGGTAGTCCTCGTTGTGATTATTGTGTGTTTATATTCTTTTAACCTTTCTTGATAATCTTTTATCAGAAGCGGCCTTCTTCTAGGGTTTGCCTTCCTAATCTTGCTTCTGATTCTTTTAACCTCATTTTTAAGTTCGGTTAGTTCTTTGGTCCACCAGGATAGCCTACATTGATTTTTACTATGGACGCGGGACGCATTGCGGTAGCTTGTGATTCCGCGATTCCTCTGATTGACCATAGTAGCATGATATTGACACGTCATTTCGGATCCTCCCGATCCACTATCCGCAGAATCTAGCACTGGATCGGAAACGCGACCCACTGCGAAGATCCGGCGAGAAACTGTGTCTGTGGGTTAATTTACTCATCGAGCTCTTCGTCGCAAGCGACGGGCTCGATGAGGACGGTGACCGGTGCTTGTGGTACCTAAAAGCACCGTCAATGGATCGGGAGGATCCGTAATGAAGCAGATTGTTTAACGGTAGGCAGCCCCTTGGCTCTGCCCCTGGCATTGCTGAAGTCCATGGGCGACGGTAACCACTCACCATCAGGTGGGCCGTATGCTCGTCTGCCTACAAGAGCAATAAAAAAAAAGATCATGGCTTGATGCCGTAAACTGTGGAACGTTTTGTATTCAATACTATCTATTTTCATCAGCAATTGCTTTGTAAGTTTTGTTTTAAACTACCTATTGTTTATAGTTTTGTAGCTAAAAGGAATTCATTTGAAACAAAAATGAACGATGGTGGCACAATATAAACTGCATTCTTTTATTTCACGTTATTGCAAAGCAGTAAATCTTTTTTAAAGTCTCGCGTAAATCGTAATAGCAATTAAGTTCTATGTAAAGATAGCAACTTTCTTTTTAAACAATTGAATATAAAATTCTTTATTTTTTTCAGTGTGAGCGCAAAAGAAGTGGAACATTTGAAATGTCAGAGCTATCAATAAAGCCTCGGATACACTAGGGGACAGATATTGCAGCATGCCCCGAACATGTCACTCGTCAATAAAGAGCCTAGGGGACAAAATTGTCGCGAGACATGCTGTACAGCATACACGCTAGCCAGGCGTCATATTATTTTGCAAACCACGTACTGGACTTAACATCGGCTCGTCCACTACCCGTAGTTTTCGATGATGTTATCTTCTTTTTCTCCCGGATAAATTGGGAGTGAAGTGTATGCATTTTATTTTCTATTTATTTTTTAGGTATATTTAGGGTCTTTTCTATGTCCTCCGTTATTTTTCTTTAATTTTTTTCGGTAATCACGATTTGAAGTATCCCACAGCAATCCATAACTATGGTAGAGTTCGATCAAATGTAGTCCTACCGTTTCGTTTTCCCACACTATCGACATGCTGAGAGACAGATTGCGCACGCGTCCACACTTAGCGACAACCTGCGCAATATTAAGTGTATTATCTATTATCTATGATCTGCGCGGCACTGACGCGCAACACGTGCGCCCGCTCTCAGTAAGGGAGCTGCCGACAGTGGCAAAATGTCCCGCGTCACGTAAATGCTCCTCAAAATGTTTAGGGACATGTGGCCTCGGTGCAACTTCGCGAGTCACGTAGATATAGTGTTGCGCGTCATGTTGTGGGATAATTTGTCCCCTAGTGTATCCGAGGCTTAAATTATATACCAAACCAAACACTGGAGCTTACTCTTTCTAAGAAACGTTAAGTTCCTTAGAGTGTTTAACTGAACATTTCCTTGAAGGGTTCCGTATTGATTATCTAGTACGTAATGCCTATTTTCACTATGAAACAGTCAAAGTGCCGGTTCGAAGGAGTAACAGAGCCTGTCTCTCAGGGTGGGTGGCCATATTCAAGTTGTAATTAATACCGCCCGATTAGCCTCCTCATGTCTCTAGGCAAACTGTATGAGCGTCTGCTCTACAAACGCCTCAGAGACTTCGTCTCATCCAAGGGCATTCTCATCGATGAACAATTCGGATTCCGTACAAATCACTCATGCGTTCAACAGGTGCACCGCCTCACGGAGCACATTCTTGTGGGGCTTAATCGACCAAAACCGTTAAACACGGGAGCTCTCTTCCTCGCCGTCGCAAAAGCGTTCGACAAAGTCTGGCACAATGGTTTGATTTTCAAACTATTCAACATGGGCGTGCCGGATAGTCTCGTGCTCATCATACGGGACTTCTTGTCGAACCGCTCTTTTCGATATCGAGTCGAGGGAACCCGCTCCTCCCCACGACCTCTCGCGGCTGGAGTCCCGCAAGGCTCTGTCCTCTCACCCCTCCTATTTAGCTTATTCGTCAACGATATTCCCCGGTCGCCGCCGACCCATTTAGCTTTATTCGCCGACGACACGACTGTTTACTATTCTAGTAGAAATAAGTCCCTAATCGCGAAGAAGCTTCAGAGCGCAGCCCTAGCCCTAGGACAGTGGTTCCGAAAATGGCGCATAGACATCAACCCAGCGAAAAGTACTGCGGTGCTATTTCAGAGGGGAAGCTCCACACGGATTTCCTCCCGGATTAGGAGGAGGAATCTCACACCCCCGATTACTCTCTTTAGACAACCCATACCCTGGGCCAGGAAGGTCAAGTACCTGGGCGTTACCCTGGATGCATCGATGACATTCCGCCCGCATATAAAATCAGTCCGTGACCGTGCCGCGTTTATTCTCGGTAGACTCTACCCCATGATCTGTAAGCGGAGTAAAATGTCCCTTCGGAACAAGGTGACACTTTACAAAACTTGCATAAGGCCCGTCATGACTTACGCGAGTGTGGTGTTCGCTCACGCGGCCCGCACACACATAGACACCCTCCAATCCCTACAATCCCGCTTTTGCAGGTTAGCTGTCGGGGCTCCGTGGTTCGTGAGGAACGTTGACCTACACGACGACCTGGGCCTCGAATCAATTCGGAAATACATGAAGTCAGCGTCGGAACGATACTTCGATAAGGCTATGCGTCATGATAATCGCCTTATCGTTGCCGCCGCTGACTACTCCCCGAATCCTGATCATGCAGGAGCCAGTCACCGTCGACGCCCTAGACACGTCCTTACGGATCCATCAGATCCAATAACCTTTGCATTAGATGCCTTCAGCTCTAATACTAGGAGCAGGCTTAGGGACCCCGGTAACCGTACTCGTCGAACTCGACAAAGAGGTCGACGTGCAACCTAACCCATGCATCAGCCCGCTGAGTTTCTCGCCGGATCTTCTCAGCGGGTCGCGATTCCGATCCGTTAGTAGGTTCATTCGCGAAACAATTGCTCTTGAGTTGTTAGGTCTCCTTCGGAGGCGCTCGGGCAGTTGTTAGCAAATCCGGCCCCTCTTCGCTGAGCCTTTGCTCGCCCACCTGTCCTGGTGAAACTGGAAAGGCCTTCGGGCCACCAGTAAACTTTCAATCATAAAAAAAAAGTTGTAATTAATCTATACACAGGAATAAAAAATACAGATAACAGTATGATCTCCTTATAGGACAGCTTAAGGTCGACCAGCGACCTACTACAGGTCGCGGGAATCCACTGGATGCCAGTTGGACAGGACCGGGTATTTTGGCAAGCCTTGGCCTAGGTCCATCAGTGAAAAAATAAGACACTTTCATGAAATTCATATTCGCTTCCTAAATCGGCACAGTACTTATCTTATGAAACGTAAACTACTGTAGTAGATCATTCCAAACACGCTACATGGTCATAATATTAGAAAAGAAAAACTTACCTTTACAGAAAAACTTTAAAGTCGTGGCCTAGAGGATGAGACGTCCGGTGAATTCGTATCTTGCGATGTACCGGTGTTCGAATCCAGCAGGCGGGTACCAATTTTTCTAATGAAATACGTACTAAACAAATGTTCACGATTGACTTCCACGGTGAAGGAATAACATCGTGTAATAAAAATCAAACCCACAAAATTATAATTTGCGTAATTACTGGTGATAGGACCTCTTGTGAGTCCTCAAGGGTAGGTACTATCACCCTGCCTATTTCTGCCGTGAAGCAGTAATGCGTTTCGGTTTGAAGGGTGGGGCAGCCGTCGTAACTATACTCAGACCTTAGAACTTATATCTCAGGGTGGGTGGCGCATTTACGTTGTAGATATCTATGAGCTCCAGTAACCACTTAAAACCAGATGGGTTGTGAGCTCGTCCACCCTTCTAAGCAATAAAAAAAAAACTTAGAATAGTTTTATTTTTTTCATGAATAGTTTCATCCCTTTAGAAAATTGTGAGCCCATCTGTATTTTATACATTTCTTAACAGAAATACACCACGAGAACTATAAAAATATTTTTTGTTTAAGTGAACCCCAAACAGAACCCAAACAATTGTGAAACATGATAGTATTTTCAACGTTTGCACTTTGCATGCCCGTGAAGTTTAGTCGAGCGCTGCCTAGCTATTGGTCAAATTTTATTTGTCAGAGTTTGTGCATGTGTTTGTCATCTTCATCTATCATTTTGATGATAACAGTCATAGAAAGTAGAAGCATTCCGACATAGTTAAAATCACATTCATTTGATTGAATATGGGTTGCTTTTGGTCCAGTGAGGTAAGCCAACCATTTCGAAAAATGTTTTTGTTACCTATTGCTTTTAATAATTTTATTTTGTTTTTAGTGTGATTCTCGGGAACGATGTCAGCATTGCAATAGAACAGTCGACGTCGCCCAAAACACGTCATCTCGGATCCTCCCGATCCACTAACGGTGCTTTTAGGTACTCCAAGCACCGGTCACCGTTCTCGTCGAACCCGTCGCTTGCGACGAAGGGCTCGACGAGTAAATTAACTCTCAGACACAGCCCACTGAGTTTCTCGCCGGATCTTCTCAGTGGGTCGCGTTTCCGATCCGGTGGTAGATTCTGCGAAGCACGACTCTTGCTAGGGTTCGTGTTAGCAACATCGTCAGGTTTGAGCCCCGTGAGCTCACCTACTAAAGTTAGGGTTACGCTGAAATAGCCGCTAGGGCTATNAAAAAAAAAAAAAAAAAAAAAAAAAAAAAAAGCAATAGAAGGGCTGTTAATAATTTGATTGTCGTTAATCAAGTTTGTGAAATTTGTACATACAATTCATCGAAACAAACGGTAAGAAACTAGGTAACTTTGTTGTTGACATAAGTGGAGTGGAGTACACTCGTGGACTTATTTAGGAGAAATCGAAAAAGTGTTCAAAACTATTATAATGTTCATTATGAGAATTTAGTTGATTTATTTGAATTTGCTTGTTTTTAGCTAATTAAAAATTGCAATCATCGAAAAAACAATGGTATAATGACGAAAAGATACCAAAGTAAGAATGATATTGCAGAAAAGAAACATTAAATTCCTTTTTTTCATAAATGCCCAAGAGCGGTTAGATGAACTTAGATGCTCTAATTTTTTTTTTTTTGATATGTCACTTTATACCGATACCTTTAGGCAAAGTGTTTTATTCTGTTACAATATGAAGTCAAATGAGATTGATTATTTTGAGTCTTTAATGAATTGGAGTGAAATTATATTAAACGCGATGAGATGAATTAATGAAAGTCTGCATAAAATTGTCGTTTTTAACTAAGGTTTTTTCAATGGAATTTTCGGAAGAACCCGAGAAGCAACTTCCAGCGGCTTTGTTTTATTTTCCCACATTTGGACACTTTCACAGATGCTATATACACATAATAAAACACTATTATCAAACATTTAAACATGAAGATTATTTCTTAAAATAAAAATAAATAATTCACACAACAGAGCTCCTCGTGTTCCCGGCAAAAAGTCCATTTGTTGTAAACACATATACAGGGTGTCCTAGAAAGAATGGATAATCCTCAAACACCTCATAGTAGAGCTATTGGGGACACAAAATAAAAAAAAACTCAGGTAGTACCCAAAATACGTATTTAAAAAAAATGTTGATATTTTCCGTACTGCTGTGCGTTTCTGGAATAGGTAAAGAATAGCTACAAATAAATAACCAGGTTTTTTGGTGTTATAATATTCAACATGGACTCGTATGAGCAGCTGGTGTAATTTCTTATAAAAGTTAATGTGAACTTAAATTTTAATCATGAAATTTGGTATTTTTGATACGCTTTTTTTAGCTTCAGACGTATGTATGTTAGTACCGGAATCTTTGAACATGAGTTTGACCCCCTTCAAAACGTCCGATTAAATTTGAAATTTGGTATACTTATTAAGGACCGATGACAATTCAATATTTAAAAAAAATTGGAAATATAAAAAAATATAAAGAAATTGAAATTCGACTAAAAAATGAAAAATAAATAATAGTTTAAAAAACTAACAAAATACGCTTTTATAGAAAATCCAACTAAAAAATAGAATAAAAAAAGCGTGGGGTGCATGGTATCAGTAGTTATAAATATTTTATGAACAGACTAGCTGACCCGGCAGACTTCGTAGTGCCTCAATCGATAAATAAAAGACCTAAACTTTTGTATAAAATACACTTAAAACAAACAAAAGGAATCGGACAGACGGAGGACACATCAAAGAAAAATTAAAATTGCTATTTTTATTCAATTCCGAGCATATTCATATTTATCTAACTTTTAAACCTTCCCTGGACTTCCACGAATAATTCGAGACCAAAATTAGCCAAATCGGTCCAGCCGTTCTCGAGTTTTAGCTAGAGTAACGAACAGCAATTCATTTTTATACATATAGATATGTTATTTTGATTATATCCTAAAAAGCACCTCACGCTTTTTTACAATAAAATCATTTTTTCTTACACTATTTTTAATTCAAATTTATTAAAATTTATTTTCTATTTTTTAGTTGGATTTTCTATAAAAGCGTATTTTGTTAGTTTTTTTAAACTATTATTTATTTCTTCTTAATAACTTTTTAACAATTCATAAATAAATAAAAGTTTGCTTAGACATTTTTTTCGATTCCTCGTACCTAAATTTGTCCACGTGTAGATAGAGATAGATATGACTTGTTTTTTACGTAGATCTTCAGTGAGACTACATAAGCTCATGCTACTCATTAAAATATAATACATAATATAATATACTACTCCTACTATACACAATAATTTAAGTTAGTGCTATAGCTGAAGTCAGTCCTTATTTTATGTTAAATTCTTTCGTGACAAGAAGAGCGAAACGTCGTCTATGTACATTATAATTCATCGATCGAACCAATTTCGGCCATGGCGAATCATAGCGGTCAGATACGCAGGAGGTGCGCAAACGTTTGCGCTCACGCAGGGGTACACCCTCGTCCGATCCCTTCTTGGATCAGTGGAACGGGAAACCGCTACGACTGAAGAAGGGGTTGGATGTTGTGTCTGGCTGACGGTGACTATATGCCCTCCACCGTCGCCCTAGGCCATCCACCTTGCCTTGCTGACCCGCCGAGTCCGCCAAGTCACGTTGCATATCTGCGTTGTGTTGCTTTCCTCGCCAAGTCAGACTTTGTGTGTTAAGCGGGAGGGAGCCGTGTGTAGGGATGGGTATTAAAGAGACGAAGAGGGGAGTCAGGAGTAGGAAGGACAGGATACTGTAGCCACGGAAGAGTAGGTTGTGGTCTATAGCAGCTCAGGGAAGGCGGGATCGCGTGCTCGTGCACTCAGTAATATACTACCGGACAGATAGTATATTTGAGCTCCCCCTGCCATGTACATTAAAGCCTACATAAATAGGTATAAACGTACAATAATTGTCTTTGTGCAAAAAATAATATTTATTAATATTGAGGCCACTTAGAAACCGCAAAGAAATTTAGTACGCTTCATTTTATGTTCAGCATGTAATTTGTAACTATGTATTTGAATAAAATAAATTTTGAAACCATTGATTAATAATACATATCTAATATATTATTACACTTATTTACTTCCTTTTCTTAACAAGAGTACACCACATAGTTCGGGAAGGAACAAGCCTTGCTTCGGTAAATACATTTGTGTTTGCGGAAATGCTTGGAGCAGTCGCAAATCATGGCCCCAAAAATATCAAATCTGTACACGATGCCGGAAGAAGGTGTACGCTCGCACTCAAGTAAGTAGATACCAATTGGAATGAATTTAAATACTCATAACATAACTAGGTATTACCTAGTTGTGTAATTACTAGCTATTACCTAATTGTGTTATGAGTAGGTATGTATTTTTTTTTGTTTTGATTCCTTATACAAACACCTAGTAAGTACATACATTCACGTAATGCACTGCACTCGGCAATATAAATTATGAATGTGGTAATTTTGAACAAAATAAATGATACTGATATTGTCTGCATTTTAAATAGTTACTAAGGCATTATTTTATGGTACCCTCCCCATAACCCTTTTTCAAATCTTTTGTACCTACATCTAATCCGCTCAAACAAAATATAGGTATATTCAAATTTCGTATTTTAGGGCAGAGGCATCTATTAGTTTCGGTCAGGATCCATTTAAAAAAATTAAATAATGTTCCTTGCAGTCCGCACAGCATTTTATAGAAAAAAAATATTTGTGAATCAAATAAATGTAATTAGGTACGGAAATAAATTACAAAGGTATTTTTTTTACATAACAAGTACAAAAATGATTGTTTTTTTGTTACGGCCTATCAGTATGAAGTTTGAAGGAAATTTTCTTCAAGCTATTGACTTAAATCCTGGAGATGTTCATCAGTCAGTTGAGATCGAAATTGATTCTTATTGAAGTTCATCTTAGGAAAAACTGCTTCACAAATTTATGCATGTTGACTAAACAAAGTAAGAAGTTTCATAGTAGTTTTTCGTAGTTCTGGATATTTACTATCACACACAAATTTTACCCAGAACTCTTCGCTGGAAACTTCCGTACTCTGTGTGCCTAGTGCGAGTTTTTTAACGTTCTCGATAGCGTAAAATTTAACTCAAATTTGTATGGAGTTGGAACCTTTGCCGCTAGGGACGCTGTAGTGTAAGTTGCCGTGTTCTCGCGGTTCACTCAAAATGGCTCGGCCCGGTGCGGCGGTGCGGCGGTCCGAATTCGCCATTGGCCCTGTTCTACAGAATACGAACCTTTCCACAGTGATGCCAACTCCGGGGTTTTCCCACCAAATTTAGGGGGAAAAAATCTATACAGGGATTTTTTTAGGGGGTGAAATTTTTTGGGGATATTTTTAGGGATAAAATTTTATTAGTATTTTTAAAAAAAATTCTACGTACATCAACAAAAATAAAAACAAATTCAAATCGATTGAATGTTTTCAATTTTAATAGATGACACTGTATGCACTTTTTATTATACTCTTAACAGCTGACAGCTAAAAACAGTCAGTTAAAATTGATAGTTTTTGCATTGTGCACTATCTTTTTTTTAAAACAAATACCAAATATAAAATACCAGGTTTAAAATGCCAAAGGGAGAAAAAGTTTCTGGCTATTCTCAAAAATATACCACTAATTTAGTGGTTTTTGAAAATGCTTTAGGGGGAAAGTTTTCAAACAGTTGGCGACACCGCCTTTCCACTGGGCCTATAATCTTCTCTAAATTATATTTTGAAAGGCCGTTGAATTTTGGTTTAATTTTTTACGGATGTTGTTAGTGAACGCAGTATTATTATGTTAAATGGGTAAATTGTTTCATTAATTAGAAAAATTGTTACCTATTTCAAACTGGAACTGGAAAGGAAATCCTATACACTTAATATTAAGCTATTTTAAGCACCTATTTTTTTATTAATGCTAGTTTTTATTAATTTCAGAGACCCTTACGTTCTTCTGACTGGACAAATAATAAGAATTCTCGAGATCATCTGAGTAATTTGTGTCAGATGTGTCAAGAATTGGGATACGATTGTGGAAAGTTATTTGAGATCTAAAATACAAAATGACTGCTTTTTTTTAAATTTTATTATTACTATCTGCATTGCCTTACCATAAGAAACATTACCCGGTTAAAGAATAATATTTTTAATAGATTCTCAGATGGGAACAAAAAAAGAAATTTGAATCTAGTGAAAAAATAATACCTACAGTAGGTATCTATTTTTTATCAAATTAGTTTTATTCCGTAGATAAATATTATACTTGATTTTAAATATTACGCCAGTAGGATTTAAGCATATTTTATGTACCTACCCATCGTTGTGGTTAATTCAATGTAATTTTAACGTTTGCAGATACGTAATTGTAGACACGTAAATAGCTCTAAGATTCAATTTATATTAAATACGTATTTACCATTTCCATTCTTTTCTTTTTGTTCTTAATTTATAAAATAAATAAATCAACAATTCCAGACAGTGTGCTTTTGAGTATTCGCGAGTCTTGACGTGAGTTAAAGCCGGCTCCACATTCGCGGCGCGAATGTCCGCGAAGGGCGCGAACCGCGAGTGTGGATTAGATATGTGTCGTTCGCGAACGAACGAGTCAAACGACCCGGGTCTCAAATTCCGCGCGAACGATAGGGTCACTTCAAAAAATATGAGTCGTTCACTAAATCGACTGGTTTAACACAAAACCTACGAATCAGAAGAAAAAAACCATACGAGTACGACGGTCATTCGGGTCATTTCGGGTTGCCGCGTCTCGCCCCGCGCCCGTCTCGCTTAGTCGTTCGTTCGACTGAACGGGTCGTACGAACCGGATCATTTTGTCAACAGGTCAGTACTGATCTGAATCTCTAAAATTGAACGAACGACACATATCTAGTGTGGATGGTTTCGCGACTTCGCGGTCGCGCTTCGCGGCGTTCCCCGCCCGGCTGCGGTTTTTTGGCCCGCGACAAAGGGCCTGCGAAGCGCGAACGCGAAGGCCACCACACTCGGGTATGTTCGCAGTTGTGTGCGAAACGCAGTGACAAGCGGATGTCATGAGTATCGAATGGAGTAACGATCGGCAACTAGCGTTTCTTGAATGTTATCACGCTGAGCCCATGCTTTGGCAAGCTCAATATAGAGATCATAAAAACAAAAATAAAGTACATGATGCATGGCTGAGAATTAGTGCAATCATGGGAATTCCTGTGCCATATTTAAAGAAGAAAAAGGATTCCTTAATGTCTAGCTACAGAACATATAGAAAAAAAGTTAAGGATTGTTGCGATTGATTTGTGTCATCCACCACCTTCTTCTCCTCCATTTCTTTTTTTAATGTTTTTTGATTTTATAAACACATAATTGTAACACGCTAAGGCGCATAATGTCAGAGGAGCAGCAACTTCAACGTCCATTTCAGTCAAATGCGCGAACGTGAATGCGAAAGGTTGCATGTGTAGAGGGCTATGTTTTTCACGTCGTGTTCATGCGCGAACCGCAGCCGTGATTCGCGGCCGCGGTTCGCGGGCGAATGTAGAGCCCGTACAACACTTTGCCGTTCGGCCACACCACGCTAAAGCTTGTGGTTTCTCCTTTTTCACTTGTCCTTTGTAAATGTAATAAGATCGGCGTAGAATAACACCACCTAATCCCTCCCAGTGGGTGACGTAAAATGTGATTAGGATTCGCTGAAGCATGAGGAACAGTTTTATCTGAATAATATTTTACTTGGACGCTGGAATCGGTAACCGACTTTTACCAGTGTGTAATACTGTAGACCCAATGGGTAGGAATCACCACCCTGTCCATTTTTGCCACGAAGCAGTCCTGTATTTCGGCTTGAAGGGTGGGACAGCCTTTATACAGTCTAATAGAGACTTCGACATCACCTCTCAAGGAGGGTAGCGGCACTCATATTGTGATGTCCATAGGCTTTCGAAATCATTACTCCAAGTGGGCCTTCATATGGTTTATTTGTTAATGATTATTACTTTGTCAATGCTTTCTTTGTATTAGGGAAAATGAATCATTTTTAATTAAAAATGCAAATCTACTTCAATATTTATATTTAACGAACATTTACATTTACCAAAGCTTAACATCACAACTGAAAACGTTTTATTATCAGTTATCAACGACTATTATTCTTATTTCTTAGAAAATATGTTGTTTATAATAGTGACCAGACATTCATATTTGACAAGATCACAGCTAGAGAGATCAATTGAATAATCATTTTTGCGTTCAGCTATATAAGCTAGAAGAGGAAGCAGTAAAGGTTCCATGTCTTCTTTTGGTCCATCACAGAGTATCGGCATTCTTGTGATGTTATTAATAACATCTAGTATTTGATTGTTTGTTAATGGTTCTTTGAAGAATTTGTACTAAAAAGAGAATTACAATTTACACAAACACTACAGTAATGTATTATCCTATATAAAGTGATTTCATTAAAGCATTTGTGTTTACCACAATAAGCTATCTAATAGAAAGGCATATCAAACAATATGGTTCTTACCCGGGTACAATGTAGAAGAGTTCTGTAACAATACAAAATGCATGCCCAAGTATTATTAGTTCTATTGTCTCTTTCTATTCTTGCTATTAAAGACATGGCTTCATAATAGGCATCTAAAACTATTTTAGCTTCAAAATTAGCAAGACAATCCCAAATAGTAAACCACTCTTCTTGTGTGCATGAACATATTATCTGAAAATAATTGGTAAAGAATTTAGTTCAGTGAAAAATGCCACATTATCAAACTATATGAGCACTAATTGTTTCATGTTAATGGTACTATGACAAAAACTTCATTTGAATGTCATTCACAGATAAGGGATGCAATGTGCCCATTTGTTGAAATTCTTGCGCTGTCTATTAATTTATTTGATGATTATAATATTAAGTTTTTAGTAAGATTAATAAGACTAATAAGGAATTAAAAAACCTGTATCAATGTTGTTGTGATATCGTCTTTAGAACTGTGTTGCCTCATCTTAGTACCAGTTATAATTTCTAAAAAGTTATTGCCTGGTGGATTCCATATTTTCCTGTAGTAGTAAGTGTTTAGTGGATGTGTATTTTTCAACTTTGATTTTAACCAATTTTCTTCTTTCACTAAAACACAATAATTTACTTAACTTGAAGTCGTCATGGCCTAAAGGATAAGACGTCCGGCGCATTCGTATGTAGCGATGCACCGGTGTTCGAATCCCGCAGGCGGGTACCAATTTTTCTAATTGTAGCGATGCACCGGTGTTCGAATCCCGCAGGCGGGTACCAATTTTTCTAATGAAATACGTACTTATCAAATGTTCACGATTGACTTCCACGGTGAAGGAATAACATCGCGTAATAAAAATCAAACCCGCAAAATTATAAATTGCGTAATGACTGGTGGTAGGACCTCTTGTGAGTCCGCACGGGTAGGTACCACCTCCCTGCCTATTTCAGCCGTGAAGCAGTAATGCGTTTCGGTTTGAAGGGTGGGGCAGCCGTTGTAACTATACTGAGACCTTAGAACTTATATCTCAAGGTGCGTGGCGTATTTACGTTGTAGATGTCTATGGGCTCCAGTTACCACCTAACACCAGGTGGGCTGTGAGCTCGTCCACTCATCTAAGCAATAAAAAATAAATAAAAAAACTTACAATATACTTTTCATTGCTAGTTAGTTACTTACTACATTTCTTACTATTCGTTTTTATGATCTGTAGATTCAGTTCTAAATTTTAATGTATATGAAGTTTGCATTTTTAATGACATTTTTAACAAAGCTGGAACGGAATAGTGCCATAGCCATTCAACTAGAGTGAGTTTAATTGGTGTGTTTTGCAATTGAACTCAGTTTTCAAATCACTATTTGTTTTGTTTTAAATTATTCTAAAGTAAATACCTGGTATGCTGGTGCCATATGTCTCCATAAATGAGGTTTGAAGTTCGATTGTGCTTTGTAAAGTAGTCGGTGCTGAAGTGACAAATGTATGAATTTTCCACCGTACAATATCCATGACCTGGGCTAACATTGCCAACATTGGGGCTCTGTATTCTAATAGCTCTTCTATAGTGTAAGCACTTTGTAATAACTTAATTTGCATATTAATATTATTGATATTTTTATTTAGGAGTGCTTTGTGAATGTTTGGCATTATTGTTAATAATAGCAATTTAGATCCAATTAAAATGCCATAGTTTTTTAATGCAGAAATAAATCTTATAAAGTTATTTTCTTTCTCTTCTGTATCTATACAGATTTCCAGATTATTCTGCAATGCTTTGAAAATACAAGGTTCAGTATCAACTTCATAGTAATAATTACAATAGTTGTCTAATAATTTCATTACTTGTAACATAATATCTCCCTGTTGGCTGTTTTCTGTGGCTAAGTTGAAAATTTTATCAAAAACTTTCTTTGGGCTCTGCAAGAAGAGTGTGAGTACATCAGTAATATCAGCATTGGAAGTTGCAATTAATTTATTGAAAAATTCTGTACTCATATCAGTAAAGAGTTCATTTTCCTTCATATCAAAAAAGCAGTTGTTGACAAAATGTTCAGTTAGTATTTTATGTTTGTCAGAAACATCACAATGATGGAAAGCTTTCACAGCCAATACTTCTGTCTGGCCTTTGTTTACAATGCCCTGTTTCAAGATGTAGTACAGTTTTAAACACTCTTGCGGACTATATTTATTTATGTTAGGATGAATAACATCAAGAAGTTCTCTGTAGGCACACAAATCATCTTTGTAGAGAAGAGCATGTAACCAGGATTCCTTATCATCATCATTTTTGTTTATGTTCTCAATGATCATACAAACATCAGTTGAGTTTATAACATCTTTTGCTTCGATTGGTTTCCTAGAAATCTGTTGTAGCATGGCAACTATTGGATGTTCACACAAAACAGGTATGCTTGACAATTTTGTATATACTTTATGACACAATTCACCAATAGATTGCTGTTTGGTTTTTCCGTTTTCTTCAAACTCACTCCAAGCACAGAATATATCAACATTTACATCCATTATTAGTTTCTGGCATGCATCTAAAAGTATTGTGTTGCAATTTCCTATGGTTTCTAATACATTTTTTGGACAGTCATTAATGTTGTAAAATTGTATATTTTTATTTATTGAAGCTGCTATGTAAGTTACTTGATAAATAATATCAAAATCAGGAGGGACCTTTTCATGTATTTTTGTGTATCTTTCAAGGCAATCATAAAGTAGTACTAAAGCTGAACTAAGCCAACTTCCATTGTGTATGTATAATTCATCTTTTTGAAGCGTTTCCAGTTTGTAACTATTTGGAGGTTCAACAAAGTTTTTGGTACAATTTTGGAAATGCTTTAAGGTTTCACTTAATAAAGTATTATTTTCTTGTTCGGGAAATTGAAACATGTTTAATCTGCAAATTAATGTATAACATGCTAATGATATTTTTGCCAACTTTTGTGAACAGTCTAATGGATTGTAGTACTTTGTGTTTTCTATAAACGCTCCAGTCACTTCGACAGCAAGTGGAGGGTATGCATATGAGATGATTTCATACACAAAATGTTCTACCTGGAAGCTCCAAATTAATTCACACATTAAATAATGTGGCACAGTTGGTATGGTCCATATTACTGAGTCAATATCGTCTTTTTCTACCAACTTTTCTAATGTTTTGAAATTCCCGTTTAAAATAATGTATAGGATAAATTTACGAATTAAACGTGTATGTTCTTTGGATAATACTTTATTTTCGTCCATAAAATTTCTGTCTTTGAGGAATTGATACATATGTTCAATAATGTATTTGACCTTTTCTTCGTTTCCTATAAATAGTATAAATGTTTTGAAATTAAATTAAGCAATTATGAAGAACAATTAGTATTTTTTATACCATTTAACTTACCGCCTTTTACGGTCAACCTTGAGAATGGATGAACGCTGTCTGTGGAAATAAAAACGCCTTGAAAGGCAAGTAAATCTGGTGTAAAATCCATATTTATTTACGAAACCAAACGGCAGACTTATCCTTTTTCAAAATTATAGTTTGACAATTGACAGTTCTTACTTTTCTGTGTTTAATTTGTCAATTAAGTTAGGCAAAAGGAATATAACCCTTTCAGGAACATCTTGTAATAGAGTAAGATCCCAGGGCCCCCAGACGTCACATATTTTCTGACGAACGAAAGGTGGCCGATTGCGTAGTGTTAGTATGTACTAAGAGCACATGTCTACCTACTAGCTTGGTTAGACGGCCAATTTTCAGGTATCAGGTACTCAAGGTACATACAATCATTACCTACTTCACGTAAATTCTGAAAGCTGATTTTTACGTATATTTTAGGCAATATCCTTAAAAATAAGTTGCCAGACACTCCATCGGCCGAATTGCTTTGCAGACGCTTTAAAGCTCCCAAAATAAGTACTTAACTTCACGTAAATTCTGAAAGCTGATTTTTATATATATCCACCAGACAACTATTTTAAAACCTCTTACAAAAAGAACAAGATCCAAGGGGTTCGTCCGGCGTACTGTCCATGGAATTCGCAACATCCATCTCCAACACCACATTTCAAAAGCGTCGACCTTTACCCTCTCGCTTCGTCCAGGATTTGGCGCCATAAAGAAAAATTGAGAAGACCAATGTACGTACCAGCCTCACTTTGGTTTTGCGGGATATATTGCGGTCTTTCCATATCCAAGTGAGCTTAGTCATTGCTCTTTTGGACATTTGGGTTTTTCTAGCTATCTCCTTCTCGCTGCCACCCTCGCCACAAAGAAGAGAGCCAAGATAAACGAACTGGTCAACACTTTGACTTGGAATTTGTTGACCAGTTCGTTTGCAAATATATATAAATATATATTAAAATATTTCTTATGCTAGTGTGAACTATACGGAAAATGTTTAAATATTAAGTCAGGCAATTATTTTAAAAACAATTGCTTTCAAATATTTATTAATTCAAAACGAAGCATTAATTTCAGAGGGTTTTAGTTGAAATAAAATACGTTATGTGATGATTTTATTACATTAAACATTAACATTTCGTGGTTTAAGAGTATACAAGTTTAAATCAATTCAAGAATGTGTAGGTGTGTCCTATAAACATGTTAAAAAGTTTAATAATAATATGAAATCAAGCTATATTTTTAATTTTAGTACAACAGAATTAGACGTATATATTTCTATTTTGTACATAAGAAATAAACTATGACCTGATTTTTGTAAAACTTACTGCTAGCCTGCGTAATGTTTACCTCAGTTGCCGTGAAATAAGTAATATATGATACTTATATAAATGTCAATATGCTTAAATAAATGAAAACAAAAAAATATATTAGTAGTAGTATTCTTTAGAAGTAAATAAAAGTTGTCGAAGTCTTATAGTTCAAAACTAAATTTTAGTTGATTAAAGTTTAGTTTAAATTTAATTGCGAAACCAAGGGTTTTGGGAGGCATAAAATTCTATTTGTACATTTAATATATAATATGGTCTAATAGTATTCTTCTTTAAGTCATCCACTTTTGTCATTCACTTCATGAATTTTTGCTGCGCTTGTGGCGGTAATCATCATAAAACGCAAGATATTTGACAAATGCCTGAATCGCGCTAACGGCATTTTCAACAAAAGCATACCTATGTACAAGTTTCGAACAATATTTGGACCACTTCGATAAAGCGGCACGACACGAGAACCCTCTCATCGTGGCCGCCGGTAACTACATTCCCGATCCTGCGGACAGAATGGAAAGCAGTCGACGTCGCCCAAAACACGTCATCTCGGATCCTCCCGATCCACTAACGGTGCTTCTAGGTACTTCAAGCACCGGTCACCGTTCTCGTCGAACCCGTCGCTTGCGACTAAGGGCTCGACGAGTAAATTAACTCTCAGACACAGCCCACTGAGTTTCTCGCCGGATCTTCTCAGTGGGTCGCGTTTCCGATCCGGTGGTAGATTCTGCGAAGCACGGCTCTTGCTAGGGTCCGTGTTAGCAACGTCATCAGGTTTGAGCCCCGTGAGCTCACCTACAAAAGTTAGGGTTACGCTGATATAGCCTCTCANAGACACAGCCCACTGAGTTTCTCGCCGGATCTTCTCAGTGGGTCGCGTTTCCGATCCGGTGGTAGATTCTGCGAAGCACGGCTCTTGCTAGGGTCCGTGTTAGCAACGTCATCAGGTTTGAGCCCCGTGAGCTCACCTACAAAAGTTAGGGTTACGCTGATATAGCCTCTCAAGGCTCTCAGCTTAGGTAGGAAAAAAAAAAAAAAAATTTTTTTTGGTTCGTCGTAGCCCACTGAGTTTCTCGCCGGATCTTCTCTGTTCCGGTGATAGATTCTGCGAAGCACTGCTCTGGCTAGGGCCAGTGAAAGCAATTAGCAAAACTCCACGCCCGGTTACGCTGACATAGCCTCGCAAGGCTATCAGCTAAGGTAGAAAAAAAACATTTGGATCGTCGGTCTAACAAGAAATTTCACCTGCTCAGTGGAAGATCTTCCCTTTGTCGTTACTCCCAAACACTATTATTATAAGAAATTTTTGTAGTTCAGCCAATTAGTATGCTGCTATGATCATAACTGTACTCGCATACGGGATGTTTTAGTTCAAATGAAAAAACGTCGTAACTTCATGTTATATATTCACTTACGCGATTATCTATATATTAATACGTGAAGCAAAAACTTTGTATCCCTTTTTACGAAAATTGCGCGGACGGAGGAGTATGAAATTTTCCACACTTATAGAGAATATAGAGAAGAAGTGCACAAAGCTAATATATTTTTTAAATAATGCATAAAAGATACATTAAATCAATAAAGAAAACATTACACACACTACATACCATGTATTTGACGCACACACGCATGCATACTATTTATTGTCAAACTTTTGTTCTTGACGTTTGTGATCAAATTGAGAATAGATTAAATATTGTTTGTCTTTATTAATATTTTTTTATAGTGTAGCCTTGGCGAAATTTGTGATTAAAGAAGTATAAAATACAATCATGATAGTGTACAAACTTATCCTACAATTCCAATTAATTATTGTCGAATTTAGACTACTGCGGGACCTCTAGTTATTAATTAAAGTACCTATCTTGCAAGGGATTTATTAAATCGATTTAGTTTAGTCTCTTTAGAGTCTTCAGATTTTTCTGTGCGCTTGTAAATAATGGATCTAATTCGATAGCTTTACTATACATTTCTTTGGCTAAACTATATTTCTTCCATCGGTGGTACAAAACACCTAGAACACAGTACAAAAACAAATTTAGCAAACCACCTCTTTATCATTTATTTAGACAATCGTCTAGGCGGTTTTAGGATCGAGTTTGAATACGTAATTTTTCTTTCAATTCAGTTTTTTTTATTGCCTTTGTAAGCAGACGAGCATACGGCTCAGCTGATGGTAAGTGGTCACCGTCGCTCATGGACGTCAGCAATGCCGGGGCGGAGCCAAGCCGCTGCCAAATTAAAACTGCAGTGGGAGGTCCCTTAAATGAGTGCAGTAGAATGGCCTCGAGCAGGGAGAGATGGCGCGACATCGTGAGACGCATCAAGTCTGCCCCTTCCAACACTACATGACGATCACGACCACTCTGTCAAGAGTGCCACGACTGAGAAGAAGAAGAATGTACCTACATTGTTACAACTAAGATCTTACCTAGATTTGAGAAATGAAGAGCTTGGACTCTTTTGCCGAACAATTTAATTGCGATCTTGAAATACTTTTCAGCTTGCACATAAAGTTCAATTTTTCCGTAAATATTTGCAACAGCGAAATTTACTGATCCCGAATCCGGTAATTCGTTGAGTGCACGCGGAATGATTTTTAGAGCCTTGTCAGTTTGTCCTAGAATATAAAGATAATAAAATTTTATTGTTGTTTCTCAACTATAATATTTGATTAACAATATGGATGTTATTCTGATTTCTCAGTCCCCTCATTTTAGTCAAGACACGCTTAAGCATTAACAACATTTAATGATCAGTTCTAATATTTAAGCTATTACTTTAAAATTTAGTCCAAACCGTTCGTCACATTTACCTTTATCAACAAAAAAATTAAAAAAAAACATTGAAATTTAGTCAGAGCCGTTTTGTCACATTTACCTGTATTATCAAGTAGCGCAAGTAAATTAGTCCAAGCCAAATTGTGTTTAGAGTTTAAACTTATGGCCTGTAACCAACATTCAGACGCAGCGTTTGTGTCGTTCAGCTCTAAATACTAAAAAAGAGATTTGATTTAATAACAAAAACATTTGAGTCTATACTACTAATATTATAAAGCTGAAGAGTTTGTTTGAAAGCGCTAATCTCAGGAACTACTGGTCCGATTTGAAAATTGGAATTCTTTCAGTGTTAGATAGCCCATTTATCGAGGAAGGCTATGGGCTATATAACATCACGCTAAGACCAATACAGGCGGGGCACCAATAAATAATGTTTCAAAATCGGGGTTTTTTTTCCTTTTGAGAGCTTCCGCTGCATCCGCTGCAGAAACTTTAAAAGATCTAAAAAAGGTCCGCTACAGCATATGTCTATATGTTAAGGTTGGCTCACTTAACGTTTTTTATGCTGACCAGATTTGTTATAAAATATACCATTATTTGTGAACTATTCCACGCGGACAAAGTTGCGGTCAAAAGCTAGTATAATAGCCGGCAAACTTCTTGAGAATTTGTTGACGTGGTGGGGGTAAGTTTGCGCATGGTACACTCACGTGCAAAAACATTATTTACTCTGCGTCATAATGCAATTAAATTATTAAAATCAACATATGTATTTATTTATATATTTATTAGAACATCAACAAAAAATATAGGTTAATAATTGTAATAATTTAATCTTGGGGTAAAATAGATATTCCTTCTATTAAGTCAAAACTAGAGCTGTTGCCAGGTCTTGGTTCAGTTAAAGCGAAGCTGGTATTTGTAATTTTTTTTTCGTTATCATAATCTTGACCATCATCATCATCACTGTTTTCATCACCCGAGTCGCTATCATCGTGATGAGTCGACATAGGGCTCATCGGCGTAGTTTACAACTCGGTCGATTCGGTCTTCTTTTTTGTCTATAATTAATTATTTTTTGAAGATATTCGATTCGTAGTAATCGAATGTTACTTTTTTCATTTACCAGCTTCCGATTATTTTCTGTTCTTTTTTTCCATCTGAAGCCTAGCTCTTTCATAATTCGTCGTAAGCTTCATTCCGAGCCATTAAAATTTATATCTTCTTTAAATTTTTCGAAGCCTTTCTACGGTACGGAGTTTCGCTGCTTGTTATGTAGTTATTATGATTACATCTTTTTATTACAGATTGAACGAAACTATCCATTCCGGTAACTTTCTTCTTCCCTGATCTTTTCTTACCCGGAGTCCGAAACACGGCGAGCAAGCCAGAGCCTTTAGCTTCGTTAATAATGCACCTAACAGTACTCACTGATGTTTTTGTTGCTTCCGAAGTCTGTTTTAATTTTTCCATATCATTCTTCCCCTGTTTTATAATGAAGCAATATACGTCGTACACAAATTTTCTACCCTTTCTTTTAAGTACTACACCAGTTTGTCACGGCATAGTGTATGTTTTATAAAAAATCAACAAACACTCAACAAATAGCAATGGCAACAAAGTCCACAAGCAATTATAACAAATAACTTAACGATTAATAACGATAGACTTTTCACTGTACGCAAGCGTACTTTTGGGAGCAAGCGGAATGAGGGCGCGGTGCGGGACGCAAGGTTCGACTGATCTACCAATAACGCGCTCGATACGATTTCCCCTGCCGTCGCGCCTCACCCTCACCACCAAAGTGATCTAAAATTCGGTTCTGCGCAGTCAAGGTCATTTGCTCACGATGTTTGCCGGTTACTACTAAATCAAATCACTTCATTACGACATACCAAGTTTCCCAGGTTATAATAACAGTCCGGATATTTTCTTCTGTGTTGTATAGCGGTTTTGTAGGCCATCTCCGATTCGCGGTATCGTTTTTTATTAGCTAATACAATTCCTAGATTCATCCACGTCGCAGGGTAGTCATTCCTGTGAACGCGTCGTTTCGCTTTGTTACACATATACGGGGTGTCAAAGATTGTCGAAGCTAAAATATTGCTAGACTATCCTAATATTAAGAAAAAGAATAGGTAACGAATTGATTTACTAAGTTAAGCATGGATTATGTTATCGCGGCACTACTCTCAGTCTTTCAATACAGTATGTATCAAATATGTTGCACATTAAAGAGTACAGCAAGCAGTGGCGTAGCGAGGTTAGCTCGCGCCCGGGACGCGATAACTTAAAGAGTACAGCCCTCCCAGTAGAAAAGATTTTCTTTCTATTATGATTCTATTATGAATAATTTCTATTATGAATATATTATTACAGTTTGGCACGGTCACCGTTCTCGCCGAACCCGTCGTTTCCGACCAAGAGCTCGACGAGTAAATTAATCCATAGACACAGCCCACTGATTTTCTCGCCGGATCTTCTCAATGGGTCGCGTTTCTAATCTGGTGGTAGATTCTGCGAAGCACTGCTCTGTAGGTGAGCTCACGGCGCTCAAACCGGAGGTGTTTCTAACACTGGCCCTAGCAAGAGCAGTGCTTTGCAGAATCTACCACCGGAACGGAAACGCGACCCACTGAGACGATTCGGCGAGAAACTCAGTGGGCTGTAAGGTTTTCAGCTGTCCGTGACCACGAAATATTTACAACTTCCGGAAAACTCGTCTTAACTTTTTTTTTTTAAGGTATTAATTTTTCTACGCGTTACTTACTTCTGTTTAATTGCTTCTCGTAGGTAATATTCTGCTTCGTCGAACCGTTTTAGAGTCTTTAGTAGATTCCCTAGATTATTCATCGCCTGGTAGTACGTAGGATTCAATCTAAAAGTTTTTAAATACATGTAATTATAATGTCGTTTGATTTCTTTATATTAGTCGGCACCAATTGATTACTGCTTATAGAATACTAAATATCGATGCATCTTACTTAACCATAAGGCAACAAGTCTTGGTTTTTAGTGAGTAGAATTCTCAATACAGTTTTTTTTTTTTCAGTAAACTGCATTTTATCTGTTACATTTCCAACATATACTTTGTCTAATTTTTTTAAATCAGCCTTTTTCGAAATTCATTGTTTTCAAATTTATTTAACACCTTGACTGCCATGTAGTTCACCGGTGCCCTACGTGGCGCACTGAAGCAATTATGTCGATTTCTGTTACTGAGAAGGAATCTATACTAATATTATAAAGCTGAAGAGTTTGTTTGAACGCGCTAATCTCCGGAAATACTGGTCCGATTTGAAAAATTCTTTCAGTGTTAGATAGCCCATTTGTTGAGGAAGGCTATAGGCTATTTAACATCAATATAAGATCAATACAAGTGGAGCGCCAATAAAGAATGTTTCAAAATAGGGGTTTGAATAGCTCCTTAACATTCTATAATTCAAAAATATTTTCACTTTCTACGTAAATGAAGTGGAGGTAAAATTTAGCGTTATGCCAAAGTATTCCACGCGGACAGAGTCGCGGGCTAAAGCTAGTTTATATCTAAGAGACATAAAATATTAAAACATACATTATAAACAAAAGAAGGCAATCCAGACGCTTAGTAACAGAAATGGATATAATTACTTCAGTGCGCCACGTAAGGCATTAGTGACCTACATGGCAATCAAAGGGTTAAAATAAGATATTGGTTTTTTGTCAATTTTGTCTTGTGACAGTTGGGTTCTTTGTTTGATTTGGTTTGGTTTTTGTCTGGAGGACCATTGATTTTAGATTAATCATTAAAAAGACTGTTCCCCAATGGTCACAATTCGATTATAATCACTGACATCTCAATATTTACATTCATTTAAATAAGACACCATCATTTTTAGTCTTGCTGCATTCACGTTTGATCGGTAGCGATGTGATTTGGATTTCGATGTGAGTTTCTCAAGACGTAAGGAAGTAAAGAAGTATGGTCATAGAGCGAAATAATTTCTTACAACTCCGTGAATTTTTTGCAGCCAATATTTTAAATCGCATTTAGAACAATTTGTCAAGTAGGTACTTTAGTAAAATCTTTATGGAGTACTAAATTATCTAGTGACAGATTAAATTTATATTCCAAATAAAATTGACAATACTTCATTATTACCTGATTGATTCTTTGTATTCCATTAGAGCCCATTCTATATGTTGCTCACTATCAGCCACTTTGGCGACATTATAGTGTATTTTAGCATTCAGAGGACACACCGAAAGCCCACTCGTAAATAGTTTATATTCATTCTGCCAGTCACCTGACCTTTGGAAACTTCTCATTCCATAAATTATTAGCAGAAATAAAAACATTGCAGATAAGACCTGTAACAATCATTATCATAATAAGTTCGCATAAAAATTGAGTTACATTTTTATATGATAATTCGGACTAAGCGAGAAAATAAGTTTATAGCTTGGCAGCCCTTTGCCCTTGTATGTGAAAAATCAATGTGGTCTTAAGGCACACGTTAATCTGAAAAATATCCCTGCTTCAATACAACTTTGGGTGGCAATAGAGACTAGTTTTTGTAAATTGTTTTCAAATATGGGCTCCTAAATTTAAATAAATAGAAACATAATAATCAGAAACAACCCCATTGTTTACTGTCAATCTATAGAGAACAATGTTAAAACATTCTATTTGTGTTTTTGCTTTGCTTGTGTATAGGTAAATACAAACCTTACATTTTACACTGTTCACCTTTTTACAGATTTTTTTATATCCAATAACAATAAGTAAACAATATCCGGATGAAGATATGTAGAGAATTCTCTCAGCAATAACAAAACCAACTGGGCGTACAATATTTGCTGCTGGCAGAAAAGGCAATATCATTAGAGATACACCAATAATCAATGATCTGAAACAAATTACTATTGTTTAGTAGTTATCCTATGGTTTATAAATGAGTCGACTATTATCAAAGCCGGCAATGTGACTTTTGGACAATTATTGGTAAATCAGAAAAACGAATTATTGACTTTGTATTCCATTGGCAGTCATAAAACTCTTCTGAACGACATCTTAGATAAATAACAGGTTAAGTATTAACCTTTATTTAATGCAGGTTTTGAACCGTATTCTTTGAAGGAGACGATTATATTCNATGAGTCGACTATTATCAAAGCCGGCAATGTGACTTTTGGACAATTATTGGTAAATCAGAAAAACGAATTATTGACTTTGTATTCCATTGGCAGTCATAAAACTCTTCTGAACGACATCTTAGATAAATAACAGGTTAAGTATTAACCTTTATTTAATGCAGGTTTTGAACCGTATTCTTTGAAGGAGACGATTATATTCAAATCAATTTGTATCGCCATATCAATAACATATTTTTGTCCAAATGCACAGATTGCCACCTTTGATAATAGACGACTCAAATATGCCTACTGCAAGTTATTTCTATTATTCTATTCTTTATTGACGTTATTTTTGTGCAACAAGAAAAAGATATGTATCAGTCCTATTGGCAAATGGTTAAAATAATACTGCTACATTTTGAGGCACTACTAATCTAAATTCAATCACAATTTTTTATATACATACTTAATTATATCCTATCCAACCATTATATATATACATTTTTGGCTTCAATAGGCAGAGGAGAAAGCTGTGTTAAATAAGTTACTAATAAACTAACAATGTGAATAACATAGCACCAGCTCAAAAATATTGGGCGCTCCATAAAATAAAACTGGTGGTAGGACCTCTTGTGAGTCCGCGCGGGTAGGTACCACCGCCTTGCCTATTTCTGCCGTGAAGCAGTAATGCGTTTCGGTTTGAAGGGTGGGGCAGCTGTTGTAACTATACTGAGATCTTAGAACTTATATCTCAAGGTGGGTGGCGCATGTACGTTGTAGATGTCTATGGGCTCGAGTAACCACTTAACACCAGGTGGGCTGTGAGCTCGTCCACCCATCTGCAATAAATAAATAAAAAAACGTGGTAAGAATTTGACATATAAAACATATTTGTAATATAAATATACACTTTACCATGCACATAATGAGAAGTATTCATGATTAGGTTAGCATATTGTGATTTTTTTTCTTTATCTTAAATTGGGAAACTATCATGTTTTCATTCTGGGAATGCGTTGTTTGCACCTTGTATATTCAAAATGTCGTCAAAATATTACAAAAAAATAGTAAAATACCTTTTTGTTGTACTATGATTTTTGTTATTGAACAAACTTTTAATTAACAGTCCTCCATAAATGTACATAATGAATATGAATATGGTCCTAAAGTCCATATTATTTTCAAGTAAAGGAATGCAGCCCATAGACCAGTCATAGCATAACCAATGGGGCCAGATCAGCAGCAAGATATTCAAGAAATAAATATAATTATATGTTTTTACCTAAAATTAATGGAAATAAATTATCAGCTAGAATTCTACCTTAGCTGGGTGTAAAATACTATATAGTACTAATAACAATTTGTTTTATTTCGCATTTGGATTATATTTGGAATTATAATTACTAAATAGCATTTATGGAACAGCAGCACAGTTTTGTTGGTATATTCTGAACCCACACATCAAGATCCACCTATTTTTAAGAAAGTCATACTTTCGAGCTTGAAGGGTAAAACAATGATTATATTTTTTCTATTGAGATAATTGATGAGGTTGAATTGTACACGTAAAAGTTAAATTTTATATCTCATAGTAGATAGTAGCATTCACATTGTAATATTTATGGGTTCTTGTAACTACCTTACATCTTTATAATAAAAAAGTTAATATCTGATAGTTGTGGTCATTAGGTAAGGATAACAAATGCTGCTGTTTAAAAAAGAGTGAAATAATAAACTTTTACCCTTGTGTAATAATTTTCAACAAAAGCTGCAGGGTTATCAACTGGTTTGAATTCTGGATAAGATCCTCCCATTATAAGCCACCTTCCCGATAATAGTAAAATTGCTCCACTTAGGATAATAAGTATTCTAAGTATTGAATCTAATTCCAGATTTACAAATCTGTTATTTATGACAAAATTACCAGTTGTTGATTTTTTTAATTTCATAAATTTCATCTTATTCATAATTTCATACACCAAACAAAATCCCTGAAAATAATTTTAAGTAATAGTTCAATTAAATAGTAATTCAATATATATTTCATTTAAATCTTTTAATATGTATGTACTTCGAATATATTAGAGCTGATGGACAGCAGTGACCACTTTTTATCTAGTGGACCACTTTTGGTTTCATTTGAGTACTGAAACAAGGAAAAACTTCTTACCAAAACAGTAATCCCATTTTCTTTAAACAGCATAGATATTCCTGAGAGGATTATTGTTGTCAACAGAATTAAGTGTTTCCAAATTGATTTAGATTTTGATTGTGAGAAATGATACACAAGAAATGCAAGAAGAAAAATATTTGAAGCCATGACATCAGCTCGTCCTACTATGCCACTTACTGCTTCTACGTGTATGGGGTGTACAGCAAACAATAATGTTGTCAAAAATGAAGTTTCATAAAATCCTTCATTTTGAATATTTAAAACAGTTCTCAAAAATATCCATAAAACAATACATCCCCATATGTGGCATATTAAGTTTGTGATCTTAAAATGAATGGCTATCAACCTTTCACCACTCATAAAATAGTTTATCCTGTAAATCAAGTGTTAATGCGTCAGTAATGTTTGTTGATTTAGATAAAATATTCACAAAAATATGTTTGAGTACCTGAACGTCAGAATGGTCAAAGGCCTATATGATTTGTGACTTAGGTCACTTTTTATTTCTGTCCCCCAAAAATCATTATAAAAGCAATCCAACCAGGACTTAGAGGTGACATCTTTGTTTTTAGTAATTGCGACCGAATCGTCAAAAACAAAATCACCATTTATTGTAAATAAGAAAGGCAAAGTGGCTGCACAAATAATAATGCATAACTTAAATAATGTTTGATTAGGAAATTGTGACATTTTATTACATGATTTAAGTTCCTGGGTGTCTACAATCCTTCTAAATTTTGAATTATGATATTAATTAAACATTAAATCTTGTTATGCCGGCGCTATGTTGCTTCTTGGACTTTTTGTTGCATTGTAATGTTTTGTATTTTTTAATATGTTTCAATTCATTCATATCATTTTTATCTTTCGAAGGCGTATATAAAACTATAAAACAAATCATTTATGTAAGTACATAACATAATTCTACTGTTTGAATTACTAAATTGTACCTGCTTTGCTTTTTGTTTTTGTTTGATTCGGCCCCATATATTTTTTTTGGACAATTTTTCCTTCTTAGGAAAGGCAAGGGGATCTAAGCCCATACCCTTGTCTGTTCTATATAATGTCTGAAATACATTTTCAAAAAAGCCGAAGCCAGGTCTTATATGATTTATATTATATCCTGAAATAAAAAATTCATTAAGGCTGAAGCCAAGTCCTTTATAATTTCTTCCTGAAATACCCCTTATATAACAAAATTATACTTCAATAGACTTCATTTCATCCTTTGCAGCATAGACACCTGCTTCGTCCATTGTTGGACAAGCAATAGAAACGTAGCCCATAAAGCCAAATTTTTTGATACAAAGCCTGTTGTTTTATATAAGAAGAGTAACCTGGATCGAAATAAATTGAAGTCGATTATGATTTGGAATAAAGTGAGATGACATAATACTAACTACCGTATCAACTAAATCTAACATGAGATGAAACGAAATAGCTTCTCATTAAATGGTAAAGGTTTACCGAGAGTTCAATGAACATTTTGTGCAACCCGAGAAGAAACGTACAACATCAAACAATAAAATAAGTGTTTACCAAGAGAAAAACAGTTAAAATTAAATACTTTGCAATTAGAGATACGAATATTAGCATGCTCTTAGGTGAGAATGGAATGGAAAACAAACTCACATCCGATAAATTGAATAAATCGTTTTTAGTCAAATTCTTGTTAAATGCATTCTTCCCTATTTTCTTATCCAAACGCCTAATCACTAATCAATGACCGAGATACTACAAATCTTAGGCCCCTTTAATAAAAACAAATTAGTCGGTTTTCGGCCAAAAAAATATTTATTCTCAACTATGACATCAATGGGACATCGACGTTAACGTGATGTTAGCGGCAATTGGTTGTAAGGTGTGTTTGATATCGAAGGCTGTTCTTGGATCCCGTAGCGCAGCAATAGCATGTGCCAACTGTAATGCGCATTCAGGTGGTGCATTAGATGGCAATGCAGAACACTCCCTCTCTAAAGCAGTACTCACGCACGTCAGAAGTTCAGAAAAACCGAGAGATATCGCTGAACGTCGCAGCCGATTTAGTTCCTGCAAAATAATAATTTGAATTTTACGAATCACTGTAAATGGGAGTGGGAGTGGGAGAGATAGAGACATTATAATAAAAGCCTCATCAAACCTTGTAAAGATGTTGCGTTTTATCTGGAAGTTTACGTGCATGGCGTAAAACTTTTTGTACGTCAGCAAGTAGTGCGTGCGGTCTTGCCCAAGTGCTACCAGATCCTCCACCGCCACTATAAGAGCGCCAAGCTCGGACAGGAAATACTTCAGCTAAAAAAAGTTTTTTGAGTTAAAACTTAACAATGGATATTACTCAGACTACATAAAGAACTAAAGTTTAAGAAATAATTTAATTTCGAACTCAATCAGTTAATATGGTTTTTTAGTTTTTTTATTTACATTCAAATTGTGATCACAGGGAATATTTAAGTTTATGTAAATTTAATTTATGTATGTATTATGTAGTAAACAAAACTGCGCGAAGCACAATTGGTAATTTTTAGCATCAGTATCATTAAAAGTCACAATTTAATAATGTGTTTCATGGGATTACTTGGCGCACTTCCTTCTTCAGGTGGTCCCAGTTGGTCAAGAGGGCCGAGCCAAGGTGCAGCAGAGACTCCTGGTTTCAGGACACTTAGGAGCAAACAGGAGCGCCGTGCTCTGGATGCTTCACACCACGCGGAAAGTGTTCCCCACCATTCCGTCCCAAGCAGTATTATTGCCGACATACCTTCCACCTAAAACAATTTAATCTTGATAAACGACAATACCAATTATCTTTAAGTTCTTTCATTACTTTTTCTTCTTTAGTATCTTCATTTTTGAAGATTGTGTTTAGTTTCAATACTGTGCTCTGACAAACCTTTGCACAATTCCAAGTCGTCGTGGCCTAAATGATAAGACGTTCACTGCATTCGTATCTAGTGACGCAGGCGAGTACCAATTTTTCTAATAAAATACGTACTTAATATTTCCCCGATTGACTTTCACGATGAAGGAATAACATCGTGTAATAAAAAACACATCCGCAAAATTATAATTTGTGTAATTACTGGTGGTAGGGCCTCTTGTGAGTCCGCACGGGTAGGTACCACCACCCTACCTATTTCTGCCGTGAAGCAGTAATGCGTTTCGGGTTGAAGGGTGGGGCAGCCATTGTAACTATACTGAGACCTTAGAATTCATATCTCAAGGTGGATGGCGGCATTTACGTTGTAGATGTCTATGAGCTCCAGTGACCACTGGTGGGCTGTAAGCTACTTCACCTATGTCAGCAATAAACAAAAATCTCCATGCCTTTATCTTCAATATTCTTTAGTCCTTCAGGTATAGGCATGTTGCTTTGTGATGCTATCGATTTGACGAACGGGTAAATCACAGACAACGTGGTATTTTCCCTTCGATATGACTTACTATCTATCTATCTTGTATATATATATTTTTTCATTTACCTTAAGAGCTCCATGTAGTAAAACGCAAAAATTGGGAATCTTGCTGGGATCTGACATTTCTTCCTCTGTCGTAATATTTTCAGTAGTAGATCCATCCTGCAAAATAAAGCTTTAATATCTTCCTGATTGTGGTTTCAGTAATAAAAATAATTTTGATTTAAACATGCCTTAGTGGGAGTTTTAGATCCGTAGTTTTCTCTACCAGAGGTATTATTATTTATTTGGGCTTGCGGTATCACAAGATGTTTGCTTATGGCAATAGGTGTGCCTGTAAAGATATTAATGTCGAAAATTACTATATACTATTAATATTAGAGCTTCATAAAAAACTACTTTCACATACCGAGGTCTTGTTGCTGTACAAATCCAATGATATGCAACTGATTGGATAGAGTGTATGTGGCTGTTAGGCTTTCATGCGAGACAGTTTGAGGTGCAGGGAACAACTGAACGCGGGCTTCTAGTTGACCACATTTGAGAGAACACCAGAACTCTTGGTAGTGCTGCTCACATAGACGAGTCATAGCAGCTATCACCTGAACATTAAATATACATTGAACGGTTCTCTGTGCCTCCTTTTTGGTTAGAATAAGTTAGGTTATGTTTTCATTTTCTGGATTAGTTTTGTTGCCTAAGTTAATGGTCTGAATTCATTAATTTATTAAATAGCATTAGTGTCAATACTTACACTAGACACTGAGAGTTGTTCTGGACAGTATATGGAGCCACGGGAAATAGTTCCATTGGAATTGTTTGCAGTGACAGTAGCCTGATCAATAATTTTCTGATATAAAGGCATAGCTGTAATTAATATACATTTAATTGTTATGTATTTCTTTATCCTTAATTTAGATGAGGTTGTTTTCGTCATTCATGCCAAATCTTGGTGTTTTCAAAAAAAGAACAACCTCTTCGACAGAATCAATAGGATTTTTACAATGGTTGAATTTTGTGTTTTCGTTAATTGATTGATCATTCATAAGCCTTTTCATTTAATTGAGTCTTAATGTGTTAATTAGCTTACAGGTGTTATATGCGGTTACCCAATCCCATAGTAAGAATGTTAACAACAACCTTCTTTAAAACAGGACTTTGAGTTAAGACAGTTTCAAATTTATTGTATAAATACTGTTCCACAACTTAAGCTGGAATACATAACTGCTGTGTATTAAGAAATCTAGAGTTAGAAACTAAGTAAAAATAAGTTTTGGTAAGTTGAACATCACGTAATAACTGAAATAGTAATTAAAATAGTTGGTAGTTGGACAAACTATATGATAAGTCTGTGTGTATTTATTTAAAGCAGCCATGAATTTCAATTTACATGATAGGATTATGTAAGATAACCATTACTTTCTCTGACACAGAACTTTCAACATGGCTGATTAAAAAAAATTAAACCAAAGAGTTTTTGAAGTTATGCTAATTTTTTAAATTTACCATGTTGTAAACAGGGATCATGTGGTGATACTATCGGTAATATATGTATTTTGACAGGATATAATGTAGGTAGAGGTAATGATTGAATTATTCTGTTCCTTCCAATAGCACCAACTCCACTGCTTCCATCAGTTATCTGTAGATTTAAAATAAAACATATATTTGTCCATTTATGTTGTTACATTTTTAACATTAAACTAATAAAATTAACTATATGGCACAAATTGTTTTGTATTGAAATGTCATATAACCAAATGGATCAAAATTCAGATCTTGATTATATATAATGATCTGAAATTTGATCTTAAAAGCTTTACTTTTTAATGAATATCCTTTTGCTTATATGAAATATTGTTTTAATAAATTCTTTTAGTGGCCGTTTCAAAATAATTAAATGATAAGCATTATTGAGTCTGTTTTGAGGATTTACAATTTCATGGTGAAACTAAATTATCCTGTAGCTGCTGTTGTTTTGTTGAAACTCAGAAATGATTTTTGATATGAGAAAAATGAACATGGTTTAATGCATCTGCTCATAGCTAACATAGCTTATGTATATTAATGTTACAGTAAAATAATACCAAAATAATTTGTATAGGTGTTTGGTGTCCCCATTCATTCATCACGAGCTGATTCACTCCTAGTAATGCTGAGTCAATACATGTTTTGTCACCTTCTTCTATCTGTGGCAGTTTAGTTCTAATACTGTCAAAGTCTCTAGTGAATGGTACAGCAACTGTAATTTATTGAAAATTCTTTATTGAAATTTAAAAAAAATCATAATAATTTTTTTAAATATTATTAGCAACTTCAAGAAAGAAGAATAATTCAAATGGATTCTAGTTTCTAGGAAAGGAAGAGTGATGGAACACGAAAGTTAATTTGAAATGAATGAAGTTGAATTGTAAATATAGTCTAACTAAAATACGTTAGTAGTATAACATGTATGCATTACGGGATAGAGGAAGAAAAAGTATGCATATGGATTATTGTGGTTATGAATGATACGGTATGTATGTATGTTTAAAGGTTTCTGTCTTAAACTGGGACGTGTGAATGATGGTGTTGTATGAACATAAAAGCTTACCATCGTGAACTGATGAAAACGACACTAACGCAACGTACTCTAATTTGGCATGAACGCTTAAGTAATCTAAAAATGAATTTATTGCCGCGACAGCTATTGAAGATCTTGTGTGATTTTCAATTGAATCCGAACTGATGACTGGTCTTGACATCGATAAAGACACATCAAGCAAAATTATCGTTGGCATTTTCGTTTGTCGTTGTGTTTATTTAACAATCTATCCTTTTTTCATCAATATTTTCATTAGTTACATTCATTGATATATACTATACATTATGATAATACATCAATGGTTACATTATACATTGCAATCTTGGAGGTTATGTTTTGGTGTTGTATGTTGTGATATTTAACTTTAATTGTCAAGTGTCAAATGGTTAAAATGTCAAACAAGTAATTTTTTGTTGTAGTAATTCCTTTTTTCCAACTGGAAAGGCATAAATATCATATCATACACCCAAATTTTATGTATGTTCTGTTTTGTGAAACATTTTTATGAACCGAAATGAACTGAATTTCGTATTTAAGTCGTTAATAATTTGAGATGGAATTAAACGAAACTAGATTATTTGGGATGAAATATAGTCTCAGTAAAATGCTGGTTATTTACTAACACTTTATGGTGAACTTTTTGGAAGATTACGAGATGCTACTTCCTGCGGCTTTGTTTCAGTGTCCCACATTTGTGCAATTTCACAGATATTAAACAGTTAATAAACCACCGCTATGACATATTTAAACCTGAAGCAATACTAAATTAACAAAATAAAAAATTAGCTCCTTGCATTCTCGCCAAAAAATCGTAATTTTTTTTAAAGATTTTGTATTCTTCGTTCACTTAAGCATCCAGCTACAATGAACCTTAAACTAAATTTTCCGTTTACTTCCCCATTTAATGAAGCAATCGGCTTTTAATTATGTTTTTAACACTAGCGTTAATTGTAACTAAACCCTCGATTATTATCAGACATAATAAGCTCAATGAAATGTAAAATGGCGCAAAATGAATTAAACTTAATTTATGTGAGATCAATTTTGTTTTTTTTAAGGTTACTGGTGACTCGAGATCTTGCCAGTTTCATCAGTACAGGTATGTGCGAGCACAGGCGTAGCCGAGAGGGGTGGAGTATGCTAACAGCTGTCCGAGCGCCCATGAAGGAGACGCATCAGCTCAAGGGCAGCTGCTTCGCGAATGTATCTACTACCGGATCGACATCGCGATTCGCTGCGGAGATCAGGAGAGAAACTCAGCAGGCTGATGTTATGGGTTTGGTTTCGTTTCAAAATATCTCGGGAGTTAGGATTTTTTTTAGTGCTTAGATGGGTGGACGAGCTCACAGCCCACCTGGTGTTAAGTGGTTACTGGAGCCCATAGACATTTACAACGTAAATGCGCCACCCACCTTGACTCGCCTAACTTAAGTTAAGTAAAGTTACTAAGATACCTATGGCTGCTCCTAGTTTTACAAATGTACGACAATGCAATAATTTTATAAATTTCTATCTTTTTCGTAATGTTTTAATCCGATCTAAAGATTATGAGCATTTAATTACCTGTAAGAGTAATTTAAATTACTATCGCGAATGACGAATCTGTCTGTAAGAAGTGTGCTTATCTAAACAGCTATGAACTATTTGTTACATTTGGTGTTGTTCTGTTTTTGCTATTAATATTTTCAAATTACAGTAGAAAACAACGCACGCTTCTTCGTTTTAGTTTGTATATACAAAGGCGTGTTTATTTATTTATTTAAAGCTGTACGTTTATTATTTAGAGCTGTTACTATTATACATACGGTTTAAAACTATTATTTATTCTTAAACTATTGTCGACATACTTTTGGTGATAACGTATCGAACGATGCTTTTTTTCTTTCAAGAGATATTTTATGTAAACAAATATCTATATTTTCACCCTATCCCGATTCTCGTACATTACGTAATGCACCTCTTAGGTCGAGTAAGTAAATAAATTAACAAGACATGTACATGTGCTACATGTGATACAAGCTGAATTTACATTTTCAATGATGACGCGTGCCTAATAGATTTTAAATTGAAGAATGTTCTTTTAACATGGAGGAAATTATTGATGATAATAAAGTTATTGAAAACGATAACGATTTGGAGCCTGAATATAAATATAATTTCATTAACAGACCATGGGACGATCGCTCAATAAAGAGCAAAGTTTGTCTTGTAGCTTTATTAATTGCAATATTTACAGCTACTATGGCCTGTGTGATTAATAACTTCGTAATGCATTATCGAAGCTTCAATTCTGCTACGAACTTAAACAGTGAAATAAACTGCTTTAGAATCAAATTAAATGAGTATCCATTTGTCGCAAGAATACATTCGTTATCGTCGAAGAAATTAATATGCGTCGGAGCGGTGGTTAGCCAGACTTCTGTCTTAGCAAGTGGAGTTTGCGTACAAAACGGTCCGATTTTGGCCTACATGGGAAGCAATGCTAAGTAAGTAAGAACGGATGGACAATAGTTCTTCGATTTCTAGTATTCAGTATTTTTGATAGTATCGACGTACACTCCAAATCTGTTGTATTACATTTATCTATTAATTATTCAGGAAACCTTTTGGTATATACACTTTTTGTATCTAATCTGCTCCGGCTACGATAAGCTTGTCTAGCTAAAAACCGGAAGAAGCGGTTATATATATCTCTATTCTCCATCATCCGTCCCTAGTAGAAATATCCACGCCTATTTTTCTACGTCGTAATTTCTAATCTCTTAGAAATGCACGGGAAAATCCTTGCAAAGCAATTCCACCCTTGCCCTTTGAATAGGACAGTGGGTTGTACCAATGCAATTTAGACTTCAGTCTTATGTATAAAGGTGTCAACAAAGTTCACGTTATGTTTGGGGGCTTTTGTGGTGTTTAGCATAATAATAATATGGGTTATGAATTCGTCTAAAAATCTCTGATTTGTGCGAATGAAAGCGGGGACACATTCTTGTTATCAATACAACTTGCAAGCTGCAATATATTATATTTTCATTATTTTATACCCGTACTAAAATATAATTATTTTCAGTTCTCGCTGCAAGAAAGGTTTTCTTCTGGAAATTATAGATTATGTCAAACATGATGGCATAGTATCCAAGAGGCTAGTGCTATTATCGAGCCAGGAAAATACGGCTGAATGCGCAGTACCTATTCGCATTGGATCGACTTTGGATTGGAAATCAAAGGTGCAGATTATTGGGAGGTCTTCAAACGTTGGTTGGACGTTAACCAGGCAGCTTGTCTCCCTAACTGATAAATATTTTAAGATACCGTACAAAAATGTGAACAAGCATAGGATGTTTTGTACAAAACATTTGGCTAGGTGTCCAGTAAAGGCCGGTGATCTTTTGATACAGAGGGGTTTCTTGTTTGGACTTGCGACGACTAGTGTTCAAATCAAAAGAAATACTAAAGCTTGTTTTGCCAATCTAACAGCGGTAAGGGGAGAGCTGGATGATCTCAATCTTGGGATAAATTTTGAGTCAGTTGCTATAGCGAGAACTAATCTTAGTAAAACATAATTAAATAGCAATAAAAGAAGATTATTTTAAAGGATTAATAAGTTTATTCAAGTTGAAAATTTAAAGCGGTAGATACTTCAGTAATGTCTATGAAGATAAGTTCGTTTTCGACGACGTGAACGCGAAGAAACTCCTATCGATCCTAAATCCACTTCTTCTGGGCAAGTAAAGCCTTTCCAGTCTTTGGTCGAAATATAAATAACAAAAACAATAAGGAAAGTTAAAACGGTGTACAGCAACATACTGTGGCTCTGGTACACTTGCTTGATTCCGTCTGCACTAAATAATATTTTTATACTAGATTTTCCACGCATTGTAAATAATAGTTTGTTTCCGAAGTAAAGTATGGGTATAAAAATGTGCTTTCCTGAAGATTAATTGTAGGTACTATTGTTGATTCTAAAACCTTGACTATTAATTTTTGAGTTTTATTATATATCCGTAAATTTGAAGAAATATTGTAGGTAATCTTTACTTCTTGCACGTTTCAAATATAGACTTCATTTTACATATTACGTAGAATAATAAGCAGGCAGCAAACTGAAATAAAAAGTTGTTCGTTAAAATTTATGCAGTTATGTAGTTACCTATTGGTAAATTGGTGTATCGTTGAATGATTAGAGACACGCTAATGTGCAAAAATTCTACGGTATGCTTTCATTATTTCGTGTTGGCCGATTCGTCGAGAAATTCAGTGATCAATTATATTCTTATATATTATAATATATATAAATTCTCATTCAGGCGGGGAACGAATAAATTTTAAACAAATTACCGGCATAGATATCGATATAAAAATAGGCAAAGATAGATAGAAGTACCATTTTCTGCTCGGTTTGTCAAGTGCTTTCTTCTGTTTTTTTAGTTTAGTAGCTATAAGCGAGTCTTAGTGTTCTTAATAAACACCAACCGGGAAATGATTAGATTTTTTATGTGATTATGGTCGATTTGTGGACGTGGTTCTAAGAGCGATTTAAAATGAGTTTTTGTCCTAGTCTTACCTTAAGGCTATGAATAGTATGTTATGATATTCTATTAAACGGTGAATAGATTTTGTGGGTTTATTTAAACTCGCAAAAATAATACTGCCACAGGCCATAGCTATTCAAAAGAGTTTATGGAAATGGACTAAATGGACAAAATGGACTAAAGTATCGAAATGAAATCGGACTAAAATAAATAAATGGTAAAAAATATTGTTAATGTTGAAATTGAGAAAGTTTTATAGAGTATTTTTATGTTTTTCATTTTTTAATAACTGTTTTTTAAATGATTTTTTAATGTTTTCATAATTTTATATTTAATCATTAGATTCTATTTATATCTACTATATTGCGCTTAATTAAATTCTGTCATGTTGCTAACAGTACTTCAATAAAATATATAATGAGTTTTGTTCATTTTATGATTGGATTTTTCGTGAACACAGTCGAATATTTTTTAAAGTAATATTGCGTTTTTCCAAAATATAAACAGCGACATAGGAAGATTCCCTTTATTTTGCGATTACGAGCGGTTCTCTGAAAAGATAAGTATTAATAATATGTTACACTCCAAGGGCTGTTTGTTGCACGTCCTCTTTTATTGCTTTGAAAGACAGGTGAACGTGCGGCTGATTTGTAGGTAGTAATAGTATGGTAGAAATTTGTTTCTATCAACACTATGGAATAGAAAGAAATAACTTGTAATTCAAAGTAAAATTGGTAAATTCTACATCGACCCTGATTGACGCTTGAATATTGTGGTGGTTAAAGATAAGACAAATCTTTTGAGCAACATTTTAATACAAAACAATTCAAAGATGTACCAAATGTTCACAGATTCGTACCGGGACCAAGGAAAAAAATCTCGAAATAAAAATAAAACCCGAAACCTCCTATGTACAGTACCCAGCAATGAATATTGTACAGCGACTTTTAGCTAATTTCGGCAAGCGGCACTTGTGTTGTACGAAACACTAACAGCTCGGTATGTGTTAGGACCTCTATCTCTATTCTGTTCTGTTACGTCAAAGATGCTTCTCTTCTCCTTTCCTTTTCCTTCTCCACACTCTCTCCATCATGTAGCCTAACTAGACAATAGAAGGTAGTGTTGCACGATGAGATAGCTATAGCTCCGGTAATGTAATGTAATAATTTGAATAGACTAAAAAACTAGCAACATTTCCATCATCACATTTAATTTATCATCACACAGGTTTTTTTAATTGCCTTTAGGTATAGATGGACAAATACGGGCCTGGATTATAATTCGGTTTGTTTTAAATGTCTTTGAAATAGGTGTTGAGTGAATCCTAAGGACTTCACACCGTGAATGCTGCCGCCTTGACACACGAGGGAGATGTGTTAAATTATTGAAAAGCCGTTATCGCACCCCTCAGACTGGTAGGATCGGTATTTTTCGGCAGAAAAACCAGTACGGGGGCGGGCTTTATTATGCCCTACAAGCAGGACAGTGCTAGGGACATAGTTAAGCCAAACCCTAAGGACTCTTTTCAAACAGAAATTTTTAATGCGTTCGAAAACTAATGTGAAAAGCTGTTGATTCCAGAACAGATAAGTTGCAAAATGATCTCGTATTGTTTATTCGGGCATCTCTGGAAATTAATGCACTACAGAAAAACCTGAATTAGTGTAATGGAACCAAGAAACACTTATTACTTTTTAACTATGGCTTTGGTTATTTATCCGACGGAGAGGTGCCTTCGATCAATAACAATGAAATAGATGTTGTTGAAAGATGTGCGTATTTTAGTATTTATGTGCACATACTTTTTGTTTTCAATTGGTCTGAAAGAAAGATTTTAATACTGCGTTAGCACTAATTATTGCAAGGTTCCCGTAGAAACGAGCGATGTCAATGTGCGTCCCGAATTACAATAACCCATTAAGAGCTCGTCACACACATGATTGGACAGCACGAGCAAGGCCGTGATTTTCCAGACAGTTGCTAAAGCCTATCCACCAGAATAGAGGACACCAAAAACATGACGTTTACAATTAAAATGTAAATTTGTCTATGCCCTGCCAGTCGCTAGGCTCATGCGATGACCCGCGTCGTAATGCTTTTATCTACGATCTGCGTCGCAATTACTTCGTTGATTGACATCCCATTCGATAAGATTTCGCCATCATTTTTCATGTTTATAATTATTATCTCGTAAAAGCGGCTACAAAAGACACTCAAATATCTTTTGAAAATTAAATATTTGAAATTTTAATGAAACACTTACTTTGCTTAAAGCTTGTGATATGATTACGAAGAGAACGAAGATTGTTCAAAATTTGTAAACGTGATACGAGCTACAAATTACGTAATAAATTTCCAGTACATAATTTCGTATATCTGACATCTTAAATTGTTTACATTGAATGTTAATAATACATGGACCACTATGAATAATTTGACTAATATTTTTTTTTTTGATAATTACAAATGAAGATGTGTGTCTGGTTTGACGTAGTGTCTAGTGACATATGTATATTAGTCACTGAAGTATGAATACTATATAGGTCTATGATATTAGTGTAAAATTTATGAACGCGACATAAAAAATTGACATATATTTATTATCTATACTATATATATAGTCTACTTATTAACTACTGATTAACATATTTTCATTAAGTTTCTAATTGTAAACTATATTTTGTTGTTCTAACTATTGAAGTAAAATTAGTTTAAGACGTTACAATTTTTTTTTTAATTTCCCTTGTAAGCAGACGAACGTACGACCCACCTGATGGTGAGTGGTTACAGTCACCCAAGGACCTCAGCAATGCCAGGGGCAGAGCCAAGTCGTTGCCTAGCAAGACTGATACACGTACTTCACAATTCCGCTTTGTTTCAAGAAGGTTCTTAATTAAATCTATAGTCGGACGAGCTCACAGCACACCTGATGTTATGGGATTACCAGAACCCCTTAGGCATCACAATCCGAATGCCGTCATCGACCTTGAGACATTAAATATAAGTTTTATTTGTATAAAGGCGGACTCACACTTTAAAATGGAATACATGACTTGCTCAACGCAGAAATAGGCTGGTTTATGGAAGCTACCCTTTCAGGATTTGAATACTGCCCAGAACTATTAATTGTACATTCACGTTGTGATATTTATGGGGGCTCTCGTAAATATAAAATGGCCGGTGTTTGCCGATCTTAGATGAGAAGAAGATTAAGAAGTTAGTTAAATTAATAAAACACATTTCAACCTGAATGTTTTTCATTTCTTTCCGACATGTTTAATCTCCTTGTAAAAAAAGAGGGTAAGTCATAACTGATCGGTATGGTTAGTCTGGTTTCTGTCAATTTCTCAATGTCAATCTATCTATATATGATCTAGTACAAAGTGAAAAATGTGTGCGCGCAAGTTGTAGCACCTGCTGCCTTGACTTACCGGATAAGATTATTTATACAGTAATACGCTCGAATTTAGGATTGAACAACTTTAATTTGCTATCTGTATATAATCAAAGACGTTAAACTATTTATTATATTATAATATATTTAGGTGGATGAGGAGAACCGAAGACCGGACTCAGTGGTGTGGATTGAGGGAGGCCTATGTCCAGCAGTGAACGACTGTGGGCGTGATGATGATGATAATGATAATGATGATGACGTATATTTGTTTAATAATGAATCTACCTATACCTCTATCTATAGCTCTATAATAGATTTGTGCATAATAATCTATATCGGTTTAGAATACAATTCGAAAATTGACTTTGAGAGTATGTGGCCTAAAATTGAAAACAATAAATAAGGAAATAGCAAAAAGGTTAGTCGACATCACAGGAGACCGAAGAGCTGGCTACCTTGGACAAAGAATTAGTCTAGCTATTCAAAGGGGGAACGCTGCCAGTACCTTCGGAACCTTGCCTAGAGGGACTCCTTTTAATAATTAAATTTTAGTTATTAAATTATTATTATTATTATTTTTACGGTTTTTAGTTTTAGGTTCATTGTTAGAGTTGATTGCATAATTTATAAAGACTAATATATAAAAACGTAAATGTGGGAAAACCCATTCATCAAACAACACACTCTTTTTTTCTAAGTGGGTGGACGAGCTCACATCCCACCTGGTGTTAAGTGGTTACTGGAGCCTATACACATCTACAATGTAAATGCCGCCACCCACCTTGAGACATGAGTTCTAAGATCTCAGTATAGATACAAGGGCTGCCCCGCCCTTCAAACCGAAACGCATTACTGTTTCACGGCAGAAATAGGAGGGGTGGTGGTACCTACCCGTGTGGACTGACAAGAGGTCCTACCACTAGTAATTACGTAAATTATAATTTTGTGGGTTTGATTCTTATTGCACGATGTTGTTCTTTCGCCGTGGAAGTCAATCGTGAACATTTGCTAAGTACGTATTACATTAGAAAAATTGGTACCCGCCTGCGAATTCGAACACCGGTGCATCGCTATTCTAGATACCAATGCCCTGGACGTCTTATCCTTTAGGCCACGACGACTTCAAAATTACTATTAAGTAAGTACTTCAATTCTTTTATTTTTAATGTTTTTATTAAGTTTTGTTAACATTTTAGCACATTTAAAGTATTTGGTCTTCTTACATAGTTACATTAAGCACCGCAGCTTACCTGTTATGACCAATTTATTAACCTTTATGTTCTCGACGGTTGTCTGGAAAAGATCGCTTTTAACGATAAGACTGTCCATTATGTTTGTTTCTGAATCAATTTAAATTACTTTTATAACTTGTGTGTGTGTGTGTGTGTAACAAATAACTTAAATTTATATTTTACTGTGCTTATCTACATACTTTACAAATAAAATTAAGAGGTATAATAACTCTTTCTTGATACCCGAAATACACTTCTATATTTAATACCAAATGTATGTGCATTTTTATATAATAATATATTCAAGTGAAGAAAGAAGATGAAACAGTATATTTTAAAAAGACAAATTGAATATTCTACATTCACATGAGAAATGTGTACACGAGAAAGAAAGACATTCAATTCAAATTTTGATGTCTGCTGTTGAGACGCAAAATAATTTAAGAAAATACCATTTTCATTTCAATCATAAAATTTTCATTTATCACACGAGATAACAAACACAGCTAGCTAATCATCATAAGCATCTCATTCGCTGCAAACTGAATTGGAGATAATTCCCTCGGAAATTATTGTATTAATTCAATGAATTCATCACATTTTATTCAGGTTAACTTTTAGGTACTATAAGTTTTACTATCACTAAGTATTACTTAAGTTTAATTATAGTATGTTTACATTTTACATTTAGTTACTTCGTTTTTCTTGTGCCGCGAGTCTGAATGACTATATCATGACCTCACTTTTTTTATTTTTTTATTGCTTAAATGTATGGACGAGCTCACAGCCCACCTGGTGTTAAGTGGTTACTGGAGCCCATAGACATCTACAGCGTAAATGCGCCACCTACCTCGAGATATAAGTTCTAAGGTCTCAGTATAGTTACAACGGCTACCTAACCCTTCGAACCGAAAGGCATTACTGCTTTACGGCGGAAATAGGCGGGGTGGTGGTACATACCCGTACGGACTCCCAAGAGGTCCTACCAACAGTGATTACGCAAATTATAATTTTGCGGGTTTGATTTTTATTACACGATGTTATTCCTTCACCGTGGAAGTCAATAGTGAACATTTGGTGAGTACGTATTTCATTAGAAAAATTGGTACCCGCCTGCGGGGTTCGAACACCGGTGCATCGCTAGATACGAATGCATCGGACGTCTTATCCTTTAGGCCACGACCACTTCGTTATGTGATCATGTTGTGGCGATGTCATGATGTGGATGTGTGGTGGCATGTGTAAGAGAGTTTTTCGATTTAAATTATATACGAGCATATCGAGCGACAAATAAAGTTTTCTATAACAAATAAACATGTATAGATTTTGATGTACATATTTTCGATAGCTATTAATAAGAACGCAAGAATAATCTACAAAATTAGTGTCGAATTAAACAACCACAAAATTTAAAGTGAATCTAAGCTTTCATATATACATATAAATGTGTACATCGTTATGTAAAATTCTAATTTGGAGGTAAAATAAATTAAGAGGATTATTATAATCCAGAGAAAGGTCTAATGCAAATAGCAGCTGATTCGCGACGAACGTTAACTTTTGTGCTTGTTATTCATTAGTATTAAAGTAATGAAAAATTGCTCGTACCAGACTTTACATCTCATTTGGACGTTTTAATCAAAACGAAACATGGAGTATAAATTACTTTAATTTATTTTGTTACCAAAATGCTTAAGCACGCCATTAGATATTGTTTAATTAAGAAAGCTGAATATTTCACTAGAGCCTTTACAATATGTGTAAAGTTTATTTAAGTATTCGATCGCCACGTTGGGGTTAATTTATGATTTTATACGAGCACCTACACGTAAGTAATCTCTTTGTAAGTGGTTATCGAAGCATTATATATATACAATATGAATGAACGCCGTCCACCTTGTGACATGAGGTCGAACTGTCTATAGGATTACGGTTGTCCCACTCTTAAATTTCGAACATATTACTGCCTCTCGACTGAAATAAGCAAAACTATGGTACTCAACTGTGTGGGATAAAATTTTTTCCCTACCTATGCTGATATAGCCTTGAGAGGCTATTTCAGCTTCGCCCTAATGTGTAGGTGAGCTCACGGGGCTTAAACCGGGAGTGTTGCTAGCACTGGCTCCAGTAAGAGAAGTGCTTGGCAGAATCAACCACCGGATCGGAAACGCGACCCACTGAGAAGATCCGGCGAGAAACTCAGGGGGCTGTATCTATGGGAGGGCTCATAATACGCTTTACCTATAATAATTTAATTCTTGGTTACCCTGACTACTATGCCACGGGTTTCGAAATCGACTCCCATTCGTTGGTTTAAGCTTCGTTAAAGGGTTTTTGGTGGTCAGGTTAAATATGTACATTTTTTTTTATTGCCCTTGTAGGCAGACGAGCATACGGCCCACCTGATGGTGAGTGGTGACCGTCGCCCATGGACTTCAGCAATGGCAGGGGAAGAGCCAAGCCGCTGCCTACCGCTTATACTCTCCACAAGTCTTGTTTGAAGAAGGACAGCGTTCGGGAAACACCGGTTCTTGTTTCGTATGAGTTTTTCCAAGAATCATAACGCCGGCGTCATTCCGAATGCCCGTTGAATGTATAAATATAATTTAATTGTAAAATTTTACGTGTGATCTTATTATTTTATTTCTGATAGTTCAATTTCGGCTACGATCTCGTAACGTCCTGTTCAAAAGTAGAAAAGGAAATTTCCATACACTTTAATGGCGATAGCTGTAGGATAATCATGACATAAAGAAAGATCAATGCTAACGACATTTTCATATTGATGAGAGTCAGGTCCCAATAAAAATATTAATTGCTTTTGTTTTTTGACTCGTAAACCGGATTATTATGAATATTTAATGTGTGTCTTCATTCGTCTTCTAGACAAATACATGTATATGGATTTGCTTGTTTTTAAGAAGCTTTTATTATTATTATTTTTATTTATTTATTGTTTAGGTGGGTGGATAAGCTTACGTCCCACCTGATGTTAAGTGGTTACCAGAGCTCATAGACATCTACAATCACCACCAAAAATGCCACCACCTACCTTGGGATATGAGTTCTAAGGTCTCAGTTTTTACAACAGCTGCCCCACCCTTCAAACCAAAACCATTCCTGTTTCACGGCAGAAATAGGCAGGTTGGTGGTACCTACCTATGCGGATTCACAAGACGTCCGTCCAGCACCAGTAAAAAATTATGAACAGTATTAAATTGGTATGTATGTTTGTTTGTTTATAATGGAATCTTTGAACGTGATTTTCACCGATTTCATAACGTCTGATTAACTTAAAAAATTCCACACACATTAAGAACCGATGACAATACAGCAATTTTATAAATTCGCTCTTACCTTACCAGTCTCAATAGGATTAAATAGATCAGTTTAGTATTTAAGGCTCTTTTCTTACTTTTTTAAACTACATACACACATATTTTATCAAGTCTTACTATTTATTAATTATAATGTTTTATGTTTTGTTTTATTTATCTCGGCCAAATTTATTATAGCGCAAAAATTTAAAAGACAAGCCGTACACATCAGGAGGTCTTATTTCAACATGGGTGCTGTCATGTGAGACATGCGATCTTATTGCTGAAAGCGATTTTTCCAGGCAACCGTTTTCCCTAGAGAGATTCTTTTTTCAGCTACTTGAATGAAGTAAGCTTGAATGAAGTAAACTTAATTAAATAAATAAATAAATAAATATTTACTAACAATCACGTCACGTTAACTGGTCCCGTGATAAGTTCGTAAAGAACTTGTGTTACAGGTACCAGATAATGGGAATAAATGTAAGATTTTTATTATACACATACATATATTTAATATACATCCATAACCCTGGAAAAGACATTTATATTTATCATACAAATATCTTCCCTTGGCGGGATTCGAACCCGCAACCCCCTTGTATAGTGACCATGTCACTTACCACTACACCAGACGGCCGTTAAAGATACATTAGGTAAAAACATACAGATTTATATGTATACTTAGAAAAATAGGTACTTGCCTGCGGGCTTTGAACAGCGGCGTTGTCACATCGCTCCATACGAACACACTGAGTGTCCTTTAGATCACAATGACTCCAAGGATTTGTGCCAATTTTGTCACAATTAGTTCAGGAACGACTGCATCTGTGATCGAAACTTTCTTGACTAGTCCATACGCTGCGCTATTTCCACGAGAACTCTTCGGTGTCTTGAAACGTAATATCAATTGATCATCATCACTTGATGATACTAAAAATATTAGACTTGAACTATTTTAATTCCAGTACTATTACTGGGGCCGTTTAAGACTTACAATACTATTCTTAACAGCTATTATAATTTGTTTGTTTATTTCTGGGATTTGAACCGACGTCTGGCTTAACGTCTCCTCCAATCCTATGCTCATTTTTCTTTTATTTTCCAATTTCATCTAATCCCTATCTTCCCTCTCAATCCACGACATCATGTATGTTTCGATCTACCAATATGTCGTTTTTAAAGTGATATTTGGTAATTGAAACTGATTTCTTAATGTTTAAATATTCAACAAGCTAGCTAGCATGTCTCTCTCTCAACAACTAAAAAAATCTACTAAATTAAGTTATTTAAAGTTTGATTTTAAATTGCATATTTAAGCATCACTAAGATAAAACTTAACATGTGCGAGCGAAACCTTGAAGGGTCATTGTCAACGTTTTTGATCGATATTTTGCCTAGTACATACTATTTATGTTACGTTTTTACGTCTATTACGTAGTGTTCGTGTGAATCTATTTGGGTTTTATCTTCAGTCGTCATTCCAACATTACCTCTTTCACGAATTTTTAGAGTATTTTCTTTCGCGTTTTTATTGTCATTGTCTTGGTAGAGCGTAGTTAGTGCATATGTCGACAAATCACTTGAGTCTTCCGAACCACGAAAACTGTATTCGAAGCCTCAGAAATAACATTGATGCGAGATTAAATCGCGAAAGTAGTTTAATTTAGTCACGGAGGGAGGGTCCACGACTCGCTATTCACAAAGGTATGAATAAAGAGAAACTGGTAACTACCGTCTAATCTTCAATTTAAGAATACATATATTTACATTCATATTTCTTTACTCACACGAAGACCTATGGTGTTCGATAGAAATGTCGGAAAAATAATTTGTAATAAATAAACGCGAGATTAAAAACCGTACAAAATGTTTTAACGATGAAATGTGTCTATTTGTTGAAACGGCTCGCTACCCACAATTCGTGCCTTACCGATACTATGAGAGAACCATTCCCAATGGTGCCAACAACGAACGTACAAAGTTTCCACTGATCTCTGAACGCAGGCAATATAACACTAACAAACAAATAGATCAGGAGGCCTATACGAGTATAATATATATATTAGTTTTTTTAACGCATTGTAATTTGAATACCAAAAGTCTTTGATTTCAATATATGTACCTACATTTTAAATTCATACATGATAATTTTAAATTTAACATATTAATAATTTAAATTAAAATTTTATTAATCTTAATTGTTCATATACTCGTAGAACTATAGTTATTGTTACACCGGTATCAGTAAAACGGATATAAAAAAACTAGAATATTCTCGAATTTTTCACCTATAACGAGAGTGTTCCAATGTTCTAGTTTTATCGAGAATATTCTGGGAAAACTTAGCCGAAAGAACTTTAAAAAAGTGATACAGGGGGCAAAAGCGACTCAAGAAAGCAAAAAGTGAATTGTGATAGTGAAGTCTACCTTAATTGTCATATACACTAAATAAATTTTTTAAATGGGTATTTTGGTCTTTAATAGTTTTTATTCACTTTTTTACATCTGCAAAAATATCGCAAAATGTATCTATTTACGGCTAAAAGTCTTTGAATAAAATGTCTGAGACATAAGGACTCGACGAAATCATGAGGTTTTCACCATCTTTTCCATTAGGCAAGGGAACCCTAAAAGAAAAACATATAAAGTTCAATAAAGTTGTATTTAATCCAATAAAACCCGTACAATTAAGTTTAGCTTTACGAATGCTGTCAATTTCAAAGAGCGAACGCTCTACAACAGGTAATAAAGTTGAATACCAGTATTTATAATTTGGCTGAACTATGCTTTCTCTTTCGTTCTAATAGAAGCTTATGTTTGTAAGAGCGAGATAAAACAAAATCATTCTTGTAACGTTTTATGAATGCAATTCGAATTACTGAAGCCTTTCGTTCGTGTTACTTTAATCACACATTTCAGCAGAAAGCGCTTCGTAGGAGCTTTGTCCGTGAAAGACATTATCATAGAAATGGTCTCGTTCTATCCACGTCTAATACTCTGGGGATCTACAGTCGATTAGTTCGTATCTGCACGAGTTTTACTATGACAGTTTCCGCATTACCCTTGAACCATAAGCACTCTATAAATCCTATTTAGAAAGTAGAAAGAAGTAGAAGATTTAAACTTTCTCACTCTGAATCTTAGATCAGTATTCTTTAAAACTATGTATAAGTATTGACGTTCAGAATTTTAGGCAGAGTGCTTATATAATTATTATTATTATGATAATATTACTAGCCGTACTCACCCGGATCGCTGGGCATTTAAAATTAACGTTATTACTTATTGTCATTATTATTAGGGAGTCCAACACTCATATAAATATTAGCCTATACATTAAGTATACCTATGTATTTTCTACATGGATACCAAGTTTCAAGTCAATCGGATGCATGGTTCAGTAGTTATAACGGAACATCCATAACATTAAAACCACTGTAGATTTATATATTAGTATAGATTAAATACATTATCAAATTAATCTATTATAAATAAATTTTAACCAATAAAATAAAATAATAGTGTCGCCTCAAACGTATACTGTTAGAGTGCAGTGCTACTTGATTAGATATGACCTATCGTTGTCCTACCCTGTAAACATTTTATCACGTAGAAGCTGCCTACAGTACCACCTACTGGGTTTAATTATAAATATAAAGTGTCTAAGAATGCACTCAAACACATACAAAAAAATCAAAATCGGCCCAGCCGTTTATATGACAAAAAACACACACAGAAGATACACGCATTTATATTTACCGATATTGTTACAGTTTCAACGTAAAAGTTACTACCAACCGTTGCTTGGTAAGTGCTTGTCAAATTGTAGGCCGTTCATAGTTATTTAATCTATATATTATTAGGTGAAGCAAAAACTTTGTATCCCTTTTTACGGAAATTGCGTGGACGGAGGAGTATGAAATTTTCCACACTTATAGAGAATATAGAGAAGAAGTGCACAATGCCAATATTTTTTTAAAATAATGCATAAATTGCAATAAAAATGCAGATACATTAAATCAATAAAGAAAACATTACACACACTACATACCGTGTATTTGACGCACACACGCATGCATACTATTTATTGTCAAACTTTTGTTCTTGACGTCTGTTGTCAAATTGAGAATAGAATATGGTTTGTCTTTGTTAATATTTTTTATAGTGTAGTCTTGGCGAAATTTGTGATTATAGAAGTATAAAATACAATCATAATAGTGTTACAAACTTACAATTCCAATTAATTATAGTCGAATTTTGACTATTGCGGGACCTCTAGTAGTTATTTAAATGTGCTTCTAAATCATATTTGCACAATGTTATAATCAAATTCGTAAAAGTTTCTAACAATACCAATGCAGTTCCAGAATATTTTTTAAATAATAATCTTTCACAAATATGAACATAATTGAAGCCTACTAGTAAAGTGCCTGAATGGATTTTCAGTTTATTATTTACCACAATTAATTTAAGAACAATAAAAACGAAATCGGTGGTAAAAATTGCAATTGAAAAAAATATAAGCCTTTAAAAATAATTGCTACACCATGTATCAAAGCTGGCTGAAAAAAGAAAGAGTAATTATTAGAGGAACATCCACTTGATTGGAAACAAATGACGATGATGTTTTTGACGGGAGTCATTCAAAATGTGACATGAATGGTAGTGGCGCATGCGCGTCAACTCCGCTTTCAGAGAGATATAAGCACAGCGCCCGATCCCTTCACCACACACAACTTAGGCGCACCCAAACGATCTAACAACAGAACTCACCGATAAAACACATAAAATACTCATCACTATCGGAATTACGTATTCTGTTTTAAAGGTTGCAGTGAGTTGAAAACGAGTTCTTGCGAGTGTTTCAATAATAAAAAGGCGACTCCGCGAACTTTTGACTACTTCCAAAGTTTCAGCAACGCATTAAAAACTCCGCTACACTTGAACGTGAGTAGTATAATTATGTATTTTTTATTTTGTTTTAAATTTGAAATTTGTTTGAAATTTTATGGATCTCGGTGATAAATAGTATACTTACAATAAGTGCCCTACCGAACTCAAAAATTAAAGACCAAGTTCTCAATTCATGGCGTACGTTTTGTTAAATGTGGCTATTTCACGCAAATAAAATAGCAAAATGTTAAGATTTTTATTTATTTACTATTAAATGAACATCGATTCTATGAATGTAACCCAAAAATATACCTTAAAACATTAAAATCAAAGGAAATTATAACTTCAACGGCTCCGGCTCCAAGTTGGAATTATCCCCAGTGTTACTGTTTTTTGAAATACATACGAAATCAGTACTATATGCCATACAGATCTCCAGCACTAAATAACTTTCACAAAGATATCTACATTTATATTATGGGATATAACCTGGACCCCGTTTTATTGTGGTCAGGTTGGCTGAAAAATCGGCTGAAAATTTGACTAACGATAAAATAAAGCTTTCAATAGCGATTAGCAGACCAATAGACCAACCATATCGACTACTTTTCGTAAAATCAAAACGGTTTTCGATTTTTTCCAAGTCAGACACGTCCAAGTTGTCGCGGCCTAAAGAATAAGACGCCTGATGTATTCGTATCAAGTGATGGGACTATGCCAGTGTTCAATTCCGGAGGGCAGAGATCAATTTTTCTAGAGAAACACATACTTAACAGGTGTTTATAAATATCGTGCAAAATTTTTACGTTTTTCGTAATCCTTCGTTGTGGGGCTAATTGCAAATCCGCATGGATAGGTACCGCCGTCCTGCGATTTATATCGGAAAACAGTCATGTCGTCATTTATTTAACATCAGGTAAATCGTGAGTTCTTTCATTATATCAGCAATAAAAAAGTTGGTATGGGAGAGAGAGTCACCACTCCGAGAATATCGAAATCTATCTTGTCACTGGTCTGTATTATATTAATCTTATAATATTAACTCTTCAAATGGCATAGAATGCATCGTGGTAGCTTTAGGCAAGATACAGTGCTATAATACGCCTTCCCACTACTAAAGATTTAATTAATATATAACCAATTACCAAAATATATACTTTAAATAGCACTTATAAAAATACGGATTTTTCAATATCCTTTCAATTAAATTTCAACGAATTCACTTCGATTATAGAATCTTATATTGTTGTATTATTGATTACTTCGTAGTTATTATAAATATTTATTCTAATTACAATAGCATATCTCTATCCATTATCTTCATTGTTAGGAGCACAGAAATTCTCATTCAGTCACAGGAAGAATAGCGTTGCCGTGTCGTAATCAGGCCCGGATTTTCCTACGAAAGGCTTTTTAAACAATAAATTCGGCTTTACATAAATTATTTCCAATAATAACTTCGAAATGTCATAACAAAAAAAAATTACGCGTACTTCGTATATAAATTACTTTCGGATGAATGTCACGAAGTATTTTACAAAATTTTAAAATAGCTTTCCTTGTTACGTTCGTAATAAAAACATTTGGTGAAGGGTTGCGGCCTGAATAGTTAGTTGTGTCGGTCTTTTTTGATAATTACTCTTGGATATAGTTTTTCAAAGTTTTTTAATATTTGTTATTATTATTTTTGAATAAGAATAATTTTTCCGATCACACGCTATTCAAAGTAACTGATCTCGTTGCCAAATTACCCTGTGTTTTTCAGTGTGAATGTTGCACCCAAAAGTCGGTTGTACAAGAGCATTGAATTATGTAGCTTAGTTTGGATCTTGTGCTCTCGGTCCGCTTGTTATTTATATCACTGTAACGATTTCCAAAATTAACGTGAATACCACTGTCAACATTAGAAATATAGTTACATGTTTTCAAAGATTTTGGATGCCTAACACCGGCAAATGTAGGTAAGTAGTGTTGTAATGAACTTCAGCTTAAACATCGATTTAGCATCAGATTATGAAGGATCGACTGAACGTAATCGTTATAATGAGTCCATATTTAAAACTCTTCCGGACATACAGTTTTTACGAGTAGGTATTAGAAAAATCGAAAACATAAGGTCAATACAGCTTAAATTACATGTCACTTCACTAATAAGAAAGTAAGGAATTGCCTGTTTGGAAGTCAAACTGATTTTTTTAACACCACAATGTAATTTTATTCATCTGTCAAATGTAATTAAGTAACTCAACAGAAACTTGAAAAGGGAAGAAAAACTTAAATGAGTTTGTTTACGTGAAGGGTTTGCAGCGTGATCAAAATGAGTCTGATCTTTGAAACTATAGTTCAGTAACTAAATTAATACTCTAGAATTAAATACGTAATTAGACACTGTGGTGCATAAATACAGGATACAGGAAAGGGATCAAAGGATTCGTTATAAAATCAGGAGATCAGATAATCCATTTAAGAACCTTATCCGATTACAAATTAAAATATTTGCATTTCGTACTGGAATGTACTCAACGTACATTACATAGATTTATCTACGTTTTGAAATTATTTCATTATGTTTGCCAGTATTCCAAAATACATGTACAAAATTCAAAATTACATCCGGACCTCTTTGTTGGATTTACTTCTTTATAGAGATGATATTATGCAAACGTTTTATTATTAATTTAAAATTATTTTAATTGAATACGAATAGTTTTAAACTAGAAAAAATAAAAATATCATGGCATGACAATGATCTTTGATTACTTATGGTGATATATTTAAGACGGAAAATACGTTGAAATAAATAGTCATAAGAATGATATTAACAATGTAAATGTTTTATAGTAACGAAATTGAAGAAGTTGGTCAAACTTCAGAAATGTAGTGCGTCGAAACAATCGTTCGCGAAGTGGGACTTCTTCAAACAATGGCTGGACTACAGCCAGATTTGAATAATTACTGCGCGTATCCTTGTCCTCCCCTATTTGTTATCAGTTAGTATTCAAAGGCTGTAAAGTTGGTTATCTATATTACAATCTAATAGACAAAACAGAACTATAATGGAGATGTAATCCTCAACAAGAGATTGTCTGGCCAACCAGTTTTAATTAAGAAAAGGTGTTTTTGTTTACGGAGTCTTTGTATCGCGCTGACCGAAATGCCGCTGCGATTAGGGCTTCGTAACAAGTTATGTAATACGAAAATGAAAAATTCTCATTAATTTATTTCAAACTAAATATACTTTTTTTGCTTGATGAATCAGTTAGAATCAAAAACAGTATTGAGAAAAACGCATGGCAACTGAACGAGTTGATTTTAATATTCATATACATCTTTTTACTAGCTTTTATGGATCTTGGTGTTGGTGTTTTTACTTAGGTCAATTCTAGCTAGTAATAAACGTTAGTTTGACAATATTCTAACGCAAAAAAACAATTTGAAATTATTTAAATGAGTCGTAAAATCAGTTGTAATTATGTTCCTGGTAAATTACTATTGAATAGTTTAACATTACTGCTACATTGCAGCTATTTATAGCTTTCAATAATCTACATTATCTGTTATCTACAAATCATTATATTCTTCAGATAATGCATATAAAAACTTGGAATTTTCAAGGAGCATCAAAGACTTTTCTTAGAATACTAACTTTTCACGATCAGTAATGATAAAATTCAATAATTAAATTTTCAAAACATCGAAACGTAAACATTAATCAATCTCTGGATTATTATCGAATATTAAAATCACGATTCATGTATATTTTATTAATATTTCAGTTATCGAGCGGATGTTTGTTCGTTACAACAAAACTTTTCAACTTTCACGACTCCCATTAGATTTGTATTATCGAGTGAAACCTGGTTAACCTAACCACAGTTCCGAGTTTTAGAAGCACCCACTTTTTAAATACTTTTCAGGAACTGTGTCAATTTCGTTATTTCGTTTCGAGGTTCGTATGTATAATGACAAGTTTTTCATTTAGTAAATTTGAAAGTGAAATAATTGATCCATTGAAAAGTCAGTCGCTACGATGCCATTTCAGTGTACTGAAGTTTCATTAATTTTAAAATTGTACAAAACTGAAAATAATAAGGTATTTTAATTTGCCTGATAAGAAATAAACTTTTATTTGCGGTTCCAGTCGACTGTAGTGTTTGTTGTAAGCAGACGTAATGAATTAGGTACTACTGTCGCCAATTCAGGTTTCTGATTTACTTTAGAAGACTTGATGCGTGAAGTCAAAGAAATTTAATATTATTAAATTAATTTTCATTCATTTTTTCGTTCATTTTAAGCTTCTCGATGTCAAAATACAATCTGAAGATTAAGATAGATCTTAATAAAACTCTCGTGTCTCTTTATAAAACTCTCGTGTCACGATGTTAGTTACCATACTCCTTTGAAACGGTTTGACCGATTTTTATGAAATTTTATATGCATGTTTAGTAGGTCTGAGAATCGGCACTATCTATTTTTCATACCCCTAAGTGATAAGTGTTGTCCACCCCTAACATTTATTTTTTATTTTTGGACTTTTTTTTTGTTATATGGCGGGTAACCATCATACAACGAAAGATAATCGACAGATGCCTGAATCTCGCTTACGACATTTTCAAGATAAAGCGTTTATATACAAGTTCCGAACAACAACATTCGGACCGTCGGTCTACCGAGCAATATCACCCGCTCGGTGGAAGATCTTCCCTTTGTCGTTAAGCTTCCCCAAACTGGTGACCCCGACGTGATTTGAACACGCAACCTTCTGATCTGGAGTCAGCTTAAGTTAGTTAAGGAGTTAGTTAAGCTTCCCCAAAGTTATAATGAGGCATTATGTGGTTGAATGAGGTTTTGTTATTTTTATATTCCCTCATCGTTGACAGCGCTACATGCCTCTTCACTCATTTACCACATCCTTACACACTTACAATAAGTTAGTTTTTTTTTCTACACTAGATATTCCCTAGAAATCTTATATAGCTGACCTCCTATCTAGTATTTCCTATAAATTTTTCATCGTAGCCGTGGCCCGTTAGTATCTGGCGTTTCTCATGCGTTTCTCGTTTGAGAATAAACAGGTGCCGACCGTTTTTTTTACATTGTTTTATTTTTGTTGTAGTCGATCCTAGTCTGTCAAAATGCAGAATCAATCGATAGACGTCGCATCGTAAAAGTGATTTCCAACCTTAAAACATGAGACCAAAGTTTTAATTGTTTGTAAAAAGCTTGTCCAATCCATCTAACCGAAATGCGTTCGCGAGAGGACGATTATAATATATACCTACCATACAATATGCCTGGTCACCAGCAAGAATAGTGTAAAAGGATTATTGGAACCCAGATACATGTCATGTTTCAACATTCAATATCGTTTTCCGACATGAGAAATTAGATCTGAGATACATTGGAATTGTTGTTACTTCGATTCTTTCACAACATTAATTAATAGGGAAGTGTTAACAATCCTGGCTTACAAAATTTAATACACAAAATTAAACAGAGGCTGTAATTATAAATAAAATATTACCACAAGTTAAGCGATGAATATTCACAGTTAATGTTAATGGCGTTTTAAAAGAGTTTTAATAGCAATAGCAAGTGTTGTTCTTGAACATTTGCCGCTAATTGAGAAGAATATGTAACAAAATTTTAACTAAATTAAGGATAAATCGTTAGTGAGAGTCGATCTTAAATTCGATTCTCGAAAAAATATATTTCTAAATGCGGTTCCGATTTTCATATACTGGTGTAAATAAAATAGCAACGTAAATGAAATTCGCTCGTAAAGAGAGCGCGATGCATAAACGCAGCTGTTGCGTCTCGATATAACGTACATAAATCTGTCATCACTGCCTCTTATATCCCTGTTCATTCATGATTCATATTAAATAGAATTTGACATTTCGTACAGGAACTGTTATAGTTACTAGTGGTCCAGCAGTAATCGAAATTCGATTATAATTAAATGATGTAAATTTGTACCCTACTATGATTCTATTTTCAAATACTTATTATACTTCTATAATCACAAATTTCGCCAAGACCACACTATAGAAACATATTAATAAAGACAAACAATATTTAATCTATTCTCAATTTGACCACAGACGTCAAGAACAAAAATTGGAATGTTTTTATTTTTATTGAATGTATTTTTTAGACTTAATTTAGACTTAATTCTGCACTCCTTCTCTATATTCTCTATAAGTGTGGGAAATTTCATACTCCTCCGTCCGCGCAATTTTCGTAAAAAAGGATACAAAGTTTTTCCTTCACGTATTAATATATAGATTATTCATACAGCAAAAATAATGGTGATAAAAAGAAACTTAATGAATGATTGCATGTATTAATGAATATTGCTTGAATTGTAGTAGGTTGCGCATATTAATTACGATATAACTTAGAATGAACGTCATGCAAAAAGTCAAATTCTTTGTGTATAATCATAAGAAAATTAAGATTATTGTCAAAAGTTTAATGTGTTACAAATAGTGATACAAGCGGAATGTAAATAATAACGGTTTAAATATATAATAATCATAGGAACTTTATTTAGATAATCTAACATTGTATTTTCCTTGAATAATTCTGGTGAAATAATGATCGAGAAAACTTAATTTCCTTGAGGTGGTGAACACATTAATTTTACGGCATATTTTGTTCCTCCGTGAATTTATTATGTTAATTAAAGCCAATTTTTTTTTACTGTCAACGAATTTTAAAAATAGAAAGATAATATTACTTTCATCAGTCGTCAGTTTGCGTTTTTATCGGGGGTGTTTGCCCGCAGGGACGTCTTGGATGAGTAAAATTACCTGAACGAAGTTAAGTACCGGTTCGCAATTATCTCAAATGCAATCTGTCTCATACACGAAAACGGGAAGAAATTAATTGAAATTGGAAACTCTGAGTTACAGGTGTTGAGAGAGCTCGCACAGTTGGCGAATTGTAAAACAAAAGCCAAACTAAACCTAATGAAAAACTTTCTTAATTTCCTCTTCAAGGAGTTAGTTCAAGAGTAATAGAAGTTATTTTATGTTATCTATAATAAGCTTTAAAATCTTCTTTACAAATTAAAATGAGGATTTGTATTTCGACAAATAATAAAGGTTCTTTTCTAAAATGGTAGTAGCACGATGGAGGCTTTTAATAACGAATTAATTTCATTGAATGAATCGGTACCCTTTCGTTTATTTACGCCTTTTTCACACGCCTTTTTTGTTTCTCGGTGTTCGTTTCTATTGTCTAAAATAAAGCAGAATCTAATTATCTATTTTATGAGACAATTTTTTGTCTTGTCTTGTATTTTAATCATCTTAAGCTGTATTTTATTCATGTTTTATAATGTTGTTTCTTTTCTTGTGATCATCAAATGATTGTTTTATATCAGGTTGTTTTATACCAAACGTGGAATAAAACTGAATAAATGTAAGATCAATGTGAATGCCAATAGTTTAAAGCCACGTCTGTTTTGATTTATAGCTGTTTACTCAATAACAATGAATCACTTCTCTCGATCCATTCTAGTTTTCGAATGGCATTCCCTAATCGAATTTTCATTCATAAAATCCTAAACTAAACATATATGATGAGTATAAAACGCTCATCATTCTTAGTTTTATATACCTCACGACCCACCTGGTTTTAAGCGGTTACCGGAGCCTATAGACATCTACAACGTAAATGTCGCCAGCTACCTCAAGACCAAGTCTTAGGACTGGTTGGACTTAGGTTGAGATAGTTTTTACAGTACAACGGTTGCACACCCTTAAAACCACCGAAACGCATTACTACTTCACGGTAAAAATAGGCAGAGTGGTGGTACCTACCCGTGCGGACTCACAAGACGTCCTGCCACCAGTAATTACGCAAATTATATAATAATTTTGTGGTGTGATTTTTATTAAACCAGATTATTATTTCACTGCGGAACTCAATCGTGAACATTTGTTAAGTACGTATATCTTTTAAAAAAATGGTACTTTCATGCGATATTGGAACACCGATGTATCGCTTGATACGACTGCACCGAGCGTTTTATCCGTTAGGCCACAACTTCAAAATAAACTTGATCGTAAAAGTTTAATTAAATAAATCGCAACATTGCCATGTTGTAGCGATCTTACTTAGAAAACATATGCTTGATTAATGACGACACACAATACCTTTAACTACAGCTAGATGCGTCTTATGTTGAAACCAAAAGAGCTGAGAGGGAAAAGTATTTTCATTAAAAGTTACATTTTAATTCGTTAAGATCAAACGAAAACGAAAAAGTTTGAATGTCTGACCCAGCATAGAGTTGCTTTGTGAATATTTCTTTCAAAATACCTTATGAATATTGGATTAAACAAGAGATTTTAATTTGTCCGGTCATTACATTTCTAACAATAAATGACTCGCAATTGACACAAGGAAGGTAGGTGGATCTGTTCTGGGCATTTGTGAGCGTACTTTATTTTGGCACGGCCCAACAAATGTTTTGAATAGTTTATAACAACAATACTTTAAATTATTGTAATAATGAATTTCTTTCAATTCTTAATCGACTTAAAAAAGGATGTTATCTTGTTGGGCTGTATTTTTATAGGTGTTACAACCTCAGAACTATTTTCTGGGTTTTCCGATTTTAAGGATTCTTTTTTTATAATATCTGTTTTTTTTGAAAGCTACCGCAATCATGTTTGATGTTTGTTTTTGAGTTATCCTTAATATTTCATATTTAACTTACTTCTCATTTTATTTTGAACAAACCGTATTTATTTTTTGTTAAATTTTCTATTATTGAACGATAGGAATCATCGTTAATTTATTCACATAGCTTCATGTATATGTATTAAAATGATATATAACTTTAAATGTTAAAATTTTTACATTAATAGATCTGAAAAGGTGGAAAAAAAAACTGTATTGTATAAAGAGATTGTGCAGAGAATCCTGTATTTTTATTACTATGCAGCGTAAAAAAAACACAAAGATTAGCAAAGCAAAAACACTCGCATGTTATTAGAAGTTTTATAACCAACATTTAATATACTGTCATCATCATTCAAATTAACTAAATGGAAAATGCTTCTTTAAACGAGTTACGTAATGTTATAAGTGACGGTAAAAAAATGATGAGACAAAAATTGACAAAAAAAATGGTTGTCGATTTTAAATGACAAAACATTGTAAGTAGGCACGCTGAAAATAATCGTGTTTATTTTATCGAAGTTGTAAGCATCTGAGAAAACATTTCTTGTAAAATAGATGCTTACTTTGCGACCATCCAATTTGCCTAAAATCTACTCGTTCATCGTTTTGGCGCGTGTCCATAGTTCGGTTTCAGTTTGTTAGCACAATTTCCGTTTCCAGTAGTCTTTATACAACTAGATATTGCACGCTAGACATTTGTAAATGGCTGAGAATTTCCCAACGCGCTAGTTCCGCTTTGCCACTTGTTGAATTTAATGTTTACTGCTAACGAACGCGAAACACAATCTAGGTCACCGTTTGTCCGAATGTATCCGAAGATTAAATCTGTTGGTATTTCTATACGTACTTTGACTAAAGGTAATGAATAGACATTTGTATATAAACGAAAACGTCATCATAACTACGGATTTTATTGATTTATGTGAAAAGCAATGTCCTATAACATTCAGTTGAGCGCCTTGTGGTGCAGGGCATGATAGAGGGTACAAGACCGCGCGGCAGATCACCGTTACGATGGACTGACCAAATAAAGGCAGCTCTAAACGGTCCCGTTAACAAGTGCACAAGAAGGGCCGCGGTACACGAGGAATGGCGACGTCTGGTGAAGCGCACCACCAACCGAAGTGATGACCACGACCACTCTGCCAAGAGTGCATACGACTGAGAAGAAGATAACATTCATAAGTAAATATCTGTCTCAATAGTTGCTGGTCACAATTTTTATTTCAAACGTTTCAGAAAAACGGCTTTGCTTAAATAACGGATATTCTATATCTATTAGAGCATTTGGCAAAACCGTCAGCCAATACCGTCATAAAAGTAACTTAAAATTGAATGAAAGGAGTTTATTCTGATAGGAGTCGTTAGTCTCAACTTCGTTCGCATCGAAGTTGGCAAAGTGGACAAAGTGATGTCGCTAAAATTAATTAATATGATGTGGTTGCATAAACGTGACATATAAAAAGAAATCTATTGACAGATACATATAACAACTGTAAATATGTTTATAAAAGTGTTGACTTTGTTTACAACAAATTAACAAGGAATCTGGGAGAAGGGCTTATAAAGACAATGGATAATCAATATATTAATACGTGAAGCAAAAACTTTGTATCCCTTTTTACGAATATTGCGCGGATGGAGGAGCATGAAATTTTCCACACTTATATAGAATATAGAGAAGAAGTGCACAATGCTAATTTTTTTTTTTAAATAATGCATAAAAGATACATTAAATCAATAAAGAAAACGTTACACACACTACATACCATGTATTTGACGCACACATGCATGCATACTATTTATTGTCAAACTTTTGTTCTTGACGTCTGTTGTCAAATTGAGAATAGATTAAATATTGTTTGTCTTTGTTAATATTTTTTATAGTGAAGTCTTGGCGAAATTTGTGATTAAAGAAGTATAAAATACAATCATAATAGTGTACAAACTTACAATTCCAATTAATTATAGTCGAATTTCGACTACTGCGGGACCTCTACTTTTCATAAACACGTTTAGCTTTCTAATCACAAATTGAAAAGCGGTGTAAAGTAGTATGCGATACAGGTCATATTCGGAAACGCTATTTTGTAAATCACTTTAACAAAATCAAATCCAGAAGGCTTTGCAGGAGCTAATTAAGGAAGCACCTATACAAGATGGACTTAACTGACGACGTAAACTGTCGATTCTGTAGGGAAGGAGGTGGAAATTGTGTATCACATACTTTATGAATGAATCAAGTATGGACATCTAAGCTAATGGTTACCCCAGCCTAGATATTTATAGTCTCTTATCGCTAATTACTATGGCAGAATTGGTTAGGAGTACACTTTATAGGAATGATGCAAAATCCCAAAGTTTCAAGTATCAGCCAGTTGTTGGTAAAGCCCTAAAATCGAAAATATTTGAAGGATAAGAAAGTCCGTAGGCTATGTATAGACAACCTGCCTGTATCTGCTGCAAAGCAATCATGTGTTCCGGTTCGAAGGGTGGGCCAGTCGTTGTAGAATACAATTGAGGCTGCGATTTTGAAGTGGGCGACGGCAATGATCTCCATGGGTTTCGTGACCATTTAACACCTTAGAATATTCTGAGAAGAGATTTTAAGGGGTGTCAATAAGCGTGCCTTTGGGTAAAACCTATTTATTCATCATCTTATTCTATGTCCCAGCTCGGAAAATTATTGTGGCAATAGTCACTAGACTAAAATAGTTGTTATATTCAGACAAACGAAAAAGACAACATTTTAAGTGTCATACAAGTCAAACGTAAGCAACAAAATTGATTTATACTGTACTTTATTTATTAAATTTTGGAAACTATTATTGTAAGCGCTGTGTACCCATTGTCAGTGCCCAGGGCCGTCAATAGTGGTCTTGTGTAAAATTGTGTGGGTAAAATTTGTGTGTAAAATCATTTATCATAATCATCAACCCACAGTTGTCCACTGCTGGACTTGGCCTATTCCAATTCCAATGCCTATTTACTTCAATAAGCCTAACTTTCGGCTCTCCTCATTCGTTTCCCGTTGTGAAATCATAACACGGTTATGGATAATTTAAAATAACATCGTTTACTATGCGCCGTCTTTATTCTATTGTAAATCACACATAATACCTTTATCGTATGCATTACCTAAGTTATATGTTTTGAAAAAAATATCAGTTCAGTAATATTCTAATAAGCTAACTTTTGAAGAAATCCATCCCGTAGAAAACTCCGGGAATACATAAAAATGTATTTAAAGAGAACCCAAATAGGAAGACAAAAAATTATATTTTGGTATTATACTTATACTTAATACATAATATTATTATAATTCTTATTACAATGGAATCTTGATAATTCAAATTTCATTGGAAATGCTGGAGTTAATGACTGAACAAGAATTTCGAGAAACAACGGATTTAATTGCTAAAATTTTATCTTCGCAAACGCGCAATTTCTAAGTATATTTGTCGAGTTTTAGAACTATTTAAATATATGTATAGTAAAATAAATTATTTTCTGTTAATTGAAAAAAATGCTGTCATTTTATTAATTATTTTTTCTGTTATTTCGGTGTCAGTTAGTAGTTTCCAGTGGTACCAAGATAGCAAAATATAACAAACGTATCAAGCATTAATTTTAGATTTTATTGCCATTATTTTCGGGAATTCCCGTAAGAGGTAATTATTGTTTAGTAATAACGACTGACTTGTACTTTTTTAAATTCGTATAGAGTTCAAATATGTACTATCAAGGAAAATGAATAATGAATTACGATTTTATAAGATTACTTACATTTAAAATTATCAACTATTTACTTTGAATGAAAGAAGAAATAACTCTTTGTAACATATTATTATACCTATACATTTTAGTGAAATACATTTACGTGGCGCGTTTTACAAAGGTCGTGATTCGTTTGCGTTATGGCAATTCCCTTTGTGCTTATGATATTATGAGCGTATCATCCTCTTTGCCGCATTTATAGCGTTCACATCGTATTATCTTAAATTGTAGACGAGGCGCCGGAGAATCGAGGGAGATAAGAAACATATACTCTGCTTTTGTATTTATGCAAATCTTTATTTACAATGAAGTGATTTTTAAAGTTGAAACATGTTTTCTTGATTGAAATAATCAAAACACTACATATTTCGGATAGAGTGATTTGGAAATGCTCATACCTTAAAATGCTATACTATTTATCTGGATAAATTGTCTTTTTCGTCTGTTCTTAACAGTTTGTTTTGAGAAAATCGTAGTCGTTCTCGGTTAGCTCTGTATGGGAATGCCAAACTTTCTTTTTTGCCTTCTGTAACGCAGTTTTTTTTTTTTTATTCCTTATTAAAGCCATACACCTATTAGGTCAAGTCGGCTCTAACGCAGATAAAACTACAAAATAAATGAATATGCAATGTAAAATGTTCAGGAAATGAAATAAACTAATTATTTTCTAAAGCAGTGTAAAATTTAAAATATTAACTTTTGAGATATATTTTAGTATTAATTAGTAATTGAAAATTACTGGAATTATTATAAAATGGATGTAGGTAAGCCTCAAAACTACATGTATATGAAAAAACGTATTTGACAAAATATGCGACATGTGCCCTTTTCGAAATTGCATATTCAAATATACTCAATCATCATCATCATCATCATTTCAGCCTATCGCCGTCCACTGCTGAACATAGGCCTCTCCAATAGATTTCCAGTGCGACCGGTCCATTGCCACCTGCATCCAACGAGACCCAGCGCTTTTTACTAGGTCGTCGGTCCATCTAGTAGGTGGCCGTCCCACACTGCGCTTGCCAGTACGTGGTCGCCACTCCAGGATCTTTCTGCCCCATCGACCGTCCTCTCTTCGTGGCCGGCCCATTGCCACTTCAGTTCACTAATTGTACGGGCTATGTCAGCAACCTTCGTTCTTCTACGGATCTCCTCATTTCGGATTCGATCACGTAGAGAAATTTTTATTTAATATACTCAATATTAAATAAAAATATGTACTTTCTTTTTAGTAGAAATTTAAAATAAAAATGAGTATAGTGTACACAGTATCTATAACGAACAATTTTTTTTATTTAAACGAAGCCAGGTTTATAAGCATTTCACGCACAAAAATGAATTTTGTACGTGACAAACAGATAAACATCATAGCTCCACGAATCAAGGCACATTATACAACAACGATTCGTATTTCATAACTAGAGTGCTGTTTATTACGTTTTGCTTTCGACTTTGTGAGTCAGTTATCAGTTGAACATATTCGCGAACACCACTATCTCTGTCCGTTGTGTGCAGTGTCTCATTATGAACTACAAACACTGAATAAGCCGGGCAACCCACGGCGCGGCGTATGCAAACTGTGTATGTATTTGGTAAACGTTTTATGACTTTTTATCGTATGCTTTGGTTTATATTTAATTACTTACATTCATAATGATGAGGAAAAACGTATAGTGAAATTTGTGTGTGGCTTTAGATGAATATGGTTTAAAACAAAACCGTTAGCTTTTAAGTATTTCAACTTATATTTTTGTTGGTTTTCAAACGGCCCTCAACATCACTTCATACCTTGAATAGAGCCTCGCCCGCCAACTGCATGATATTATTTCAAGCAAAGAAAATTAATTTCATTGTCCTTTCCGCTTTAGATATCTGATATCTTAAAATAGGTCTTTGAATAAGTATTTTTTCTGTAGACATATCTTTATGTCTGCGTTTAGTGTTATATCAAAATACGTTTTTAACAATTTCAATAATGCAGAAATGTTTAAATCATAATAAAAGACACAGCCCCGTTAGAAAGGTACTTACTGTCATTTGGACGTGACATTATTGATGGGAATGTGCATAAAATTAGAATAAAAAATAAAATTCTAATTTTGCAACACTGCTATGAAAGAACGTTGCAGGCTAAGCATTTATAAACTTGAACATATTTACATAATATTATTTTTCTTCTTTTAATTTTATTAACATGAATAAGTTTCGGTTTGGTGGTTTGTTAGATTTCTATGTGCTCGCGGGTCGCTTATCTGATTGAATAGAAACTTTTACGTTATTGATTGAAGATTAGTACTTTAGTCAAATTCTTTTTCCCCTACCTATGCTGATGGCCTTGAGAGGATATTTCAGCTTCACCCTAACGTGTAGGTGAGCTCACGGGGCTCAAGCCGGAGTGTTGCTAAGACTGGCCCTAGCAAGAGCAGTGCTTCGCAGAATCTACCACCGGATCGGAAACGCGACCCACTGAGAAGATCCGGCCAGAAACTCAGTGGGCCATCTAATTATGATATCGATAGATAGTACTGGCTGTTTTTCAATATTAGGTTATATTACAGTCACTTAGCGATAAAACGTTTTCGCTGATTCACTAATACTTATTATGCCTGTTAATACTAAAATTGAAATCTTCATCGATAAGTAATTATGCACTTGAACCAGGTTTTATATGCTTCATCATTAAGCGTGGGTTTGTTATTTATGTTCGATCGAAGAAAATCTGTTTTAACAGCTCGAAGCGTAAACTTATTTTGAAGATGTAAACGTGCAGCTTAATCACAGGTTACAGAGTACAATTTGTCAGTGAAATTGCCGAGGAGACATTACTTTACCCATTAATTTTTCCGACGACAGCCATTTCGAGTCGAGAACTTAAATGGCGTAAACATCATTCTTCAAAATACGCTTTGAAAGATCTCGAGAGAGTTAAGGGATTATCTTGTTTGAATCGTTTAGTGAAGGTTTTAGGATTAGGAGTACATGATATTAAATACAACAATACGTTTAGCTCGTTGGGTCGTGATCGTTTTAGGTTACAAATTTAGTATGGGTATTTTTTTTTATTGCCCTTGTATGCAGACGAGCATACGGCCCACCTGACGGTGAGTGGTTACCGTCGCCCATGGACTTCAGCAATGCCAGGAGCAGAGCTAAGCCGCTGCCTACCGCTTAATACTCTCCACAAGCCTCGTTTGAAGAAGGACATGTCATAGCGCTCGGGAAACACCGTGGAGCTCATTCCATAGCCGGATGGTACGTGGCAAAAGAGATCTCTGGAAACGCACTGACGTATGACGTATTTTAGACATCTCTAGATTGTAAAGTCCGTTTTTAAAATCGTAATGTTTTCATTGCGAACAATATGAGACCGCAGTTCGTTTTAGGTTGGATAAACACACATCGCTTAGTATATCTGGTTCCGCGGCTATTATAACTTGGCTACAATGTTTCGGTTAAAGTAAACAAAATTTTGTGAACATAAACCGTTCACGTCAATTGGAAAAGCAGCGGAGCGAAGTTTTAGCTTAGAAACTTTAAATGCGGGCCTTCGTTGATTCTCACATTAATTGATTAGTACCTACAAACTTTCGATTCATTCGAGATACGGTTACGAATTTTTACATTGTTGTTTCTATTTTGTGTTTCGGCTAAAAATCATCAATTATTGTAATAGTACTCATTCTACATAGAAAAATATAGTATTTACCTTGATACATTTTAAAACGCATATTTTTTTAAAATACGTATAAGATTTATTAGTATAAGCATAATTTAAAAAAAAGTTTACGCGGGACAAACATTTCTTTTCTTAAACAACGATAAAAATATCTCAGAAGGGTATAAAAATGTCAGGAACAGAACTCACTGCGTCTGAACATTTTAAGCGAATCCGTCATGTTGAAAAAAGACTAAGGTTTGTTTCGTCGCAAGGTTATATACGTCGGTTGCATGACAATAGTTTACGAGTATTGTTCCTATAAAACAAAAAGAGCGAAAGGGTATGTTTGTTCATTGAAATGAAATCTTTAAAGCTCAAATAAACGTACTTCTGTCTAGTTTCATACCCCATGCTGTGTCGTAGCTGTTGCTACGGATTTGTGCCAATTTACCAACTACATTTATATCGTCCTTTGAGTCATTTCATTGGGGCGGTTTTCTACAAAACATGCTTCTTCAGTATGTTAAGAAAATTTTTAAAAAGGAAATCTTAATTGTTTTATGTAATCACTATTTCGTATAATCACTATTTCATTACTGGTGGTAGGACCTCTTGTGAGTCCGCACGGGTAGGTACCACCACCCTGCCTATTTCTGCCGTGAAGCAGTAATGCGTTTCGGTTTGAAGGGTGAGGCAGCCGTTGTAATTATACTGACACCTTAGAGGTTATAATATCTCAAGGTGGGTGGCGCATTTACATTGTAGATCTCTATGGGCTCCAGTAAGCACTTAGCACCAGGTTGGCTGTGAGCTCGTCCACCCATTTAAGCAATAAAAAATAATAATTAAAAAATACACGTTCATGGTTTTAATCTCAATGTTTTTTTGTCCAAACAGAGATGTATTTCGTAAAGCTAACGCGCGAATTATACGATACGAAAACGATGTGGTTCCAACAAACTTGTCGTTATCATTATCATATCTCTTGCTTTAATAATAATTTGCATCTTTTTATCTATCTTTTCGACGAGCGACAATAAAATTAACATATAAATGTAGCGTGTGACGCTAATACGCACAAACATATGCACGAGTATATGTCGAATCAAGGGTTGTGCTGTACATTCGTCGTTACACCCCTAACCACTAACTGTTAGCTGGGACGTTAAGCGCTCCAAAGTGCCGGCGGAAGCTCACTCATTTAAGAGAGTCCAATGACGTGTTCCCTTATCAGATTTTTTTAATTTTATTTTTATTGCTTATATGGGTGGACGAGCTCACAGCCCACCTGGTGTTAAGTGGTTACTGGAGCCCATAAACATCTACAACGTAAATGCGCCACACACCTTGAGATATAAGTTCTAAGGTCTCAGTACAGTTACAACGGCTGCCCCACCCTTCAAAACGAAACGCATTACTGCTTCACGGCAGAAATAAGCAGGGTAGTGGTACCTACCCGTGCGGACTCACGTAATTACGCAAATTATAATTTTGCAGGTTTGATTTTTATTACACGATGTTATTCCTTCACCGTGGAAGTCAATCGTGAACATTTGTTAAGTACGTATTTTATTAGAAAAATTGGTACCCGGCTGCGGGATTCGAACACCGGTGCATCGCTACATACGAATGCACCGGACGTCTTATACTTTAGGCCACAACGATTATGAATATCATTAATAGTTTCAATTTATAATCAGCTGTTTATTTGACTCTGGCCACTTTGTACAGTTGCACAAATACACCGGTAACTTTACTAAAGGCCATTAATCTCTGGTCCCGCACCGTCATCAAACCTTAATCAATTCCGTTCTACTATTTATACAATGGATTGAAATTTACGGAATTTATGTATCTTAAGTAATGATGTCGAGAAAGTACAGAGATATAATTTTAGTTTTATTTACCTTTTAAATATAAGGACTCATGCGGATTGTTTAGTTTCAAGTTGCTTTATTTAATGGCTGTGTCACTCTATAGACCAGAACGTATGATTACATCGCTGGAAAATAGGCAAAATTGTGATACACCGATAAATACGCTCTATTACCAATTAATGCCGGTCATCGATGGCATTAATTGGTAATAGTACATAAATGTATGTATGTGTATAATAAAAATCTTACATTTATTTTCGTTATCTGTTGCCTGTAACACAAGTTCTTTACGAACTTAGCACAGGACCAGTTAATGAGGCGTGATTGTCATGTAACAAAAAAAAAAAAATAATTTGGGAGAATGCTGTTACTCATTCTCCGATGTATCCTTTAGTCACCTTTTACAAAACGCACGCAAAAAGATAGGATGATGCTATTCTAAGTCAACTAAATACAGCCAGCACAGCGTTTTCATACACAAGCGTATCGAATTCATTTCAAAGTAATGATCACTCAAGCACCTACTATCCTTTGATGTATTCAATATTGAACTAGATTTGTTAGCAGTCATTTAATAAAAATCTTCAGAGTGATTAATTGAATATTAATTACGATATCGTTTAGCACCTCAAATTTTGCTAAATACGCCCGAAACAAAAGTAGAGTTCTTAAGAAATCCACTGCTGAAATTAAATGAATTGAGAAAATTTTAAAGTCTTAAATTGGGTTATGCGTCGCCTCAAGCCGTATTTCTTGTGTCTTTAAACATTCTTTGATTTTTCTTCAGCTTTGAAGTCCGAACTGAATTTTACATTCCAGAAAATTTTATAAAATTTTGATTTTCATCCTGCGTTATTTTGTGAATATTATCATCTATTTGTATTTAGTTAAAATGAAAAACGATTTTAATATAATAGTGAGGATTTAAGCATTTGTACGTGAAAATTCGTATTGAGGGTATGATGAATGAATTGGAAAATATTTCTTTTGAAATTTTTCTAAGTGAAGTCTAATATGTAAAATAAAATGATTTATACAGAGATCGCAATGTGTCCATAAAGCTTTCAATAATCTTACTTGTATACGCACGATAATATTGTTAAGAAATTATCCTAATCCACTTTTCGTCACATAAGTACATTATTACAAAATATTCATCTAAATGTTTAAAATAGTCCAGATTGTGTGTTTAATTCATTACATTGATGTTCTGTAACTACCTTTAGAGTGTAAACGAAGCTTAAATGTAACGTTACCGAAGTGAAGGTATGTCTTTGGTGTAGTAATTAACGTTTCTATATGACCCTTATCAGTGTAGGCATATAATGATATTACTCTCTGAAATCTAATACATGAAGTTGTGACAGTTTTCATTAAACTATACATCAAGCTATAGGTTATACATGGCCTAGTGAAGTGATTTTATTATGCGTACAACCATCAGTGAAATTCTAAGTTTAAATCTTTTTACTGTTAACTTCCGTGGGTCACAACAAAATTTGTATTTAAAAATAATGATTCAGATTTCGATGTAATAAATTTATCGACCTTGTATTTTAGCATAAACAGCGTTCTACGTTTACTTACGTAATTAACTTGCGAAGGTCGTCACTCTCTTATGTTGAAGTAATTCCTTAATGAATAATATCATTTTCCACATGATTCTTTTTCCATCTAATATTTAATTAGAGGTCACATTTATGTCTGCACTAACATATTTCTTTTGCGTCAAATGCTGTCAATGATTAAAAGCATGAAGGTAGGTTTGTCCCAATCAGTTCATTTGTAAAATATTTTCTTTTTATGGCGTTGATTAGAAAGCTCGTCTAAAATTCATGTTAGATTTATTAAAGTTATCCCAGACCGCCAACGCGTTCTTCTTACGCAAGACACGCTCTGAAATTTCGCTTGGCGTTATTATTCTAACTTGATGGCTGTGAATCTTCTCCAAACTGGAATTCGATCATCAAGTATCTCATGTCGGTATGTGAATGTCGCTTCTAGTAATTATGATAGGGCCGTTGGATATCACTACATAGTATAAAACAAAGTCGCTTTCTCTGTCCCTATGTATGCTTAAATCTTTAAAACTACGCAACGGATTTTGATGCGGTTTTTTTAATAGATAGAGTGATCAAAGAGGAAGGTTTATATGTATAATAACATCGATTAAATAGTGGAGAGAAATCAATAATAAATTACAGTTTCCGAAGCGAAGCGAGGGCCGGTTGCTAGTCTTAGATAAACCGAAACACGCACGACTCATCGAATATTCCAATCATTATGTTAATAGTCACCGCCGAATGTAATTGGATTGACTGACGCTAAACGCATTATCAATTGATTATATTGTCGTGCATGTGCATTATTATCCATACAGCGTTTGCAATCATTCAAAAAAGATGTTGTCTTAAGCCGCCGATTCAATTTAAGAAAAACTAGTTTTAAATGCGATCTGCGACAGTTTCATCTATTCAATCATCTGATTGCCAATCCTGCTGATTACTAGATTTGAGTTTTTTTTTTTACGACACGACTCACTTAAATGAAACAAATAGAATATAAAAATTTAACTTAAGCTTATTTTGTACTTTTTAAGCAAAAAATAGCGTAAACAAACGTACAAATGACTCACACAAAATCACATAGTAAGTCTCAACAAATGAGGACTAAATGAGTATTAAGTACAGGTTTTTGTTTGCTTTAGTAAAATTCAATTTTAATAATTGTGTTTACGCTCTAAAAGGTCGTTTGCAAAGATAACACAAGAAACCTAATTTTCATAAAGTAAAAAATCTTTCACAGCTATTTATTTCGTTCACAGAAAACTATGTGACTATGAGAGTTGTAACCCATCCCAAACTTAGAAATGTACAAAATAAAAACGTGATAATCATGTTAAAGGTTCGCAAAAACCTTGGAACTATCCCACTATTTACGCGCACGTCTAAATAGAAATGTAATACATTGTTCATTAATCATTCTTTGTATTGCCTTCAAAACATTTTCAATACCTTAATAATAATGGTAGGTAGGCACGTTGTGAGTTTCTCGTATGTCGATGTTGCAGATCCGCTTTAATTTGAGTCAAAAAGCAATCATGCATTTTGATATAGGGACTGTGATGACCATTTCAGACTTCGCCCGACCTCAGTGTGCTTAGTGCGGGTTTTGAACGTTCTTGATAGCGTACAAGTTAGCTCATATTTAGATGGAATGGAATCGTTTGCCTACGTTTGCTGCGCCATTTTGAGAAGGCGGCACGACATGAGAACCCTCTCATCGTAGCCGCTGGAAATTACATACCCGACCCAGTAGACCGAATGGTAAACCGTCGACGTCGCCCAAAGCACGTCATTACGGATCCTCCTGATCCATTAACGGTGCTTTTAGGCACCACAAGCACCGGTCACCGTCCTCGTCGAACCCGTCGCTTGCGACGAAGGGCTCGACGAGCGAACTAACCCATAGACACAGCCCACTGAGTTTCTCGCCGGATCTTCTCAGTGGGTCGCGTTTCCGATCCGGTGGTAGATTCTGCGAAGCACTGCTCTTGCTAGGGTTAGTGTTAGCAACTCCCCGGTTGAGCCCCGCGAGCTCACCTACATACGTTAGGGTGAAGCTGAAATAGCCTCTCAAGGCTATCAGCATAGGTAGGGGAATTTGCCTACGTTTGCCGTTAGGGGCGCTGTTCTAACTGCTTACAAAATTGGGTTAACTCTTACGCTATCGAGAACGTTGAAAAACTAGCACTAAGCATACAGTTCACGAGCTGAAATGCGACATTCACTTTCACCGAAAAATCCGCTCACCGCATTTAAGTTTACGCTCTGCTCCGTTCGAGTTGAATAAGTTTCTACTTTTCAAACTTTTGAATTGACATATTATGTGCTCATAAATATTTACAAATTCATTCTTTTCCTTTGTAACAAAACCGTTGAAGAATATTTAGAAATAAAACTTGGAGTATTTTATCTTATGACAAGATTCAGATAATGAAAAGGAGATGACGGTATTATTTAAAATAATTCCTTAGAGCAAGCAAAGCTACACGATATAAACCGTAAGGTTACTCTCTGTATATCTAGAGTTTCCAAAGGATCCGTAAGATTAAGGTTATTGACATTCCTAAAACGGAAGCAGCTAGTAGTCTGTGAGCTAGTAGTTAGTGGCCGTGTGCTAATCTGTGCTTTGTATAGGGTAGGTCTGTAGAGAAGTATCAAAATTTCAAGTTATTAGGTTGTACTTTGCCTTTTAAATTTACTTTGAATACATTACGTTTTAAATGTTACCCTCAATAAACCTAATGCATTCAAAGATTCATGGGCATAGTTCTTGAAATTTTGGCAGAGTTTTTCTCGAACACCCAAGGTGTGTGGCGCATTTACGTTGTAGATGTCTATGGGTTCCAGTAACCACTTAACACCAGGTGAGCTGTGAGCTCGTCCACACATCTAAGCAATAAAAAAAACCCTAACCTAAACATGTCTGCGGCGTAAATCAATTTCATATTAAATTAACTTTTATTTTTTAGGCTTTGATAGGCATTCAGAAGATTCATTCATTCCATTTTCATTCGGAGATTCATTCATAGGCTTCACGACAAGAATCAGCAAGAAATTCAGGAAAAAAATTACATAATATTATTATTATCAGCAATTATATAATAATAAAAATAATTTGAACTACTCGAGGTTTCCCTTACCCAGAACTAGCCAAAGATCTGTAATATAATTTCATCTACACTGACCACAAAAACTGTAAAGTATTTAAAATGAATGAATGAATGAAACTTTGTTTTTTTCCCCCTACCTATTCGCTGGCAGCCTAGGGGGCTATTCCAGGTACGCCCGGTAAGCGAGCTCTGAAACTTTGGTTTCAACAGTAAAGTGTTTTTAAATCCTATTTTGTATTTACGTTTTCTAGCAATGTTTGTAGTACTATAAAGTCTATCTTTCGCATAGTTAAAAAACCTTTATATTTAATTTAAAAAAATATCTTTCGTAACTATGTTATTTATGTATGTATAAGTATAAATATTGAATGAGGCTGCTCCCGGCTTTGTAACTCCGTCCGAATTGGACGTAATTTCCAAATTTTGGAAGTCAATATTGTTGAAGTGCAGAAGACAATTCAATCGATCAGCTCCTAGAGCGCTTGGCACCGGACAAACCATTGTTCACCGTGATCAGCCTCTGATGGTAGCGGCCTATACTCGCGCGCTAATTGCACTCCCTCAAGTGACAGCTGAATAACATCACGTTTGATCGAAAAGCTGTAATTTTACCTGTAAGCAATTAAATTTTTACTTGCCATCGAATAAAGGAATATTTCCTTTGAGTTTTCCAACATATTTCTTGAATTTAGGCCGCAAAGATTTGTTTGAATTTGCTTGAAGAAATAATTTTGATGTCTTAAAACATTCTCATGATTTTGTTTAGCTTTTTATTACTTGTTATTGTTACTTTTAAAGGGTTTTGTAAGTTTAAGGCTATACTTAAACTCTATCTGTTAACGTTTTCTTTTTGTGAGGAGAAATTTCTCTGCTATTCTAACATTATAAATACTTGTGAAACACGACTTAATGAACTAAAGTTAACTAGTTCTAAAGTATGTAGGGTTTCATTCTTCATCTTGTGGTGGGTAAACTTTTTAATATTCTAATCATAAGTCAAGCTAATAATATTCTCAGGAAATTTATCTAAAAATAGAACTTTACTTTTACTTTTTTGGTTATTTGAAGAATGCAAATAAAGCCTACCATAGCTTAATTATGAAATGAAATAACAAACGATTTTTAAAATTAATTGCAACTACTTACATACCGACAGCGTGAATAAGAATCTATTGTCGTCATTCTACTAATAAAATTGGGGTTCGTTCTACATAGTTTCTGATAACTTAAATTGGGTCATGTCGATCATACCGTTGTAGACCAGGAGTGTGACACGATATCGAATATTATATTACGTAACGTCCCGTGGAAATAGTCGAACAGATTCTGATTGAAATTGAGGAGAAACCAAGCCTATGTTAAATAATGGAAACAACATTGTGTAGGTACGTGACAGCCGTGCAAACGATGATCAGTACCGTAGTCAAGGGGTCTACGACAAAAATCCATAACTAGCACGAATTTAGTAATATCTTATATATAAAATTCTCGTGCCACAATCTTAGTTACCATACTCCTCTGAAACGGTTTGACCGATTTTAATGAAATTTTATATGCATGTTTAGTAGTAGGTCTGAGAATCAGCTACTATCTATTTTTCATAGCCCTAAGTGATAAGGGTTGTCCACACTTAACAATTTTTTTTTTGGACAATTTTTGTTGTTATAATGAGGCATTATGTGGTTGAATGAGGTTTTGTTATTTTTACATTCCCTCATCGTTCACAACGCTACATACCTCTTTCACTCATTTACCACATCCTTAAAGACTTACAATAAGTTAGTTTTTTTTCTACACTAGAAATTCCCTAGAAATCTTATATATGGCAAAACAATGTTTGCCGGGTCAGCTAATATTTCAAAAGTAATGCGATTTTAGTTGAGATACCCAACTACCAATTTCCAAATATTTACTAAAATTAGTTAGTAGTTAAAATTAGAGATAATATAAAAATACGATAAAAGATAAGGTACATCTTTGAAAATAAATAGAATTAATGATTCAAAATGTAAATTAAAGGTATGTTTGTTCTTCCCATATCCTATGGCACTACGTATCTTAGAACTCATTTTTTGCTGTTTCTTTACTGCGGAGCAATATGGTTTTTTTTTATTGTATAGTTGGTTGGACGAGCTCACAGCCCACTTGGTGTTAAGTGGTTACTGCAGCCCATAGACATCTACAACGTAAATGCAGCCATCCACCTTGAGATATGAGTTCTAAGGTCTTAGTATAGTTACAGCGGCTGCCCCACCCTTAAAACCGAAATGCATTACTGCTTCACGGCAGAAATAGGCAGGGTGGTGGTACCTACCCGTGCGGACTCACAAGAGGTCCTACCACCAGTAAATTTATTTTATAACAGATTTTATGAATTGGTGTTTATAGCTAGTATCTACTTATCATATGCTACGCCAATAGGTTCAGATTAAAATCCCTATGATATTTATATTATACACGAAATACAATTCATAACTCTAAGGGTTTCATTACTTCTTGCCCACGGAAGCTTAAAAACAGATAATAATGACCTTAATAATTTTATATTATATTTTTGTATTTGGTCACTTGTTGCGTTATAGTCCCGAGCGCAGTTTAAAAAAAAACAAATATAAAATGATTAGAGTAGAATACGCTTACATAATAACATATTGTTGAATTAAAATAATTTAGCCCATTGTGGGCATTACTGCTGTCAGTCGACTGGCGGTGTTGACCATTTTTTATCGGCTGTACCTCTTACTCATATGTTTATAATAAAAAAATAAAAAAAAACTATATTAATGTTGATTATCATTTTTTCAGATCTGTCTGCCGAGTGTCGTCGGATTGCACCAATAAAAATGGTAAGTAATATTAATAAATTTAAACAAAATAAAGAAAGATGAAACAAACTAAAATCCGATAGGCAGCGGCTTGGCTCTGCCCCTGGCATTGCTGAAGTCCATGGGCGACGGTAACCACTCACCATCAGGTGGGCCGTATGCTCGTCGGCCTACAAGGGCAATAAAAAAAAACGATAATTAACGGTTACCAAAATAATCAACATTTCGATTCAAGTAATATGTTATGGTAGCTTTTAATAAACGCAACGGTTTTGATAATATAACCAAGAGCAGCACATTTTACAAGTACTTGCGATCCCTCTGTAGTCGAAATTCTACTATATTTCTTTATTATAATTTAATCTATTCTCAATTTGACAACAGACGCCAAGAACAAAAGTTTGACAATAAATAGTATGCATGCGTGTGTGCGTCAAATACATGGTATGTAGTGTGTGTAATGTTTTCTTTATTGATTTAATATATCTTTTATGCATTATTTAAAAAAAATGTTAGCATTGTGCACTTGTTCTCTATATTCTCTATAAGTGTGGAAAATGTCATACTCCTCCGTCCGCGCAATTTTCATAAAAAGGGATACAAAGTTTTCGATTCACGTATTAATATATAGATTCAAGTTCTCAAATATGTCTGATTGAAGAAACTAAAAATGTGATAATAACTTTTGTATTCCTTTACAAATCATTTGCGGTTATAATAAAATCGAATACCCGCAGATATTACCTATTTAGTACAGTAATAAGTACTAATACATAAAATAATTGATTGATGATCGACGTAGTTTCATTAAGCACTAGCACGTGATCGTTAATATTTTCTTTTGTTCGAACCATCGACTTTCTTTGTAACGTTTTTGTTTGTGATTTCAATGGAGCTCGAACAATTCATTCCTGTTAGCGCCTTTCTTTTGAGGTTTTCACTTTGATTGCTCTTTATAATGGCTCGTAAATGTACAGTCAATAATGTTCAATTGACGTAATTAATACAGTCTACAGTTAAACTGGTTTAGGAAACTGCAAAAACAACTGTTTTTTTATTTATTTATTGCATATATTATTTTTTACACAAAAACAAAACAGCGTACAGAAAATTTGTTGTGAATTTTGCGTCTCTTCTTAGGTAATAATCATCAAAATCTATTATTGTACGTTTCTACAATATATTTAGTAATAAGTTAGTTTGTCAATTATACCGGAATACAGTCATACATAATCATTAGTTACACATGGCAATGTAGAATTAAAATCAAATGGATGCATGAAACAGGTGGAACGCAAGTATTTAACTTTGTGAAGTGGGAATAGCAGCCATCATTCTGTGATTAATGGGAAAAGCTGTGCTCCATGGAGAAGGGCGGAAGTACGACATGTGGCATACTTCCTGTTCGTAGCGAGCTGACATGTCAATATTTGCTATTTGAAGTTGTAGGGCAAAAACGCAAATTTAGTCTAGTGTGAATATTTTAACACGGACGAATGAAAAATTTTCGTTTTAAAGCATATGTGAAATTAATTTTAGGTTTATCATCTAAGATACGTTTGCTTTTTGAGAAATCTATCCTCACATGTCTGAAACTTCAATACGCGTATGTATGGCCTTCTTATTTGGTGAATTTTTACAAGAAAGCGATAGTGTGATCCCAGAGCTGCGGGAGACATTCGTCTAGAGTGGCGTTTCTGAAGAAATTTATTACGGCCCGCAGATCGTTCGGGCATCGTCACTAAGTACTAGGTTTACGATTTTTATTGTCGTAATTCAACGTCCAACACGAATTCTAAATTTAAATGAGTACAATAAAGTTTGATGCTATTTTAACTCGTAAATTAATTTTGGTAATACTATTGTTAGATACTAAAATGATGGAGGAAAATTAATTGCACAATAATTTCATACCTTATTCTTTCTTTCTTCTATTTCTCAATTAATAAAAACAAAATTGGAAATTTCAATTTCAACGCCGGTATTTAACGTTTTCCTGTTCATGTTTTTTCCAGCTAACGATTGTTTTGAGAACTGACAGCCCACTGACAGCTATACTTCGATTTTAGCCAATTTTTCTTTGCAAGGTATATTAAAATCAGTTTCCAACAAACCAAACCTTACTCTATCTAAATAGAAATGAATTGCTGTTCGTTAGTCTCGCTAGAACTCGAGAACGGCTGGACCGATTTGGCTAATTTTGGTCTTGAATTATTTGTGGAAGTCCAGAGAAGGCTTAAAGGATAGATCAAAATGAACATGCTCGGAATTAAATAAAAATAACAATTTTGTTTTTCCTTTGATGTGTACCCCGTCGGACGGATCCCTTTTGTTTGTTTTAAGTTCATTTTATACAAATGTTTAGGTCTTTTATTTATCGATTGAGGTACTACGAAGTCTGCCGGGTCAGCTAGTTTACTATAAAATAAAACTTAGCCTTTTAGCTATCGCCCTGCGTTGAAGGATTCATAATAATCCCTTGTGTTTTTTGACGAATGGAACACATCCGAAAGAATCTTATGTAAATTACGTACGTTACGGTTATCACCTCTCGCCTCTCGCCTAATAAAACCATGAAATAACTGAACGATTTTGATTTCTCTTTGAATCGTCAACTTCCTGCGAGGTCGTACCGAGCACACACACACGCAATGGAAAATTTCTGCGTTTTAGTCCCTTTTTATAAGTACAGGCGGAGGACACTGCCTATTTTGTATCTGCAGGTTTAATAATAAAACGGACGGACGGAGGCCAGTTTTTGTGAATTGGCGGTAGTTCTTTTGACGTTCAACAAGTACCTATGTACTTCCATTTATGTTGAATAATATATTTTTTGCTTTGATTTGAAAACCATTTAAATGTTAACGTCTATAATGTTTTGTGGGGTTCGAAACTGGCATCAATCGAAAATTTAAGCTTGTCGATTGAATATCAAAATATTATAGCCGTTTCGAAGGAATGAAATTCAATATTAAATCTTAATATTTATATATATGTATAAAGATACGTAAAAAAATATTTAAAATATTACATACTTAATTACTATAATATACTTACAAGACCATCTTGACTGACCCAAGCGAAGCCGGAGCAGATCATTACTAATAAATAAATTACAAATTGATTAATGTAGTATTTAGATATGAGTCGACTATTATCAAAGCCGGCAATCTGACTTTTGGACAATGATTGGTAAATCAGAAAAACGAATTATTGACTTTGTATTCCATTGGCAGTTACAAAACTCTTCGGAACGACATCTTAGATAAATAACAGGTTAACTATTAACCTTTATTTAATGCAGGTTTTGAACCGTATTCTTTGAAGGAGACGATTATATTCAAATAAATCTGTATTGACATATCAATAAAAATGTTTTGTCCAAATGTACAGATTGCCACCTTTGATAATAGACGACTCATATATCTTATCTATACTTAATTTCAAACTTTAAAATGAATGATATCATCGTAAAACATTGACAAATGTTATTGGAAATAGATTTGATTTATTGATGGCGTATTGTGAGTCGGAACGGTAGCGCAGTCCAAGTTTTTTTTTTATTACTTAGATATGTGGACGAGCTCACAGCCCACCTGGTGTTAAGTGGTTACTGGAGCCCATAGACATCTACAGTACATCTAAGTACGTCTAAGTACTTCTTGAGTTTGTTCTCACGCCTCAAAGTAGGTTTTCACGTACCAATATACGACGTTTAGCAGTTAATTTATACTAGATTAGCAGTGGCTCGTATGCTCAACAGAAAACATGCACATTGAAAGTCCCATCCTATCGTTGCGTTATTTTTTATTAATTCTTAATGTTTTAGTTTACTTTGACTGTGAGCTCTAATTACGCTGTTATATTTTTTAATTAAGTATCCATTATCACGAACTGATACCTATAAGTACCTTTTTATTTGGTACCGATTCATCGAGATAAAAATTATCTGCTTCTATAGATAAAATAGCAATCAATCTAGTACCGCACTCGTACAACTCGTTCGTATTATCAAGCCAAAATCAAAATGTGCCGTAAAAATACGTGCTAACATTACTAACATTATTACGAGTATCTCTTCGGAAAATTGGGATAATAAGAATAGATGTGGATCGGCGTCGTGAAAACAAAGGACCTTTGCAAATTACAAAACGTAATTTACGTTAAAGAATATTTTTTGTGATTACAGGTGATTGAAAGGTCGGGCACTGCCCACTGAGTTTCTCGCTGGATCTTCTCAGAGTCGCCATTCCGATCCGGTGGTAGATTCAGCGAACTCTTGCTAGGGTGCGAACTCACTGCTCTTGCTAGGGTGTAGTGTTAGCAAGGCCTCTCAGGCTGTATCCCATGAGTTCATTTACCCGTCCACCTCTAGTTTAAATATGCTCTTGGGCAACCAATTACTGGTTGTAGAACCACTTGTGAGTCCGCGCGGATAGGTACCACCGGCCTGCTTATTTCTGCCGTGAAGCAGTAATGCGTTTCGGTTTGAAGGGTGGGGCAGCCGTTGTAACTATACTGAGACTTTAGAACTTGTATCTCAAGGTGGGTGGCGCGTCTACGTTGTAGATGTCTATGGGCTCCAGTAACCACTTAACACCAGGTGGGCTGTGAGCTCGTCCACCCATCAAAGCAATAAAAAAAAATAAAAAAACCAAAGATTATTCAGGGAAAATAACGTGCGTCGGTGACGTGAAACACCAAAACATATTATGAATGAGCACTCGTATTTTGTACGGACGGAAAATAGAGATTTTAATAAACCGGTCCGTTGCATGGAAACTGAAATAGAGCTGCGAATTCAGAATTCAGAAAATTTAATTAAATGAGTTGTATTTTATTTTAATTTGTGTACCGAAACGAATTCGTAGCTAACCATTTTGGCAATTTAGAAATGTAACATTATTAACACGTAATCATCGAGTTGTATTATTATGACCGGGAATTCCTTGATTAATGTTCTTAAGATTAATATTGACTGTTGCAAATTAACTTTGAGTTGATTTTAGTTTAGTGATTATCTCTTTTATCATTGATATTTTCCTAGCCGAATTAATTTTAGTATTTTCTTAAGTGTACGCTGATCATAGACATAATTAAAATTATGTTATAATTTTACATTTCATATTTCTAGACGTTTCGAAGAATTTACAGTTATCGTGGTCAAACTCTATACGTAATTTGAAAGCGTAAAGATGTTTTTTAATTAATTAATTTAACAAAATTATGACAGCAGTACAATGACGGAAAGTTTCTCAGAAATGTCGGGATACACATAACAGTTAGAGCTTGTTACATACGGCGTGTTTATCACAAGGGGAGCTAGTGGTCAGACCATAAACAAGGAAAGTTTGTTGAGTTGTCGAAACGGTCTCTCTGTAAATACACTTACTCTGAGCATCGTAGAAATCACATCTTAATTGCTTAATATTTTGATAAACGCTTTCCATACTTATTAAGAATTTGTCTTTGACGTTCCTTTTTTTTAACAAAATGAAACATTTCCCTATATAAAATCATCGATAAATTTTCATGAACATTTTAAAAGTCGACATAAAATAGCTGTGTGTTGTGATTGAACATGTCTAAAAGGTATTCCCATACAATCAACAAACAACAACAACATTTACTATTATTATTATTATTAAAGCTACAAATTTAAGTCGGTGTTGTATTTTAAATTTATTAATTTCAAAATTTTCTATTCGCATAATGTCACGTGATGTGACAATGTTCATTTATTTATTATCACTACGATTTCAGATAATGTGCATCCGAATTGTATTTTACCGTCAATCAAAGCTATTCTACGTAACTGCAAGATAAATTATTGGGTTTTAAGCTTGAGTGACAATAATAAATACCATTGGATAGATTGTTTGTAACGACTATTGCTTGTTTTACACATTGAGAACAAACAAGACTATTAAAATGAGGGAATTTACTTCTTTTAATCTAAGCTTTAAGTTGATTTTAATGTAATATGATTAATTCGCATTTCTTTTTATGCAAAAATCAATTTTTATATTTCAGTGCCATGTTAATATTTTTTTATTACCTTAGATTGTGACGTATGGTTTTTATTTAAATAGGTATCAAATTGTTGTTGTTCTGACAGATAGCATTATCTGTAACTGTAATGAAATTAGAAAATAGAAAATCTATTGAAATTAGGTTGCCCGTCGAAGCTTTTTACCGTTACATTTATTGTAGCGTTCCAAAAGTTTATTTCATTTAGTTATCAGAATGTTAATAAATTATATATTTAAAAAAAAAAACAAAGAGATCGAGACCTCCTTTTGCAGTTTTATATTTTAATCATGCACGTGTGGCCTGTCCCGTCTCTTAGTCATTAGACTAAAGGTGGGAATTAAAGAGTGCCATTGAATATTTATGATTTCAGCTTACAAAATGCATACGCTCTGCGGGAACCTATAATCAAAGCGAAAGCACGATGGAGGTCGGACCGTTAGCTTATATTTGAAATTTTAATTTCTCATACAGCCTATGTAAAATTTATTTTCCACGAAGAAACGTTTTTCAGACATTGATTTTAAAGGACCACGGTTAATGAATTCTCTCTTCTCTTTCTACACATTATCCCACTTGGTGGGGTCGGCACAGCTAATTATTCTCTTCCATTCTCTTCTATCAGCCGTCAGTTCAATACTCACTCCTCTCTCTCTCTCATATCGTCATTCACATACTCCGTGCATGTCTTCTTCGGTCCACCTCTTCTCCCTCTACATTGCACTACCATTTCCATACGTCTCCTAGTCACATGCATCTTCTCTCTACGCATTACATGTCCATACCGCGCTAGCTGTCCGCTCTTTAATTTGTTAATTACCGGAGCTATTTTCACACTTCCTATGATATACTCATTACCTACATGATATACTCATTATTCAACCACAGTTAATGTATTATAGTTCGATATTGTGTTATGTTTTGAATTCATGTCCTAAGTCTTGTAAAAAAGATTAACTACTTGACATCATATGTGCGTATCCATATTTGACTGCGGTTGATCATCGTAGCATACAGACAGCATTTTTTGTTTTAATGTCCTTTTGATAGATTTTTTAAAAATGTCAATTGCAATAGCCAAGCTTCAAGTATTCAAGTGTGTATAAAGTCCATAGAAATCACGAAGTGGGTGACGCTGCCCACGATGAGATGAGATGGAAGTCTCTATAGTGTTTGACTACAACTAAAGGCATACGAAAAAACCTGAATCCAACTCCTGCGCCCTCGAATCTTCACTACAGCATCTCCGTGGTTAGCCAATAGTACTAGAATTCTCATCTGATTTCGTCAATCAAATTGTCTTCCGATATTTTGACTACAGATACAGAGTAAGGCTTTAGAATAAGCTTACATGCAACATGTTCCAACAACTTTTGTTAAAGTACACTTTGTTTATGGGTATTCAACATGCAATAATGCAATGATTGGGTACTGATAACGTCTCTATTGCAGATGTGGTGGGCAGTATGGTGCGCGGCGATGGTGGCCGGCAGCGTGTTCACTGCAGCGGCACCCCCAACTGACTCCATCGACCTCATGCAAATGGATCCTTCTCTAGCTGACGATGTAAATTGATATTTATTTTATACGTAATAGATAATATTATAAAGCTGAAGAGTTTGTTTGTTTGAACTCGCTAATCTCAGGAACTACTGTTCCGAAATTCTTTCAGTGTTAGATAGCCCATTTATCGAGAAAGACTATAGGCTATAGTCTTCCGATATATAACATCGGGCTAAGACTAATATAAGCGGAACACCAATAAAGAATGTTTCAAAATCGGGGCTATTTTTACCTTTTGAGAGCTTCCGCTGCGTGCGCTGCAGAAACGGTTAAAGTTTCGCTAAAATAATTTATGACAGAATTGTTCCCCTTTAAAAGATCTAAAAAAAAAGTCCGCAACGGCATATGTCTATATGATAAGGTTGGCTCACTATAACGTTTTTTTATGCTAACTAAATTTGTTCTAAAATAAAGCATTATTTGTGGACTATTCCACGCGGACGAAGTCGCGGGCAAAACCTAGTAATAGATACGCTTTTTCTCTTCCTTGAGCTCGCTACGTCGATGTTTATGGGTTGCGATAACCACTGGACTGGATAGAAGGACAATCGGTTTAAGTATTGAAAATAATGTATGATTAGCGCTGCTGTAACAGCGGGTATCATTCAATAATAGTTTTAATTTCGAGCCTTAAATCGAGTAACTTTCATATGTATCGTACTCTTGCTGAAGACGTGAACCAAATGCGATGAGCTCTTTTAAAACACGGTATTTTCATCACGATCCACCGACAAACAAGTCATTTACTAGAATACGTTTTTATGAAACAATGTGTGCTCTGCTCGCGAGGTGGAAAATTGTCGAATCCGCGGGGAAAAGACACTGAATACAAATACACCACCTAAACCATAGTCCTTCACGTTAATATTTGTTAGAGAGCTTTATTTTTAGTATAGGGCTTTCCAAAATTTGGAAGTAAAACATATTCTTGTTCCGAAAACGCCTCACGTAATTCGCCTTAGAGAAATTTCTTGTTTGAATTAAAGTCTTAAGTACCTAAAGGGCTCAAAGCCTTGAAGCCGACAAAGAAGTATATGATGACCGACGGCTTATTGTGGTCTATAACGAAGAACAGAAACAAGAAGTGTTTGCCGCCTCTTATAAAAACGGTTACATATCACCAGAAAATACGAAACTACAACCGTAATTTGGTAAAGGTGCAATAAACCGCGTTTTTTTTTCAAGATAATTTCATGTACTAACAACATACACATGCAAAGACAAGAAAAAAATTCAAGTTATATATTATACTAGCTGTACCCGTCCGCTTTGCTGGGCATTTAAAATTAACATTATTATTTCTCACCCCCACAAAGATTCTCATAATTAACGCCCCCGCAACTGGCGTAGGGAGTCCAACACTCACATAAATATTAGCCTATCCATTAAGTACATGTATTTTCCACATGGACACCAAGTTTCAAGTCAATCGGATGCATGGTTCAGTAGTTATAATGGAACATCCGTAACAACCACTGTAGATTTATATATTAGTATAAATATCATTGCTTCAAATATACTAATCAATAATACGTTACAGGAAAGTCTGGGATTTGCAATGCAATCTCTGAGCGGTCGTTACGCCGCTGCTCCGTGGCTCTACCTTCTTGCTGACGTGTCACACGACCCTCAGGTAAAAAACTAAATATTTAATTGTATTCAAATAAACGGTACTCTTCTAATTTGAGTTAAAAATATACTTTACCAAAATTTGTTGCAATGGAATTGTAAAAAGTAGTATCTACGTGAACAACTCGTCGAACGCATCGAAGAATGAACACTTTGTAAATGCCTAATGAGCTACGAAGCAAATGAAAATATTATTGGAAATATTTCGATATCGATACTTTTATTTCGCGAGTCAACGGAGCCGAAGTTAGATTTTCGTTTTGAACATAATTCATTGTATAATTTGTTCATCGAATTCTAGCACCCGTGGTTTGTGGCTGCCAAAATCGACGGGAGCTCTCCGATTCTCTTGTTTAAGTGCCGCCTGATAATTTTACAGTCCATTCGTTATTTAAGTTGAAGACGTTTCCCTGTAATTAGTTAAACAAATTACATTGCCAATTAGAAGCGTCGCCTAGTCCACCGACGATCAATAATCGTTAAGGTGTCCTACGTACCCCCCGGGACTTATTGTGATTTAACCTTTTGTTAACTACGTTCACAACGAGACGGCATAAAATAAATATACATATTGATTCAAAACTCTTTGAGATTGAAATAAATAACCAAAATAACAATTAAAATAATTGTAATTTTTATGACTAAATTTAATTATTAATCTTAGTGATAAAAATTACAACGGGAGCAACATTTGGAAGTCATGTAAAATTAAACGACAGATTATTGTTCGGAATTTTAATAATATGATAAAAAACATCGTATTATAGCTTTCCCGGCGGTAGGGCGTCTCATAGCCCCGCACGGGTAGGTACCACTGCCCTGCCTATTTCTATCGCGATGTAGTAATACGTTTGGGTTTGGAAGATGGGATATTACGTACTACTACTATAATACTACTATAATATACTACTATAATACGTACTATACAAAACTTATATGTCAAACTTCAAAGTGGGTAGCAGCGTTAACATTGTGGTCTATATGGGATCCAGATCTTATACATCGCATGTCATAAAAATAGTATTGTTTAAATATGAAAACGTTTTAATCATAATTCTCATGTGACTGAACTCCAATCGTTATATAAAGTTCAGAATTCATCTCGAATGCATAATGCATTTATTAGAAAGTGTGTTACGCGATACCGTTTCTTGGAAAGTGGAGCTAATAGGAAATAATGCCTTCATCTGTTCAATATCTTAATATCGAATAAATTTCATCCACCATTTCCAGAGACAATCACCACCATAAATCATAAAATACTGCTAACGTTGCCATCTTAATTAATGTTAAAATGTTTTGAGCGAATCAACTTTATATGTTCGAAATTTTTTGTACAATTTTTTTTTGTATTTTATCAGAATTTAATTATTGATTTTCTGCTAGAAGCCGACAAAACAATTACGTAAAAAACAATAAATATCTTTAAAATTTTTTAAACGACGAACTTTAATCGAAATTATTGTTTTGCATGCATGATTTTGTAAATATAAGATGTGTATACGAAGGTTCGTAGCGAGATGCAGGCGCGTTCACGTCGGTCGTTCTCCGTGAACCCCGCAGTTGACACCCTACAGCGTGGAGCATACAACCACTTTTTGGAGAAAGTAGTTCAAAGCAACAGGGACTACCTCAATAGAATCGGCAAGAGAGGTCAGAACATGAAATTATCGTAATCTATTTACTAAAGAAATAACCATATCCCGCAACATAGGTACAGAGCAAAGAAAATTCGTGAAGTCTAGTATTTCTTAACATGATTAACATTTATTTATTGAACCTATTCATAGTTGTAGTATAGTAGAGAGTAGATGAATGCGTGGTTTAGAAGCCTTCGAAATTGCTCAAATGTAATGCACGATAATTACGACAAAAATAAAATGGCTGCTCTTTTTGAAATACGAATGCATGCTCCAGTCCAATGGATTCGTAGTCATTAAATTGAAATGTATTGAAATTTAAATATAATTTATTTTGTAGATTCGTGGAAGATTCTGACTGAAAACTGAAGACCTACCTCATCGAAGATTCATCTAGTCCGTCAGACCGTCCTGTCATCGCGAAACAAAATGGAAATTATGCGCTTCCATCAACTAATACTAACTTAACTTATTTAAACTAATATTTACTTTTATGTTATAAGATTAAACGTTAATAAATGTTGTTGTTTTGATAAAATGTTATTTAATTTTGTCCGGACTTAAAGATCCAGAGAGTTTGTATAATCACAAATAGATCTTTGACTAATGTGAGTGTTTGCGTTGGAACGCGAAGAATGGCAGCGACCGTGTTAAGAGACGCATGCCGTCCCTCTCCATTGACATGCCAATGTCTGTGCTGCGTCAGAAGCTCAGCCTTGAAAACGAAAGGAAGCTGCAATCCCTAAGAGCTATGGCTAACAGGAACTTCTTGAATGACATCGGCAAACGCGGTGAGTTCGACGATGTGTTTTTATTTCTAAGTAGTTACTATACATAATTGTATGTGGATTAGTTTTGAGATATGTTTTTTTTGTACCTAAATTTTCACATAAAGAACACATTGCATCTTATAAGTAAACAAATATATCGCGCTCACGAACGACGCGTGCGATGAAAGAACAATATCGTGTTCGTGTAATGAAATGAAACCTCCAAAATTCATAACTTAATGTAATGCGTGTTGTGCCGCACAGATTGGTACCATCGCACTGCCTAATTCTGTAGCGTATGTAGACATTCGTTCTAGTCTTAAGAGTGCCATAGCAGTTATTCTAATGCAAGTGACTTTTTAATTTGATATAGTCTTAATGAGCAAAGTTATTTTTATGCATGAGTGGCTGAATGACTGGCATATCCTAACCCACACATCAGCCCGTTGAGTTTCTCGCTGGATCTTCTCAGCGGGTCGCGATTCCGATCCGGTAGTAGATTCATTCGCGAAGCAGCTGCTCTTGGGTTGTTAGGTCTTCTTCGGAGGCGCTCAGGCAGCTGTTAGCATATACCACGCCTCCTGGTTTGCTCGCCCACCTGTCCTGGTGAATCTGGGAAGACCTCTGGGCCACCAGTAATACATCAATCATAAAAAAGGCATATCTTAGCTAATAACAAACACTTCATGAATTATTGTTTTTTAATTACATTTTATATTAGTACTGTACGTTAATTAATATAATGGTTACGCTTATTTTTACGTAAATCTTATGTTTTGGATGCTACGAACATGTAATATTATTTTTTAAGTAGATGCATGTCTGTTATTTGATCTGTGTATGTAATCGATTTAATAATGTATTTTTACGTTATGTTAATCTGTGGTTATCATAATTGCAGGATTCCATTGGGCGCCATCGGCAAAGCCAGCAAAGTTCTATTAAGTCAACAGTTACACTAAATTCGTAATCCGGACATTGGAAATCTTAAATCTCTGACATTTAATCGAAAATATTATAGATCTTTTTAAACATAATATATAACTCGTTAAAAATGATGAAAATGTAATATATTAATGTTTTTAATTATTAATCACTTGGAAAAGTTCAATTGTTTATTATTATTGTGTTGTTAGTACATATTATATTCGTAATATTTTTTAAGTTTGTGCCAATTTATAATTGAAATGGTTATTTAATTATACATTAGAATATGAAATAAAGCCTGTTGAATCTATTGCCTGTTTTATTTATGTACCAATTATGTCAGATGCTCAATGATTTCCGTATTTTCTAGAAGTGAATGCTTAAAAAAAAATTATATGATTTCCATAATATTCATAATCGTTTTGACTACTGTATTCACTATAAGAAAATCTAATTATGTTATAATTGGCAATTAGCATTACCGGATATCTGTTGTAACAATTATGGACACATAATTTAACTAGTACTGAATGCTAAGCTAGGCTCTGTTACCTATAATCAGTTACGTATTACAGTAATTAGTTGACATTATTAAAAAAAAACTTATAGAATAACCTGAGCTACATTTAACAATAACTGATCACACGAAATAAATGAATTAAATAATTCAAAGTATTTTTACTCATGAACCTTGTTTAGTATATTGAAATTACTTGATTCGTATTCATTCTAAGCATATATAGTTAATTATCTGACTCACTGAACGATTCATTAATGCAGGCCTAAAGCGATAGAGGTACATTTTTTTAAGTTTGATAATAAAAAATTTCGGTGTAAACATCTACCAAGAAAGGGTTTTAGATATTTCAACCTAAGGCTACCCTAAAGGGTGAAAACTTTTAAGAAAATCCGCCATTTTCAATCAAGAAATAAACAAAATATGTATATCGATGTTGTTTCAAAACTGTACCGTACACCTAAAAGGGTGAATTATGGTTCGAAACTTTGTATAGAAATTTGGTCACTATTGAGGAAAGTAGCATAAAATTCAATTTAAAATCTTCTTAAAAAATAAAACTTTGCAGAAAAATAATGGTACATTAAACGGTACGTTCATAATTACTGCATTATACTTTCAGGATTATATTCTTAAATTACCTGGAGGAAGTGGGGGCGGGTCGCTTGTTATGAATAAAGTACATGGATTGCAATAAAATTGTGTACTACAAAGATTGATTTCAAAAAGCAGGAATTGGCGACAAAATGTTGACGCTAGTTTTATTTTACTTGCAAATTCAATTTTTCCAAAAGAACAAATGTAACTTTGTCAATAACACGACATATCAAAAGAAATCTGCCGAAATAAAGGTAGCCCTTACAAATATTTCACCTTTTATTGAGAAATGGATCGTTCACGCTTTCTGCGAGACGAAAAACGTAATTCAATGAGCATAATAGCCCTTTCATAAGATGGGTGAGACTTCGCCATGGCACGGTTACCTTTTCAATTTATTAATTGACTTCCAGCGGGCACGTTTTCGACAGTTTGACTGTGTTTCGACTATAGTAAATATTGAAACAAGTAGGTAACGTGACCCAAAGAAATTTTGTAGAAACTGTTGTAGAAATAGTGAAATTATGATTACAAATATTTTGAAAGAAAATTAATCCCAACAGACTTTTGCCTTGAAAATTTAATGGATATTAAATAGTTTTATAACAAAATGATATTTTAAAATAAATACTGTAGGTATAAAAGTCTATAAATAATTATTTTATTTTGAAATAAATATAGTACAATATTAAACAGTGCATTACATCCTTGAGAAAAACGGTAAAAATCTCACTATTCACGTTCGCGTAATTAGGCTTAATTTTCGAAACTTATGGTATATTTTTGATGATGTTTTTCTGAATAGTTGGTATGTTTACAACGGGCTTGTATAATTAAATTAATGTTAATCTAAGATTAATTATTAAATTAATTCATAATAAAACGTAACCTTCATTAAAACTATGCTGCCAAAAAGAATATAACCAATTTATCATGCTGTGGCTAAACAAATATTATCCCCATACATTTTTTATGTAACGTTCTTTGAGTGAGTTGAAACAGTAAGTTTGTAAATTACAAAAATATTTTTTTCTTTTACTTTAAATGTACAAATAAACTGTTAGCTCGTGCTTATGCTACATCAACCGGAAGTGTACTATAAGTTTTAATTAACCTCAAAACATGGCTATACTTTTTCTTTGGTAACATAAAGGATCTTAAGGTTTTTTTCCCCTACCGGTATAAGCCGGTATATTCCAGCTACGCCCGGACGGGTAGGTGAGCTCACAGGCTCAACCTGAGAGAATTTGCTAACACTAGCCCTAGCAAGAGTAGTTCTTCGCAGAATCTACCACCGGTTCGGAATCGCGACCCACTGAAGAGGTCCGGCGAGAAACTCAGTGGGTTGTTAAGTGGTGGTTAAGTTTTCTGATGTCATTGTGGTGTACCTACATACAATAAATAATAAATAAATAAATATTTACTAATAATCACGCCACGTTAACTGGTCCCGTGCTAAGTTCGTAAAGAACTTGTATTACAGGTAACAGATAACGGAAATAAATGTAAGATTTTTATTGTACACATACATATATTTAATAAACATCCATAACCCTGGAAAAGACATTTTATATTTATCATACAAATATCCTCCCTTGGCGGGATTCGAACCCGCGACCCCCTTGTGTAGTGACCATGTCACTTACCACTACACCAGACGGCCGACAATATTTAAGTAATCGGCGACCGGTTTGATGCTCATTTCAAATTGATACCCTTCTCCGAGAAAAACGATTTTAAGTGTCGACAGACGGACAACAAAGTGATCCTACAAGAGTCCCGTCGTTTTGGCGAAACGAATTTATTGAAAAGTAGATTGGTGCGTGGTGAAATTTTATCTGGAAACGTTCTATAGAGGGGTTCTGTGGTTGAAATTAAAATATAACATTAATAAACTAGTCAAGACCAACATTGAGGTTCAATCAATTCATTTTACTTTTAATCAAATAATTTCGGTTAGCATCACTGTATTGGTGGTGGGATGTCTTGTGAGCTTTCACGGACAGGTACCACCGCTCAGCCTGTTTCTGCTGCGAAACTGTAATGCGTTCCGATATCTCGATAAGCTTGAGAAATGAGTTCTTTGTCTCAGTTCTATGGTACAAAGGTTAAGGGTGGGGCCCTTTGACGTTGTTGATGTATATAGGCTCCAAGTACACTTTACACCAGGTGCGCTCGATCACACGTCTAAGCAATAAAAAAAGCTACCAGTAGTGAAACCTAAAAATGGTAAATCGTTAATTTTTCATCAACAGCGTCGATTTTCGGCAATTTGTGCTACATACGCTAGGTACGATAACTCAATATTAACTATGTACTAAGAAGAATAATTAATCGCAGAGAAGATAAATTACTTAGCAATTTAAGTATTTTTAATAATTATTATTTAAGCATTTTTAATAATAACCCAAATTTAATTATAATTGGGTTTTTAAAGTCTTAACAAAAGATTGAGCCTAAAATTACACATAAAATGATTCCTAGAGAGCGCTTATTGGTAAGGTCGACTATTTTTACAAAACGTTCGCAAAAACTAATTGTTCTTTGACATTTCTGACATTATTCGTTACCCTTCTAGCCTATTATTGTTCTTCTTAAAGGTTCGAGAAGAAACAAATGACGTCTGACTTGCTCAATTATGAAGTTACAATCCTGATTAGTGCCCAGAAAATGGCTTCCGAAAGTATTTATTAGAATGCTAATTGAATTTGAATTTTGAATTGGACTGATAAAGCCGTTTCATTTCAATAACTAAGCAATAGTTGATTTCAAGAAATATTTATTATTTGATGCAATAACAAAATTGATACATATTTTACGTATTTATACATACGTAGAACTGGTAATTGTATAGTAGAAAATTTAGGTGATAAAAACCTGTGAGCTAGTTTAGAATATGTTTTAAGATTGAATTGGGATTACACAGAGAATGGCCGAATTCTCCCAGTCTTCGGGTCGGGCGCGGCCGAAACGCAAGATGCCATCGCTGTCTATCAACAACCCGATGGAAGTGCTTCGGCAGCGGCTGTTGCTTGAGGTGGCCCGTAAGCAAATGCGCGAGGCTAACCAGAGACAGGCTGTCGCCAATCGACTTTTCCTGCAGAACGTCGGTAAACGAGGTAATTTAATCAGTTGTGAACACGAGTCATAGACATAACTAGCCGTACTCGCCCGCTTCGCTGGGCATTTAAAATTAACATTATTATTTATTGTCTTTATTATTAGGGAGTCCAACACTCATATAAATATTAGCTTATCCATTAAATACATGTATTTTCTATATGGATACCAAGTTTCAAATCAACCGGATGCATGGTTCAGTACTTATAACGGAACATCCGTAAAAACCACTGTAGATTTATATTAGGTAGATTAATACTATTTTACGATTTCAGAAATAATAAAATACAAATAAAAAAAAGCATTTTACCTTCAAAATAGATTTGATTAGGATTTTATTTGCTTGGTGTGTATTTTCGTTTGTATAAAGCGAAATTTATTAATGTCATTTAGGGTCGATTCGACCAAACAAGAGTAAATCTTATTCTTAGAATAACTCGTCAGTTAATCGAGAGTAAATCACTTTTACGTTTTACCAACTACAATTCTAAGAATAGTGGGCCTATTCGGGAATTGTTACTATACCGCCGTTTCGCACGGAATAACGGAGCTATTCCTAGAATAAAGTAATGGCGTCTGTCAGTCCAACATCTGATTTCTGTCATTTCATAAATATTTATTCTGTTTTAATTTCAAGTCAACGCAATGCACTAAATGATTATTAATAGTCTGAATGCAACGTTTAAACGAAAAAAGATAAAACCACACGACAAAACTTGACAATTCCCTCAAACAAACAAGAAATAAAAATAATACGTTTGACAGCTGGATATCTTACACAACAGCTACTTTTTCACACTAAAATACGGCAAAATCGAGTTGACGATTTGTATGCACTTACACTATGCCGTTGAACAACAACATTTATTTGCAGGATTTTATTTTTGTTCACCATTCACTCTGCTATTCGCGTATTGTTATTCCTAGCGCAAGTATACGTGGAAAAACGACTATGAATTTACTCGAGATTAAAATCATGGAATAGGTTATTCCTCGTATAGTTACTCGAGTTTAAATTTAAGTTTGGTCGAATCCGCCCTTAATAGACTTTAAAAGGTGCGATTAATTTGAAAACTTGCGCACGCATGAAGGACCGATAATAATAGTTTAGTTTTATTATTTTAGTTTATTATTTAGTTATATTATTAACATCGCTTTAATATAACTACGAGTTTGTTCCGTTTATTATATGTACGTGTTTTTTTTAGATTTAAGCTAAATACACATATTATTAAACTACACTAGTAATTTTCGTGTAAGTTAATATCGTGTTAGTAACATTAGTCAATAAATAAGAGGGGAACACATTAAAAACGTACCGTAAATCAAATTAAGTATCAAAGTAAAGAGTATGAAAGTTGAATTTGAATGTCTCTAACATATTGTGTATATAGAGGTACCTAGGTACGTATGTACTTAACTTCATGAATCTATATATTAATACGTGAAGCAAAAACTTTGTATCCCTTTTTACGAAAATTGCGCGGACGGAGGAGTATGAAATTTTCCACACTTATAGAGAATATAGAGAAGAAGTGTACAATGCTAATTACTTTTTTAAATAATGCATAAAAGATACATTAAATCAATAAAGAAAACATTGCACACACTACATACCATGTATTTGACGTACACACGCATGCATACTATAGTTATTTATTGTCAAACTTTTGTTCTTTACGTCTGTTGTCAAATTGAGAATAGATTAAATATTGTTTGACTTTGTTAATAATTTTTATAGTGCAGTCTTGGCGAAATTTGTGATTATACAAGTATAAGATACAATCATAATAGTGTACAAACTTACAATTCCAATTAATTATAGTCGAATTTCGACTACTGCGGGACCACTAGTATTTGATAAACATACAAGTGTCACGTGTTGTGCAAAAGTTGCAATATACGACATCTAAATTTAGAGGATTAAATCTGCAGCTGTTGAACTGTATGACAACTTCGACAAACTATCGTAGCAAGTTTGAAATATGACATTCTAATTGGTTCGAGTTTTCGTGGTATTTTACACGAAGAATAAAAATGTAAACAAAATGACAAACACGCTCCAAAATTTTGTTTCCTCTCGTTTAAGCGTATCTCATTTATTATTACTATTAAGAAAATCAGATACAATTTTTTTTTTTGGTATTTCTTTATACTTCTTTATACTGTTTGAATTTTTTGTAATGAATGAATGAATGAATGATCGTTCAAATCCGATGCATAACGCGAAAAGCTCTATTAATCAATGAGATGATCGTATTGGTTTGGTAGAATGATTACGGACGAATGCCGGTCTGTCATTTTCTTCAAATAAAAACACTGGATCTCAAACTGGTTAAAACCTGCAATATTCACAGAGCTGAAACGAATCACTTATCAGAAATTCTATCCGTTTGTATTGATCCATTCAATCACTGAACCACAACAAAGTCCTGAATGTTTAATAAATACGCTCCATCCGTAGAAAGTTGCAGATCTAAAGATTTTATTTGCTCTGTATTCTTGTATAAGCCGCTATCAACTTAGAACTAATTTTGCAAATTCACAGTAAGTTTTATCTCAAGTTAAATATACTTACTATCGTAGTTTATTAACTTGAAGAAAAACACAAGTCTCTGGAACTCAATGCGAAAACTAGTTTTAGATCGAATCAAATCCATAAAGTGGATTAAAAGTCGATTTAAATCTAAATTGAACGTTTCATATTAAACGGATCCAAGCTAGTATCTTCAAGCGGAATAGATCGGGAATCGAACTCTGAGATTTTGGTACAGTAGCCAAGTTCAGCTACCTAGATCAACGAAGTGATCAAGAATCATTAATGTATCTTATATTATAATACGAGTTTTGATTTAAGTATAGCTATAGGTATTATTTTTATTATTTATTTTTTGTTGTTTAGATAGGTGGATGAGCTCAAAGCCCACCTAGTGTTAAGTGGTTACTGGAGCCCATAGGCATCTACAACTATAGTACATATATGCAACGGCCGCTCCACCCTTCAAACCGAAACGCATTACTGCTTCACGGCAGAAATAGGCAGGGCGGTGGTACCTACCCGCGCGGACTCACTAGAGATCCTACCACCAGTAAAAATGTTATAACTATAATAGATTTTAAAGTCTTAGTATTTATGCTATATTCTTTTATTTAAATTATTTTGCACTATAGCCTTTGTAGTCGATACCGATAACAGATATAATATGTAGATGCGATATTAAAAATTATGTAGAATATGTAGATGCGATATTAAAAATTAGTGTTTTTTAATATTTTTATTGTTCTCAAAGATAGACGTATAAGATGGTGTAGTATTATTATTATTACCTTTTTTTATTGCCGTTGTAGGCAGACGAGCATACGGCCCACCTGATGGTGAATGGTTACCGTCGCCCATGGACTTCAGCAACGCCAGGGGCAGAGCCAAGTCGCTGCCTACCGCTAATTTGATGGTAACGACGATTTATGAGATTTTGTTTTTTATTATTACGTTTAAGGTGCATGGGGCGAGCCCGCTTCGTACCTTTACAACAACTAGACCGCTGACTCCGGCCTGTTCCACTGTATTTGTTACCGCTGTCATCGCTACTAAGCTGGAAGCGAGATGACGGTCCAACAAACTTAAAAAATATTATTCGTTTTTATTAGAAATTTTAATATAACATAGAAAGTTAAGATTTGTTTGTTTTCAATTTATACGGAATGTCGTTCCTATGTTAGTTGTGAATTAAAAAAAAAAAATTAAATGTTTCCTTGCTTAGATTGTATTTCAGAAACTATAGAATGTTTTAAAATTAGTGTATGTTATTAGCTCAATATATATATACGTGATGTGTAATTTTGGTGTCGTGCATTCACAGAAATGTTTATACATATTATGACGATTGATAATAGATTTTCTTTTAAACGCCACGTTAACTAATTTGCTAAAGAATATTGCATGTAGTATACATACATACATATATACTATTGAGTCGTGTAGTGAATTTTCTGTTTGACGCCAGGATTGCTTTATTTGTGCCAAAAAGTTAAATCATGCGGCTTATTTTGGCTCCTAAATGTTATGTTTCCTAAAAATTGTTAGTGGTTATGTCAGACGTAAATGCTATTAGTTGCTGTTATTAGTTCATAAGTGTAATATGTACAGCGTAATTTTACGAAACCAGTATTAATTTTCATTGTCTTGTAGAATATTTAAAGTAGAGAAACGTAATAGAAACATATAAATAACGATCAATAAAATGTTACATTATTTAAAAGATTGTTTTATTTAATAAATAAAAAATACACAAATTTTACGAAAATAGAACTTTGTTGACATGTAAATTTAATGATCGCAATTCTTCGATAGGTACTTCATAGAACTATGTCTTTGATATCGGGCTGATGTTGTTCTCAGAGAAGGAATCCACAATTAATTTTGTGTACAAAGAGAAACCGCTTGCAGTAATATGTGATGAGATATTTGAGGTTAAAATTATACACTATATTGTTCAGTTTTAGTGAAATCTCGCTGGAAATTCCGATAGTCGCTTGTCGAATGTTTTTTTTTTTTACAGCAGCCTTTCCATAAAATTAATTAGATTTTTCAAAATCTCTCTCTGAAAAGTACATTCCGAATTTTAATAGATAGTTTATATAATCAACGGCTTTCTTCTTCTCTGCAGAATATTAAATTGATCCTCGTCCTTGCGTCGATAATCCTCAATGCTGATGGTCGTGGCCTCCTCTTAAAACTTTTACAACAATTAAATTGATAATCACTAAAATAAGGCGTTGCACTGAACCGGCACAACTAAATCATATAACTAAGTGAGAAGCAAGCGAAGTTATCCCAATGTTCTGATGTCAGCCTCGAGATACTCCGTCGTCTACGAGCTATAATTAGCCAACGTTATTTAATTTAAACCTCGACGCCTCGAGAGCCACGTGATTCCATTACTGCTCAACACATTTTAGGCGTGAGTAGCGCGTGACTGCCTCATGTCATTACCTCCGCAGCCGCCGAATTTGACATTATCGTGTAGGTATGCATCGCTTTTTTTTATTGCCCTTGTAGGCAGACGAGCATACGGTCCACCTGATGGTGAGTAGTTACCGTCGCCCATGGACTTCAGCGATGCCAGGTTCAGAGCCAAGCCGCATGTCATACATGACATAGCGCTCGGGAAACACCGTGGTGGGGAGCTCATTCCATAGCCGGATGATACGTGGCAAAAAAGACCTCTGGAAACGCACTGTGGATTACAGCAGTGGCTCCAGGTAGTGTGGGTGAACTCTACTCCGGTGGCGGACGGTGCGATGGTAAAAACGAGATGCTGGTATCATCTCGAACAATTCCTCATTTTCCGTACCTAATCGTTGTTACCCTATGGGTCTACTCCAACTACGCAGGACTTGGTAGGTGAGGTCAGTGCGTTCAACGTGGGAAGCCATGCTAACATTTGCCCTACCAAGAGCAGTGCTTCGCTGAATTCGCTGAAGTGCTCTGAGAAATTGTTTGAGATTATCTTACATATGGCTTACAGTACATACGTAATAGGAGTTAAAGTATGAAATTGCCGTTTTATTGCAATAAGTACTTCGAACTGACATAGAACCTTCATGGTTTGAGATTATTGAGTGAAACTATTTTCAAATGGTACCTATGAGGTTCTTCTTTAAAAAAATGTGCAACATTCGACTATCGACTTTCAGTCTGAGGAAGTGTTCGAGATTATCCCATCATCTCGTTTTTACCAACCGCCCGCCATCGGAGTAGAGTTCATCCATACTACCTAGAGCCACTGCATTCATCTACAGTGCGATTCCCGAAATCATTTTGCCATGTACCATTGGACTTTGGAATGATCTCCCCCTCCACGGTGTTTCCCTAGCGCTATAACATGTCCTTCTTCAAACGAAGCTTGTGGAGAGTACTTAACGGTAGGCAGTGGCTTAGCTCTGCCCCTGGCATTGCTGAAGTCCATGGGCGACGGTAACCACTCACCATAAGGTATGCTCGTCTGACTATAAGAGCAATAAAAGATCTACCACCGTATCGGAATTGCGACTCACTGAACCTTAGTGGGTTATGTTTATGGACTAGGTTGCGTCGACGAGTTCGACAAGAATGAGAATCGCAAAGAGCATTTTCCGGTTACTTTTTGATAATTTTTGCTTCGTCAAACTTTCATCGCTCATGGAACCTTTTCATATAATACCCTTAATTGTACGGATTAAATATCGTCCTTATTACGGTCCGGATTAAATCATGAATTTTGCGTAACCAACTTTGAGCGAAACGATACTACGTGTCGTTTTTTATCGTTTTTTGTTTGCACGTTTTACTGTTTTAGGTCAATAAATGCAGCTATGATATGAACCGTTAATTATTAATTCCAATAAACTATGAAAACTGCTACGAATAACGTAAATATTTTACTGGTGGTAGGACCTCTTGTGAGTCCGCGCGGGTGGGTACCACCGCCCTGCCTATTTCTGCCGTGAAGCAGTAATGCGTTTCGGTTTGAAGGGTGGGGCAGCCGTTGTAACTATACTGAGACCTTAGAACTTATATCTCAAGGTGGGTGGCGCATTTGCGTTGTGGATGTCTATGGGCTCCAGTAACCACTTAACACCTGGTGGGCTGTGAGCTCGTCCACCCAACTAAGCAATAAAAAAATAAAAAATCCTATTGTAATTTATCTATCAAATATTTGTAAAATTATTATATACTTATATCATTATTCTATCAGAAAATCAAACGGTAACAATCTTATTGATTTATCATTTACGTTGCTAGGATATTGTGGAAACTTACTTACTGTATGTACTTAGTGCGTACATATTGACGAAACAGACATTCCCGCGAATAAGGTATTATAAATCATTAAATGTAATCAAAAGTGTTTACAGTTGTACGTTGAATAAGTATTTTGAGATTTAGTTGAGGATTTAGTTCAATTAACGATAGAATGGAGTTTGATCAAAGGTAAATATGGAATAAGTAGTTTGACATACAAAACCAGTAACTATCAGAAAACTTATCTTCTTCTTAATTGAATTCAGTCAGCAATTACTGATTCAGTTGATCTAGGAAATTAGTAATGAATATTATTACACTGACAAATTCTTCTTTTTCAAACTTCAGTTTTTTACTAAGCAATTCTATGGCAGGATACAAACATTTTTTTATTTTTATTTATATCGGAGCTTTGTAAAGAAATCTAAGCTTCTTTTAGGTCTCGATAACTAAAACGTTGTCATAGTACACAATGTTGCTATTACGCGACGTCCAAAAAAAAAACACATTTCAATTCGAACGTCATATAATTTTTTAAGTGTATTTATTATCTATGGTAATTATAATCGGGGCTCTCCCGGCTTCATACGAGTATGTGTCACATATCGAAGACCTTTTAATTTTTTCCCCTATTTTTTATGCAACGATCGCGTCATTTCTGAGGTTTTTTTATTTTCTATTGCTTAGACGGTTGGACGAGCTCACGGCCCACCTGGCGTTAAGTGTTCCCTGGAACCCATAGACATCTACAACATAAAAGCGCCACCCACCTTGAGATATAAGTTCTAAGGTCTCAGTATAGTTACAACGGCTGCCCCACCCTTCAAACCGAAATACATTACTGCTTCACGGCAGAAATAGGCCGGGGTTGTGGTACATTACCCGTGCGGACTCATAAGAGGTCATACCATCAGTAATTACGCTAATTTTAATTTTGCGGGTTTGATTTTTATTACACGATTTATTTTAGTGCTTAATGTTCATACGGTTATTTCCCCTCACCGTTTCCCCACATTTTACACACTACGTTTGACATTGGTCTCTACGTAGCGCATAGACGTGCCCTACACATGAACCCACATAAACATTTTCTTTTTTTTTTGAGATTGTTCAAATTTTACCGTAATTTAATCGCCTCTCAAGACTAAATGTCATTTTCCAAAAGATTGTAAACCCTGGCTGCAATTTTACTGTCTATCAAAAGTAAAAAATGTGAAAAATTTATTAAAATATATATAAACCGGCTATGTTTTTATTTATTTCGATCGACTAAAACAGATTTATAATAGGGTCCTGCTTACTTATTGAGTCAATTGTTTTTTTTTTTTTTAATTTTATGAACGATTATACATATTAAATGCAATTCTTCGACAAACTTCTTATTACGGTGTGATATTTTTTCGGATAACCCTTAATAAACAGTAATTTGAAAGCTTTATTATCAAATGCTTAATAGGCTCAATAAAAATTTTAACTAACATCGGCTTATTCTTCCGTTAACCTTCTATTTTATATTTTAAATAAGACCGAAAATGTATACAATAAAAACTCCTGCTTTGTTTTAAATGAATAAAATTTAGATCCAGTTGAAAAAATGCGACTATTTTTCTTTTCTTATCATTCAAATATTCCGGACCAGATTTAATCTTCTTAAGCATAGCTCAAATTAATGAGTCGAAATCAGTTTCGGTTCCATTTTATCGTTACCAGGTTTCGCCTTTGTCCATTTTACTATCATATTACGTCAACATTATCAACACACGTCATTGTGTTAATCTAAGTTGTTTACGCTTTTCACAGCGTCTTTCTAAAAGCAATTTACTTAGAGAATATCATATTTTGTAGGTATATTGCAAATGATGGAGCTCATTATTATGTTCCGGATATGCTATGACGGCCTTTTGTAAAACGATTGACAATCACTGCTACAACATTATAGCGGATATTGCGTCTTATGTCTTTGTTAGGTCAAACTAAGGCACCGAACGATCCTTTTATTGAAAATTAATTTTTCTACGCTCAAATAAAATAGACCTTGATAAATAAATAAATAAAGTATTTAGGTTCTGTATTAAGACGACCGTTTAAAACTTATCATTAGAACAGTGTTTCTCAACCACTGTCCCCAGCACTTTTCTGTGCCGCCAAATTTTAGAAATGTATTTAGAGTAAAGTTTAAATTAAATAAATTCCCTAAAAGATTTTTTTTTAATAAAATTAAAGAAAATTCGAATATTATTTTAACAGGAATAGATATTTAAATAAAATATATTTTGCTCTGTGTGTCGTCAAATTTTGAAATCGCTTAAAGTTTGTCGCGATGAAAAAACCTGTTAAGAATCACTGCTCTTAGAAGTTTACAATAGTTGTGATGCCAATTAATGTATGCTGTACTATAAGAAATATTAATTGACTTAAGCTGATAATACTACTGTAAATTAAAGCGTCCCAAAACGGGGTTGATTTATTATTATTTTATATAGCGTTTTAGTTTAAATACAAAGTGAATGATTGTAAATAAAATGATACCTCATGGCCACTATTACAGGATCAGTAAAATGGACGCGTTGCTGTTTACTTTGTCGATGGAAGCTGTTTTATTGCAGTTGCGAATTCTCGGTAAGCAAACCAATTTAAAAAAATTTACACAAAAGAAAAACGTTTACAAACAAGAAACGTAACAGTTGACCGTATTGTGAAGGCCTACCACCATTCTTTTTTTTTTTTTTTTTTCGGGCCGGGGGCCGAACCCCCTACGAGGTCCCCGCGCCTAGGGGGCGCGCGAGGTATGTGAGACTCAACGATCTGCAGGTGAGCAGATCGCGGGCCCAAGGATTTTAGGGCCCACCCACTAAACGACTCCCCTGCACTCTTACACCCGACGTCCGATCTCCGTCCGGGGTCAGAACCCGTTCAGAGTAGGGGGGTTCCCGCGGTCAACACTACAACCAGACACGCGGCGCCACCCCGAGGACGCCCGACCGACGGGTCGTCGAGGCGATAGTCGACGACNCAAGGGCACCGAAGGCCAAATCCCAGACCCGGCCGTGAACACCGTCAGGGCCGGGGGCCGCGTCCTTCCTCCGCATCCTCGACACGGCCGCACGAATCTCCTCCTCCGAGATGCTCGGAGGGACCACCTCAGCAGGGGCATCACCGCTCACGCTACTGCGTGGTGGCGCGCCCATGGAAGGGGGCTCGAAGCCCCTCTCCATCCGCGGGGCCTACCACCATCCTGCCTGTACTGGACACAAAGCAGTCAACCCATTTGCTTCGGAAATAAGAAAAGAAAAAATACTGCCGCTGGCCAACCATAGACCGGATTAAAACTATTCGATTATTTAATCTCATTTTCAGTTAGGAAATATTCCAATACATGACAGTTTTCGTGTTCACTTCTCTATCACGGACTATTTATTATCCACTAAGGGCCACGATCTTATTGGCCCACGATCAAATCCATGTCTCATCCTATTAAAGGCAAAACCATATTGAATCATTAGATTAGATGACTGTACCCGGTTAGTAGCATTCGGAAACGTCGTAGCTTCGTGGGGGTCCATTTGTGCTGTGTCAAATATGAGCTGCACATATTTCTTTCTGCAGAATGATTTCCGATCATAGCTCTTCATTACAAAATTTCTTTGTGTCAAAATTCGTGTCTGAATTCTATTTGACACATATTCCACTACCTCATTGCTATGTTATGGCTATTTCAAAATCAGTTCTAAGTACAGCCTCATTTGCTATTGAAAATCAGACGTATTTATTTATGTAAAGTTACAATTCTGGAATCTGTTCTTAAATTCTTCAGAACATACGCTACGGAAAAACTTTCTGGAATACGTATTTTGGCTTCAAGGTAATCGAATCTAAGATAAATTTTACATGGCTGTTTAACCATAAAAAAATTGGCTGAAGCCTCTTGTACTTATGATGATGTATACATAGAGCAAATGTGTAGATACGAATACATATATATGTATAAACTTAATAGGTTTGAGATTCCTTACAATGCCATGTCGATCTTAAATTAACAGAACGATGCGTCATGGTATCTAACTATTGTATTAAATATAATAAGAATTAGAAACTTAAATATCCTTATAGTCAAATTCTCGCTATTAGATACTAAATTAAGTCTAATAGTAAATGTTATTAATATCTATAAACTGAATGATGATAAAATCTGGAACCACGTTTTTTTCAAACAATTATACTTTCTTTTCATAAATGGCGGATGTGGATGAGACTGGCGGGCAATCGAACATTGCAAAAAGGGGAGTCCTATGCCCAGCAACGGGTATCAAAGGCTGAAGAAAAAAAGAATGTTGTTAGTGGTGACGGTTAGTGGTGACGGTGACGGCCAAGCTAAGACTCTTGGATTTCTCGACGAGTAATACCATTTAAATATTTAAATGTAATGCTAGGGTTAACGCTTCCAGAATTTAGCACGGATTGGGATTAAACTATGCTAGCGTAGTCATGTGGTCGTTCCCATACATTTGTGTACTTTTTACTAGAAGCGTTAAAGGAGAGTGTAAATTATCTATTGGATCAAGTAGTTAGGAGATCTTATAGTAAGCACAAATAAAAATTGTCTAAAAAACAATAGCTATAGCTAATTTGCTATTTGTCCGTGGCATGGGAGCTGTAAAGTATAAACGTCGGAAACTATACAACAATAAAAAAGCTAGGATTAAAAGTGTTTTTAATTAAGCTAATTACGAGTAGCAGAAATAACTTCGGCTTATTTTTCTTTTGAAAAATGCATGCCCGTTTTTGAAGCAAGTGCAACTTCAGAAGTACCTATCTTTAACCAAAACATTTTACCTTCAAGTTATTTTCAGTTTACAGAATTGATTTATCCTGACAAGGAATGGTTGGTAAAGTCGGTAATTTCAAGTGCCAGGCAATAACACGCATTTTAGGTTTGTTTCCAATTACATTCAAAAGTAATGAAGCAATAAATTTTATTTAGAAATTACTATACGAAGTCCTTGGACTAGTTACGACATCTATCGAAAGTATTAACGTTACAGAAGGCTGCAGCGAACTGAGAGCTCAACAATGGAAACCTTTAGGCGGTCACGAACGACAGAAACGAGAAAAACTCTTGCGAGACAGGTGAGTTTACTGTTTTACTGTACTGTTTAAACTTTTACATAGATGGCGCTCATCGATATGCAGACAACAAACAAAAAGCAGCATACAATTGTTTGAATTAGTCTACTATGAGAATATAGATTATTTTTCTATTTATAATTGAAAACATGGGTGGATGAAGAGGATACGATACAATTTGTTAATTTTGAGAAAACAACTCAAGGCAACTGAGGCAACAAACTTTTTTTTATTTTTTTTTTACTTTTTCAACTTTTACTTTTTCTACGTATATAACTCCTTCGTCACATGTAATTTTTAAAAAGAGCCTTTAGACTGTGAGCTCGTCCACACATCTAAGCAATAAAAAAAAAACTTGAAATTATAAACTCTGAATAAGAATTTATCGTACTACAATTATAATATTTGATTGCCATCTTGCAACCTCATTGACGATCTGTGCATATAATAAAAAAATAAAAATCGAGATGGAAAAATAGGGGTTGATCGTATATGAGTGAAAATTGAGAGTAATATGATTTTTTTTATTTTAAGTCATGACAAAATAAAATAAAAACTTGCCAAACTAATTAAAGTTTATAATTAACAAATAAAAAATAGGGGTTGATCATAGAGGCATGAAAAATTTAGAGTAACATCAGATTTTTCATTTTAATTCATGACAAAATAAAAATAAAAATCTTGCCAAAAAAATTAAAGTTTTAATTATCAAATAAAAAATAAGGGTTGATCGTAGAGGGGTGAAAATTTAGGGTTGTATATATTTTTGAATGCTGTATCATAAACAAATAAAAACAAAAAAAAATTGTCTAAAAAATAAAAAATAAAAATTAGGGGTGGAACCTTAACATTTAGGGGGATGAAAAATAGATGTTGTTCGATTCTCCACCCTGGCCGATATGCACACTAAGATTCACGAAAATCGGTCGAGCCGTTTTGGAGGAGTTCAATCACGCACACCGTGACACGAGAATTTTATATATTAGATTAAGTTCTGTAAGCAACTTCTTGTAATAAAATTTGTTTATAACCAAAGGTCATCGGTTAAGGAAACAGTGCGACAAACTCTGATTAGTGTTGCGGAGCGTGGTGACTGGCAAGTTTTGAGAGAATCTATAGAAATTCTAAAACGAAGAGCCACATCTGTGGTTACCAAAAGGATCTACAAACAGCAACTGAAGATGTGAGTTCATGCTCTACTACACAATCGTATTTAGTTAAGACAAACAGGACTAAGATGTTTCTTTACTATATTAATATTATGATTCCACCAATACAACGTGAATTTTCATTTCGGTGGATACACAATTTTACAGTGGGCTTAGTACGAGTTTTTTAACGTTCTCGATAGCGTCAAAGTTAACTCAAATCTGTATGGAGTTGGAACGTTTGCCTACGTTTGCCGCTAGGGGCGCTGTTCCAACTGCATACAAATTTGAGTTAACTTTTACGCTATCGAGAACGTAAAAAACTCGCACTAATCACACAGGTGAATAAGTCATATTACATGTATATCTATCAGTTAAAGAGCATTATGTAACCACATTTACCTTTATAAATATATGAAATATTTAGGGATAAAATGATATAAATATAAAGATGATGTGAAGACACTAATTAATATGCAATTACTGCCTTGTGTAAGCAGTGCGGTATTCCTGTATAATTTAATATTCAGTTTGGAAATAAATCTGTTTTGAATTTGAAATCTAACGGTTTAAATCAATTTATACATTTTTAAGTCATTAACGCATATATTATATACTTTTACAACGCCAAACGTCAGCTACATGTACCTATCTAGTAAAGTATAGTTTATGAACTTAAATATATTAAATCATAATACCTGAACAAATTAACTCAATCGAATTAAACGGTGACAGATTTCGTATTTCACTAACTCTTTTTCATTGAAATTTTGATCTGTATTTTACATGGCCAGTCTAGCCTAAGACCTATCTGTGACTAAACAGCTACCGGAGCCCATCAACATCACCAATCACCATCCACCTTGAATCATGAGATCGGAATCTTCCAGCCTTCAAACCGAAAGTCAAGACTACCGCGAAACAATCATAGAAATTTTCCAGATTCTGATAGACTCACAGTACGGTAATCACTTGTAAGACATCAGACAAAACAGAAGCTATTGACGTTTAATAGGAAAATGTAGATTTGGCATAAAGTTTATTAGCTTCATATGTATGTAAGAATATTGTATGTAATGGAATCTTTGACCGTGATTTTGACCCCCTTCAAAACGTCGGATTACTTATTAAGGACTGCTGACAATTTTTTTTTTATATTTATTTTATTCAAATATTGATTTTACATAGTTAGACCCACTATTTACTTTCGGGAGTCAAAACAACAAATTCATTTGAGCGCCTTCTTTTTTTCACTTAGCAAATTTGAAACTGTCGTATTTGCGTGAATGTACATTAAATGCATAATTTGTGTTACATAATGCTACATAAACCAAAAAATAAATAATAGTTTAAAAAAAACTAACAAAACCAGCTTTTATAGAAAATCCAACTAAAAAACAGAAAATAAATTTATTATAAAAAAGCGTGGAGTGCCTTTAAGATATTACCACAATGATAATCCTTCTTCTCAAATCTGTCAATACAATATTTATAACTAGGGATACCACACGCTTTTTTTAGAATAAAAATATTTTCGATTCTTTTGTTGGATTTTCTATGAAAGCATGTTTATTAGTTTTTTAACCTATTATTTATTTTAAATTATATCGGTTTTTACAGGACTCTTATGACCATTATCGAAGAATTAAAGATGAAAAGTTGTCAATTTTCTGTCGAACTTCGTGATGCAGATCAAATAATCGCTACCTTACGCGATCAAAGGAGTGTAAGATTTTACTATTTAATTCTATCAAATATAACATACCTAGTACGTATTCAATTCTGAAAAAAATTCCCAACCTCTGTCTATTAAACCGCTACTCATAAATTTTGTATTTCTACGACTTTTACTCATAATATTACTTCACTAGCCTTGTCCGCGACTTCGTCCGCGTGGTATAGTTCACATATAATGCTTTATTTTAGAACAAATTTGGTTAGCATAAAAAACCTTCTAGTGAGCCAACCTTTATATATAGACATATGCTATCACGGACTTCTTTTTAGATCTTTTGAAGGGGATCAATTCTGTCATACATTATTTTAGCGAAACTTTAACCGTTTCCGCAGCGCACGCAGCGGAAGCTTTCAAAAGGGATTAAACCCGATTTTGAAACATTCTTTATTGGTGCTCCGCTTGTGTTGGTCTTAGTGTGATGTTATATATCCTATAGCCTTCCTCAATAAATGGGCTATCTAACACTGAAAGAATTTTTCAAATCGGACCAGTAGTTACTGAGATTAGCGCGTTCAAACAAACAAACTCTTCAGGTTTATTAGTATAGATTATATTAAATACTTAACCAGTATTAATGAATTGACGAAAATGTCAAGCCTCTCCAGTCTGGAAAGCTGCATTTGATAGAAATTCCTATTGCTATCGAGGCCTATCGGGCAAAAATAAATAGGACGGTGGCCTTGCAAACTGATGTGGCCCAAAAACGCGCATTATCACCAATAGGCAAAAAAAGGAAAGAATTTGAACATTTCAGGATGAATATTTGAACGCGAGCACACGCCTCTGCTACACTGAGAAATGGTTGCAAGCTCGAGCTGAATCATTGGAACTAGAATATAGTATAAAAAGAGAACCATTACCACGTACTGATCATGAGCAAAGGGTGCACGATGAACTTTTGAAAGCGTATTCGTTGCAGATAGCGGTACTTACAAATAATTTCGTTATAATATCATACGTAGGCTAAAAATCCCCCATATAATGGTTCAATGATAAAAGCACTTGAAAATACTATTAACGGGTAAAATTCGACCACAAACTTAAATATATTTTTTTATTGCTTTGATGGGTGGACGAACTCACAGCTCACCTGGTGTTAAGTGGTTACCGGAGCCTATGAACGTCTACAACGTAAATGCCGGCGTCCACCTTGCGATATAAGTTTTAAGGTATCAGCATGGTTACAACGGCTGCGCCACCCTTCAAACCGAAAAACATTACTGCTTCACGGTAGAAATAGACAGGTCGGTGGTACCTACCCGTGCGGACTCACAAGAGGTCCTACCACAAAAACCTCTGTCTACTTAAATTACAGCGCTACAGCATTTTAATAATTTTAGAAATCTTAATAAGTCATAGTAACTTTAGAAAAATGTTACTTTACAAATACATCTACCATCTAAAACAAAATTGCAATAAAGAACGTAGTGTTTTGTACCATGTCTATTTATTTATAATTAGGAACGAGAAAAGTCTTTGGAATATTGGCATTCTCGTTATGCAGTAGACACAGCGTCGATCAACAGAAGACTCAAAGAGAAGGCTGACCAATTTCGCTGTGTTAGCGCTCGACGAGCAGAATTGCAAAAACTCGTATGTACAATCGACGATAGATACCTGCATCATAAAATCATAAGGTTTAAATTAGATTAAACGCGTTATATTAAAATACATATTTTGCAGTACGATCTACATGAAGGCGAGATGCGAGCTTGGCTTACTTTTAAAAAAGAACGAGCGGCCCGACTTCTTCGTGAGAAACGTCTTCGAGATTCAGCAACAAGAATACAAGCATGGTGGCGCGGAGTTATGGTCCGTCGTGCACTCGGAGCCTTTCGCCATTTAAGAAATGCAAAGAAATTACCTACTAAAGGAAAGAAGAAATAAACACATTAAATTATTGATATGTGCATGTGATTGTATGCAATTAGAAAATATCAAGGCCAAACGAAAAAATATGGTTAACGAGGATCTTTTTAATTAAATTACATAACGTAACGCCTGACCTAAAAATATTCTACCATTTCGTACATTGTGCAGCTTTTTTTTCAAATCAATAAAAATTGTATCGCTCTTACAAAAAAAAAATATTGCTTACATCACCTTCAATAGAGTGACTTGATGGCGTCCCTAGAGTAAAATTCTTAAATTTGGGAGAAATTGCCGGATTAATAGTCTATATTGCTTAATTTTTTTCTTAATTTATTATCAAACACACACGATTTTTTCGTAACAAAAAATTATTATTTGAATGTAAATCAAGTGCTTGCAAATTTGACTTTTTGGTAAGAACGCGAGAAGCGAAATTGTGTTAATTGATTTATTTTGTAATATTAAGGTATTCTTCAGATTTGAACGTGTAATAGAAGTGATTTTTTAACTGTTTAACATCTGAAAAGTGGGAAAATGTGGAAAAATGAATCAAAGCCGCTGGACATGTTTCTTGGGATCTTCCAAGCATCCACTGAAAAGGTTTCAATCTATAACCACCATTTTACTGAAACTATAGTTTATCGCTATTCCGTGTCATTTAATTTCATCTCAATTGACAAATGTCTCAAAGAATCCTCATTTCATTTCGCCCCATACTATTTTTCATAAAAACAGAATATACGGAGATTAGACTGTTTGACCTTCGAAGCGTGGCCGACGAGTAGTGGATAAGGAAAGCCGAAGACTGGGCTCAGCAGCGTGGATTAGGAGAGAGCTATGTCCAGCAGTGAACTACTTTGTACTGATGATCGTGATGATGATAGGCTGCATAGTGTAATACATGCGCCTTTTTAATTGGAAAAAATGAAACTAGCACTGTCAATAGTGTCAAACGTCAGTACAAGGAATGAAATAATTTTGTCAATAGAGAGCTGTCAGTCGCATGTGGTTCGCCCGTGTAGGTAGTTGGTTATGTTGCTGTAAAGTAACATACTAAATTAACAAACAGCGATTTATCACGCCAAAATAAATAAATGCAGCACAAAAAGCTTGATAATAAATAAACTCTACTCAAAGTGTTGTGAATTTTTTTACATGGTGAGAGAAACTATCGGTTTTTGAGTTTCGTGTATATTCAATTCTTGGAAAGTTGGATAGTGGTTCGGCGGATTCGGTGAGTAATCCTTCGTTTTTACCGTCACTTGTCTTAATTTTCTGCATTTACTGTTATAGATATTGATTACTTACGCCGGTGTGTGCTAGTTTTAAGAAAGTTTGGATACTTTTAACTTACTTTAATATTTTTTTGCTATCAATAAAAATTTCAGATAAACTTTTGCATAGCTATCGTCATTATAATTTTTATTCTAATTCAGAATTAATCTTGAATCGTTTCAAAATAAGATGAAATTTTAAATTATATGTAACACAATAATCTATAACAATTAAAATATATGTCTGTTTTAAATTTAAAAAAACAATCTGAATAGAATAAAATAAAGAAATTATTATATTGGCTATTTTGTTCACTTTAAAGGGCTGGGAAACATCCTGGACCAAATGGTGTGGTAGCAAGCACATTGATCTTACAACCTTGGTCGATCCTTTTATTGCGTTCCAAGATAGAATACATATAAACATAATCATAATGGAAAACACTTCATTGATTACTACAAACAAAAATCTAGGTACTTGACACTAAGAATAGATAAGTTTTACTTTAACTTTTGGTGTAATTACACAATAAAGAAATATAAAATAAATTATCCCACATCAGAAAAAAGTATCTTAAATAAATTTTCTTCTATACCTTTCTATCACAAAATCCTTGAGTGGGGCTTGATAATGTTCATAAAAGGTTACTATATAGCACGGAGAAAGAGTATGGACAGTCTTATCATATTTACCAGTAAAATCGTAGGATATTGCCCAAATTGTAAAAAAAATTATTAATGAATAATTATTTTTTAAAACAAATTTGGCTATGAAATACAGATAAGATTTAATGGATGACTATTCAAAATTGTTAACTTCATATCAAATTTAAATCATTAGTATATTTCATTAAAAATGTATTTAGGAACAACAAAAAATGAAAATTTGCAATTTTAAAATACAAACATTAATAATGAAAGGAGGTTGATTTTGATGTACAATTTTGAATGCAACTCAAGTAAAAAATACTTGTGCAATAGCTAATTGCATTAACAGATTATTCATAGAGTTAAATGGAAGCCATTTGTATTCAATCGCAATCAGGATTTCTAAGTAATAGTTACCTGTTGTATTAACATTTTATAAGGCATTGAGTTACTGCTATGAATATTGAAGTTCTATGTGTTAAGTTATTAATTACTGATATGAACATATTCAATAATATTAATTTATTTAGTAGATTTTTTTTATTATAATTTAAGTAATTATGTAGACATCTTCCTTGTTGTGCTTCATACATTGCAGTGTTTGCAATAATAACAGCCATATATGAACTCTTTGAAAGTATCACTAAATTTTTATGATTAGAGAAGCAGATTAATTCTGTTTCCTTTGAGCTAAAATCTTATTACTTAGTTTTGATTAATTTACTTTTGGAAACTGTTTCCTTTCACTCTCAATTGTCTAACATTATTAAAAATATCTTAATAAGTTTTAAAGCTATATTCAGTAAGAGACACTGTAACAGATGATTTCGACAATTAAAATATAAGAAATCTGTTAACATGTACCTATTTGTTTTAATAATTAAAAAAGTCTCTAAGAAGCTACCATTTCACTAAAATTACCCGCCGCAAAAACCTCGTGAGACGTTGCCTTTTTCATGTAATGACAGCCTCGTCCGTACCCAGTCGGAGTGCGGTACAGTGGTAATTAGTGCGTTAATCGCGCTAGCTCGGTGCACTGTGCGAAGTTGATGCAACGTTTCCGAGAAACCGATCACCGGAGATCGCGGGAGGAGCGGCAAATTGCCGACAGATATGTGTGCCGCCTGTCGGTAATTGCAAAAATCACTCGAACCTCGCAGGCATGTTGCCAATGAAATCTCCCGGGGGAACGGACCTCCGCCGACTTGAAACGTACCGAAAACCGGTATTTTTGGTTATACCGCCGCACACTAAAGCCATTAATACATATAATAAAAAAATACCTGTACTAGTAACCAAATCTCGTTCTACTAAATTCGTGAATGAAGCTCTTGTGAGATAAAAGATCAGATACGGATTCTTGTATTGAAATGGATAGAAAATAAGAGTATACCAAACAAGGTTTTAGCTTGTACTATTCTACGTCAATATCATCGTGAAAGTTCCACTCGCATATCCCAACCCTACACTACAAGTTCACTTCAGTGTCGCTGCACCTTTGTATCTGCAAATCCAATGTAAATAATGAATACCGGTTTTTTGTTACATTTGAAAGGCAGTAATGAAAATAAAATGTTTTAAAAATATATCCAGGTCTTGAGATTTTTTTTTTATGACCATTGTTTTGACATTTGAGATAAATGCTTTTGAAGTTTAATATCATATATTACCGATCTGACTTAGGTATAGGGAGGAAAAGCTCGTTAAGAATTGGTTATCTCCATCCGCCCGAATATTTTTAACAAAAATAAACTGCAAAGTAGAACAATAATAGGTGCAGAGTTTTTTTTAATTCGGCATTTTTTTGGATACGCACTGTTTTGTTATATACCAGAAAAACCTTCTTTTTTTTTAATTTTTGACTTTGACGTTTAACCTGGCCTCGGAACCAATTGCTGTCCTTAACTACCTTAACACGCACAGATTAAATATATTTACAGCTATTTAAATATAACTTCTCACTCAATAAAATCACTTCTTTTAATCTCTAACGAATACAAAGAACGTATGACTTAAACATTTAGTAATATTTTATAATTTCATTGAATTTGAGATGCAATGTGTACCGCATCGACAGTTTTCTCAGTAATCTGGCGTGCAAAAGTGGAACACCTAATTTCACTTCAATTCTCCGTAGCTATGTCATCATTTCCTCGTTGCGATCTCTTGATACTTTCGTATTGTCTCGCGATTGCTTTGAGGATCGAATAACATTGTATTAAACAAATAATTGTGATTACGTATTAATTACCTATGGCTTTAACGCGGCTACGTATATTAAAGCTATTGTTTGTTTCTAGGTCGCGCGCCTAAATATCACCACACAGTGAGGGTTCATTTGGGAAAAATAATTTTGTTGAAATAATCTTTGAAATCACGAAATAAGTCATCTTGTAACGTAATTTAGTTTCTCGCACATAACAAGCAAAAAGTAGCAAGAATAAACAGCTTAAGAAATAATTACTTTTTGAAACGTGAAACACGAAACATGTAGCATTTGAGAATCAACTTACTGGCCTGTCTTACTTTGAATGTATTTTTTGTCTGTTTGCCCCAAAATAGTATAGCAAAACACGTAGCATTTTTTTATAAACATGTAGGCAAGTAATTATAATTGACTATTAAATAACTCTTATTAGATACAGAGAAAAGAGTTTTCTTTATTTGGGTGGTTAAATAACCATGTGCCGCTAGGGTGTAATTAAAACGAATTTAAGAACGAGCAGCAAGCAATATCGCGCCAAAAAATACAAAATTTATGGAGCTAGTGAGTAATAAGGGCATTAAATACAATATTGCCAAATGATTGCTGCTCGATTGCGATCGATAATTTAGTTAACAAATCCATTATATATGTCATACGTATGTATGATGGAGGTGTAGTAGATTGCCGACCTGGTTTGCTTACCTGGGCCTTCTGATAAATTTCCGAACAGACTATACAAACATCCGAATGACGTTACCCACTTTCTCGGGAATTCGGGTATGAAAGAATTTGAAAATAACGTTTATTAAAACTGATTTTGCACGAATAATGAATTTCTAAACGGCTCTTTTTTCTATCTTTAAAAGTTATTTCTTGAAATAAAATCATTTTTTGTTTGTTCACTCCACTAAATGGACATTTCATGGAAAACGTGTTTCATAAAAGCTGTGAATGCGTCGCCATTAGGTATTGCTTGCTATTCTGGGAACAACTCGTCTAGGGCTCAGTCTCATTGACACAATAGCGAATACTCGGAATGAATCATAGGTTGGATTATTTTCCTAATTTTTCGATAATCCACAACTGCTGTGCGATGCTGGGTTTTTTTTATTGCTTAGATGGGTGGATGAGCTCACAGCCCACCTGGTGTTAAGTGGTTACTGGAGCCCATAGACATCTACAACGTAAATGCGCCACCCACCTTGAGATATACGTTCTGAGATCTCAGTATAGTTACAACGGCTGCCCTACCCTTCAGACCGAAACGCATTACTGCTTCTCGGTAAAGCGGTGTAAAGAAATAGGTAAGGCGGTGTTACCTACCCGTGCGGACTCACAAGAGGCCCTACCACCAGTAATGAGACTGAATGAAAAAGACTCGCAACGTATTATTATGTTTTATTGATCACATCGTTAAAGTGCTTAGTGATCAACTATATCCATGGGCTTTGGGTTCGACTATCGGAATTTGGTAAGCCATATTAGTAAGTATACCTAATACTTGTCCCGAATGTATGTTTTCGGTACTCGTAAAGCAGGAAAGAATTTGAACTTGGGCCAGAACTGTTTTTGTCGTAGTGTTTCCCGGAGTAATGTAAAAAACAACAACACGATCTCTGCGAATCATGATGACTCAATTAAATTCTAACAAATACGCTTTAAATTGATAAGATAGGAAAAACACGACATTTCCTGTAAATGAGGTGTAACTAGTGTTCAAAGATGAGACTCGACGCTTTGAAATAATAAAACATATATTTATGTATTTCAAAAATTAAAAAGAACACGATTAAATAGTTAATGTAGTACTTAATATTAATTAAATTCAACTGTTTTTTTTTCTTGCTGGTAAAGCGTATAATAGAGGATATTAGAGCAATGTAAAATTATTGTATTGTTGTAGGTAGGTTTTTACTGGTGGTAGGACCTCTTGAGAGTCCGCGCGGGTGGGTACCACCACTCTGCCTATTTCTGCCGTGAAGCAGTAATGCGTTTCGGATTGAAGGGTGGGGCGGCCGTTGTAACTATACTTGAGACCTTAGAACTTGTATCTCAAGGTGGGTGGCGCATTTACGTTGTGGATGTCTATGGGCTCCAGTAACCACTTAACACCAGGTGGGCTGTGAGCTCGTCCACCCATCTAAGCAATAAAAAAAAAGGTAATTGATACGTGTGCAAATTTTAAAGTCGATCGGACGTCATGAAATCTGTGAAAATGACGTTCAAAGATTCATAAAAACAAGCATACGCATATACCAGGCTTATATACATATGTACCAATAATATACCAAATCGAACACCATATACCAATAAAAACGTATTAAAAAAATCATAGTTCCACCATATTGGTAGTTTACTGTCGGCGGTGGCCAGAGCTCAGGGAATGCTTGGTATTTAAGTGATTACCGGGGCGCATATTAAAGTCAATGTCACTTAGGGCGGATTCGACCAAACTTAAATTTAAACTCGAGTAACTATACGAGGAATAACCTATTCCATGATTTTAATCTCGAGTAAATTCATAGTCGTTTTTCCACGTATACTTGCGCTAGGAATAACAATACGCGAATAGCAGAGTGAATGGTGAACAAAAATAAAATCCGGCAAATAAATGTTGTTGTTCAACGGCATAGTGTAAGAGCATACAAATCGTCAACTCGATTTTGCCGTATTTTAGTGTGAAAAAGTAGCTGTTGTGTAAGATATCCAGCTGTCAAACGTATTATTTTTATTTCTTGTTTGTTTGAGGGAATTGTCAAGTTTTGTCGTGTGGTTTTATCTTTTTTCGTTTAAACGTTGCATTCAGACTATTAATAATCATTTAGTGCATTGCGTTGACTTGAAATTAAAACAGAATAAATATTTATGAAATGACAGAAATCAGATGTTGGACTGACAGACGCCATTACTTTATTCTAGGAATAGCTCCGTTATTCCGTGCGAAACGGCGGTATAGTAACAATTCCCGAATAGGCCCACTATTCTTAGAATTGTAGTTGGTAAAACGTAAAATTGATTTACTCTCGATTAACTGACGAGTTATTCTAAGAATAAGATTTACTCTTGTTTGGTCGAATCGACCCTAAAAGATTTAGACATAATGTAGGAGTCTTTTTGTACGACAATCCCAATATTAACATCGTGTAGTCCGTGAGCAAGGCGAATCTAAGCCGTAAAAAGGGAGAACAAATGCCCCTTGCTATTCGATGACTATTATTTAGAATGGCGGCACTTCAAACAACAATAGTGTTAACAATATTTTATACATTAACGAAAATCGATTTTCAAAAAACAGCGCAAGGTTCTTTTTTTCATCTTTTTGGCTTAATAAGTTTGTATTGCCTTTATGTCTTAGTGTAAGTATTATGCTAGTGTGTTCAATCTTTATGTAACGTATATTTAAATGCAATAATGCTGAAAGCTTTTGAAGGTAATTTGAATTTTGAATGTAATTCGAAATTTAAAAATAATATTAACTTTTATGTATTTTTGGCAAGTACACAATACACCCTTCACACAAGTAAACGCACAGGGATAGATTACATAGGATTTGTTTTGTGGTTTAAAAATAATAAATATTGCTTCAATATGGATAACTAAATTTATAATTTCAAAAGAAACGAAGGCTTTCATTAAATTTTCATAATTTGAAAAGTTTACCTACAGTGAAATGTTTTCTAATATTTACTTCGGACTTCGGACTGAAGACTCACAAATAGGAATTGCTGGAATTCGGAAGAAGAATCCTTAAAATAAGCGAAAGTATTTTTTTTTTTCTAAGAATTTAGTTGAATTTTATCGAAGTAACTAACGATGTTGATTATAATAATGGAAAACTGCTGAGCTTGTCCAAGCCTTGTTGATTTTACTTTATTGTTTATTTTTTTGATTTCTGTTGTTTATGGTAGGAATAAATTATTATCTAATATATAAAATTCTCGTGTCACAGTTTTCGTTGCCATACTCCTCCGAAACGGCTTGACCGATTTTGATGAAATTTTTTGTGCTTATCCGGTATCTATGAGAATCGGCCAACATCTATTTTTCATCCCCCTAAATGTTAGGGGTAGTCCACCCCTAAATTTATTTATTTATTTTTTAGACAAATTTTTTAATTTCTATTTTTTTATGATACAACATACAAAAATACATACAATCCTCAATTTTCACCCTTCTACGATCAACCCTTATTTTTTATTTGCTAATTAAAAACTTTAAAATTTTTTGCGAGAATTTTGTTTTTATTTTGTCATGACGTAGAAAAAAAAGTTCATATTACTCTGAAATTTTCACCCCTCTACGATCAACCCCTATTTTTTATTTGTTAATTATAAACTTTATTTTTTTTGGCAAGATTTTCATTTTTATTTTGTCATGAATTAAAATAAAAAATCTGATGTTACTCTCAATTTTTCATCCCTCTATGATCAACCCCTATTTTTTATTTGTTAATTATAAACTTTAATTTTTTTGGCAAGTGTTTTATTTTGTTTTGTCATGACTTAAAATAAAAAAAAACATATTACTCTCAATTTTCACTCTTATACGATCAACCCCTATTTTTCCATCCCGATTAATATTTTTTTTTTATTCTATGCACAGATCCGCAATAAGGTTGCAAGATGGCATTCACATATTATAATTGTAGTACGATAAATTCTTATCCAGAGTTTATAATTTCAAGTTCCTTTAATTATGATTTTTTTTTAATTGAATTTGATTTCCCGCCCTCGCCGGTCGACTACTGATTAACTATCAATTGATTAGCTATCCCCGCCAGGAGTCACCACTCATTCAGCAAACATCACGTAGTAGGGATGAGGACAAAGGCGGTCTCCTGTCTTACCTACTCACTATACATCATAGATTATACACTTAATATATTTGAGAACTATACAATACTTACTATACATTTTTCAGCCATGTTTTTTTGGTTTTATTTGTGTATCAATAGTATGTTCAGTAGGTCTGAGAATCGGCTACTATCTATTTTTCATACCCCTAAGTGAAGGGTTGTCCACGCCAAACATTTATTTTAATTTGTTGGATTTTTGTTTTTGTTTATAATGAGGTATTATGTGGTTAAATGAGGGTTTTTTTCTACAGTAGAATTTCCCTAGAAATCTTTTTTAAGGCAACACAACGTTTGCCGGGTCAGCTAGTTATTATTATAATTTCGTGTGATTCCCGCCTGCCGTTGTCTAGAATTTTTTGTCAAAGAGTTTTGAATTTGAAAAAGCAGATACTATGTACATATATGTTTTGGTATATCCGACTCAAACGCAAGATCAACACGTGCAGTTATGAACCAGTAATTGAGCTTTCCGACAAAAGGGACGCATTGTATGTAAATCTCCAAGTTACAGTCGGATATCCAGGATTAAAATGGTATTTCAAGATTTCTATGGGAACTTTTTAGGAAGAGACTCATTGGTTATAAAAATACAGAAGTATAGGATTCTAGGCGAGTTCTAATAAAAACGATTTTGTAAGAAATATATTCGACAATATTTTTTACGTACGGAATCAAGCCATAAATGCCCAAACTCGATAAAAAAAATATCTGCGGTATAACAAATACTCTTACTACTTACAAATACTCTTTTCAACAACTAAAATAGTTATCAAATAAAATAAAGATTAAAATGGGTTGCCGCTGACGGAACACTTATGAAGTTCCATAGTTAATACATACAAAAAGAAATTCATCACTCACTTTTATACATATTACGGAGAATTAATTTTTTAACATAACACCGTACTTAAAAAAATATATATACATCAGGAACGTTTTGTATTCTTAGAAAGCTGAAATCGTTATTTAAAACAAACAAATGACTTCATGAAGCGAATGACTGTGAATGTTTTTAATTTACAATGAATCGAAACGAAGACTCGGAGTTCGGTTCGGTTGCGTGGGAATTCACCACAAGAATTTTTCGAAAAAGCGAACACAACTTTCAACGTAAACGGCGATTATAAATTTATTATTATTCATTTCTTAGTCTCAGTTGTATTATGTATGTAATAAAGTCCTATTTTAAACTTGAACGTATGATTGTACATATGACTGCAATTAAACCAGTGCCGCTGACACAATAGAAACCATGAGTCGAAGTGTCGGGAAAACCTTGGCCCAGTGCGCAGTATAGCAATTCTAACAGGCTGTGTGGTGGAAGTCGAAGCAGTACTTCGCAGAATTTATCACCGGATCGGTATCGCTAATCACTGAGAAATCCGACGAGAAACTCAATGGATTAGGTTGTATGGGCAATAGCATTCTCTGAAAATTAACTTAGCATATTGTATGTATGTAAGTACGTACTGTAAGTCCGTGCGGAAAACAAATCCCGTCTATTCTTGCCGCGAAGTAGTCATTCGTTCCTGACTGTTTTATTTATTTATTAGGCTCACAATACACATTACAACCTAAAAAGATACATAAAAAACACAATTAAAAAGAAACAAAACCTGGCTTGCAACATAAGTTATGTGCGCACGACAAAACAAGACATATAGTGCTGAATTTGTACAACAACATTCCTTACCATTATACGACAAAACAACACGATAACGAAAAGTAATCTAACTTATAATGTAAGGAAATAATTTTATTCACAATATAAGATTAAACAATTACATTACTAACCTATGACTAACCTGGAGGATGCCCTTGATCATTTTTTATAAAAGTAACTAACTTACAAGTAAAAATATCCAACTCAGTTAACTAAAAAAATGAGATAAATCTTTGTACGATATAACTGTGATTTCAACGTTAGTTCACTTAACCGCTTTAGTTAAAGATGAGCCGTGATCTCGTTCATCTGTCCAAGTAATAATAATGACTTTTTTTTTGTTCAGAATGCAGGCATAGATCAAGATGTGGTGGGTAGTCGTGGTGGCGGCGGTGGCCAGCGCGACTCGTGCGCACTCCGCCGGCTACTGCTCTGTGAACACGTTCACCACGAACGCCACGTGGATGCAGTTTACCAAGGAACCGGTACCATTCGAATACGGCTTCGAAGACAAGTTCAAGAGCATTCATTGTTGCGTCAGGGGATACAGAAGTATCGAATGGTAAGTTCTTTGATACTGGCATATTAGGTTGCACTGTTTTTTATTCCATATATAGGATTCTATAGGCAATGTGTTTCAGTGTGGTTTTCTCATAAAAACTATCTACAAAATTTTACGACCTTAGTTATAACAACAATTACTGTATTAGTTTAGGGTTATTTGCCTACCTATTCGCTGGTAGCGTAAGGGGCTATTCCAGTTTCGCCTGAACGGGTAGTTGAGCTCACAGACTCAACCTGAGAGAATTTGCTAACACTAGCCATAGCAAGAGCAGTGCTTCGTTGAATCTACCACAGGATCGGAATCGCTACCCACTGAAATAATCCGACGAGAAACTCAGTGGACTTATTTGAGCCTTGTAAATAATATTTCTGCACTTAGATTATATTAGATTAGACAGGAACACAAAAGTAATAATTAAAGAAAATGTCTCAATAAATATTTTATGTTTATTAAAAATAGATAGTGATGTAATAAACCAGTTTTCGCACAGGTAACAAGATAAATTCGTTACGTAACTCATTAATAACATTCTAATCATAGCGATGAGCTAGATGAATCGTGAGGGTTTCCCCCCTCGCTCGGTTCAATATACTATGTATTATAAGTTTATACGCTATACGTTTTATTCCGCGGGAAATTTTCAATGAAACACACAATCTTAAAGTACTTCAAATCAAATCAAATTTTTTTTATTCAACATAAATGAAAGTACATACTGGTTGAACATCAAAAAGAACTACCGCTTATTCACAAAAACTAGCCTCTGTCCTGAGAAGAACTGGCAAGAAACTCAGCTGCCTTTTTTTTTTAATATTAGATTTTTTTTAAATTCTCATTTTAATAATGAGTATTAAACTTCCCCGTTTATGTACACGTTTTAAACTTAATTCGGATCAACGTTGCTTTCAGATGCTACAGTTATTTATTTCCGTTTCAAGTTTTCACAAAACGCATAAGAAAATACGTTCTTTATTTAATCGTATCGCACTGAAGTAAATATGTCTTCTGGACTGTCTAACTTTGCCGAGACTTTTTGGCGGGAACGCGACGAGTAAAGTTGTGTGATTTGTTTTATTTTAAATGCGTAATAACGGTGGCTTATTAACTGTTTAATATCTGTGAAAGTGCATAAATGTGGAAAAATGAAACAAAGCCGCTGGCCGTAACTTATCGAGATCCTCCAAAAAGTCCACTGAAAAAAATCTTAGTAATCGACCACCATGTTACTGAGATTATATTTCATCCCATATCATCTCATTTAATTTCAATTCATTTAATTTCATTCCAGTTGATTAATGTCTCAAATTAATCATCTTCATTTCATTTCATTTCACTCCATATTATCATTTTTCATAAAAATAAGAATATAAATTAAAATAAGACATGACTTAAAGGTCTTAGTTACCAGGTCATAAAATCCCTTAAAAAATATCTAACTTTGCCTTCTTTTGTTTGTTAATGTATGTTTTAGTCTTTTAAGTCTCTTAGAAATAGATTCGTACTCAGTATCTTGGGATTCGTCTTACCCAGAGTCTACTAGACATTCCGGCGCCTTAGGAACAATATTGAAGAGAGAAATCGACATAATTACTTCAGTGCGCTACGTAGGGCACCGGTGACATATATGACAGTCAACATGTGAATACAAATAAGACTCGAGTCTCATTGAATTCGCTATATTAATTTTCGAACTACGAAATCTGATCGAGAAATCCTTATCACTAGCGACTGAGAGTTTTTTTTTTTACCTACGCAAAAGTGATTCCAGCCAAACTGTCTATATAATACGTTACTTCATCAAATGTGATATCGTTATATCGAGGGGTGCTTTGTGTATTTTTTCAGTCGCGTTTTTACTGCTTCGTTATATTTGTGGTCCTATTTACCGTACAAATATTTATGAATGTTGTTTTTTTTTTTTCCGCATTGAATAAAATGGGATTTCCGTTAAATCGTTATTTCCTCATTTGTTGTGTTATATTTTCTGGATATTAATGAGAAAGATGAAACGAGTTCCGAATACAAAATTTTCCTCAACCGGTGAGGAACTTCACATCAAATAAATCTTTCGGTAAACGATTTTTTTCTTTGTTGTACAAAAGAAAAGCCCACGAGGACGGATTATCTATGTATGCTATGTATATTTATATATTAAACTTGTATCGGGATATTACGATGGATACCTACAAATAGAATAAGTAGTATCTCGGTACGTCTTGCCAGCCCGTACCGCGAATTAGGGCGGAAGAAAAAATATAAATTATTGTTTGATTTTCGATATTGTGTAGTACACCACATTTTTGTGCCGACTTGTCTCGTTTTTATTTATTGTTTAGATGGGTGGACGAGCTCACAGCCCACCTGGTATTAAGTGGTTACTGGAGCCCATAGACATCTATAACGTAAATGCGCCACCCATCTTGAGATATAAGTTCTAAGGTCTCAGTATAGTTACAACGGCTGGCCCACCTTTCAAACCGAAACGCATTACTGCTTCACGGCAGAAATAGGCAGGGTGGTGGTACCTACCCGTGCGGACTAACAAGAGGTCCTACCGCCAGTAAAAAGCCAGCCGTCCATCGTGGATCGTGGTCTGTGGTCCGTGTGGTCGAAGTCTCATTTGTATTGTCATAACAGCTCTCCTACTTTACAAACTGAACTGTAGCTTCATGGAGATGGCTGTGAGAGCTTAAAAAGCTTTTATTTTGGCTATTGGCAAAACATCGGTATATGACCCTTCTTCATTTACTCGTAGTACTGCTTCTTTCTCGTGCTCTTCGTTAAATGAAGGTTGAGTCTACTTTGAATTTTCTTTGATAGTAGTGACTGGCACACTGCAAGTATATAACGTTTACCACTTGACTACACATATTTAGGATACATTGCGCTCAACTAGAGGAAAAAAAAACCGAATAAACTAATAAGAGTTTTTTTTTTTTTTTGTAAATTCATATAATGTGTTCACCACAGTTTGCAATCAAATATTATATTTTTCAATAAATCATAAATATCAATATTATGAGGAATTACATTTTCATGATGTCGTTCGCAAAAAACAGATAGCCGTGAGCCGATATCGATAAGCGAACGGTTCGAGGAAACGTTCTTCGAGGAAATAATTGGATAGTCCACTATCTACGATGGCGTGTTTGTTAAAACGAAGACTTTGTAGGTAACCTAAATGTGAAACGTACGTTTGAATGCGAATTCAAGTTGACTAGGAAAACTCTGAATTATAAGCTCTGTCGTATTCGTGCAATGCGGACTTCGGTAAAGGATTTGTATGGCGGACTTATATGGTGACGTCATTATACAAACATTATCAACTTTGTCGAGCGTGAAAATAAACCGTGAACGATTTCCTTGATTTTTTTTAAATTTATTTATAAAATAACAGTTATCAGTCAAGATTCTTAAGCGTAATTAATATTTGAAACTATCATTGAAAGCGTAATGTCGTTATTCTTGACATTAAATACCCTAGTAATTAATGATGTCCAATTGATAGACAGCGGCTTGGATATGCTTCTGGAATTGCTGACCAGCTGGTGGGCCGTATGCTTATCTACCCTCGAAGGAGTTAAAAATAAAATTGTATGGCTTTAATATTAAATTTTATCATTAACGACAGATGTGAATCCTGATTTGCGTCTGATAAACGTGAACACACCGTATACACAAACGGAATTCCATTTATCACATACTCCGTCAATACGCTCTAGATTTTGATAACAGTTACACAATATGAATTTTTTTTTTTTGCAAAACGATGTTACTGACGTTTATCATATGATATTAAAACTTTATCGTAGAAACCGGCAACAAAATAGCACGATTGTTATTTGTTTTTCCTCAGTTTCAGTATTATTTAGTGGAGGACATTTTTTTATTACTAAATATTCATAATTTTGAAACTGATTGATTTGTGACGAGGAACTTTAAAAAAATAAAAATATGTGTGCAATTCACACGTGATAGAAGTGAAACATTTAAAAATTTTGACTTCAAGATAATGAGACGAATGTAACATTTCGGGAAGAGGATAATTGTAGGTTTTAGTAATGATCATAGTGATACAAAGTTTGATAATTATTACACATTTTGTTCGTTATAATATATTACTTTATTCAGAATGTATTAAGTACGAATATTAGGTACGAAGCAGCGCACAAAGAGAATCACGAACATAAGAAACAATGTATAATGCTTCCTATCTCATTTTCTCTCACGTTAAATCTTATGAATTAATATGTCTGTCTCTTTTTACTGTCGCTTTTTCGTTTCATCGATTTTCGGATCACAACGAATGTCACAATAACATAGCACACTTCGAAATATGTGCTAAAATGTAATACCATTATGTACTTTATTACGAAAAGAATAAGAACGCGGTGCGTTTCAAATTACGATATTATGCGATTCAGCATGTCAATTGTCAACGTGATACTACGCTCCTACAAGTGAATTGTATTTATGGCTGCTGACCAAAAAAAAAAGTATTAAGCTATCGATGTACAAGCTACTTACGGCTGCACCTGGTGCGCAAAACAAGTGCAGTTCCGAGAAGTGGTGATTGGCATTCGTTAAAGCGCGCACCGCGTCCACTCATCACCAGGTACCTACTCCGGTCTCGCTGCTGACGCGGTAACGCGAAAAAATGCTACTCGGAAATCTATAAATATGAAACGTACTCTTAAATATACAATTAAAATACTTGAAACCATATAGAATTTAATTGCATCTGTGTAGGACAAGATAATTTAGTCCAATTTAATAATAAAGAAAATAAGTAAAGTGCAAAGAAGAACGGCAGTTTTTGTACCACTATTTTTTATTGTTTCCTTATAAGAGTTGTCTGATTTATAAAGGGTAACCATCCAAATATTTTCGTGCATATATATTTTTTTTTTTGTAAAACTGCAAAAACAAAAATAAAACATAATATTTGAAAAAAGATAGCAATTAAACGTTATTCATTGATAACAAAACGCATTATAAGTTTTTGAAACTTGGCATGTGTTAGGAAAAACTGCTTTATTAAACGAAATGCGACCGATACTATACGACAAAAATTACCTCTACAGCAGTATAGATTTAAAGAAAATGACTTTTTGCTAAAAAATAATTGGAAGGCTTGGCTGTATGGGCTATGTATCCTTTGCTTGTCCAAACGAATGAATCGACAAAAAAAAATCGTATGCCGGTTTGACTGTTTTAAATATACTGCTATCTTTAACAGTTCTGTATACATTGTAGGTATTAAAATTGTGTGTGTGGTTGAGTTATTGGCTAAAGTCATAACACCACAAAACACTAAAATATTGTTTAAGAGCGCAAACATGATATTTCTGCGTTCCCTTTAGAAACTCACTACGTATGAAGTCACAATACCTATATTGCAAAGTTCTAAAAATTGATAATTAAAATTATATTCGACAATGATACTATCTATCAAATAAATTTAGCTATATGAAGAAACATGAAACTTTATATTGGTACAATTGTCCCATACATTACTGCCCTGCCGACCGAGAGGACTGGTGGTCGTGACGCCGACGACCGCCAGTCCGGCGTCCCGAGGGGGAGGGTGATGGGAGAGATGTGCTCCGCACTAAACGCTTCACTTTCCCCCTTTTGCCTTTTCATGAGTTCTGTCTCATGCCAGGTTTGGATGCTGGTTGTTGAGCGACAGGAGGTTTTAGTCGGTTCAACTCCGACATGCCCCGCCCTCCATCCCCAGTGGAGGGCGGAAGTCCGGTGATTTCCTCCTGACAAAAAAAAAAAAAAATACATTACTGCCATTGTTCTTTAAAGGTTAAGGATAGCCTGGAAGAGAATGATTTTAATTTCGATGTACAATTGAGTATACACTAGGTAATAATTATTATGATGTTTATTTAAGAAAAAATACGATAAACCAAAGTTCCTATGAGACGTCTATTACCATATTACTGGTGATAGGGAGGGCTGTTCTTCTTACGCCCTTCGATGAAACCGGATATTTGTTAACGTAGATCAGGTATCCGCCTAAGAAGTCGTACTATTTTGTCACTGTGGTTGGTCGTTGTTGTATCAAAGCCAATCCTAGATACTTCTTTGTTTTTTTTTTTCATCGCTTCGAATCATACTGGACTGGCTCATTTCTTTGAGGATATTGATTCAACGAGTCGATGACCATCACTATCCGGCCCTGTGTAAGTTGCTCTGTGGAGCTTTGAGTATCTGGATAAGTAACTGAAAAACTATAATAGACATAAATGGGAAGCCAGTCTAACGAGATTCTGTATTTGAAGCTCCCTTAAAATTGAGTTATTAATGCATAATGCCGTCCAAAGATTTTTAGGGGGTGTCTTCTGCAACTCCCGCATTTTTCGAATACCCGGTAACCCTCCGTATTCTACAATACTTGAGTTTGATTGGATTGGTCTAAAACTACAATTTGACTCCAAATGAACAGTTTTCCCTTAGCATATACTATGTCATTGTTTGCCTAACATTGTTAAGTTTATATCAAGATGAGCTGAAACCGTAATCCGTTATTAGAAACCCTTCACTGTTCGTGATCCGATACGGAAACGATCAATAAATCTCCAACACTCGATAATAATGTTTTACTGGTGGTAGGACCTCTTGTGAGTCCACGCGGGTAGGTACCACCACCCTGCCTATTCTGCCGTGAAGCAGTAATGCGTTTCGCTTTGAAGGGTGGGGCAGCCGTTGTAACTATACTGAGATATTAGAACTTATATCTCAAGGTGGGTGGCGCATTTACGTTGTAGATGTCCATGGGCTCGAGTAACCACTTAACACCAGGTGGGCTGTGAGCTCGTCCACCCGTCAAAGCAATAAAAAAAAAAACGAAAGTACTTAACCACTATTTTAATTATGAATCATTATAAACTGGGTATTTATTTCACATATTGTATATTGTATTACACAATCGGAGTATATTTATTAGCGTGACTCAGAATGTTTTTGATACTAGACTCTAGACCGCCGTGCCAATGGATTATGTCATTATCCACTTGTTCCGACTTGTTATATTACATGCCATGTATGTATTTGAATACGTCACTCAAATGGAATTTCTCAGAAATTAATACGTGAAGCAAAAACTTTGTATCCCTTTTTACGAAAATTGCGCGGACGGAGGAGTATGAAAATCTCCACACTTATAGAGAATATAGAGGAGTGCACAATGCTAATATTTTTTTTAAATATTGCATAAAAAATACATTAAATCAATAAAGAAAACATTACACATACTACATACCATGTATTTGACGCACACACGCATGCATACTATTTATTGTCAAACTTTTGTTCTTGACGTCTGTTGTCAAATTGAGAATAGATTAAATATTGTTTGTCTTTGTTAATATTTTTTATAGTGTAGTCCTGGCGAAATTTGTGATTATAGAAGTATAAAATACAATGATAATAGTGCACAAACTTACAATTCCAATTAATTATAGTCGAATTTCGACTACTGCGGGACCTCTAGTTTCTCAGAAATATATCAAATTACTGTGTGCTTAGTGCGAGTTTTTTAACGTTCTCGATAGCGTAAAAGTTAGCTCATATTTGTATGGAATGGGTTCGTTTGCCTACGTTTGCCGCCAGGGGCGCTGTTCCAACTGCATACAAAATTAGGCTAACTTTTACGCTATCGAAAACGTTAAAAAACTCGCACTAAGCACACTGATGATTTAAACGTGAAAGTTTCAAACGTTCAAAGATTTTAAGTTTCAAAGTCTTTTATAAAGTTCCGATATCTGCATATAATTTATTCTCTAACATACATAATCACTTATTACATATTTCACCACTTTTAACTATACATGATAATAAAACAATAATTAGGCAATAGGGTCAAATGACTTATAAAGCACTTATACGTTTTTATAGCCCATTGTAAATAAAATTGGTTTATATAATAGATTTAACATTGTCTCTATGCACAGATATGTATAAAGCATCTAATAATAAGGGATATGTATAGTAAAAACTGACACCTTAGAACTTATGTCTCAAGATGGGTGACGTCATTTACGTTGTAGATGTCTGTGGGCTCCGGTAACAACTTAACACCAGGTGGGCCGTGAGCTCGTCCACCCACCCCAGCAATAAATATTATAAATAAAATTTTAATTAAATATGCATATAATGATATCAAATACTCCAGAATGAATGAATACAATTTAAGAACTTAATTGTGTGTTACTATAAATATAATTTTACTGGCAGTATAAAATTAATATTATAATAAATTTATCTAAGAAAATATTGAGTCACCTGTAATATAAATAAGAAAACAGCATTTAAAGCCTTAATCTATATTTAAATTAATATTTTAAATAATATTATTATAAATACTATGCGAAACTGAACTACTTACTCTCTTCACTGAATATCCGTCTTAAGAAAATCTTTTTAAAATTAAAGAGTTCTAAATAATAAAGTTTTTTTCCACAAAATTTATATCTAAAATAGGTTAAATTGATTAAAACGATCGTGAAAATATCGTAGCCAATGTTTAATTTGTTCATGGAATTAAAAGGCATTCGTCATAACTTCGTCGTAACGAGCACGAGAACACGGTAGGTACCTTATTGACTGAAGGCGGTTCCTAGTAATGTCGAAGGTAATTTGGTTTTATACTGTAGAGAATGTAATTGTCTAAGCGACCGGCGGCGTCCTTCATACTCTGCAATAGGTTGAATCAAAAGATTGAAACGGCTTGAATGACTCGTTGGTGCAGTAGTTAGCGGTCCAGACTGTTGCGCTAAGGGTCCTGGGATCGATTCCCACACCGGGTAAACATTCGTGTGATGAACAGGTTTGTTTGCACTTTCGTCTATGTGTTTACTAACACAGGGAATCCTAAATTAGGGCCGGATGACCATGGGTGATTTGTTCGCAGTTATTATTATTATTGTAACTATGTCAATGGCCAACGAAAACAGATTCTGAAGACCGACAATTTATATTGTAATTTAAATCTGGTTCAACCGCGTAGATTTCGTCGACTTACATACAAAATAACAATTAAATAATTACGTGGTATTATCTAGTATTTGTCAATTATTATTATTGCATTGCATGCATGCATCTAAAATGTTTACTGAAACCCTGTATTTTTTTTCCTACCTATGCTGATAGCCTTGAGAGGCTATTTCAGCTTTGTCCTAACATGTAGGTGAGCTCACGGGGCTCAAACCGGAGCGTTGCTAACACTGGCCCTAGCAAGAGCAGTGCTTCGCAGAATTTACCACTGGATCGGAAACGCGACCCACTGAGCAGATCCGGCGAGAAACTCCGTGGGCTATAGCCTGTAGACAACAGAACATTGAATGCCTAACAACAGAGAATTGAAAACTGTCATCAATTGCTTTAAAAAATATTTCTTCAAGCAAATCGTACTTACTGTTTTTGGAAGCTAATAATAAAGAATCCCTTACAACTTCATCGTTCAATTCCAAAATGTGAAAAAATCTTGAGTTCCGCTATATCTCTAAAATAAACAAGGAATATATTCTCCAATTTCTAGGACAAGGCAGTTGTCTGTCTTAAGTAAAGTAATCAATGGCTTTACTGCTTTATAGGTATGGAAGATGAATATTGGTAATGGATTTGCAGCTTAGGTAATAAATCCTTGGACGACAGTGCGCCGCGCTCCATATGACGTACGTCTCTGAAATAGCTTGTGATGTATGATGTATTTTATAACTCCACTTTTACTTATATGTAGAGTAGCTTTGTCATTGTGCGAAGTGTAACTTCTCACGTATTTATCGTTTTACTTCGATTCTTAAGCGAGCTTCGAAACGCGGAGCTAAAAATTGTCCGTCGTTGTGAGTGTGAGTCTTATCAATATTCGTGTCTTACGTCGGTAATTCCACGTACAGAGCTGTGCGAATTCGATCCGGCCGTTTTTTTTTGCCAGTCTTCGATCGCTATCTAGAACCAAATCAAGATACTTAATCAGTTTGGAGAAGCGATTTAAATATTGATTGCATTTATAAAATTCTAGGTATTCATAGGTAATTAATGCTGTTGTATTGCAATGAAACGATTGTAGAACGAATACAAAAGTTTGATATTTCTTTCTTTTTTTTTGACGTGACAACCTCTTATAATTCGATGGAGCTGGCTGCACGCATGAAAAAACATGACTCATGCGGTGTTACCTCGCTCTGAGGCGTTCCATTTAAGGCTTGAAGTGCAAGCGAGAGCGCGCAACGAGCGACAAAGAGGCACAATCGGCCTCCGCGTTCGGCAGCGTTCGACATCTGTCTCTCTCCTACTTGAGTGAGCGATGCATCCGCTGCTATACAATAATACATTTACATGTTTTCGTCAAGTATGAAGTTCAGTGAAAAGTGAGTGTGGTGTCAATTGTTTATAGCAACGATAATTGCGATTATTTAAAAATGAAACTATTCCATCAGTAGCTTCTTATGACGTTGTCACGTTCAACTATTGTCAGTCAGTAAACCGACTTTACAGACAACCGTTTTTTTTTTTTGTAATGATTTGACAATGATGTGTAACGGTGGGCCAAGGGGAATATCGGATGCGGGTGAGCCGGGGCCCGGTATCTGCGAAGGTATCGCACGTCGCCGCAAACCTGTATTGTGTCGGTTCCCGGAACGTTCTTTGTTGCGAGCCGCCGCGTCCCCCGGCCTGCACTGCCCGCGCACACCGCTCCGCAGCTTGTTGCACTCGCTGCTCTTGACAGCGATCTCTTGACTTTATTCCCACTCGACATTACTAAATAATCATGTATCTTATCTATATATTAATACGTGAAGCAAAAACTTTGTATCCCTTTTTACGAAAATTGTGCGGACGGAGGAGTATGAAATTTTCCACACTTATAGAGAATATAGAGAAGAGGTGCACAATGCTAATATTTTTTTTTAAATAATGCATAAAAGATACATTAAATCAATAAAGAAAACATTACACACATTACCATGTACTTGACACAACACACGCATATATACTATTTTGTTTATTATTAGTCTGTGGTCAAGTTGAGACTAGATTAATATTAAGTAAAGAAGTAAAGTCTTTGACAATAGAACCATAATAATGTTCAAACTTATAATTTAAATTACTTCTCTATATTCTCTATAAGTGTGGGAAATTTCATACTCCTCCGTCCGCGGAATTTTCGTAAAAAGGGATACAAAGTTTTTGTTTTTTACAACATCATAATAAAATGAAATCACGCAAAAAATGTACAATTTGTTAATATTCCTTATCTTTTTAATACAATAATATAAGTTATACTGTCTTATAAAAGAATCAAGAGTACTAAGTGTCAGTAAACGTATCATAACATTGTATTAGATGAGATAATAATGTATAATTGAACACAGATAGAGACATCTCGATTAACATGTTTCGTTAAGTGACCGTTTTTATTTCGATATTCGAAACGAAGTGGCCATAAAATACAAACGAGCATAGATATCGAACAAGGGTCCAAATAAAAACCGACAACATGTCCTGACACGTCGAGGCGACCCGATTTGTTGGACCGATTATTTTAAAGCTCTGACGTTAACAACCTGAGACCAGGTAGAGGAGGGAGGAGGAAGCCTGTTCATTATACAAATTCGTTTAATCTCTTTTTGCGTTCGTTTATACTTTAGAATATTAATCGTTGTGACTGTACCCTTCTAATAACGGTCCGCGATAAGTATTAAATTATTATTTTTTTGAACGAAATTCTTTGAATTCGATCATTAATAATGCGTTAACAAGGATAATTTTTTTTGTCATTATAAAACAATAAAATTTGTCATAAATTCGATAATACGAGTATAAATGAAATGTAATCGATTCTGTGAGAAACCCTAAGTTTCGTAAACACTACATCCCGAACAATGCACAACGTTTTATTTATCTACCGTATTGATCTCAGTCGGGGACTTATTCCTTTTTCTTGATTCGAATACGAAGTTCCTTTGTAAATGTTTTTTGTTCACATATTTCATTATGGTCTTCCAGCGAAACAAGAAGGTGTTCCGTGTGAATGGCACCCCTCAATTAAATTGTATTGTCCCGCGTATGAGTGCGCCACTCGTATGCCGCATTGTGTAGTAAGCTGGAGTGTTTATGCAACAAAGTATATATCGAGGACAGGGGAGAAGTCGATGTTTAAGAGTTTAAGAGACTCCGAGATACTCCTTGTCTTTTGATATTATGTGTATCTGAAATAGTGTTGTCGTCAAGTTTTTTGTTTTTGAATCGATTCTTTTCTATGTTCTAAAACTGAAAAAATAAATCGTTCTATTTTAAGGTTAACTTAATGATGTTCGGGACACGGAAATAAATTCATTTTGAACGCAAACCGTCGATAGATCGTCTCTATTAATGCGTATAGATTCCGGAGCGTCGAAATACCGACTATTTGTTTGAATATAGGTATTCGGTATCGACCTGTACGGACGTGTCTGAACGCGCACGTGTATAACTAATTTATGTGTATTATCTATGGTGTATAACGTTTTTAATAAATTAATAACGTTTTTATAAATAAATTGTTTTGCCGTGAATTTATTCTTGATTTTAATATTTTTTTAAGTTGAGTATTTTATAAAGTACTTTTTAAAAAAATCCTTTAAAAATTTTCGCAACGTATGTGAAAATAAGCTTAGCACTAAAATAGTTAAGAACGTTTCTCAGTATTTTCGTGAATGTTTTCTTCATTAACAATGCTAAACGACTTCGTATGAAAACTATAGTAAACATCACGTTAGCAATGAACATAGATACGTAGGTATATATGTACATACATAGGTAGGTACAGTTAGGAAAAATGGTGAACGGTAATGATCTGGAGCGGAAATGTCAGTTTGTTGAGATCGGATGCTCGCCGGCTGACAGTCACCATCGTGGTCGGTTCACACGTTGTGATGTCTTTGCTCAACAAATAGGTACATATCTATGCCGTCCGACAATATTTAAACAACATGCTCAGTTGAGCGTGGCATTTTTGTCTTTCCAATTAGTTAAAATGCACGCTATTTAAACAATGCGTCATAATTTTTTTTGTTGTTGTTGTTTCTTATTCAATTTACGTATGTAGGTCAAGTATTTACGTGATTAATAATATTCTTGAATTTTTAATATAGCAATTATTGTTTTCTTCTTTTATTGCGTAGATGGGTGGACGAGCTCTCAGCCCACCTGGAGCTAAGTAGTTACTAGATCCCATAGACATCTACAACGTAAATGCCGCTACCCATCTTGAGTGTGGGTCTAAGGTCTCAGTATAGTCACGACGGCTGCCCCACCCTTCAAATCGAAACGCAATACTGCTTCACGGCAGAAATAGGCAGGCTGGTAGTACTTACCCGTGCGGAGTCACAGGAGGTCCTACCTACTACTATAATAAATACAAAATATCTAATTAATATAAGTTCTATAATATGATATGTTTGGATGTATTTAACGGGGTGGTAGATCATTTGATTGAGTGCCTAGTGGTACAGGACAAGATATATAGGGGCAGGCCGCCCGACTGATCTTCCGTAAAGTGAATAGAGCAGATCAGTGCCGCCACAGATTACCAAAGGGTAATCTGTGGCGGCACTGATCTGTCTCGTGCTTTCGTGCAAAGGCACGAAAGCACGAGACGCGAAGTTGGATGGGAGGACTGGCGATGATTTGTAAAACCTATGGCGCTGGTTTGTAAAATACGTCACTAAAGCCTGATTCCCGCAATGAACCAAAGGGAAACGGAGATGATTGAAAATCAGCGCTGTTCGATTCATCTACTTTGAACAGCATTAGCGGAGCCACCTCCTTTTGCCTTATTTTAATTTTGTTTAATATTTTTTTTTTATTTAGTGTGAAAGGCAATAAAAGATTTTTATTACTTATTTATTATTAAAAACATGACGACCACGACCACTGCTAATAGTGTAGCGACGTAGAAGAAGGAGATAAATACGATTGTGTATCGGTAGTTAATAGGATTGGAATGTCAGTCCGTGGGAAATACGATATCAAACTTAAAGGCTTTGAGGACATGCTTGTAAAATTTGATTGAGAACACGGTGTCGCCATAAAAATTTACATCACATTTCGATGTATCGAATTAAGTCGTATTGAATGCGAGGAATGCATTTTTTATTTTATTTTGATACGTGTAATGAATGAGAGTTATGCGATCGTGTTCGAAGCTTCGGTTCGTCGTCTGTATTGGCGATACATCTTTCGCATGCGACAATAGACATTGCACGGTCGTCGTATCGTATGGGTTTCGAGAAATGTGGCGCGGGCTCTTTACGACAGCAGGGCACGTCCGTCAAATGGCTTCATCGTGAAAATTAACATTCGGCCAGCATCTTGGCCGGTCGCCCCTCCCGCATCCCCCCGCATCCCCCCGCAAGCAAATATTGAATCGTCGACGCTCCGAGACCTCCGCTGAGGTGTCGCCTCACATTCTCTTTTCTCGGTAAACTTACACAAACATTAGGCATTTCATAGACCCCTCGGGCAAGAATTCATTCATCGTTTTGTTTAGTATAACGTGTCTTCTACACTACATTCTATTTTCTCAAACAAATTGAATACAATAGAGTTTGCTTGAGCACGGAAAGGTGAGTAATAATGCCTACTACTTTAAAATATTTTATAAATGCTACCTATCATTATTAATAAGAACTATATTTTGTATTAATGCTAACATTATAAACACAGAGTAGGAAATGTATTTAAGTATTTGTTTATTTACAGTTTCATAACTGTCACAATAGAACATTCGAGTGATCGCAAATGAGTGTTTATGTTTAATCTGCTTAACAGACCCGGTCGACTGACAAGTGTACCCTTAAACAGGTGGATCTTCATTCAATTATTAGCAGGTATTTGTTGAATATCGTACCTAAAGCTAATCAATTCGTAATCTTATTTTTAAGTTACTCTTCAGATCATTACGGGTCACGTGGAGAGTTTGTGAAGTATTTATTTGTTGCGTAGGTTTAATTTCCCGCCGTGGCCATAGAATAAAAAATTGGTTCGGCTTCAGAATAGGTCAACCAAAAAAATTTAATTTGAGAGAAAAGTCTGATGGTTTTGGAGATGGAGTTATTGCCGTTGGTAATCCCCTCGAGCATCCGACTGATATCTCTAATAAAAGAGGCCTAATCTTGTTGTTAATAAATATTTTCGATACTCTCTTTGGTCATTTTCATACAAAACATTTCTCCAAGTCCACCTATCTCTGTGATTTCTACCATATGTTTCATAAGTTTGAAAAATTGTTCGAGATGATCCCGTCATTTTGTTTAGCCATTCAACCGCTCGGCTCCGGTGTAGTCAGCGTTCATCCATGCCATCTATCTTAGAACGTTCATCTACAATGCGTTTCCAGATATATTTTTGCTTTGTACCATCCGGCTTTGGAATGAACTTCCGCAGTATTCCCCGAGCGTTATGTTATGTCTTTTTCCGACGAGGTCTGATGATAGTTCTTATGCTTAGTAATAGTACATGGGCGATGGAGACCACTCATCATGAGTTAGGCGGTATGGTACGACGAGCCGCATGCTAGTCCGTATCCGATAGCAAAAAAGAAAGGTCTTATTTTCATGTATCTTGAAGTAAACCAAATTCACACATCATTTTTAGCGTACGAGTATTTTTTTCTTTGTTAGGCATGATTAGCATTGACGTGTCCGGAGTGAGGAGCATGCAATAAAAATTAATAGTGGTAACTAATTTTCTTAGTTTCACTTAAAGTTTTTGTAATCAACAAAGAATTTTTCATATGTATAGATACAGTTTTAACCTATGGTGTGTGTTTTTGTTAATTTCGTTTTTAATTCGGTCGTTTGGATATTGTACTGATTATTTCGATCAGTCAATTCATGATCGCTCGATACAACGATGACATTGAAAGGCATGACATTATATTAAAAAAATCCTTATAACTAAAAACCTTTAACCTATTTTACAATAATGCGAGAAAAATTATAAAGATATTATTATGCCAACCGTACAAGCATCTTATAACTACTAAAGGCTACCGCCCACGAGTAATTAATGATCAGCGGGCAGGTTTTGCTACTAAGAAACCTAATTGTACAAGTATGTCTGTCGATACATGAGCTGATTAGCGGGAAGATGCTTGCGTGCGCAAAGTCCCGCCGACCTGCCCTGTGGGCGCTCCAATGTCCGCACACGCAATCACGCACGCAACGGATTTCGCAACGAACGTTTCTCATGCTTCTTCATCAAAAAAATACCAAATGATAGTCTGATGGATGTCGAAATAAAGTAATATAATTCGATTAACGAAGTGTCGTTATCACACGCACATCTAAAGTGGGAGCTACCTAGGACTTAGTATGCTGCTATCGTGTGTCGTGCGTCCAGTGGCACGCTCTAGAAGTGACATACGTATAGCCTTATAATACTGCCAAGTTATGAACACGCAGATCTAAGGTTGGAGCTACCTAGGACCTAGTATCGTGTGTCGTGCGTCCATAGTGGCACGCTCTAGAAATGACATAGGTATAGCCTTATAATACTGCCAATTTATGAACACACAGATCTAAAGTGGGAGCTATCTAGGACTTAGTATCGTGTGTCGTGCGTCCAGAGTGGCACGCTCTTGAAGTGACATACAGCCTTATAATACTGCCAAGTTATGAATGTGCTGAAATCACTCAACACATATTTTTTTTGGTATCAAACCTGGCCGTTATACGAAACAAAAAGACGTCTGCAAAATGGAAGATTAAAAGTTATGTCCGCCCCTTCGCGTCGCTGGCTTCGGTATCACGCGAATCGATCATTTCAGGCAACCGGCGCGCATAATGAAACAGTCATTTCCGGTCGTTTCGCAGAATAGAATATTTAATATTTCGCACAATTGAGTTCTTGATGTCGGAGCACGCACCGACGACACCCCGACCGCATCTTATTGGTATTCGTCGCGTGACCTAAAGCAATAACAAATTCTTGTGCACTTGCAGTTTCATGTGGTGCCAAGAAATCGTGATCGGCCACCGAATATTTAATCAATCAGTGAGCTTTAAATCCTTTTGATATTCAGTAAACATGCAGAAATCAAACAGAGCCAAGAAAATAATGAAGCACTCGATTTTCGTTTATAAAAAGTTCACATTAATGTTCAATTTAAATTATCCAAGACATTATAGTTCCTGCTTCCTGTTTCGCGAAACATTCACTTAATTTAAATACAAAGACAATTACTGAACACCGGTAGCTTTTCGTCTGCCCACGTTCGCCTAAAATGGCCACAGATCCATTCTGAAGCCACAACCTCATTACGTAGTCCACTCGCAGGTGTATTTCTCATTGCTTATAAAACTTTATTATATAATACATTAAATACGTAACTATTTTACATAATAGCTGTCAACTTTAATAGTTTTTCTATTTTTCATTCATAAATGTTTGCCACCTCAATACAAGAATGTCATTATACTCAAGTACTTGTCGTACTTGTCAAAATTTTTGTTGTTCCGCGAATCAGATAGAAATGTAGGTACATTCTGTGTTTTTATTTTTTCTGGGTATGTTACACAGCGTTACTACGGTTCTTAAATATTGTGAATGGACCAATGAAGTAGGAAACCTATGGAAATGAAACGTCAACCAAAATTTCGTGCCACTGTGACGTCATCTGGCCACAAAACATGGCTGCTTTAGTGCTGTACAAATGATTTCAATGTTATCAGGTTTTATCGATAAACGTTCTTGGCTCATTTTATTTTAAATATTGTTGAGTATTATTTATTTGTAGAATTTATACTTTAATGGGAAGTAAGTAGGTATATTGTTATGTGCAAATATGATATGATTTAGATGGGTGAAATCTAAGACAAGTTCGTCCTTCGAATTTGCCAAGTAAACGATATGATGATTTTTAAAAGTTGCTACACTGATTTTATAAAGTTGTCGTTTGTCGCAAAACATAAAGATATGGCGTAGTTCAAAGCCATCAGCCCATTTCTAGCATGCTAAATGTTATCGTATTTTGAGTACGTGTTTTTCTTAGACTATTACAATCTATTTTAATTGTTTTGCTGACTCTAAAGTCCGTAACATACTACCGCAGCGCACCCCAAGGAAGGTGCGCCGCACCATTTGAATCACTTTCGCTTGAGAGTGATTCAAATTTTAAACTTATCAAGGGACCGCGTGAAAAAAAAAACACCTACAGAACATTTATTCATTAATTACAAACGTCATTCCTTGTGACTTCCTCTCTAAAATCACTTAATTATTAAATATTTAACAAATTTACAATAGTGTTTTACTCACTGCGGAATAAAACTATTTTATTTAAATAGTTCCGAAGAGATTTTGTCGGTAGCCTTTTTCCCGAAATATCTAAACAGAATGTCTAAATATGTTTTGATGACATATTTTAAAGTGGTATTTATGATTAGTGTCATGATCAATAGATTCCGACCGAAAAATGGATTTTTCGGATGAGGGCTCCATAATGAATTTAAATACATATAGATAATAGTTTTAGGGCATCGACTTTCTTGAGATCCTATAAAATACGTTTTAATTATTATTTTTGTATGTTTTAAGCATGATAAATTATGAAATTTTATATAATCAATCATATTAAATCGATATCAAAGTCAATAAATAATGTACAACCCAAAACAGACGGCCGAACTGACGTGACAATGACATTTGGCGCGCTAAACATGGCGGATTTTCGGCCTCATTAGACGGAGACGGAGATATTTACGTATATTCATGTTTCATTTTATGTACGCACTGAAATACTGTTATATTGTTTTCCTGCGAGTTAAAGTGCTGAGTAAGAACGAGATAGATATATGTTTATGTATGTGCCTTCAAAATGGGTGCTATTTATATAAGCAATTGTACGTATAGAACAATATGTCGTGTCCCTACTATATAGGTCTATGGAATGGACTCATTATAAGGTCCCATTTAACCTCCTTTCGGCTTTACGGGTAGTTTTTCAACACCCTGTATATAAATATTTAAATTAAACAATTTTCCTTACATTTCTGGGACTTAAACACGAATGTAAGCAACAAGTCGGGGTCGGAGCAACGAAGTCGAAGCGCATTCGTTTTTACATCCCTATATTTCGCGGTAATAGTCGTTCGCTAGGAAAGCAGTTATCGTGCACTCGTATCGTATGGTGGTGATGTCGAGCACCGGAGTCGGCGGACGACGTGTTCCCAGGCGGGGCTTCGCAGCATTCCTTGCCCTTAAGAGCGATCCGAGCCAGCTGGTTGTTCCGGGACACGGTGTGATTACCTGACTCTTGGCTGCATTCTGTGAATAGGAGGAACGCAAATACAAAACTGTCGCCGCCTTCCTATGCTCCGTTTTTCACAAAATCAACATTACTAGTGGTCCCGCAGTAGTCGAAATTCGACTATAATTAATTGGAATTGTAAGTTTGTACACTATTATGATTGTATTTTATACTTCTATAATCACAAATTTCGCCAAGGCTACACTATAAAAAATAATAATAAAGACAAACAATATTTAATCTATTCTCAATTTGACAACAGACTTCAAGAACAAAAGTTTGACAATAAATAGTATGCTTGCGTGTGTGCGTCAAATACATGGTATGTAGTGTGTGTAATGTTTTCTTTATGGATTTAATGTATCTTTTATGCATTATTTTAAAAAAATATTAGCATTGTGCACTTCTTCTCTATATTCTCTATAAGTGTGGAAAATTTCATACTCCTCCGTCCGCGCAATTTTCGTAAAAAGGGATACAAAGTTTTTGCTTCACGTATTAATATATAGATGATAAACAATCGGGGAATTTATTTCAGTTCAGTGACAATTCATCTTGTTCATTTTTTTATTAATGTCGTTCATGGACGATAGCAATGCCAAAAGCACATTCGAAACTCTGCGTACTAAATTGAATTAATATACCCGTTTGCACCCGGCTACTAAACAGGAATTTATTCCCAGAATCTCGTCAATGTGAATGTGAAAAACTTTATCTTATGTATTTTAGTCGCTTCATTTAAACTACTCATTCGGCAGAGAAAATTCAATGTGAATAGTTGTAGATGAAATTAGGATAGTATAGCTCTAATAAATTCCTTTGTTTCAAATTCATTACTTTTTTATGTAGATATTTATATATATATTTCTTCTATGTGTGTGTTTATCACTGAACTCCTAAACGGCTGGACCGATTTTAACGAAAATTTCTGTGTAACCTTCAGGTGGATTCGAGAATGGTTTAGGTTTACAAATCAGCCCGACAGATGACGTTGCAGTCGGTATCTAGGTTATTTATCTTTCCTAGAAATAATTTATATGGCAAAACAACGTTTGCCGGGCCAGCTAGATACTGTTTAAAACTATACTGTATAAAACATATGTAAGATTTAAAAATTACTGTAACGATTTTCGGGACTTCGGTAGCTGTTTTATTATTATCTTACGCAATACAAATAAAGCCACAGCTACGTTCGCCAAAAAGGCTTCACTTCCCGTTATCGGTTTCACAAAACAACCGTACCAGAAGCAAAAGAATAAAACTCAGACTGCCGCCTCAGACTCCCGTCGGCCCGTTTATTATTGTATACCATTACAGCATCTCGACGGAAATCGATATTTTACGTAAATTTATCAATTCGAAATATTCGATGACATTTTGAAAGGTTGCTTTTATGTTTTTCGCGAGAAAACATTATAAATCATCGCTTTATCGTCGATACGGCGTGGCGCGCGCAAATGATTGCGTGTGCAACTTATTCGATCGTCGACCCATTGCTTTTATGATTCGCAAGCTGTATCCGTTACAGGTTGTATATAATATTTGAAATTAACTGCGCTGGCATACATTTTCATCTATATATCGTCGATATATATAAAAATGAATTGCTGTTCGTTAGTCTCGCTAAAACTCGAGAACGGCTGGACCGAATTAGCTAATTTTGATCTTGAATTATTTGTGGAAGTCCAGAGAAGGTTTAAAAGTTAGATTAATATGAAAATACCGGTGGTAGGACCTCTTGTGAGTCCGCACGGGTAGGTACCACCACCCTGCCTATTTCTGCCGTGAAGCAGTAATGCGTTTCGGTTTGAAGGGTGGGGCAGCCGTTGTAACTATAATTGAAACCTTAGAACTTATATCTCAAGGTGGGTGGCGCATTTACGTTGTAGATGTCTATGGGCTCCAGTAACCACTTAACACCAGGTGGGCTGTGAGCTCGTCCACTCATCTAAGCAATAAAAAAAAAAAGCTCGGAATAAAAAAAAAGGTTTTTCTTTTGATAGTCGGACGGATTTCATTTGTTTGTTTTAAGTTAATTGTATACAAAAGTTTAGGTATTTTATTTATCGATTGAGGCACTAAGAAGTCTGCCGGGTCAGCTAGTTAAATTAATAAAAACTTATATCGCAACTTTTGAAATGCAATATATCGAGTTGTGCTATCACGAAAATTCGTGATCATGTCGATTGGATGCAACGTGTTTGTAAACTAAACTAATAGGTAGACTTGAAATTAATTTGAATCTAAATTAATTTCAAATTCCTAGTGTTCATAAACGATTATTCCAAAAATTTCCAGTCAACCGGCGAACCGGCGAAAAAACTTAGTCTCTTTTTTCATTTACAAACAATACATAGACAAAAAAAGTGTGTGTGTCCGCTCCGACGCACGACTGGAGTTTACTGGATATAAAAAATTAAACGAAACAATACGAGAAATAGTTCTATATTACGACAACACGATACACTACAGATTATTAACAAATTAACGAGACACAAAACAAACGACTAACAAATATATGAAAATACAATAATGAGAGAAACGCGCGATCAGTACGAGGCTTTGTGGCGGACTGCCGGCGCAGCAGCCCGGCGTCACCTGCGATAACGCATTTCGTGTGACATGCGCAATCAGGCGCATAACGCATTTCGTGTGACATGCTAGTACGATTTTGGTCCCCATAATTTTCATACCCCGGGCCTATATATGTAAATCGATTCTAAAGGAGTAAACTCCAAAAAAAAATAAAAGCTAAAAATGTAATTTCTTCGATTTACGTGAGTTAGGCAGCGGCTTGTCTCTGCCCTTGGCATTGCTGAAGTCCATGGGCGACGGTAACTACTCACCATCAGGTAGGTGGGCCGTATGCTCGTCTGCCTAAAAGGGTAATAAAAAAAAAACTACTTGTACGGCTTAATTTCGCGTTCATTATTGTTATTAAATAGTTCCCGAAGTTTCGAATAATTTACAATTTACGACAATTCAGAATTCTGCTAATAATTAATGCGCTTACAATTAAACCGTAAAAGTGTTTTTAACAAATGTGTGTTGTGTAACGATTACCTTATAACACAAAAACTGTTGCTAATATTCTTTTTTATTTTTTATTGCTGATATGGGTGGACGAGCTCACAGCCCACCTGGGGTTAAGTGGTTACCGAAGTCCCTAGACATCGACAACGTAAATGCCGCCACCCACTTTGAGATATGAGCTCTAAGGTCTCAGTATAGTTACAAAGGCTGCTCAACCCTTCAAACCGAAACGCATTACTGCTTCACGGCAGAAATAGGCGGGGTGGTGGTACCTACCCGTGCGGACTCACAAGCGGTTCTACCACCAACCAGTAATTACGCAAATTATAATTTTTCGGGTTTGATTTTTATTACACGATGCTATTCCTTCACCGTGGAAGTTAATCGTGAACATTGTCAAGTACGTATTTCATTAGAAAAATTGGTACCCGCCTGCGGGATTCGCACACCAGTATATCGCTCTACATGAATTCGCCGGACGTCTTATCCTTTAGGCCAGGGGTAGGTATTGAGCAGCAAAATACGCAAATATGAGCAAAATACGGTAACATTTAAATTTAAGGCAATCAACAAATGACCGACTGTTTCAAAAACAACAAAAAAGAAAATACATGTTTTCTAAATCTCATAACGGTTGAAAATATAATAGTAATGATGTATTTTATTATTATTGTCGGTGCGTGACTGACGAGCGATTACACTTTGACGTAGGAAGCGATGTCGTTACCGGCCGACTGTGACAATTGCTCGGTAATAAGTGGAATTGCTTTAAAGAATAGAATTGTACGCGAGAACAAAGTTACTGCGTTTTCTGATAATACACTTATCCACTCTATTACCTAATCTCGTTGCTTGAAGCGCCCCCTTACAAAGTTCTATTCATCAGTGGAGGTAATTACATGCCCGGTTTTTTTTTCCTACCTATGCTGTTAGCCTTGAGAGGCTATTTCAGCTTCTCCTTAACGCGTAGGCGAGCTCACGGGGCTCAAACCGGAGTGTTGCTAATACTGGCCCTAGCAAGAGCAGTCCTTCGTAGAATCTACCACCGGATCGGAAACGCGACCTACTCAGAAGATCCGGCGAGAAACTCAGTGGGCTGTGTCTATGGGTTGAGATGCCCGGAATTAGTCATCTGTCGTAGTAGCTGATTTATTTTTTCGCAAAACTGTCAGTATTGAAGTTAATGCAGGGTTCTTTAACTGGCCCAACGGCTATGGTGCTAGGATCCTATGACACTCTAACGTGGCTTGGCAGATCGGCAGAGTAGCGGAGAAGAAGGTTATTTCAATAGGCCTCAATCTTCCTTTTTATTTAAAATGTCGTTATTATTTATGTTGTTCCATTTTATTTTATTTTTTTCATGCTCGAATCAGAATCGGATCAATAAGAATATTAAACAGTAGATTATTTGTGATATAAATCATTCTGATACCTATATATAATACCTATATATGTTTACTTCGGATAGGGTGTATTGTAAGCTTGCATAGGTCAGTTCCACCATCCTGCTTATTTCTGACGCGAAGCAGTCATGCGATTTGGTTTTAATAGTGGGACAGTCATACAATACGACCGAGACTGTCACCTCATGTCTCAAGGTAGGTTCACGTCGTGATGTCTAAATTCCGGTAATCACGTACACCGGGTATACTGTTTACTCAGCCACCCATATAAGCAATAAGTAAATTGCTATAATACTTTGTCTTATTTGATTATGTCAATCATTAGTTAGTGTTTCGCAAGTCGATGATTTGCAGTTATACGCGCATGTTTTTTTGGTACCCAATTTCAAATGAAATGACGTGATCAGTCTCACAAAAACCCGGACATTGCCAAGTAATAATTACACTTTTTGACAAGCTTAATTCAAAGGAAACTAGCTACCTGCTTGCTCCACGTCTTGTGTACAAGAATAATAAAATTTGAACAGTTTTATTTATTTATTTTTATTGCTTAGATGGGTGAACGAGCTCACAGCCCAGCTGGTGTTAAGTGGTTACTGATCAGTCCATAGACATCTACAACGTAAATGCGACACCCACCTTGAGATGCGAGTTCTAAGGTCTCAGTATGGTTACAACGGCTGCCCCACCCTTCAAACCGAAACGCATTACTGCTTCACGGCAGAAATAGGCGCGGTGGTGGTACCTACCCGTGCGGATTCACAAGGGGTCCTACCACCAATTTCTTGCTTATCATATTGTTAATTTTAATGTTTAATCTAATTGTCATTGATCTTAGTCTATATTAAATTGAAAAGTAAGGCGCATGTTGTGTAGTCGCTCAGGTCGATACCTGCACCGAAAGTGTATATTTGTGCCGAGAAGTAATTATGATTTCTAATTTGAAGGTAGATTTTTAGCGGTAGGCAGCCGCTTGGCTCTGCCCCTGGCATTGCTGAAGTCCATGGGCGACGGTAACCACTCACCATCAGGTGGGCCGTATGCTCGTCTGCCTACAATTAATTGTTCCTTCAACAATATCGAGAATTGCAATTGTTTCAATAAGTTCCGGTAACTGTATAAAAGCAGCTGGACTGTCTTCCCATCAACGAATTAGTAAAATGATGATTATATGGCTATTTATTTAAAAATAACATATTTTATTCCGCATAGAGGTGGTATGTAAAATCGATGACGGATGTATATTCCCCAGCTGTCAATTCCCATTTTTATACATATGTTTAACAAAAATCACGACGAAGATAGGCAGCAAGTTGGCTCTGCTAGCATTGCTGACGTCCATGGGTGACGCTAACCACTTAACATCAGGTGGGACGTGTGGTCGCCTTCCTACAGTGCCTACAGGGGCAATAAAAAAATACATCATTCTAATTATTTTAAATGTTTCAAGCATTGATGCTTAGCTTCGATGGGAATTATAAACCTTTGATTCTTTTTGTGAAAATGAATTGTATTCATTTGCTATAAACGTGTTATCATCGTGAATACAACTAAATTAATAAAGACTTAATATAACTAAACCGACTTTTTCTGCTCAGATAATACTCGGAAGTCGATCTAATTATATTTTCCTTTGACATATAATAAAAGACTGGTTTTGACAGAGTTATTAAATCGTAAGAGTTAATATAAAACGGCGTACCTGTATGCAGTTAGATCAGAGGTTCTCAAATTTATCTCTATCTCTCTCTCTCTCATATTATCGTCTCGTTCTCCTTCTCGTTTTGGGTTGACTCAAAAATTACTACTACCTAGATAAAACTTTGTTTTCGAATGTAAAATCGCTGGTTCTTTACATTAAATTCAATTTGCGTGTCTGTTTTATTTTTTTATCATTTCTCGCCCGCTCTTGTAAAAGCGGCTATGCTGCAAATATTACCACCACTTTTCCCACCAGATTTTACATAAAATATAACTACATTAACACATAAATGAGTGTGATGGCAAAGCAGTACATATCTTTTGATTTACAGCCGGACTCACTTATTTTGATTCGACTCGTAGGAACTTCTGGCCACAGATAGATCGTTGATTTATCTGCCTTCGTTTACAACAAATTAAAAATACCATAGATCCCAAAGTATTTATCGTCCGCATTGGTGTAAGCACGCAAGCAAGATCTATTTCTGCCTCAAAGCAGCCATGCACTCCGATCTGAAGGATAGATCGTTATACAGTAGGTATCAGTTAAATTTTGACCACACATTTCATGGTTAGAGTTATTGTTCAATTCTTTGGGCTCTGGTAATTACCACCATTAGGCCGTGAGCTCGTCCACTCGTTAATATATAAGCAACGCACAAAACAGTAAACACCATATGCTGCTATGTTAACTGTTTTTTTTTTACTATAGTAAAGCGCTTTTTTTATTCGATAGAAAAGTTTTGGAAACAGCCACTTTTATTTTGTTTCAAAATGTTAAGGGTAAAATGTAATAGAAAAATCTATGTCTATCGAATATGTATTATTGCGCGAATGCTACTAAAAAAAAATTGACCACTTTGGGAATCGCTTTGGGAATTAGAGATACAAGCTTTCAAATATGTGCGCGTTCTTTTGTGTCTGAACGCGTGGAGGCTGCACGCATTGATTTGTGGAGACGGTTGAGAGTGCAGGCCGTCGCGGTCAAAGACCGGTTCGCGTTATTTAGAAGATATTCATTCGCTTTTTGCAGATGGGCCCGCCGGAGGATGACCTCACCGGCGCTTTTTTTTTTGCTCGATTCCTGACAGTATCACTCGAGTCCAACCGCATTAGCAATATCCCTTTGCCCTTTAATCGAAACCATTCAATCGAATTAAATTAACATATTTCACAACATAGAAACGTAATTTGAATAGAGTACTTATGACAAGAAACAATTAAGAAGGAATACAAAAAAAAAATAACGACATGACATGTTATTCGCTGCCATAAACGTGTGTGAATGCTTAAGTGTGTTTTATATTAAGACTAGCAAAAACAACAATTGGCTTTTTATTGCTTTGTGCTAATTAAATTAAATAGATAACATGCCATACAGCGTGTCGTCAATGATATGAAGCGAGACTTTGTAATTTTTTTTTTGTATCTTTCTGGTGTCTTCATTTAAATAAAAACATGATGCATATTATTTTGCAGCGGACTTTATATCACAACAAGGAATCGAAGGAAGAAAAACGTATAATACGCTTATATGAGTAATACTAAAAGGTAATGAAAAAAAGGGTAAAATAATATGAAAATTACATGTTTAAAGCAATCCGTACAGAAATATTTTTACTATCCCATGGCTTTTTGTTTACAGCTTCCGCACTCGCTTTCATTTTCCCTTAAGATTGAGAGATTGAGGCCCTTTTTTTTTTTNGTTTTTCCTCCATCTTTACGTGATTTTCGCCCGGGGGGGGCGGCCCCGGGACTTAAACACGCGCTCGCCTTGCGGCGAGGCCCCTGCGTCGGTAACACTAAATTGGCCGAAGCGATTCTAGGAATTTTAGAAATTTTAGTGAATAGAATAAATAGAATAGAATTAGAGTGAATAGAACCACTGCACAGTTCCCGGGCGGCAATGCCTTGTAATTAGGCGCAGGTACAAATTCCGAGAAACACTTGGACCACAGATGTGCCACGAACAATGATCTATTATCACCGGTAGTCACTTCCGACAAAACAATGAGCACGTCCACGCGCGTCGGTTGCTCAAATCGGAATGCGGCCCAGAGTTAGCCTTGTGCATGAAAACAGTTTCTTTGACATAACCCCGTCTCATAGTTCAGTCATCTTGTCCGAAATATTTATGAATTATATACAAAAATCTTCCTCGTATCGTTCTTTCTATTAGTGAAAACCGATTTAAAAACTGTAGTGTGATACGGATGAAGTAAGCGGAGAAACAGACAGAGGCAGACGGTCATTACCTTTTACACTATTAAGAGACTGTGGAGAAGTCTTTCTACACTTCGGAATTCAAATTGACCGGCTAATATGACTTCTGTGCGTGGTAAGATTGCTTTACCATAGATATAGGCAAAAAAACAGAAAATTTCAATGTGATTACTGAACTCCAAATTATGATTATATCCAAATAAAAACAGAAAATTACTAATAATTCACATAACGTTACAAGTACAAAAGTACTTACAAGTATTCAATATGGACGACCGAGGTCAGCGAAATCGTTAAAAAGAACTGGTAGACCTGATAATTTTAACTAGTGTCAGTCGAAAAAAATATGTATTAGTAGAATCTCAATGTAACTTAACAATTTCAAACGTTTTGAATTGAGAAGGATGTCTCGTGTAATCAATTGTATTCAATATACAACATATGGTCAGTAGGCTGATCCAACTCGGCTGGGCAGCGTTCGGTAAATTAAGATATGTGTTCTCGTCCAAAATCCCTCAGTACCTGAAGACAAAGGTGTACAACCAATGTGTGTTGCCAGTGATGACTTACGGTTCCGAGACGTGGTGCTTCATAAGGGATCTTTTTAGGAAGCTTAGTGTCTCGCAGCGAGCTTTGGAGAGGGCTATGCTTGGTATTTCTCTACGAGATCGAATTAGAAATGAAGAGATCCGTAGAAGAACCAAAGTTGCTCACATAGTCCGTAGGATTAGCAAGCTGAAGTGGCAGTGGACAGGTCACATAGCGCAAAGATCGGACCGCCAATGGGGCAGAAATATCCTCGAGTGGGGACCACGTACTGGCAAACGCAGTGTGGGACGGCCATCTACCAGATGGACCGACAACCTGGTGAAAATTGCTGGGTCACGTTGGATGCAGGTGGCAACGAACCGTCCGCACTGGACATCAGTTGGAGAGGCCTATGTTCAGACGTGAACAGTAGACAGACTGAGATAATGATGATGATGATGATACTACAAATAATAATAATAATAATATAGTTTATCGTTTATGAATCTATGATATAATATTGTCAAGTATTATCCAGTATTGTGTAAAACACTTATTTAAGAACACTACAAACAATTTTGATAAACCTAATTTATGTAACTCGATAAAATACCATAGCTTATTATTAATAAGTGTCGAAATAGATGTATAATCCTTGTTGAAATAACCCCTACTTTGATCTAGTTCAATTACGTCATTCCGAAATAGTTGGCTGTGAATCATTTCTTCGAAAAAATGTTATAAATATTAGCAACGGTCTCCCAGGGACACTGGAAAGTGGTATCAAGTCGGTAAACACACTTCTTTATACGTTTTCTCGGAAATTGACATGAATCTAACGCAAATAAAAATCACAGCAATGATGTACGTACGTACATATTATCTACATTTTACCCACGCACTCTGCTAGGTATGCTACATTAGATTAATACCGTCAGAGTGTAGGTAAATTACGAATTTTCACCGGAAAATGATCAATAAAATAAAATACACGAAATACGCGACGTTACTATGTTAATTATTAAGACTTAAGTATTGACTTTTAGATAAGCGTCAAGTAGTTTATTTTTAATACGCTTTTATTAGCTTCAGACGTATATATGTTTGTAACGGAATCTTTGAACATGATTTTGACCCCCTTCAAGACGTCGGATTAACTAAGCGTGGGGTGCGTGGCATCAGTAGTTATGAATATTTTATGAACAGATATGAGTAGAAGGGTTATTTTGATAATATCCTGAAAAGTACCCCATGCTTTTTTACAATAAAATCATTTTTTCTTAAACTATTTTGAATTCGAATTTATTAAAATTTATTTTTTATTTTAGTTGAATTTTCTATAAAAGCGTATTTTGTTAGTTTTTTAAACTATTATTTATTTTTGCAATCAAGAAACTTAGTTTTTTTTTTCTTTTTCGGATATACCTATAATATATTATGTCGTAAACACGAATGTGTGAAACGACCAACTAGCATAAGTACTTAACGTGAGACGTGCTGACTGAGAATATTCACCAGATATAATAACATATCGTTTGCTTCTAGGAAACAATTCCAGGGCGGCCTTGCGATGAAACATCGCTCACGTGTTTGTTTTCCTTTCGTACGATTCAAAAACGGTTCCAGCAAAATTTTTACTGTTCGCGGGAATCATCCTTGCGCGACGTTTTGTTTGGGCTAACGTGTTCCGCCGAACGAATTACAGCTGTGTGTTGAATTTGTATCAAAACGAACTGAAAATCTAAATATTGACGGAAATTTGAATTTGGTTTGAAGGGTGGGGCGCGGCCGTTGTAACTATACCTGAGACCTTAGAACTTATATCTCAAGGTGGGTGGCGCATTTACGTCGTGGATGTCTATGGGCTCCAGTAACCACTTAACACCAGGTGGGCTGTGAGCTCGTCCAACCATCTAAGCAATAAATAAAAAAAAATGTTTCGGTTACTGAAAACGCAGTGACTGCTAGTTGTGTTGGCGTGTCGCGTGCGTTCTCGTTGTACATAGTTAATGTGACCATACGTCCCGAATTGGGCGGGACAGTCCCGCTTTCGGGCATTCTGTCCCGCTGTCCCCAGTGAGGCCGACATAGTTCCGCTTTTACAAACAGGCCAAACGATAAATTTATTTTTAAATTCAATATAGAGCTAGAAGTGTTTAAATGGGCTAATCTAACAAAAGAGGTACAGACTAATTACAGAGTACTAACTATTTTGTGTTTAGTGCTTTGATTCTTTTGTGTTATTCTACCTTGTAAAAGAACATACATACTTGTAAGGCACTAAATACTTTTTTTATTATATAATTTCGCTGATGTTTCGCAGATGACAAAAAAAAATTAATGCTCACGTTATACATAGTATCCGTTCGACGATCAATCGTAGATCTCCGGACTGCAGTTTCCTCGTATAATGCTGACCGCAATCGTGACGTTCCGAGAAGTACGCTTGTCACCGACAGCTGCATTACACTCAGTAATGACTCCACATTAGTCCTTACTGGAAATAATTTCCTACAAATGAAAACATCCGGATTTTATTCGAGTAACGCGGCAAGTTTATTTAAGTAATTAAATGATTTAAGTCTCTCAAACGTTCTAGAACGAATGCAAATTCAAACATGTAAACCGTTAGCTTAATATTAGTTAATTAGCGGCCCGCTCCGGCTCCGCTTAGGTCTTTGACTAAAATTTCAACGATATTTGACGTTGTTTCTATTTTTTTTAAATAAAAGAACACATATTGCGGCATAACTATAATAGTTCGACATATGGTGTCGCGACACTTGTAAATAATAATGTGTTCTACAAAGTCGTAGTTCATTATTTTATTCTATCAACAATATTTTTCGCAGGGCACGCGATGTAAAGAATATTTTAGGTAATTTTTTTACACCTTTGGTTGTTTTACACTATTGGATTTTTAGTAAGGATCCCAAATTTTTTCAGAAAAGATTATAGCCTATGTCACTCGGGAATAGTGTAGCTTCCAAACAGTGAAATAATTTTTCAAATCGGTTGAGTAGTTTCGGAGCCTATTCAATACAAACAAATAAACAAATCTTTCCTCTTTATAATTATTATTATTATATAGTATAGATATAATACGTTATTGATGTTCGTCATCTTTTTGAGGGTAATTTAACGAAATTTAGCTTTAACAAACAGTAAGTGAGACGTTACAATCAAGTTACAGTTTAGAATTTATTACCATATCTTATGGATCAGTGTTTAGACAAGTTTTCACACGTCTCGACGAGTTGACTAATATTCGTAGTCATGACACTTTTTCGGAGGGCATATTCGGGTTATGAAAATTTGTTTTCCTTTAAACAGTTTTAATTTTGTAGGATAACAAAAAGCATACAGTTCCAAGCTGTGACTAAGGAACACCAGACTAAGTCCATGTGACTGATGGGAGCCAAGGGTTCCCTTATTTTTTTTATATTCTGGGGTTGCAGCAGCTTAGAAGGCCCATGTTTGGTTATATCCAGTTGAAACTTCTGGTATGTGTTGGTAATACTGGCCACAACAGTGGTATTCGTGCTCTTTAAACCACTCTAAAGTAATCTACTCCGAATAATCTGTTATAGTAAAAAAAACAAATTTGCTATGAAAACTTAGTCAGAACTTCATGCTACACTTTAGCGAGTGTTGGTTCATTTTGAAACAGACAGACATTGTGATGTTTAGTTTCTGATTCATAAATATTCAAGAGATTCGCTTAAATTCACTAATCAAGCGGCAAAGTCGCTTCTGAAGACTAATGTAAATTTGGAACATCCATTTTAATAATCCTCCTAAATAATCTTAATTTCAAACTGTTTCAAATTCGAAAGGCGGAGGTAGTTCCTAATTCGATACGCAATTTTTATAAACTAGTATAAATATATCCGCTAATGGACTAAATGTGACCAAAACCCTATCGCGCAAGACATTGCCTATCGGAAATAGCGTTGGATAGGACACAGTCTATGGCGCAGCGGAGTCAACGCAGCATCAATCGCGTTTGAGTGGCAACCGTTAGGCAGGAGAAGACCTGGTCGTCCTGTACATACTTGGTGACGCACCGTGGAGCGTGAGATGAGGACTGCCAACGTGACCTGGAGTGATGTCAAGGAGCAAGCCCAATACAGGGTCAAGTGGAGACAACTTGTGAGGGTCCTATGTACCAGCGGGGTACTCTAGGACTAAAACACTGGTGGTAGAACCTTTTGTGAGTCCGCGTGGGTAGGCACCACCACCCCGCTTATTTCTGCCGTGAAGCAGTAATGCGTTTCGGTTTGAAGGGTGGGGCAGCCGCTGTAACTATACTAAGACCTTAGAACTTATATCTCAAGGTGGGTGGCGCATTTACGTCGTAGATGTCTATGGGCTCCAGTAACCACTTAACACCAGGTGGGCTGTGAGCTCGTCCATCCATCAAAGCAATAAAAAAAAACATAAATATATCCAATAAAGTCTCCTCGCTTATATATTTTTCCCAACACTTTTGCGTGGCACGGTAATTGTTGAAATTTAAGATTCAAGCGTAAATGAATATTGTTTTTTTGTTTGTCAGGTTCAAAGACGGTGTCGCGTATCCGTGGTCGGCCGGCGTATCGAATCTCATCCTGTATCCGGAAGCTGCAAATCAGACGCTTTACACACGGCGGGCATCGCGCGCAGACTCTGGCAACTACACCTGCCGACTCAGCAACGAAACCCACATACAGACGCACACGGTCAGGCTCGATATACTAGGTACGTGTCTGTCGGCGTTAAGCCAGAGTTTTCACATAGTAAGGTCTTTTACAATGAAAATACAATACAATTCTATAAAACTTGAACATTAATATTTTATTAATAATAATAAATAAATATTTACTAACAACCACGCCACGTTAACTGGTCCCGTGATAAGTTCGTAAAGAACTTGTGTTACAGGTACCAGATAACGGAAATAAATGTAAGATTTTTATTATACACATACATATATTTAATATACATCGATAACCCAGGAAAAGACATTTATATTTATCATACAAATATCTTCCCTTGGCGGGATTCGAACCCGCGACCCCATTATGTAGTGACCATGTCACTTACCACTACACCAGACGGCCGTTAATATTACATAAAGCTACGTCTTAGTTCTTACACAATTAGCCATTTTGTGATGGTTATAGCAACTACAACTTCTTTTATACAAACAAATGTAATTACTGCGAAACAATTCACAAAATATAGCTTAATATTCACAATACATATTTTAGTCATTTTTACATGACTGACATTTAATTTATTTTACATGAATTACTTTTAAGTAATATTAACTAACATTGTTATTATCCAGCCTAATAATATATGGCGCCAATAACATCATTGCATAACAATTACAATACTTAATTAAATTATTAGTACTCTTAATTATAATATAAATTATTATTATTAATATTTATGGTTTATTCATATTTGATCATTAATACAGTCATTTGTGTTTTTAAACAGTAATATAAACATTAAACATATTCTGAACATTTTCACAACAAAACAGTGTCTGCTAATTATTAAATATGGTAGAATAACAGTTTTATGCTGCTAATAATAAATAAATATTAACATAGAATAAACTAAACTATATAATAATTTGCGCCCATATGTCCGTTGGTTCTTTTAATAGCCGTAGATTGTTTTTTGATTGCGTAGATAGGTGGACGATCTCACCGGCAGCCTGGTGTTACGTACATAGTTACCGGCCTCCATAGACATCAATAACTACAGTGACCATTCGTACTGTTACAGTGAATTTTATTGCGAATTTCTAATGTGCGACAATATTATCGAAACTAATCGCACGTTGATGTTATTATGACAAAAAGCTTCCTCGAAGTGCCAACCGTGAGCGTATCAAGTTTCAACTTGATCGTGTAGTGTTTTCTTGAAGGGTGGACAGCCATTGTACTGTAAAACTGAGACTTAGAACTCATGTTCCAAGGTGGGTGGCGGCATTTACGTTATTGATAGTGACCAAAAAAAAACGTAACTATACTACGCTTTTGAAATCGTCGTGGCCTAACGGATAAGACGTCCGGTGCAATCGTGTTGAGCGATGCACCGGTATTCGAATCTCAGGCGGGTACCAATTTTTCTAATGAAATACGTACTCAACAAATGTTCACGATTGACTTCCACGGTGAAGGAATAACATCGTGTAATAAAAATGAAACCCGAAAAATTATAATTTACGTAATTACTGGTGGTAGGACCTCTTGTGAGTCCGCACGGGTAGGTACCACCACCCTGCCTATTTCTGCCGTGAAGCAGTAATGCGTTTCGGTTTGAAGGGTGGGGCAGCCGTTGTAACTATAATTGAGACCTTAGAACTTATATCTCAAGGTGGGTGGCGCATTTACGTTGTAGATGTCTATGGGTTCCAGTAACCACTTAACACCAGGTGGGCTGTGAGCTCGTCCACTCATCTAAGCAATAAATAAAAAAAATATGTAGGAAAGGGAAAAAAAAATTAAGTACTTTAAAATACTTGCGATGACGTAAATAACCTATTTCCTATAATTATTTTAATAATGAACTTAGTAATTATTATTAAATCAATTAGCCCTGACTCTGTTGGATTTATTGGTAACCGATTAAATTCAAAGAAAACTGCTTTAACGTGTAATTGTTTCGCAGAAAAATCGACAGACACACCGAGAACAATGTTCATTACGAAAGACCAGTGGGTGGAGGAGGGGGGGCATCTGCGCCTGTACTGCGAAGCGCTCATAGGTAAGTGGAGGCACACATGAAACGTATCCTACGAAGCGCTCATAAGTAATTGGAGACACACATGGAGCGTATCCTGCGAAGCGCTTATAAGTAAGTGGAGACACACATGGAGCGTATCCTGCGAAGCGCTTCTAAGTGGAGACACGTATGAAGCGTATCTATGTTATAGATATAAAACATTTTTACGTATATGGGATACGTCGGTTGGTACGTGAATGTGATTAAAGCTTTACGCAGCCGTTCTGATGGTGATAACACACCATCGGGTACGCCGTAACGTCTTCAAGGCACTAATAATAAATACTGTTCGAATTAAATGACGTAAGTGACGTGGGAAGCAAATATTAAATTGAAAATTACTTATTTCACCTTTTATAAAAACCAATTTAACGTTATCGCAATGTGACTGTTACGTTAATGTTTTAATTAAAAATGATTTAGACGAATAACGATAATTTTAATACGGGATATTTTCATAAATTTTCCTTCTCGGTGCCTCCTGAGCGCTATGATATGTCCCTCTTCAAATGAGGGTTACGGAGAGTGCTTAGAGGTAGATAGTGGCTTGGCTGTACCACTGGCGTTGCTGATGCTCATGAGCCACCTCATGTTCATGAACCACTCACCATTAAGTGGGTCGTATGCTCGTCAGCCTACAAAGGCAATGGAATAATCAGATTAAGCTGGATTGAAATGCCATTCATTCAGTATGGGCTTAATAAGAAAACTTACTTAAATGTTCACATTTTGGAATAATGAATTTTGACTATAGCACTCTACGTCCACTTTGTATACCCTAGTTTCTATACCAGCTCTTTAGACGACAGTATATATACAGCTTATTGGTATAGTGCTATAATATTATGTGCCAATATGTCACAAACATTTAATGTAACTAATGGCCCTGCAGTAGTCGAAATTCGACTATAATGAATTGAAATTATAGTTTAAAAGTTTTAATAAGGAAATAATCGAAGCGAAGCCATCTAGTGGCCGATGCCCGTAAACATTTTTGTTGAGTGCTTGAGTTGCTTATCCAGAACTAGTTTATGTGTATTATCTATGGGTTAATTAATGTCTTAGTTAGGTAATGTCTTACTGATCACAGTTAGTAGTGCTTATTCGTATTTTTCGCATTCTGGATGTAACAAATTGATATTTATTGTCGCGTAGGTCGTTCGAATTTAGCAGATGCCCGAAGCGACCTCCGCTGGAGGAAGGTCTGGTCGAACGGCACCGAGGGAGACGTGCCTCCCACGCAAACCGAAATCAAAACCTCCCGGTGAGTTTTTTTGTATTTTAAAATTCATAGCTTAAATATGTAAACAAGCTTACTGTTGTGCTTCTAGTTTAAATTGATCACTGCGGCCCATAAATGTAAGAAACTAAATGCCGCCCTGCTCACATTAAGATACTAGGTCGATATTCTCAACTGTATACAGTTACTTGTATATAGTAATATATTTGTTGTGTGACTGTAAAGGGCGTCACACACGGTGAAGATACTATAATATTTTATCTTAACATACAATATCGCTCGCTATACATTTTGTATGAACTATCGCACATGCTTAAGATAATATATAATTATGTATCTTCGCCGCGTGTGACGCCCTTTATAAATAAACGGAGCACCGAGAAAATTGATTCTACCGTTTTTTTTGGTCATTATTTGGTGATAGTTGTTTTCGAAATTTTCATTGGACACATTGATATTAGCGCCGTTTGTCATTTCCTATCGTTCAGCTAATATAGGTCTCGAGTTGCGCTTAGAGTTAGTAATACGTCATTACGGATCCTCCCGATCCATTAACGGTGCTTTTAGGTACCTCAAACACCGGTCACCGTCCTCGCTGAACCCGTCGCTTGCGACGAAGGGTTCGACGAGTAAATTAACCCATAGACACAGCCCACTGAGTTTTTGCCGGATCTTCTCAGTGGGTTGCGTTTCCGACCCGGTGGTAGATTCAGCCAAGCATTGCTCTTGATAGGGCCAGTGTTAGCAACACTTTCGGTTTGAGCCCCGGGAGCTCACCTACACGTTAAGGCGAATCTGAAATAGCCTCTGAAGGCTATCAGGATAGGTAGGGAAAAAAAGACTTGGTTTATTGAACGAGCGAGAAGACCTCAATGTTTGAGGTGCGCGCTTATGAAGCGTCCAGTTGAAGTATCATTTGGGGGGGGGGGGGTGTTAGGTGGATCTGTATTACCTCGCTAGAAAAAAACAGATCCCTTTGCTCTATCATCTCAAGCCGACCAGAGAGCTCATGTTTGTATGGGATTAGAATCATTTGCGTACGTTTGCCGCTAGAGGCGCTGTTCCAATTGCATTACAAAGTTGGTTTAACTTTTACGCTATCGAGAACGTTAAGATACTCGCACTAAGCACACTGTTCTAAACGACAGAATTAATTAACTCATAATAATTAATATTGCTTTCGCAGCGACGACGTACAGGATATAATCGGTTCGTATTTGATTAACGAGCGCGTGGCGGCCCAGGACTACGGGATGTACGTGTGCCTGATCCACAGCAACGACGTCGAATCCCGGAGCTACGTAACGATACATTACACACGTGAGTACCGTCCAGCGAATCACTTTAAACAAAAATGTTTATTTATTTATTCATTTATGTTTTTTTATTGCTTAGATGGGTGAACGAGCTCACAACCCACCTGGTGTTAAGTGGTTACTGGAGCCCATAGATATTTACAACGTTAATGCGCCACCCACCTTGAGATGTAAGTTCTAAGATCTCAGTATAGTTACAACGGCTGCCCTATCCTTCATTATAGCACTATTGCTTCACGGCAGAAATAGGCAAGATGGTGGTACCTACCCGTGCAGACTCACAAGAGGTCCTACCACCAGTAATTACGCAATTTATAATTTTGCGGGTTTCATTTTTATTACACGATGTAATTCCTTCACCGTGGAAGTCAATTCGAAAACCGTTGCATCGCTACATACAAATGCACCGGACGTCTTATCCTTTAGGCCACGACGACTACATGTATGGTGTACTTATATTTCTGTATTTTTTTAAAAACGAACAATTGAACCAAAACATAGTTTCGGTTGCAGCGTAAACTTAGTTTCGAGTCAACCTAAACGAACGGGTTTAAGGCGAACGATATTTATTGTGTATCTGTATTTTATTATTTCATTTAGTTGTAGATGTATTGTATATGATTGTTTAGATAAATAAACGATCTCACTGCCCACGGTGTGCTCAGTCAACGCCCACTGACCCTTGAGATTGGAGGTTGTAGTCTTGGTGGAGTAATAGCATCATAATAGCAAACGGCACGGTAGGCAGCGGCTTGGATTGGTAGGCAGTAACTTGGCTCTGCCCCTGGAATTGCTGAAGTCCATGGGCGACGGTAACCACTCACCATCAGGTGGGCCGTATGCTCGTCTGCCTACGAGGGCAATAATTAAAAAAAGGCAATAAAATTATTAAAAAAAATAACTTGTCATGCTCCTCATACTCAAATCGTTTATTTTACCATAGAACACATTGATGTTGCTGTTAGTATTTATAACGACCAGAACGTACGAGAACAATAGTTCAAGATCAATTTATGAAATGACTAGACCTAAGGTTTTCTCTTCTACATTATTCCCTGTCTGCTGAGGATTGCGACCACGTGTGACGTGCCTCCACATTATTCGGTCATGGGTGGCATGGACCACATGGTACAGACTACCACCAAGTGCTTCTCTTACTAGATCTGACCATCTGATTGGTGTTCTGCCCACGGCGCGCTTGTCCTCTATGTGACCCGCAATGATGAGCTTTTCTAATTCATGTCTGGGAGACCAGGTTCCCAGCAGATGACAGAGCCTTTTTCGGATGTTAAGCTCCCTTCCAAGGTTTTAATTGATTTCAATTTGTAATTCAGATAGGGTTAACACAAAAACTGCTGGTCAGGTCTTGATAACACAGGACCAAAGCAGAAGCACTCCGGTTAAAAAAAAAACATTAAAATTGGTTCACCTACAAAAAAGTTTTGAACTAACACTGTTAAAATAAATACCTAGTCAGGTCATAAATTCTGTCACATGTTTAATGTAAAATAATTGAAACAAGTTTATTCATTATGTAACCATTCATATACCAAAATGAACTTAACAAAACATAGATTCTTATGACACTAAAGTTTATTCAAAATGACCTCCGTGATTTTGAATACAGGCCTTCAATCTGCACGGCCAGTCGTCTATCGCAGCACGAACGAGGTCCATGTCAATATCGGCGGCTGCCTTAATCAAGGATGTCTTGAGTGACTCCAAATTGGGATGAGGCTTTGAGCACGCCTTTTCCTCCAAGTGTTGCCATATCTTGTAATCTAACGGATTCAAATCTGGACTGGAGGAGGGCCAGTCTTCGTGCCGGATGAAGTCGATTTCACGCGTCGCCAGCCAGTCTTGTGTGCTCTTCGCTCTATGAGCTGGCACCGAATCTTGTTGGAATACCAAGTGCCTGTTATTGAACATGGTATGAGAAACAGGTTCCACAAGGTTCGTCAGGACTGTATTTTGATACACAACTGCATTCGTTTTTACACCTTTCTCACAAAAATGTACCTCTGTTAAGCCCCAATAAGAAACTCCCAACCATACCATGAGCGAGGATGGAAAATGACCTCGTTGGACACGCGGAATACGGTTGCTCGCTTCTTCACTACTGTGTGCGTACACTTTATCATTTTGTTTGTTGTAGCTCTCTTCTACGGTAAAAATTTTTTCATCCGAAAAAAGAATTTCCCGATATTTTTTTCCCGCGTAGCGCTTCAACAAAGCGCGGCATCTCTTCAGTCTCAGGTCCATTAGACGAGCATTCAAACGATGTCCTGTTTTTCTTCGATATGCCCGAAGCCCTAAGTCTTCATTTAACACCCTTTTCACCGTGGTTCTGCTTAACCCCATCTGAAGGGCCAACAGTTTCTGCTTACGTTTGGGATTTCTTTGAATTCGCGCCTACACAGCTTTTATCACTGCTGGAGTCCTAACAGACCGAGGACGACCACTTCTTGACCTGTCATCTACACTAGAGTCTTCATTGTATCGTTTGATGGTACGATAAACGAATCTTTTGGTTATATTCAAAATTTTCAGTATGTTAAAAATTTGAATTGGCGCGTAACCGCATCGATGCAACGCAATAACTGCAACACGGTCTTCTTTAAGCGTCCACTCCATATTTAAAAATGAGTAAAATTCTAAAAGTATAAATTTTTATTTTCATGAACAATTCGAAATTCGAATTCAATAAACTTTTTTGTGGCCAGCATTCTAAAAGAAAAGTTTTTACTGTGTGACAATACTTATGACCTGACTAGGTACAATCCAATCGACGTGTGAATTCTGTTTTTAAAGAATCGTATGAAATTTCCCACAAATTTGTTGATACATTTTGATACACGGAGCCGACCTAGAGGTTTGGTGATTATCTCTGGTACCTTTAAAACGTGTCGACGTGTCTTATTCCTGACTTTTCTTAGTTATACTGAGACTTTTTGGAGGCAACGCGAGGAGTGAAGTTGTGTGATTTGTTTTATTTTGTCTATTTGGTGTTTCTTCAGGTTCAAATGTGTAATAACGGTGGTTTATTACTTCGATCAACAATCGAAGGTTTATTATCTGTTTAGTATGTGTGTGTGAAAGTGCACAAATGAGGGAAAATAAAACAAAGCCGCTGGACGTAACTTTTCTAGATCCTCCGAAAAGTCCACTGAAAAATTCTTCATAAAGAACCACCACTTTACTGAGATTATATTTCATCCCATATCATCTCATCTCATCTCATTTTATTTCATTTCATGCCATTGCAATGTTTCACATTAATCAACTTCGTTTCATTTCGCTTCATATTATCATTTTTCATATATAAAAAAGTGATAGTGCAGTTTTCATTAAATTTAAAATAAGACTAGACCTAAAGGTCTTAGGTACCACGTCATAAAATCCCTTAAAAAAAAATTGTTACACTGAACTTCTTTCGCAATCTTTACCATCTCTAAAAGTATTCGGTTAACTAAAAAAATAATTCCAATAGCTTTTTAATTTTATTTTATAAAAAACACAAAGTTCTTGAGCCGAGTTCCGTTTTGAATGAAACTTGATTTTGAGATACGAAATAATATATACTTTCGCGGAATCATACTTTATACAGCCAGGCGTGAATACATAGAATCGCTCGTCCACTTCCGAACTACGTGACCGGTGTACGTGCCCATACGTCTAACAATAACTTTATGATATGCTTATAAATTAGATTTACTACCGGTTTTCGAATCGAGTAACCATAAAATATAATCATTTTCGAACGCTTCCTGTGGAAGTTCTAAACGATTGTCTATTCTGTGCGCTCGCCACGGTGGGACGTACCTACGCTTCGAAAACGAATGCTGTTTGTAATACGTCATCATTTTAAAATGGCACGTTGAAAACTGTATTGCTCGATCGAGAATCGAGTTGAAATCGTAATATATAAAATGCCACCCGATTTTGTTATGACTTCAACGAAAATTGATGCGTGTAAATATTTGATGGACGAAAATCGAAGCATTGAATCGATTGAAACCAATCATCATATTATTATGGTTTTTTTGTTCTTCTTGCTGAACTCTATTTAATAATGAAAGTTTTAACTACTCAGTTGTTATGTATTCCTTTACTTGATTTAGTATCCCCAACAGACTTCAATAAGGCTGTGCGTAATGATAATCGCCTTTTCGTTGCCGCCGCTATCGACGCCCTAAACACGTCCTTACGGATCCATCAGATCCAATAATCCTTGCATTATACGCCTTCCGCTCTAATACTAGGAGTAGGGACCCCGATAACCGTACTCGTGTCGAACCTAAACATCAGCCCGCTGTGTTTCTCGCCGGCTAGTAGTAGATTCATTTGCAAAGTGGCTTCTCTTGAGTTGTTAGGTCTCCTTTGGAGGCGCTCGGGTAGCTGTTAGAAAATCCCAACCCTCCTGGCTGAGCCCTTGCTCGCCACGCCCACCTGCCCTGGTAAAACTGGGAAGGTCTCCGGGTCACCAGTAATCTCTCAAACATAAAAAATCTCCCCAAACAACAAATAACATAACAATAACAACAAATAATTTAAAAAAAAACACATTAATGACAAACATGTAATGTGAGGTGTATTTTACGTGGAAGAGTTGAAAACTGACACTCAGCGTGGGTCGGCTTGTGTTTGTGAGAACCGATTACAAAAAAAAAACAATATTTTTTATCATTTAAGGTTTTAAACTTCATAAACAGAAGGCTAACTACTACCTTATTACAAACAACTCTATTTTTCAATAAGTTTTTTCTTATGCACTTGCAAGAGTAGAGGGAATGCAACTTGCACACGCCTCTCTTGTTAATTCGGAAACCGTCAATAATTCATTTATTTTAAATTTCATTAGAAATTGATTTAACCAAATTGAATTTCTAACTGTATCCGTTGATTAAGGTCAAAGGAACAGACACATTAATGTACACTGCTGCTAAGTTTCATTTTCGACTAAGGCAAATAAAAAAAAACCAGATAATCGGCTAAATGCTTTAATTTCGTCGCTCCTAAATTAGTCGAATAAATATCAAGTTGTAAAGAAATAAGCTACAGTCCGTATATGCCACATTCCTACTACTCTATAAGAATAGACGGCTATAATACAAAAGTAGTTCGTCGCGCTTACCGCTAAGGCTGGTAAAATATCCCAATATCAATTTTACTGGTGGTAGGACCTTATGTGAGTCCGCACGGGTAGGTTCCACCACCCTGCCTATTTCTGCCGTGAAGCAGTAATGTGTTTCGGTTTGAAGGGTGGGGGCAGCCGTTGTAAAACTATACTTGAGACCATACAACTTATATCTCAAGGTGGGTGGCGCATTTACGTTGTAGATGTCTATGGGTTCCAGTAACCACTTAACACCAGGTGGGCTGTGAGCTCATCCACCCATCTAAGCAATAAAATATAAATAAAAAATATATCGGCTAGAACTTTGCTACCCGGGTCACAAGCGATTCTAGTTGATATAAAAGTATGTTTGTCGTGCAGACGCTCCCGGTGGTGCCGAGAACGGGTGGTGCGGCGGATCTCAGGTACCGTGGCGGGTGCTGGCGGCGGGTGGCGCGGGGGGTGCACTGCTGCTGCTGACCATGGTCGCCTTGCACCGCCGCTGCACGCCACGACTACTGCTTGCTGTGAGACACGCACGGGCCAGAGCGCAGACCACTGCACACACTGCTAGAGGTATCCACATTAAAACATATTGATTGATTCAATTAAGGCATTATACTTCTTCTTATATGTGTATAAATGAATTGCTGTTCGTTAGTCTCGCTAAAACTCGAGAACGGCTGGACCAATTTGGCTAATTTTGGTCTTGACTTATTTGTGGAAGTTCAGAGAAGGTTTAAAAGGTAGATAAATATGTAAACCCTTGGAATTAAATAAAAAAAAAAAATGTTTTTCCTCTGATGTTGTCCCTCGTCGGACGGATTCCTTTTGTTTGTTTTAAGTTTATTTAATACAAAAGTTTAAGTCTTTTATTTATCGATTGAGGCACTACCAAGTCTGCCGGGTCAGCTAGTTACTTCAAAATTTTAGATAGATCGACTCATAATGTGATCCTCTATAAAAGCAGTAGTTTGAAAAAAAAACTGAGCATTGCAAACCCTAACCGTAGCGATGCAAATTGACTAGGGTTGTCACGCTCTAAGGACCTGCGTCACATTATGTTTCACACGCTCTCTCGCAGTTATGTGTACTTGTGACTGTAACATGCTAATATTTATTTGCTCTAAGCTGATTACGTTGAATTTTATTTGAGTATTGTGACTGTTATTTAAGGAATGAAGTCAGTGATTCTCAAGCTTTTCTTGTTGCGGCTCACTTTGGCGATTGCAAAATTTGACGGCACACAAAGGAAAAGATATGATTAAAAGTTGTTTACTTAACTACAACACTCTGGGTACAATAATATTAAGATAAAAATTTTGAATGTAAAACTTGGCGCCTCACAAAGGTGCCGCGATTGACTCATTAAGTAATAAAATCTTGTTAATTAAATTTATTTTATTTAGTAATCATTAGTATGTATCTATTGTATAAATATATATTTTTTTATTTTTTTTCTATTATAATATTGCCAATAGTGCACCGCAACATACCGGCTATATTATTATATTTTCCAGAATTTTTGTAAATTAAACGGTTGTCTGGAAGAGATCGCTTTCCTGGACTGTTTTTTTTTAAATGTTAAGTTTTTTTTTGTGTGCCCTAAAGTGTATTCGTCAGGTTGGAGCCCCGTGAGCTCACCTAGTAGTTAAGGTTACGCTGAAATAGCCTCTCAAGGCTCTCAGCTTAGGCAGGGAAAAAAGTGTATTCTCTCTCTCATTTCGTAGACATAGTAAAAGTAGTCACCAAATTATAAATTAGTGTCTGTGTGTAGTACTGGAGAAGGAGTTCGACGTGCTGGTCTGCTGGACGGCGGTGGACGCGGAGCTGGTCCGGGGCGCGCTCCTCCCGACGCTCGTGCTCAAGTACCACTACCGCGTGCACGCGCTGCAGCTCTCCACGCAACCTGACCTCTGTTAGTGCACGTGTACATACATCACTACTATAGCGTTAACGGGGTTGTGCATCGAGCATTGTTTATTCCGTATCCCTTTGCCTATAAAGCCAAAAAAAAACCTTGAAAAACTCTGTGCATGTCTAATAGAAAAAAATATAGGAATTGAAAAGGCAAGGGGATTTAATTCAACTGGAACTTTTTTTTTGTACTTGTTACTTGTATGATTTTATTGAATTGTTTTTTTATAACAACTGGCTGGCTGTACTATAATATTAACTTAGACCTTAATGTCTAATTTCCATTAAATAATTTCATCACCTATCGAAGTTTGGTGGTTAAAATTGAAGCAGGACTTTTAGAAACTTTGGCGTCGTGAAATTTTCATTAATTTAAGATCCAGGATATTACGCGTTACACATATGCGAGAATCTTGTTAATTCCGAATCGAATATAATTTTATTTTTCTTCCAATTATCATACGATTGGTATTTATTGGTGGACAGTTGTAGATTCGCGCAATATGTGGTTAAAATAAATAATAGTTTAAAAAAACGAACAAAATACGCTTTTATAGAAAATCCAACTAAAAATTAGAAAATAAATTTTAATAAATTTTAATAAAAATTAGTGTAAGAAAAATGATTTTATTGTAAAAAAAAAACTATTTTTTAATTGGATGTTCTATAAGAGCGTATTTTGTTCGTTTTTTTAAACTGTTATTTATTTTTCATTTTTAGTTGAATTTGAATTTTTTCAATATTTTTTTCATTTTTTTTTATTTTGAATTTTCATCGTACCTTAATAATTTCGACTTAATCCGATGTTTTGAGGGGGGTCAAAATCATGTTCAAAGATTCCGTTACAAACGTACATACGTCCGAAGCTAATAAAGACTGGCATCCGGTATGTATAAGTCTGAAGGGCAGTGTACTGTGCGTGCAGGGTACAGCGAGCTGGTGGGCGAGGCGGCTCGGTGCCGGTCGCTGGTGGCGGTGCTGTCGCCGGCGCAGTACTCGCCGCAGCAGCTGCTCACCGCGCTCAGCCAGCTGCGGGCCCTACCCCTGCCGCCCGTCGTCGTCCTACTACAGGTAACGAGCAGGAAACTTGAACTAGTGTTGTAACTGTGAACATTGTAAAAGTGTAAGGGCTGAGTCACACCGGAATGGCAGCGGCCGGCAGCGATGCCAGCGGATCCCTCTGTCGTCGCTGGCGGTCTCGCGCGGCCTCCAGACTGCACGCGCCTAGTCTCCTCTTGACTAGTTTAGTTTGTTTGGAGTGGACATTATGGAATTGGTTATTACATATGACCGCGGTGCCGCGAGCGGCCTTGTGTCGCCGCTGGCAGCCGCGGGCAGAACCACCGACAAGACGCACGTGGCGCGCGGCTGCTCGCTTCAAACTTTTCAAGCGATACTGATCTTTTAAGTATATAGATAAAGTTTAAAATTATTTCACACTGACAGTGCTCGCCGCGACGTTGCCGGCCGCTGCTTGTATGTATTACATAGACAATCTCGTATTTGTAGTACATAGCTACTTTGTTCAAGATAAGTAGATAGTATAATTATCCGATCGCGACGGGGAAACGCAAAGTCGCCGTCGCTCGAAACATGTCTTGTCGGATCCCTCGGATTCATTTTCGATGTTTTTAGGACTCTCAAGCACCGGTCACTGTCCTCGTCGAACTCGCCGATTAGTCCGAAAAGTTCGACGAGCGAAATAAACCACAAACACAGCCCACTGAATTTCTCGCCGGATCTTCTCAGTGGGTCACGTTTCCGATCCGGTGGTAGATACTGCGAAGCACTGCTCTTGCTAGGGCTAGTGCTAGCAAATTCTCTCAGGTTGAGCCCGTGAGCTCATCTACCTGTCCGCGTGTAGCTGAAATAGCCTCTTAGGCTACCAGTGAATACGTAGAAAAAAAAAGAAAAAGTTTGGCTCAATATTTTTTAATGTTTGTAGTTTGTAATATAAGCCCCCAAAGGTAGGTTACATCATAAGGCTAGAAGACCCTATTTCTGCCGCGAAGCACTAGTGCAATAGATGTCGTCCTCATATCTCGAAAATCTAGACTATCGTCATCACTTTACACCGTGTAGTTCGTTCACCCTTGTACGTAATAAGTACGTAATAATAATACTGAAAAGATTAAGTTAGAAATATCAACATTCTGTCAGCTAGCGGTGCTAGTAACTGTCGATGGAGACGTATAATGATGCGTCAAATTTATCGATTATTTCCTAATTGACGAAATATCTAATAATATATCTGACGTAAGCGTGAAGGAAAACGTTCTAAGAAACGGTTCCAAACTGTATCCTTATTCGATGACGTTGATACGCTTCAAAGGGAATTTTCCTCGTGCATAAATTAGGAGCATTTACCGTAATATAATGAAGGAAGTCAATAAGGCAGAAGGAATAAGTGCGAATCTCTTAGTGTCTCGGCAAGGAAGGCCTACTGCAATTAAGTCTTCGCTCCTTGAGTCCTAATAAAAGGCCTAGTCCGCAATCGCAATACCCCTGTTCAGTGGGGCAGAGAGTTCTTAGCCTGGGCATAAGGGGTTACGTCGAGGAGAGATTCGTGCCTCCTCAATCAGCGTCACGACAACTCAGCAATATCAGTGGTAGGAACTCTTGTGAGTCCGCACGGGTAGGTAACACCACCCCGCCTATTTCTGCTGTGAAGTAGTAATGCGTTTCGGTTTGCGTCGTGAGGCAGTCGTTGTAATTATACTGAGACCTTAGAACTTATATCTCAAGGTGGGTGGCGCATTTACGTTGTAGATGTCTATAGGCTCCAGTAACCACTTATCACCAGGTGAGCTGTGAGCTCGTCTACTCCTCTAAGCAATAAAAAACAAGATTTGTGTGTGATTAATTTTAAGTTCTATTCGAGGTATAAAGAAAATATGACTGGAGGTTTCGCAACAACCCACGGTCATTCGGTAACGTGCGAACTTATTATGGTACACTTCATTCACGGTTTTTTTTTATCATTGAATTATTACTGGTGGCCCGGAGGCCTTTCCAGTTTCACCAGGACAGGTGGGCGAGCAAAGGCTCAGCCAGAAGGGGTGGGATTTACTAACAGCTGCCCGAGCGCCTCCGAAGGAGACCTAACAGCTCAAGAGCAGCTGCTTCGCGAATGAATCTACTACCGGGCATGCGGGACCGATGCATGGGTTAGGTTGCAGGTCGAACTCTTTGTCGAGTTCGACGAGTACGGTTACCGGACATTCACGGTTGCTTGCATAAGAGTTAGTGTATTGCGCAAACGAACGCTCTGAGATCGTGGTCATTGAATGATAAAAAAATATCTTATTTTTTGTACGTTATTACAAAGTTAAGTCGTACACTGTGTGCATTACTAAATTGTACGTTATTACGAAGTGAAGTCGTACACTGTGTGCATTACTAATAAAAATCTTACGTTACGGACGTTTTTTCCCGGTTAGGGTACCCTTCCGCATCGTCGCATAAGGAACTTCGTTCCAAAAAATGAACGTTAGTATAATTAAGGTTCCATTTAACAGGATCTCCCGAAGCTGAAGCGCGAGGCGAAGGAGGGCGGGTCGCGGCTGGTGGCGGCGCTGCGCGGCTCGCGGCTGGTCGCATGGCGCCACGTGCACGAGCGCGCCTTCTGGACCGCGCTGCGCCTCGCGCTGCCGCTGCCGCCGCGGGGACAGGTACCCACCCTAACAACCCCCGAGCCCTACTACGGGCATCAACATCTATGTGCTATAACCCTTATTAGAGGCATAGTATAGCAACGCGCCTATTTCTGCCGTGAAGCAGTAATGCGTTTCGGCTTGAAGGGTGCGGCAGCCGTTGTAACTATACTTGAGACCTTAGAACTTATATCTCAAGGGGGTGGCGCATTTACGTTGTAAATGTCTATGGGCTCCAGTAACCACTTAACACCAGGTGGGCTGTGAGCTCGTCCACCCATCTAAGCAATAAAAAAAAATTAATAATACTAAGCCCTTTCTTTATGTACAATAATAGGTAATAGCCTACTGAGTTTCTCGCCGAATCTTCTCAGTGGATCGTGTTTCCGATTCGGCGGTAGATTCTGTGAAGCACGGCTCTTGCTAGGGTTCGTGTTAGCAACAACGTCAGGTTTGAGCCCCACGAGGTCATTTACTCGCCCGGTTACGTTGAAGTGGTCTCTCTCAAGACCATCAGCTTAGGTAGGGAAAAAAAAGGCAATTTGCAGTGGATGGAATTTGAGCTATTCTTGATTCAATGTTCATGGTAGATAACAGTACGACAGTGCTCGTATCATTGGTACCAATGACCACATTCATACAATACAAAAAATCATCTGTTTCTAGCAAAGTGCCAATTCAATTTGTTATGTCACGTTTTGTGGTTAAAAAAACCTCAGTAGAACGAATAACTAGATAGATGCACATCTCGCAGATTTTTTAATGTGCTCTTTGTTTTAGTACAACGAGATCCGGTCACCGTCCTCGTAGAACCCGTCGCTTGCGACGAAAGGCTCGACGAGTGAATTAACCCGTAGATAGAGCCCACTGAGTTGCTCGCCAGATCTTCTTAGTGGGTCGCGTTTCGGATCCGGTGTTAGATTCGGCGAAGCACTGCTCTTGCTAGGGCCAGTGTTAGTAACACTCCCGGTTTGAGCCCCGTGAGCTCACCTATACGTCAAGGAGAAGCTGATATAGCCTCTCAATGCTATCAGCATAAGTAGGAATAACAAATAATGGGACACTTTGTCACAATCAAAATTTTAAGTTACTTTAATTTATTTATTTTCATTTCAGACGAAGCCGAACTTAACTGAAACCGACGCGAAGAAAACGAATACAGGCAGTTTGACGGCGCTCGTTTAGACGCGCGTGTGGCCGGCGCGTCACGACGGCAGCTACTGGGCACTCGGCTCGGCGGGCCTCACCGGGCCTCACCGGGCCTGAAGGCCCTGCGATATGCACCAAGGCCACCGATGCCGTTAAATAAAGACTGTGACATTTTAGTTTTACGTTCGAATATCACGATGATATTTCAATTCGAGAGTGAATTTAATTTCGATAGTTTTCTGAAGATCTCAGAATGTTATTTTTTTTCTCTTCCGAATCTGTTCGAAGACTAAACAATTTATATTTCTCTTGTGCCAAAGGGAAACGTTTCGTCATGACAATTAATGCTACTTACCCAAACTTATTGGTTTGGTTGTATTAGACTATTTATTCTATTTAATTTCGATGAACATATCATGTCTAAATTTTAGTTTTCATTTGAAACTTAATTTTTTGTACTTTTTTTTTTTGTTTGTTTAATCTTTATTTTAATAATATGCGTTTCAAGTATTATTATTATATTATCACAGAACACACGTTGTATTGGTATTAAAATTTTGAAGTTTGTATATCTTTTGGCTGTTATCTCACGTGGATGGATGGATACTCGTTTTAATTTGGGTATATTTAGGTATAGTTAAATAACGGAACGTTAAATATAGTTTTAACAAATTTTTTTCGGTGTTCTGTGATTCTCGTTTCATTAATTTCGGTTAAGCTATTTATATGATGGCCGTTGTTCGTACGTTTTGGGCAGCGAGAGTGACGCTGACACGATCCCGGGTTCTGTGATAAAACGAAGAGCGGATATTATTAAGAGAGCGCAGCAGGGCTGTAGAGCCTCTAGTGCAGCGGTCGGGGAACTTTTTTAATTATTACTCCAAAACATTTTTGTGTAAGTTGATATTACCCCATGGCGAAGAACAAAAAAAAAACGAAATCGCTTCTTTTTAGCATCTTTCATATCATAGCCTCCATAATAATTTTGAAAAGAAAACAATAACTAAAAGATAATTTAAACATCATTTATTCAATTTATCAATGTAATACCTAGTAATACATGACGGTAATAATATTAATATATGTAATATACAGTTGAGGAAAAAAAAAAACGCCCCCACAGAAAATATAAGTAAATGATAATTTCTTGTTATTTTATAATTCATATGATATTTTTATGAGTTTGAAATCACAACGATTCTAAAGAAGTTTCACTTCAATATATACTTTTTACTCACAAAAGTTTCATTTTACCCCATTTGGGGTAATTTACCCCGATTCCCCGACCGCTGCTCTAGCGGTACAGAACCTTTATACGTAAGCTCTAATGTAGCGCGCTTCCGCCCTGCTGACTCATCTCTATCTAAAGCCCTTGAATTTGCAAACCTTTTCTATAACAAACCGCACAACTCAAGTGTTGTTGCCCGACTAAAATCCAGAGAGACTATTTATAATGGAATATAATGAAAATATAGTTTTCCGTTATCGAATAAGGCGAATTTAAGGGATAGATTGTAATGTTAGTTAAGTTAATATGTGCTGTAAATATAATCCGTAGTAATAAAAACTATTTTTGCATTGAAAGTATGTAAGAATTGTTAATTACATGGTTTCGTTTAATCAGTTTTTAACTGAATAATTTCGTAGTTATTATGTTTTTTTGTCACATTCCGTCGTAGTTATGAGTTGTTCGCTCATAAAAATGAAAGAAATTGAAATAAATGGGATTACTCAATTAATGGTCTTTTAATTACTAACGTACAAAACGTACAGTTGACGGGGGATGTCTTCTTCTTCGTCGCTTTCTTCATTGCTGAAGGTCGTGTCCCTGAAACTCGACCGTTGCCTGTCTCGTGAGCTGTTTCCATCTCGTCCGGTCCTCAGCTGCTCGAATGGCGGTTGCGACTGGCAACCCAGTTAGAGCGGTTACTTGATCACACCAACGGCTAGGTAATCGGCCGCGGGATGTAAAGAAAGAAAAAAGCCTTGAATTCAATCTAAAATTTTATTTTGTTGTATTAATCAACAAACATTTTCAATTTCTACAAACATCAGTATATTATCAGAATAAAAATTGTATGTTGAATATAATTTTATCAAATCCATAATCACATATCGACATAAGTACACAATACATATCACTGAATAAAATTAGCTACTTAAAATATTATTTATCATCAAAGACACTTACAGTGTTAATAAGTAACGTTTCCTTTTGTTTTTCCGTTATTTATATAATTAATGTAAGTACACGCTAAACCTATAATAGGCCTCGTTCAAAGTCTACAAGTAAAATTGTAGCACCTTTTGTATATAATAATACGGTAAAGCTTTGATTTCTTCAAACAAACAAAAAAAACTAATTAAGACACTGTTTACATTGTAGTAAATTTAAATTAAGAAAATATTCGATAAGGATTTGGTATTGCAGTCAAAATATCCTTTTAACTACTCTAACATAAAGATCAATTTTGGTAACCATCCAATGGAAATCTCACTTGTTTTACAAACACGCAATAATTAACAAAAACCTATTCTTACAAATAGTTCCTACCATATAAATAACGAATACATTTGTGACATAAGCGTGACGTATCGGCGGGCAGCCTACACACTTACGGAATAAAACAGATCCTTTTGTACATCCCTCATAGGAACATTAATAACACGTATTTTAAGTAATTCGTAGCCTACATTCATGTTAAACTAGATCATTCTGTCGCACTCCCTAAATTTTTCTTCTCGTAAGCCTGTAACAAAGAAATAATTTGTAAAATTGCATTCTCAGAAATAAAAAATAATAAGAATGTTTTTTGAGATACAATACATATATTCAGAATAAATTAACAGATTCAATTAAATTGGCTGTTGTGTTTCATTATGTATATAATTAAAAACAAGATTCACCCTATGAATAAGGGACAAATGATCTCACGGCTCGTCTGGTGTTAAGCCGAAACCCCATAAAATGCGGTCGATTTCAAAATTGTATTGCGTAACGGCCGCCCGGGAAATAGTCATAGGAGAACGTGGTGATGTTTAGTTATGTATTCTCACCACTCATCACAACACGTCATATCCTACGCAAATTAAATGTTTAGCGAATCTCAATTTTTTTATTGCCCTTGTAGGCAGACGAGCACACTGGCCAGCTGATGGTAAGGGGTTACCGTCGCCCATGGACTTCAGCAATGCCAGGGGCTGAGCCGAGCCGCTGCCTACGTTTGTTAGTCATTTGACTAGGCCATGTTATTCTTTAACCACGATTGCACCGCGCCTGTTAACCACGTTATGAAGTCGTCGTGGCCTAAGAGATAACACCTCAAGTGCATTCATTCGTATGTAGCGATGCACCGGAATTCGAATCCCGCATTCGGGTGCCAATTTTTCTAATGAATTACGTACTCAACAAATGTTCACGATTGACTTCCACGGTGAAGGAATAACATCGTGTAAGTTACTTACTGGTGGTAGGACCTCTTGTGAGTCCGCGCGGGTAGGTACCACCAGTTTAAAGGGTGGGGCAGCCGTTGTAACTATACTTACTATCTTAGAACTTATATTTCCAGGTGGGTGGCGCATTTACGTTGTAGATGTCCATGGGCTCCAGTAACCACTTAACACCAGGTGGGCTGTGAGCTCGTCCACCCATGTAAGCAATAAAAAAAAACCCACCGGGCCCCGGCCGCTACGTACCTGTTGCGCGACCCGCGCGAGCGTGTCGGCCATGGCCTTGCCGGTCTGCTCGACCATGCCGCGCAGGACGCCCTCGTGCTTCTGCAGCAGCACGTGCGGATGATCAAACTCCACCATTTGACCGGCGTCCATAACGAGAACCTGCGAAGTAAACTCACTGATAATTTCGGAATACATACGCTAAGCAAGGTCAAGCTCACCTAGTGTTAAGCAATTTTAGCCCATGAACATTAGGTATAAATTACAATCTCATTTTACAATCCGTCCGACGGGGGACACATCAAAGGAAAAACAAAATAGTTATTTTTATTTAATTCCGAGCATTTTCATATTTATCTACCTTTTAAACCTTCTCTGCACTTCCACAAATAATTCAAGACCAAAATTAGCCAAACCGGTCCAGCCGTTCTCGAGTTTTAGCGAGACTAACGAACAGCAATTCATTTTTATATTTATTCCTAATAGGATATGAATCATTTTCCAATGCAGTATTTTCATGTGAGTGTTCAAGTTTTTTAGCATCCGACTTCAGCACATATACTTTCATACTTGCAAGTATTTTTTTGCTCCTACCAGGGTGCCGTAATTTAAAGTGAAAACCTGATAGCGTTAATACGCCTCATCTTTATTTTACTAATGGCCATCTGGCCATTCACACACATTTGAGGACGTCATTGTTTCACGGAAATACTGAAGTAAACACGCCCCGTTTTACTGGTGGTAGGACATCTTGTGAGTCCGCGCGGGTAGGTACCACCACCCTGCCTATTTCTGCCGTGAAACAGTAATGCCTTTCGGTTTGAAGGGTGGGGCAGCCGTTGTAATTATACTGAGACCCTTAGAACTTATATCTCAAGGTGGGTGGCGCATTTACGTTGTAGATGTCTATGGGCTCCAGTAACCACTTAACACCAGGTGGGCTGTGAGCTCGTCACCCATCTGAGCAACAAAAAAAAAAAAAACTACCTTATCAGAATCCATGACGGTGTGAAGTCTGTGAGCAATCGTGAGTACTGTGCATTCTGCGAATTTGTTTCTAATTGTCGTTTGTATGAGGGCATCGGTTCTGAAAACGAGAAATACGTTTAAAAATCATCATTTTCGATATGAATTTTTTTATAATACATTAAATATTCTCCTAAGGTGACTAGTATGACATAAACTAATCAAACTTTTATATCAATTATATAAATTTTGGCTTTAAAGTACTTGTCATATATGAGTCGACTATTATCAAAGCCGGCAATGTGACTTTTGGACAATTATTGGTAAATCAGAAAAACGAATTATTGACTTTGTATTCCATTGGCAGTCACAAAACTCTTCTGAACGACATCTTAGATAAATAACAGGTTAAGTTAATACTTTATTTAATGCAGGTTTTGAACCGTATTCTTTGAAGGAGACGATTATATTCAAATCAATCTGTATTGACATATCAATAACATTTTTTTGTCCAAATGCACAGATTGCCACCTTTGATAATAGACGACTCATATATTATGTCGGAGAAGGTCATTAGTTTGGTAGCAACGATTCCCGAGAGATGGCAGCACGATTGCGGTATCGTCGGAACTCGGCTAACTTCGTGCTACGACAGAGCTAGCCGACGGAGGCGCGCATTAACGTTATTTCCCTAACAAACCAGCCTTTTTGAAGAGCTATACCTCCATCCTAAGAACTGTCATTCGTTTTCATTTGCTAACGTCAAGAGAAGATTTCGAAATTGTTCTATGACAACAAACGTGTTTTGTTGTGTACTCAATATTTATCTTAACTCGATCACTCTATTCGCCCTTATGATGTCTGACAATGGTCTTAATAACGCAGTTTTTCCGACAGATATATCTAATTCGTTAGATCGAAATAGAATTACAAATCATTGTTGTCAAACCAAAATCTGCTATGTACACTTTTGAACTTTTCGTATAGTTCACAGCCCTAGTTACCGTATAAGAAAAAACGGTTATCTATATTGATACTATATTGATATCTATATTGTTACTGATATGTTACTGATATATATATATATATATATATATATATATATTTATATGAATTACTGTTCGTTAGTCTCGCTAAAACTCGAGAACGGCTGAACCGATTTCGCTAATTTTGGTCTTGAATTATTTGTGAAAGTGCAGAGAAGGTTTAAAAGGTATATATGAAAATGCTCGGAATTACATAAGAATAACAATTTTGTTTTTCCTTTGATGTGTCCCCCGTCGGACGGATTCCTTTTGTTTGTTTTAAGTTTATTTAAAACAAAAGTATAGGTATTTTATTTATCGATTGAGGCACTACGAAGTCTGCCGGGTCAGCTAGTAGTTCTTAAAAATTCACCTTCATAAATGTTTTTACTCGTTAATTCAAAATAGAGTTTTTGGACATAGCAGAGTCTGGTTTGACAGCGACGTAATATTGGAATCATGAATGTCCAGCTTTATGTAACTAATGTGGGGCGTATAAAGTATCTAAGTACTGCGGGTCGACGTTGGCGGTGGCCTCGTCCAGCACGAGCAGGCGGTTCCGCCTGACGATGGCCCGCGCGAGGCACACGAGCTGCCGCTGCCCCACGGAGAAGTTCCCGCCGCCCTCCGACATGCGAGAGTTCAGACCGGCCGGGAGCTCCTGCACTACTTCCTTCAGCTCAACCTGAGTACGACACCATTTATTACAATAACACTTGAATAAAATGTTTGACTATTGTAGGCAGCGGCTTGGCTCTGCCCCTGGCATTGCTGAAGTCCTTGGGCAACGGTAACCACTCACCATCAGGTGGGCCGTATGCTCGTCTGCCTACAAGGGCAAAAAATAATAATATTAGAAATTTTCTTTTCATTTACCGAAGTCAGTAGATTGTCATACATTAATGTCTCCTTGAGAGACGTAATAAAGGTTTTAATTTGTGATATTTAAAATACATATATTATAAAGAGGAAAGATTTGTTTGTTTATATTGATTAGGCTGCGAAACTACTGAACCGATTTGATATAGTATTCACATATACTAGTCTTTGCGAGTCTTCAATAAAAGTAATTGAGCAAGTTTTTTTTTTTCAATAATCCAACACGTTTACCATCCAAATAGAAGTTTTGAAGAATCTCGCGTGAGATTAGAGGAGGGGGGAGGGAGTTGAGAAAAATCTTATGATATCCACCAAGGGAGGAGAGGGGGTCAAAATATTCTCAAAAACGCCTCAAGTAATTAATGGACGCCCCCTTACGAATTAGTTAACGTTACGATATTTTAACAAAATTTATTCCTCACCTCTTCCAAGGCCCTCCACAATACTTGGTCGGGATATTCATCGAAGGGATCCAGATTGTGTCTCATGGTGCCCGAAAATAGAACTGGCTCTTGAGGAATTATCGAGATCTGACTACGGAGCTCATGCAGGCCCATCGAAGAAGTCTCTCGATTATCGATTATGATCTCACCTTCTATTGTCGCAAGCCTGGTGAAAAATATTAACATATCAATTCCGGAATATATTTGATACAATAATCAATTTAATACGGTAGTCACACATAAATAGAAATATTAACGAACTAGGGGCCCGCTCCGGCTCCGCTCGGGTCTTTAACAAAACTTTCAACGATATTTGACGTTGTTTTCTTTTTTAAAATAAAATAACACTTACTGCAGCATAACGATAATAGTTAGTCATATGCTGTAGCGACACTTTTTGTAAATAATAATGTGTTCTGCAAAGTCGTAGTACATTATTTTATTCTATTATCAATAGTTTTCGTAGGGCACGCGATGTAAAGAATATTTTAGACAATTTTTTTACACCTTGGGTTACATTATTGGAGTTTAGGAAGTATCCCTAACCCTAACCCTTTTTAGTAAGGATCCCTGATTTTTTTCAAAAAAGATTATTGCCTATGTCACTTTCAACTACATATGTCGCTTTCAAACAGTGAAAGAATTTTTCAAATCGGTTCAATAGTTTCGGAGCCTATTCAATACAAACAAACAAACAAATCTTTCCTCTTTATATTATTAGTATAGATGAAAAACCGTTTTACAATAATAATGTCGAATGATGATCGCGACTCATAGTGTGTGACGTGAAAAAATCTTGCACCAGTAGGAAGACGTCATCCGACCGGTCACGTGATGAAAGCTCCCTCATTCGGATGATACTCAAACGAATATAGAAATTAGAAGGTAACAGTGACGTAGTGGACTTGTATGTTTTCATTTATTTATTTATTTAGTCTATCTATGCAATAAATAAAAATAAATAAATAAAACAAATCCTCACTTCACCGAGTCCGAGGGCATCGTGCACTGCATTTTTTTTGTCGCTTAGATGGATGGACGAGCTCACAGCCCACCTGGTGTTAAATTGTTACTGGAGCCCATAGACATCTACAACGTAAATGCGCCACCCACCTTGAGATATAAATTCTAAGGTCTCAAGTATAATTAGAACGGCTGCGCTTGCCAATTCGCGGTCTCCACTCGCACACACAGTCGCATCAGTCGAACGAGTTTCACATCAACCGATTTAAACTGACCTGAACAAAGCATTGATGAGAGAAGATTTCCCGGCGCCGGTCCTGCCGACGATGCCGACCTTCTCTTTGGGTAGAATGATGAAGGACAAGTCCCGGAGCACGGCGGGCTCGCCGGGCGCGTAGTACAGATGTACGTGGCGGAACTGCACGCCGCCCGCCTCCGGCCACGAGGGGGGAGGCTTCTTGTCGCCCTCCGACTGGAGGGGGGGCTCCGATTCTATGTTCGAATATTCGTCGATCCTGTTTGTTAATTATTAATAATTAAACACTCTATTTAAAAAAAAAAAGTAATACATTTGAAGTGAAACATCTAATGCGAATTCCAACAAGGTTGCGTTAAACGTTTAACGCTACCATACTAGAAAGGGACAGAGCGAGAGTGAATGCGTGGCACTCGAACGCATGCACATAGTATACCTGTTACCGGTCAGCGCGAGCGTTAGCAACGAGTAGCGTCCAATAATTTAATGAAGTATTTAAAAATAATATAAAAGTGTACAAATAAGTGAGGACTCCCAAGAGGTCCTACCACCAGTGATTACGCAAATTATAATTTTGCGGGTTTGATTTTTATTACACGATGTTATTCCTTCACCGTGGAAGCCAATCGTGAACAATTTGTTGAGTACGTATTTCATTAGAAAAATTGGTACCCGCCTGCGGGATTCGAACACCGGTGCATCGCTACATACGAATGCACCGGACGTCTTATCCTTTAGGCCACGACGACTTCGTTTCACTTCATTCACGTACAACAAGTTGTACGCGCACCGTTTTTTTGATGACAATCTCTATGAGCACATTTTTAATCATTTCAATGTGTTAAGTTAAATGCACCGCAGAGTGTTACGAAACATGAAGTGTATTTAAAAAAAAAGTTATATAAAAATAATTACGCTATTTCTATATTTGGCGTAGATATTTTTTTTACATTTATTTATTACACATTTGTAAACATTATTTTTGCGCCTTTTGTTTTTTTTGCCTACTCAAATTCAAATTCATGAAAACTTAAACCTCATTGCTCCGTAATAACTATGGTAAGCTTAGGCCACTTTTGCGTTGACGGCCTCATTTATCCTAATACATATAAAAATTTAATAATTATGTGAAGGAAGCCCACAAAGACCCTATTGCATATCATCATACTGCCTTTTGAAGCAACTCACCTCTCGACACTGGTCATTTGGTTCTCCAGTTCAGTGGACTGCCGCATGCCCCACTGGAACATGCCGGTCAGACCCATCGCCTGCGTTATGGCCAGACCGACGTCCCCTCCGTACTTCTCATTGCCGAGCACGAGGAAGCTCATGGTGACCACCGCGATGTAAACAACGCACACCAAATCCAACCAGAAACCGAACGCTCTTGAGCTCGCGATGAACATGTACCTGCAATTCGCGGTATAGGAACCAGATTAACGTATCTACAACAACAAAAAAACATATTTTTTCTCCTAGCTACGCCGAAAGTTCGGTTTTCCTCCCGCTGTACAGGGAAGAAAGTGTAATTTTTCCTCCCTGGGTACTGACAAGTGCGCATGCGGTTTAGTGTCTACGTCTGCTCTCACGCACCTAAAATTCTCCGCCATTGTTATGCAATATGTTGTGTTTAGTGTAAAAGTTAAATAAACAAAAGGCAATAAAATATAATAGTGAAGTATTAAACAAAGATGAATTCATCAGACAGTTCTTATTTAATTAGTAGTAGTTTATTTAAAAATAAAAAAAAACAGTTAAATTGTTTTTTTATGAGAATGTACTAATTTTTTTTCATGAAACGGTTCACCATATATATAGTCTTCTATGAATTGCAAAAACGACGTAGCGGTATAGTTGATATTTAACAAATTCTAAAATAACTAAAAAGCTTAAGAATCACTTTCAATGGAACCAGAAAAACGTATTATGGGTACCGTTTAGTTAGTTCTAATTGTCTTCCTCAAAATTGAGAAAATGTAGATATGTTTATCTGACTCTTACACCGCGAATTTTAATGCTAATAACTCTTGTCTTCTATAAATAAATTCAAAGTATTAAAATCCCATCGCTTAACTGAAGAGATATAATGTTCGGTGCGCGGGTGGGAGGGGGGTAGGGGTTACAAAGCCAAACAATATTAACTACATAAAAACATTTATCCAACAAAGTGCTGAAAAAATAGAATTTGAAATGACATGTGGTTAAAAGAAAAAAGAGAGATTTTTGCCATATATCTTTCAGTAGAAATACACTTATAAGGTAATAGTGGACGAAGTAAGCATACGGAGTGGAAACTCCGATGACGGCTTGTTCATTTTCGTTTTACCAAAACATATATTCCCGGACGTGTAATCATTTGGTAAGTTTATTATTATTACTAGCGGCACGCTCCGGCTTCGCTCGGATCTTAACAAAAATTTCAACAATATTTGACAACATTTTTGTTCTACAAAGTCGTAGTGCATTATTTTATTGTATCAACAATAGTTTTCGCAGGGCACGCAATGTAAATAATATTTTAGGTAATTTTTTTACACCTTGGGTTACATTATTGGAGTTTTAGTAAGGATCCCTATTTTTTTTAAAAAAAATATTATATATGTCTATGTCACTCGGGAATAGTGTAGCAGTTCCTAGCAGTGCAATAATTTTTCAAATCGGTTCAGTAGTTTCGGAGCCTATTCAATATAAACAAACAAACATTATAGATTACGGGTCCTTGTGAGTCGCATCACTCAGTGAGTTAAAAAGTTCAATTATCATTAGGCTCACCAAGCTGAACTGTGTAGATCCTGATGATTGTCGAATTCCCTGATGAGAGCCTCTTGAGCGCCGAACGCTCTGATAGTGGTGATACCTTGCAACGAAGCGTTGAGGTGCGAGAACACGGGACTCCGAGCTGCCGTACAAAAGATTATTTACATTAATGATTTAGTTTTTAATGATTGTACTGATGAATAAACTCACGATCCGCCTCGCGGGTTAAAGAGCTCACAGATATCAACAGTTAATGGCGCCACCCACTTTTGGACAGAGTTCTAAATCTCAGTTCTTTAGTACAACGGTTTTGCCCCACCCTTCAAACCGGAACGCGTTACTGCGGCAAAAATGGACAAAGTAGTCGTACCTACAGGTGCGGACTTATAGGTAGCTCTACTCCCCCAATAAAAGCTTGTTTCGTTTTTTTTTTTCAAATAGTTTGTGCCACATACAAACATACCAAAAGAGAAACTTTCCAATACTGGACAATAAAATTGATTGCAATCTCCCATTGTCGGTTGGTGTGTGGAAGCACAACGTGTAGCATTATGATTGCTTGACATTGTTATTATTTAATTACACGATCAAAAGAGACGCATTCACTGAAAACAAACTCACAGCCTTGTTATGAAAAATCGATGTCAAATAATTTAAATGTAAATTTTGCAGGTTTAATGCATTCTTATATTATTAATATTATTTTTATTGCTTAGATAGGTGGACGAGCTGACGGCTCACCTGGTGTTAAGTGGTTATCAGAGCCCATAGACAACTAAAATGTAAATGCTTGCACACATCTTGAGATATGAGTTCTAAAGTCTCACTTTTAACCCTACAACGATTGCCTCACCCTTCAAACCGATACGCATTACTGCTTCACGGCAGAAATAGGCAGAGTGGTCGTACCTACCCGTACGAACTCACAAGACGTCCTACCACAAGTATTTTTTTTTATTCACTGGAATTCGTAATTTGTAATTTTGTTTTCAATAGCCAAAGCTGTGTACATTAAATACGGGTTTGCTGAGTGTATATACCATTTACATTGAAACCCAGATTAGATCTAGGTACTACTTGTACGATTTAGCTAATTTGTACTGTAATGATTGTAATTTGTTTTGTGCATCAATAAATTAAAAAAAATAACAAAATTTATTAACACTGTAGCATTTATAAAACTTTATGTGTATTTTTTTAATGTGTCAACTATAGGACGGTTTACCCTATACGGAAGTTGTTCTTCGCAATATGAAAATAGATTGGATGCGTTAAGGTCACTCACTCACACCCTCGAGGCGTTTGATGTTCCGCGACGTGGCCAGGTAGAATATGCGGAGCCCGTAGAAGATGACGCCGATCGCCACCGTCGGCACCAGAAGCCAGTAGTTCACTATCGCCACCACGACCACGATACCGATCAGCGACAGACCGATCTGAAAGTTTACAATTTTAACATGTACTGAAAAAAAAATTAACATTTAATTTAGATTTAAAAATATATATACATATATTAAAATAAGCTTTAGTTTTTCGACAGCAATAGGCAAGTACTTTCGGTTTAAAGGGTGGGGCAGCCGTTGTAACTATACATGAGACCTTAGAACTTGTATCTCAAGGTGAGTGGCGCGTTTACGTAGTAGAGTTCTATGGGTTCCAGCCCACCTGGTGTTAAGTGGTTAACTTAACACCAGGTGGGCTGTAAGCTCGTCCACACATCTAAGCAATAAAAATAATAATAATTATATAATAATATTCCTAACAAGACTGCGAGTTTGTTTTCAATGAATGCGTCTCTTTTACTCGTGTAATTAAACAATAACAATATTTAATATCTGGGAAAGTGCACAAATGTGGGAAAATGAAACAAAGTCGCTGGAGGTAACTTCTTGAAGTCCTCCAAAAAGTCAACTGAAAATTTTCAGTAAATGACCACCATTTTACTGAGATTATATTTCATCCCATATCATCTCATCTTATTTCGTTTTATTTCATCTCAGTTGATTAATATCTCAAATTAATCATCTTCATTTCATTTCATTTCATTTCACTCCATACTATCATTTTTCATTAAAATAAGAATATGAATCAAAATAAGACATGACTTAAAGGTCTTCGTTACCAGATCATAAAATCCCTTATAAAAAAAAAAGAATAAACACACACTTGTAAGACATCAATAACGGCAGAGGGCAGCACTTCATCGACAGCGCCCATGTCCTTGGAGAAGCGGTTGAGGATCCGGCCCGAGGGGTTGACGTGGAAGAAGCGCATGGGGGCGCGGGTGATGGCCGCGAACATGTTGTTGTGCAGGCGGGTCGAGGCGCGCATCGCTATCCAGAAGAACATAAACGAACGCAGCAACGTGACCGCTACCAGAGCCGCTACGATACCTAAATAGATCACATTTATATAATTATAAACCAAATCCATGCGTAAAATAATAAAAAATAATTCGACTTATTTAAATAATATGCTTTTTTGTCTGTATGTTGCATAGAAAAAAAAACCAATGGGAATGGATATTGTTGCGATCGATATCACGCGGTACCTCCTTTTTTCCATTATTCATCCCCACTACACGAAATCTGTACGTTCATCCACTTTTAAGTAAATAAAGAAAAAGGTAAAGGAAGGTATGGAAGATATTAACTCCTATACTTACAGATGGATAGAAAGCAATTTGTAAAATGAACTACCATTTGCCTGTAGTCGTTTGTAAAACTTACCAGTGTAAATATAAATGCAATCATAGCGAGACAGGCCGACGTCAGAGAAGATCGCATTATCGACTCTAGGGTCCGCGGCTTGTAAACTTCCCGTCTCATTTCGATCATCGAAAGTGCGCAACGTATGAGACGCGTAATTTTTCTCTTCCAACTTTACCCTGTCGAAAAATATTTCAACATAATGTTACCTATTAATTTCTAATTAAACTATTTTCAATCTTTTGTTTAGCTTTTTTTTCTGCCTTTTCAAATAACCTCGATGGGTTATTCTCGATTCACCGAACTAGTAGGTGAGCTCACGGTGCTCAAACCTGACGTTGTTGCTAACCACTTACCACTGGATCGGAAACGCGACTCACTGAGAAAATCCGGTGAGAATCTTAGTGGGCTTTTATTTCGCATCACATTCTCGACAATATCGAAGAACAAAGACATTCGTTAAATGCAGTAAGCTAGTAGTAGTAGTAGTAGTGTATACAAATTTGGCAATTGTTTTTAATTATTATTATTATTAAATATTCTAAATTTGACAACCGTTTAGGCTTAAGCCGCGACACCTTTATACCTCATATACTAGTGTTTCTCTTGGTCTAAGAAACTGAAATTACCAGAAGCTGGTCCACCAATCGGAGGCAGAACCGAGTAGCTGCGCTAAGACGGCGACAAGCAGCATCAATGTGATCACGAATGCGTTACCGCAGGCTCGCAGGTAGGCGCCGTACACGCGCCCCGACACCGCGCCCGCAGACTTCATCTCCGCCTCCTCGCGGGTGCCTTCCGGGGGCGCCGTCGCCGTCAGGTTGTCCACCGAGCTCACCTGAAGACGTTCAAATTTTTTTTTATTGCATCGATGGGTGGTGTTAAGTGGTTACTGGAACCCATAGACATCCACAACGTAAATGCGCCACCCACCTTGAGATATAAGTTCTAAGGTCTCAGTATAGTTACAACGGATGCCCCGCCCTTCAAACCGGAACGCATTACTGCTTCACGGCAGAAAATAGGCAAGGTGGTGGTACCTACCCGTGCGGACTCACAAGAGGTCCTACCACCAGTAACTATTGTCATATATACTATACTCACGGAATGAATACTCAGTTGTCGTTTCCTAAAGCTTCCGTGGAGAACCGAGTTATTATCCTCGGTGTCGGTAAGGACTGCGGCCTCGGTCGGTTTCTCTTCCTCGTGCTGGTCGCGCGCCAACAACGTAGCAAAATCAAGACCAGACGCGCTCAAAGTATCGAAGTTACCGGCCGCCGCTATTGTACCATTTTTCAATATTATTATCTGCAAAAAACACAGCAATTTTTTGTTAGAGATCTTTTCTACTATCTAGTAGGGGTGACACCCACGGGAAAGTAGGGTTTTACGGTTAGGTTTTAAAAAAAAGGATTTTTGAAAGAGATTTCGCTTTTATTAGTTCTATTTCACAAAACATTGAATTTTAGAAATAGGCAGAAAGGAGATATTAGTTGAGATCGCTTCCGGCGGGTGACTGACTACGACTGACCAACTCTCGGTCGGTAAATATTACCAAGTTATTTCTTATTCTGCTTACTCAGCATCAGTGGAATGTAATATTCCTTTAACTAACATGGGGAGTTTGTAACAGTACGATGTTCAAGCGAACAAAAAAAAAAAAATATATATATATATATATGTGTCAGAGCCGGTCATTAGATTGGTAAATAAACGAAGCGTAGCACGATTCCCGAGAGATGGCAACACAATTGCGGTATCGTCGGAATTCGGCTAACTTCGTGCTACGACAGAGCCTAGTCTATGGAGGTGCGTAGACGCTATCACCCTTACCAACCAGCCTTCTAGAAGAGCGGTACCTGCATCCTAAGAATTCGTTTTCGTTCGCTAACGTCAAGAGAAGATTTCTAAATTGTTCTAGATATTCACCCTATTCGCCCCTACGATGTCTGACGATGGTGTTAATAATTGTCGCTTCTCCATATAATATAATAGTTTCACCTGATCGACGTCCCTGAGGAACTGCAGCTGATGCGTGACGAGTATCCGCGTTGAGTTCCGCAGGTACCCGACCACGCACGACTCGAACAAGTGCCGACCGACGTGTGCGTCGACGGCGGATAGCGGGTCGTCCAGCAAGTATATGTCGGCGCGCTTGTACACCGCGCGAGCCAGAGATATACGGGCGCGTTGACCTTAAGATTAAAAGGTTTTTTTTTTTTTTGAAGTGAAACTTCTTTAGTCGCGTTGAGAGTCAAATGTAACTCGGGACAGATTCGTTACGGTTAGAGAAAAAATACTTATACAAATCAGGAAGAGCGAGAGTGAGAAAATATACAGAGCGTCTCGCGAAACACTCGACCGTGGAGAGAGGACAAAGCGAGCTAGGTTGTTTTCTACAGTTTCTCGTCCTACTATTTTCTCCTTCTCTCTCTCTCTCTCTCTCTCTCTGGGTTTGTACATGCTTGTACCCTTGACTTTATAAAAATATCATGAAAAATATCAAAGTATGAAATCGGAAAAAAATGAAGAAAACCACAATACTATAATAAAAATAATAAAATACAAATACAAATAGAAATTAACCTTATAATTTATTTTGTAAGCCTTTGAAAGAGGTGAAGTCTGTACTAGGTTCAAAGACCTGTATTACTGATCTCCAGGCTCCCTCCTTCTTAAGATGGATTAGGTTAGGTATACTAGAAAAGAAGTTTCACTTCTTTCACGTGCACAAAGTTGCACGCGCACCAGTTTTTCTTTTTTTTTTTCTTTTTTATTCTACATTTAAATAAAAAAATCAAATTTGTATTTTGTTTATAATGTACGTTAGTTACCTCCACTGAGACTGACGCCACGTTCGCCGACGACGGTCTTGTCTCCGTGCGGGAAAAGCGCGAAGTCGCGGTCGAGCGCGCACCTCCGCACCACGGTGTTGTACCGGGGACGATCCATCGGCTGACCGAACAAGATATTCTGACGGACGCTCCCTTTAAAACAATATACATCGTCGTTGACAAACCAAAAGCTTCTATATGCGCTTTTGAGATTTTTACTTTTTACCTTTTCGTATATTTCACAGCTCCTAGCTCACAGTATAAAAAAACTGTTATGTGTCTATAGAAGCTTTTATATTTATCTATAGCTTTCATTTGATATCTATCTATCTATATATATATAAATGCATTGCTCTTCGTTAGCCTCGCTAAAACTCGAGAACGGCTGGATCGATTTCGCTAATTTTGATTGATAAGATTGAGGCACTACGAAGTCTGCCGGGTCAGCTAGTTATTTCTTAAAAATTCACCTTCATAAATGTTTTTACTCGTTAATTCAAAATAGAGTTTTTGCTCATAGCAGATTTTGGTTTGACAGCGACGAAATATTGGAATTATGAATGTTGTCAAAACAAAATCTGCTATGTGCACTTTTGAGATTTTTACTTTTTGACCTTTTCGTATAGTTCACATCTACCGTATAAAAAACTGTTATGTGTCTGTAGAAGAAGCTTTAATATTTATCTAGAGCTTTCATTTGATATAGTTCTTAAAAATTAACTTTCATATAAAATTTTATACGAAAATGTTTTTACTCGTTAATTCAAAATAGTTTTTGCACATAGCAGATTTTGGTTTGACGTTCATGTCATGTCTTATTTTAATTTATATTCTTATTTTTATGAAAATTGATAATATGGAGTGAAATGAAATGAAGATGATTAATTTGAGACATTAATCAATTGGGATGATATAAAATGAAATGAGATGAAATCATATGGGATGAAATATAATCTCAGTAAAATGGTGGTCATTTACTGAGATCTTTCAGTAGACTTTTTGGAGGATCTTGAGAAGTTACGTCCAGCGGCTTTTTTATATTTTCTCACATTTGTGCACTTTCACAAAGATTAAACAATTAATAAGCCACCGTTATTACACATTTAAACCTGAAGAAACACTAAATAGACAAAATAAAACAAATCCTACAACTTCACTCCTCGCGTTCCCGCCAAAAAGTTCGGCAGTTAGAGATGAACAGAGCAGCTGCAGACTATAGATAATAACAGTGTAAGGTTGTCGATGGCTCTTAATAATCGGTAGTAGAGCCGACATCATCTATTTGGAAATGAAAAGAAACCTCCTTACAACAGCACGGTGCTCCCCTCCGTGGTGTTTTCCGAGCGCTATGACGTGTCCTTCTTCAAACGAGGCTTGCGGAGAGTACTTAATGGTAGGCAGCGGCTTGGCTTTACCCCTGGCATTGCTGACGTCCATGAGCGACGGTGACCACTTACCATCAGGTGGGCCGTATGCTCGTCTGCCTACAAAGCCAATTAAAAAAAAAAGCAACATGTCTTTAATTTATCTATTGTTTCCATATACACGGATACATGAAAACATTAAATTTTGTAAGTTACCCGCAAAGAGCCAAGGCTCTTGGCTCGCATAGGACACGGTTCCGCCGACGTGCACGCTTCCCGACGCGAGCGGCAACTCCCGCAGTAACACGTGCAGAAGGGACGACTTGCCCGCACCGACTGGGCCTATTACTGCTATTAACCTGAAATGTAATTTACAATAGTGGTAACCATGGATAATACACTTAATAGTAGTAACTTTATTTTGTTTTCGCGACTCATACACATACATACATACATACATTAAAACTAATTTTACGATAAATGTCCAATTTTTTATTGTCATTTTTGACCTTTCAAATGCTTTACAATTTTCGTGGTCACAGACGACTAGGGTGTTTTTTTTTTTTGTGAAATAAATTTAATTTATTATTTTAGTTAATTATTTATAACTCCTAACTATTAATTCAATTCATTAATTCATTTTGTTGGTTTTTATTCTAAAGGCACTGTTGCTTGTATGTTGTATGTATGCAATGGTTGTAGCTGATGAAGTTTTTTATATTATATCGAGGGGTCAAAAGCTATTTGGTTTAAGCGACATTTTTGCAACTTTACATGACAGCCAATTAAAGTTTAAAATTTGAAAAAAAATCATTGGAAAAAAACTTATTCAGCTCTTTGAACGGGGTAAACTTAATTGAAATTTAATTATAAACATCGAATTGTGGATACTATTAGCAAATAAAACGAACGTTTATTTACAAAGAGGGATGTCGCGTATAAAGCGAAATGTGCTTAAACCAAATAGCATTTCACTTCTCGATATATATCGATTGTATATGTTACTTAGCTTACATACAATAGGTAGTTATGAACATCAGATAGGTAATTAGAAATAAGACCGTTAATACTCACTTCCCCGGTTTTATGGTGAGAGACAGATCGGTGAGCGTATTTTCCGGATGCGACTGTATCCATTTGGCGGTGGCGTGCTTGAGTCTCACGCCGCGGGAGTCCTCTTCGACGCGAGCCGATAATTCTTGTTCATCCTCTTCACTAGCCTCTATGGGGGCTAAGTTTACGTTTCCTGGATTTAAAGAACGAATCGTCTTCTTATTATTATTATTTTTATTACTTAGATAGTTGGAGGAGCTCACAGCCCACCTGGTGTTAAGCGGTTACTGGAGCCCATAGACATCTACAACGTAAATGCCGCCTCCCACCTTGAGATATAAGTTCTAACGTCTCAGTACTTATAGTTACAACGGCTGCCTCGCCCTTCAAACCGAAACGCATTACTGCTTCGCGGCAGAAATAGACAGGGTGGTGATACGTACCCGTGCGGACTGACAAGAGGTCCTACAACCAGTATAATTGTTCTGACTGTTATATTTACCTAAATTCTATGATTTTTTTAAAATATTTATTAATAAAAGCCTTAGGAAATCTCTTCAACACAATAGACATAAGGTAAACAGATCTTTACTTCTGTGTTACAGAAATTCGGTCCGGTTACCGTCCTCGCCGAATACGTCGCTTGCGACGAAAGGCTCGACGAGTAAATTAACCCACAGACACAGCCCACTGAGTTTCTCGCAGTGGGTCGCGTTTCCGATCCGATGGTAGATTCTGCGAGGCACTACCCTTGCTAAGGCCAGTATTAGCAACACTCCGGTTTGATCCCCGTGAGCTCAACTACACGTCAAGGAGAATCTGAAATTGCCTCTCAAGGCTATCCGCATAGGTAGGAAAAAAAAAACAGAAATTTTTCATCTCTACCATACTCATGGCACATTTCCTATTAAATGGTTACCAAAGTCGACAGACATCAAGAACGTTTTGTTGAGACATGAGTTTTAAGTCACAATTTTACAGTACAACGTCTGCCTCACCCTTCGAACCGAAACGCATCACTGCTTCACGGCAGAGATGGGCAGGGCGGTGGTACGCATCCTTGCGGGCTCACTAGACGCCCTTCCGAAAATAGTATTTTCAATTATTATTTACTAAGTATATAATCTAGAACGATCCATACCATTACCCTTGGCTTCTTTGGTTTCTGCGGAACTATCACCGGTGGCTGTCAATTTCGAATCATCCTTTTTCACATCCAACTCATCGCTGGCGGGCAACAGAGAATCCTTTGTCACCTCCTTGGGTTTCGTTGAGGTTTGTATCTCGGCCAGTCCGGGAACGGGTTTGTTTGTGTCTTCGTATAACATGAAGCTCTGAAGCCGTTTTATGGATATCAAAGCTTCAGCTACTTGAGCAATACCTTTAAAGAATAATGTAGCATTTATTTATAGGCTGACCTTTCAATTGTGCAGCAGTTTCCCCATTTTGTGGTGGAGAGAGAGAAAGAGAAAAAGAGAGAGAGAAAGAGAAAGAGAGAGAGAGAAAGAGAGAGAAAGAGAGAGGGAGAGAGAGGGAGAGAGAGGGAGAGAGAGGGAGAGAGAGGGAGAGAGAGGGAGAGAATGAAATCAGAAAGAGATTAAGGATAACAGATTCTAAACTTAGCATTTCTCAGAAACCAAATTCATGGATTCCCCTACTCTATAGATGGTTCGTTTCACTTTTTCCATACTCAATTATCGAAGAAAGTTTTATGGACATGTAGAGATAGCTATCGTAAAACAAAAGATATTTCACAATTGCCTGAATCTCGCTAACGATATATTTTGTAATATAAGCTTACATATGCAGGCGTACCTTGTATAACACGGTATTTGTAAAACACCGTTTCGATATTACGCGGTACAATAATTGAGAATTATTGTTTCTAATTTAACACGATTACAAAAAAACGAATATACAGGTTCGAAATTTGAATATTTTTTAATTGGGTTTAATAAGGGAAATCCCCAACTTTTTAAGCAAAAAGCAATAAAAATAAAAATAAAAACTTTATTTATAGTTACTAGGAAATCTCTCATTCTATTTTGAGAAGTGATAGTATGGGTTTATCTCTTTGTAAATGGAATTGATAAAAGTTATTGCTTGGTTTGTTTTGAAAATTTTGAAAAGTAATGGGGAAAAAAGTAAATAATAACTGTTTTTTACAAGTTTATAAATACATATTGATTTCAATTTGCGGTATGTAAAAAAAATTACTAAGCCAATATTTGAGAGTTAAAGTTAAAGTTTGTTAATGATTGACAAGAACCAAACATTTCATTAATTCCACAAAAAAAACTGGAATTTTCGATTCTATAAATTGCGGAGACAAGCCCACATCGATTACAAAATCATTACATTTAAACGAGCGTACTATATAAGCTATCATAAAATTTTAAACCTTAAGATACGATTTCGATATAACAGTACGCATTGGTTTTATTTATATTATTTCAAAGTTTCGTCTAACACAGTATCGATATAGCGCGTACGGTACGAATTAATCGTGATATACGAGGGACGCCTCTATACAAGTTTCTAAAAACATCATTCGGATCTAGCAATTTCACTCGTTCAATTAAAGGTCTTCCCTTTGTTGATATTCCATCAAAATTATAAAGTGAGCGCAGTCCAGTCCAGTCTAAATCTTTAACCGCATTTTGTAACAACTGTTCCATTATTCAAATCGAAATGCGTTCTTTGACGGCAGAAATAGGGAGGTGACCCAAGCATGTGAACTATATATCCTGGCTAGAAAACAAAAAAAAACACATAGGTCACTAACCTTGCGGAAAGAACACGGTCATGGACTGCCTCAATATACTGTAGAAGCTCGTTATAACGAACACTTGTTTGGCGGTGATCACATTGTTCACCAGCACGTACGCCAGTATCGAACAGAATAAGCAACTGCGCGTCGTGAACATTATGAACGAAGTGAGCACTCCTCGGATGTAAGACGTCGCTCGGATTTGTTTTATTTCGTGTCTGAAATCAAAATAAGACTAATATCAGATTACGGGTTAACTGTAACTTATATATAGGTGACCTTTTCCCCCCTCCCCCTACCGTATTGTTAGTAGCATAAGGCACAATGCGAACTGACTTTTTATTGCTTAGGTGGACGGACGAGCTCACGGCCTACCGGTGTCGGTGGTTACCGAAGCCCATACATCTACAACGTAAATGCCACCACCTTTTTTTTTTTTTTCGGGCCGGGGCCGAACCTCCTACGAGGTCCCCGCGCCTAGGGGGCGCGCGGGGTATGTGAGACTCAACGATCTGCAGGTGTTGAGAGGAGATCGCGGACCCAAGGATTTTAGGGCCCACCCACTAAACGACTCCCCTGCACTCTTACACCCGACGTCCGATCTCCGTCCGGGGTCAGAACCCGTTCAGAGTAGGGGGGTTCCCGCGGTCAACACTACAACCAGACACGCGGCGCCACACCGAGGACGCCCGACCGACGGGTCGTCGAGGCGATAGTCGACGACCAACGACGTCAGTCTCCGCGGTACGGCGGCCCTACCAGGCCGCCCGGGCGGTGCCGCTGGTGTTCCGGGATACCCCGCTGGGCCAGAACCAGCCTGCCGGGTCGGAACGCGATACACTGCCGACCGGGTTGCTCTTCAACAGTATTTTCGGCGACGACAGCGACGACGAAAATGCGGACCGCATCGCAGTCCGCAGCCGCCGACGCGCCGTCCCGTCCTTCTGGTGCCAGCGCGCTAGAGTGACGGTAGCGTGCGGCGCAGCCTCAACCCCCTTAGGTCGCCCCGTGACCATCACCGGGAGGAGACTGCCTCCTCATAGGGGCTGGAGCTGGACAAACGCCCTCCTCCGAATCCCGGCTCGACGGCGGCGGCACGGCGCCGAGAGGGAAGAAGAGCTCTCCCTCTCCCGTTCCGCCGCCTCCTTCTGCGAGATGGTGGACTCGCAGAAGTCGAGCATCGCCTGCCAGGACTCGTCGCTGCCGAGCATCGTAGCCACGACGGTCGGAAGCGACAAGTCCGGTCCCATTTTTGCAACGAGGACGCGGCGCTGCTCCGCGAAAGCGGTGCAGTACGCGAGCGTGTGCTCCGCCGTGTCCTCGTTGCAGCCACTGCAGTGGTGGCACTTCGGCGTCGGCTCCCTCCGGGCGACGAGGTGCAGGTAGCGACCGAAACAGCCGTGTCCCGTGAGCACCTGCGTTGCTCGGAAGGTGAGACGTCCTCGGTCGCGATTCACCCAGTCCGAGAGGACCGGGCGGATCGCCTCGACGGTCCGTCGCCATAATTATGATTATTTCTGCTACGAAGCAATCATGCCTTTCTGTTTGAATGAATGGTAGGAATGCGTTACAATAAAATGGAGACTTCGGCCTCATGACTCACGAGTGGGTGGCCGTATACACGTTGGAATGTCTATTGCCTATAGTAACCTGACACCGCTTGGGCTGTGAGCTCGCCTGTGCGTTTAGATAAATGATATTTAGCTGTTGTGCTAAATACAGACTCCAGTGATTTCCCTTCACTTTCCCCATGCTTCCCCTTCACTTTGCTTTTATGTTTTAGTCTCTTTGGTTTTAGTCTCATGATTTAAAAAAAAATATTTGCAAAATTTTGCTAAAAAATCATAAGGGAAAATCTATAAAACAAAGTTGTTGAAAACCTTACGATCATTCGTCGAACGCTAGTTTAAGCATTACAATCAACGGTTACCGCGTGCAGTGTGGTTATCTCGGAAATACACGCGTGTGTAATATTAAATACTCTGTAAACATAACGGATCGCCAGTGACGTCATCTTCTGTCGGAGGCGTTTTTACATTAAATAACGTGGGTACGGTATTAGTCGCCGATTAGTTGACGTTGGCATCGCATGTATTATGAACAATGTAATATAGCAGGAAGTATAGTATGCGGTTCATGTGGTGTTAAGTGGTTACTGGAGCCAATAAACATCAAAAACGCGAATACTGTCACCTACCATGAGAAATGTGTTTTAAGACTCAGTTTTGTAGTACGACGGCTGCTCCATCCTTTTTTCTCTACCTTTTTTTTATTGCTTAGATGGATGGACGAGCTCACAGCCCACCTGGTGTTCAGTGGTTACTGGAGCCGATATACATCTACAACGTAAATGCGCCACCCACTTTGAGATATCAGTTCTAAGGTCTCAGTATAGTTACAACAGCTACCTCGCCCTTCAAACCGAAACGCATTACTGCTTCACGGCAGAAATAGGCAGAGTGGTGGTACCTACCCGCGCTGATTCACAAGAAGTCCTACCACCAGTAAATAACTTACCTAGTGGTAGGTAGGGAAGCGCGGCTTACCTTACCTGCGTAACGTTACCGGCGTACCTTAGGTAAGCGCGGACGGGTAGCTGAGCTCACGGGCTCAACTTGAGAGAGTTTGCTAACACTAGCCCTAGCAAGAGCAGTGCTTCGCAAAATCTACCACCGGATCGGAATCGCGACCCACTGAGAAGATCCGGCAAGAAACTCAGCGGGCTGTCTCTATGGGTTAGTTCGGACGGTGACCTTCACCCTTAACGCATCACTGCTTCACGCCACAAATAGGCAAGGCCGTGGTACTTATCTATGCGCACACAGACGCCCTGCCAGCAACAAACTTTAGAAGCAGGCCTGCTCGATCTAGGCTTTCCATCTTCAAAAATCATATTACATTTTCTAAGCTAAACAATCATAACTACATGCATTACACAACTATATAAGTGACCATAGTTATCTTATTGATTTGTTTACATATGACGATAGCGCGCTGTCCGTGATCGCAGACAGTTACAACTTTAATTAAGAGTCGTTCGATACTATAAATATATCAGATGCTGTTATACAAGAAATCGATAATCAAACTTCTGCGATGTTCAGTTTTGTTTAATTCGTCACAACATTCCAGTCTATTATTTCCGCATAGAAACCATGCAATGCAATTGAGAATTCGACATTGTAATCTAGAAATGAACAGCGGTATTCATATCGAGGGGTGAAGGGTTGTTTGGCTTAACCGACGATTTACTTTTTTTTTCTTACGTAAGCTGATAGCCTTGTGAGGCTATATCAGCGGAACCTTAACTAGTAGGTGAGCTCACGGGGCTCAAACCAGACGACGTTGCTAACACGAACCCTAACAAGAGCCGTGCTTCGCAGAATCTACCACCGGATCCAAAACGCGACCCACTGAGAAGATCCGGCGAGAAACTCAGTGGGCTGTGTCTGAGGGTTAATTTTCTCGTAGAGCCCTTCGTCACAAGCGACGGGTTCGACGAGAACGATGACCGGTGCTTGAGGTACCTAAAAGCACCGTTAGTGGATCGGGAAGATCCGAAATGACGTGTTTGGGGCGACGTCGACTGCTTTCCATTCTGTCCGCAGGATCGGGTAAGACATTTTACTTAATACGCGACATTTATCTTTATAATCAAAGGTTCGTTTTATTTGTTATTAGTATCAACAATTCGAAGCTAAACTTCATTTAACATTTAATGAATTGATTAAACAGTAAATAGCCCTCCTGTAAAGTTGCAAAAATGTCACTTAATCCAAATAACCTTTCCCCTCGATAATATGTTTACCCGTTATCATATCAAACACATACATGCATGCTAAATCCGAATTCATAATTCATCACTATAGAAAACAATTGATGTGGCATTTGAAAATATAATTTATGTTAACTCACTTCCTAGCTTTGGCGACGAGGTCAGCGAAAGGTTTCTCCCAAGTGTACATCTTGATGACTTGAATACCGGATAGAATTTCATTCATAAGTCGGACACGTTCGTCGGTCCTTAATGCCGTTTTTAGTCTCAAAACCGAAGTCTTTTTTCCCAAGTAAGCTGTAGATGTGGAAAAGTAAAGTCCAGGTTAATTACAAACTAAAAAAAAACAACAACAAAAACAAACAAAGTAGGTACCGCGAGTTCAATAATCTGAACAAGAAAATATCTCATCGCTTAAGCCGAGTGCAGATAGTTCAAAGTGCAGCGATTTTATTAGCATAGCACATTCACACACGTTTTAACCTTATCATTAAACGTGCATTGATAACTATCGGCGCTTTGCTTGTGTAAATCGATGCCTCTAATGAACACAACTCTAACTCAAAATTTTGAAATTTTCGTTTTTCACGCAAATCGTTTCACTATTTTAAAAGTATTACAAATTCATTATTAATGGGGTTCGAAGCAAGAGTAAATCAGCTAGCTACACAAGAAAAAACCATAAAATCTTTATTATTGCAGATATATTTATCAACTTTTTTCGTTTAAACTCTCCTCCTGTAAACCTACGAATTTGGAGTTAGAGGAGTGTTCATTGGAGGCATCGAAATTGTCAAAATGTTTTTTATCATAATGTTACTTAGTTGAGAATATAGAACCGGACGCCTCATAATTTTCAAAATTAACACACATACTACACAGAACTCGAGGGGAGATAATTCATTACGTGTGACGTCATATGTGGTGCGTCTTGTGTTGTAGTATGGCTACCGTCACAAATTGTTGAACGAAAATCTCAAATGAAACTACCATTACGTGTCGAGTTCATTAGTATAACGAGAAGACACCGAAAGTAGATTAAAACTAATAGTATTTAAATCGCAGTTTCAAAGGTCGCAATAGATATCTGAGCGTAAACGGACAGTCAATTATTTATCTACGTATAAAACATTGACACCGCAAATTTTTTCAATAAACAAAGTCACTTATTATGCTATTTTTTTTCTATACATTGATAAGTGTTGAATGACAAAGTACAAACAACTTCAGGAATATATATAATAATAATATAAGTTAAATCAAACATATATTATTATGGTACTATTTACAAAACTAGGTGTATTACAAAGTATGTATTGTTTTACAAAAAATTAAAATATTCATTCATAACCAGTTTACTTTTATATTACTTTTTTAACATCACCTTTTTTTTATTATAGTTATGGTCACATTATATTATTTCCTACGTCGTCTATGACCACGTAAGTTGTAAAGTTTTCGAAATATAATCACAAATTAAAAAAAAACGCGAGATTATACAGTAAAAATTGTTTTTTAATTATGAAGAACCCGAAACTAAAGTAAATAATCAATCGTATTTTTTCATTTTATATTGACTTCGGCACTGCTCATTAGTATATCGAAGGTTTTCGATTGTCAGTGATTTCTAAATTAATTTTCTTTTGCATTAATAATCTTGTTGTATAAGTATGGGCTTTTTAGGACGTATAAAATGTTTTATTAATCAAGACCGAGGCGAAAAGCTAGTCCTAAAGGTTAAAGTACTCTCGTATATTTTCGATGACATTTAACTTAATAGAAAATGACATGTCATCCTTATTCATATGAGGTTTGTGAAACTCAGCGGTAGGTTGGCAGCGCTCCTTGGATTGACGATGGTCACGAGCAACGGTAACCATTGACTATCAGATGGGCCGAATGCTCATCTGCCTACCGAGGCAATGAAATAAAGATACAAACGAAACAAAAAACGCCTATTTTTTTATTATTGCCCTTGTAGGCAGACGAGCATACGGCCCACCTGATGGTGAGTGGTTACCGTCGCCCATGGACTTCAGCAATGCCAGGGGCAGAGTCGAGCCGCTGCCTACCGCAAAGATCCTATTTACAAAGATTTCAAAAGGAATAGGCCTATGTCTAGCAGTGGACGTCTGTGGGAAGAAAATAATAATGGGAATATAGATATAATACATTTCCAATTAATAGATTTAAAAGTACTCTATTATGTTGCTTGACTAACCTTGCAGCGGTATGAATGCCAGCATGAAAGCTACTCCGACCACCGCGGCCCAGTTGATCTCCAGCCACATAAAGTATGTGATGATCACGGTGACCAGCGGCCCGATCCATAGATAGTGGATGAATATCACCGCGACGTCGAAACGATTCACGTCGTTCGACAACAGGTTGACGACTTGACCGATTGTCGTCTCGCCGAGAGCGGTCTTCGATAATCGCAGAGACTGGTTTTTGAAACAATAATATTTTATTAATGAATCTGCTTGTTTTTTTTTATTTCACCATAAAAATGTTATCTATAAATACAGCCGGCAAAAACAAAATATATACCCGTTCAGAAAGAATTTATAAGTCTTCATTTCATGCTAGACAAAGTGCGTCCTACTTCGAACAATGACGTCGTTGTTCTATTGCAAAGACTCTATACTTAAGATTTGTAAGAAAGAGACAGAGCATTCTATGAATCCTAACACAAACACTTTAAGCATCTCAGAACTTTTAGAACCCTTTTTATTTATAAATACCTATAGAATTTCTAATTACGTTATTCATTGAGCAATGTTTTAATTAACACTACGCCTACCCGCTAAATTATCCGGTAATGTTATAAGAAGCAATTATAAGTACGCGCCAGGACGTATAAAAAGTGTAAGTACTTTCGTTTCACAACTGAGAATTTAGTCTTTGGCTTCAATATCGGAATCATGATCTGAGTTGCCTTTATGCCTGAGATATTTAACAAAAAAAAATCACAGTTTTTGTGATTTTATTGGTTTGAACCATTGATTGATTGAATTTTTAAAACTCATTAATAAAATTTGTAGCAATCGCATTTTTATGTTCATTTTTACGACGTATTTGGGAATTTGATATACCTTATATTAAATTCCCAATTACGTCATCGTGCGAACCTTTTTTGTTGACTTAAAACAAATGATGAGATCCGTTTACTGTGTGCAGTCTAGTGGAAGTTTGAAGGTTAACACATCTTACCATACGGCAAGAAACGTTTTGCATTTACCTTATATAATAATATATTATACGTTATCTTTCAACGGAAGTGACCCATATAACTATAGACACGTACGTTACTGCCTGAGCGATTTATTTTAAATTTTTATTGCATTCTATTTTATATTTATGTTCCTAACATTATTAGTTTTTTGAAATACACGATTGATGACTCTATAAAGTTATATGATTAATTGATAGTAAAATTTATAGTCTTGTATGTAATATAATATATATACATCTATGTTTACGTTTTCCTTATATCCTAAACGGATGTAAATGGACCAAGAAATACTATTTATTAGATATTGCGCTAATGTTCCTTTGTCGTGCAATTTAAATGAGAATGTATTTATTTTTAGTGTCCTGAATGCTAAAAGTGACAAATAAAACTAGATATACTAATTAGAACCACTTTTACGGTTTAATGTCTTGTTTTTAGTATTTAAAACTTCGAAAACAATATAAGGATTATCCTTATATTGTTTTCGAAGTTTTAAATACTGTGTTTTTGTGTTTTTATCGACGAGTCGCGGAAACCGAAGATAATTCTAGAAATACTATAAATATACAACAAATAAAATAAGAATAAAAAAACTCTACAGCTTGCTTAACACGATTTCAGAGGTAGTCCTGTCATATACATACAATATATAATCGTTACTGGTGATAGGACCTCTTGTGACTCCGCGCGGGTAGGTACCACCGCCCTGCCTATTTCTGCCGTGAAGTAGTAATGCGTTTCGGTCTGAAGGGTAGGGCAGCCGTTGTAACTATACTGAGATCTTAGAACTTATATCTCAAGGAGGGTGGCGCATTTACGTTATAGATGTCTATTGGCTCCAGTAACCACTTAACACCAGGTGGGCTGTGAGCTCGTCCACCCATCTAAGCAATAAAAAAAAAATATAGCACTGAATACTAATTTTGAAAATCGTCAGATAACTCATTCCAGAATCGATACGTTCGAATGAGGAAAATAGTGGTGATCAGGGAGTAGCCAAATGCAGAATACAGACATATTATTTCAGCTATCCGGTCGTGAGAATGACACAATTGAATTTGTCATTTAAATAGTATTTTCCATTTTATGTTTACCACAGCATTTCTGTATTAAGCTGACTGTAACATTCACGATGCGTTATCTAATAGAACTGTGCTTTAATAAACTCAATAACAATGAGAGATGATAACAATTAGTCTAACCTAATTACTATACATTATTAACACTATTATACAGATTTTAAACAAGTATAATCGAAATAATATGTACTAAATTTCTAACAATTTACTTTAACAATTAGTTCTAAATGAGTGTAACCGTTTCTGTAAACACAGAAGTATTGTTAATAGATTTTTCTTTAGTTTTTTTTTTGTACCTATTACAAAGTTTATTTTTCAAAGTACAATTTGAAAATGGCATCGAAATTAATTTTACAATTATCTGATTAGTATTTTAAATAAAGGTTTATATAAAATAAATAGCACTGTTTCACTTGCCTACATATGCGGAATGATAGCGGAATACCATTGACTTATGTCTATTTATCTTCATCACTATCTCTCTGCCGAAAGACCTAAAGGCTTACTTCCTTCTGAACAGATTTATACATTTCAACTTTACAGCGACAACTTTCAGTACAAGACAAGTTCTAGGTCTAATGTTAGAGCGGTAGCCGAAGCCTGTAGATGAAACATGAATGCTGCTGCGCGCATTGAGGCATGAGCCTGAAGTCATAATTGTTTCAATACAACAGCTGCCCTACTTCGTACTGGACGCGTGATTAATTCGCGGTAGGAATTGCCGCCGGGAATCGATTACCATATTGATGTTTTGTACAGAAACTCTCATAATTACCTTTCTGTAGATGAGCGAGCAGCAGGCGACCCTGAACTTCATTCCCATGTGTAATATGGCCATCATATATGGATGCATGACGAATACATTAAGAGCTGAGCATACTACGACTGCCGCAGCGCAGAGATATGCGTCCGAGGGCGTCATTTTACTGTCGGGGCTGTAATATTCCACCAACCAACCAAGAAATATTGGCTGAGCTATCCTGTTAATGATAAAATGTGTTTTTCAGGCATAAGTTGTGTTAATATAAATAAATATAACATAAAAATATTTAAATACATAATTAAGCTTTCTATTGGCAACCATCTCTGAATTGTAAGTTTCCACTTGAAATTGTAATATGATAAGCCTAGCCAACTGAGTTTGTTTCGCCGGTTCTTTTCAAGACTATGTCTATTTTCGGAACCTGTTGTTTTATATATATGTATATATCAACATACTAACGGAATGTTATAATGATAATATTTATCTTGAAATAAATAATCTCCAATTTTCTGAGAACTACGCGACTGATACGAGATATATATATATAATCTACTTTAATATAAAAGGAAAATCAACAAAGCCTTTTACCACGGGCGGAGAAGGCAATATTTGTACCGACTATAAACCTCAACGCGAATTTCTTCTTAATAATACCAACATACAATTATCTCTCACTCTCAGATCGTCAATTATATTTATATCGTTTTCCTTACAGTCCGAATAAGATTATGTCGCTAAAAAATTCGCAAATGATGGTACGTTGTTGTCGTAAACACAGTTATGGCATAACGATACCGATGACGACACCACAATACAATTAGTCGCTCACTTTAACTATGTACGTATGTACCCGTACTTGTGTCAACAATTCAAACAACTCATCGTTTAGTCTTTCACAAAACACAATATCACACACAACACAGACTGACACACGAATCTATTACAGGTGATTTAAAATATTATCGAAATTATACTATGACCGTTCAGATTGAATCTTCATTGTCTCTTACAAAATTTAATATGAAAAAAAAAAAATTAACCATTTTTTTTTGTATTCGTATACATGTGTGTGCTTACAACACAGGACTCAACGCCACATGAAATCAATCTATCTCATAATAGGAAGAATGATCTCACGTGGTAATGTGGATAACCATGTGAGATCATTGAAAAAAAACTGTTTCCAATATTTTTTATAGATGATAATACTAAAAAGCTCGTGTAGGTACTCAAGAGTTTTTTTTTTGTATATTATTCCAATTCTAATTCGAGTTGTTTTTGTTTTAACTTGGGCAAGTTTCATTAGAAACGTAACTGTAAATAAAAACAGGCAGAACAAGTGGTAAGTGCTAATGATATAACACAATATTACTAAGGAATGAAGTTTCATAATTTGTTTTGGACCTATTGCGCGCATTGTACGACGATAAAAAAAAACAAATGGTGCACGCTGCTTGGACGATCTCGAAGAAATGCGATGGATTGCAGTTGTTAAGTGTCTTCACGTTACATTACTTCAATGCACTCTGAATTTAATTTACGAAATTAAATCCAGAATTAATTCATTTTTTTTATTTTTTTTATTGCTTAGATGTGTGGACGAGCTCACAGCCCACCTGGTGTTAAGTGGTTACTGGAGCCCATAGACATCTACAACGTAAATGCGTCACACACCTTGAGATATAGTTCTAAGGTCTCATTATAGTTACAACGGCTGCCCCACCCTTCAAACCGAAACGCATTACTGCTTCACGGCAGAAATAGGCGGGGCGGTGGTACCTACCCGTGCGGACTCACAAGAGGTCCTACCACCAGTAAATGTAAACCAGTAAATTCATGGAAGCAAATTACATGATTGTACTATTATGAGGGCTGTTTCTTTAATTAAGCTAGTACGCATATTAATAACACCGATTGTTTCCTTACCCATACTCAATATGATCATTTTTGATCGTTATTTTGGAAATGCAAATAAAATGAGAGTTGGGACTTCGAAAGCATGATTCACAGTTGACTGCGTTATTTACTTAACAACAGTTAAGACCGTCACTTCGTCTGCTTATCTACTAATCTATACATATAAATAAAATTGGTGTGTCTGTTTGTAATATTGAAATAGCCGCTTTTTACTACATGCATATGAATATATATACGGCACATACACCAAAATGACATTTATTACAATTTTTGTCTGCTTGTCTGTCTGTCTGTTTGTTCCGGCTAATCTCTGGAACGGCTGGACCAATTTTAACGGGACTTTCACTGACAGGTAGCTGATGATATAAGGAGTAACTTAGGCTACTTTTTTCTAGACTAGATTCGTCCCGCGGCGTCATCCGCGGTACGACATTAACCGCGGGTAGCATCGCGGGATTCAGCTATCAATAATAAAATTTAATGTTTCCGAAGCGAAACGAGGGTGGGTCGCTAGTACATAATAAAAATAACAGTTTGTTCCATTGACTTGCCGACTTTTAGGTTATCGTTATTATGTAAGCTTATATTGATGCAGGTGTTTTTCGTGTACGTTGTGTTGGTAAATGATAAGAAAAAGACAAAGCAACAAAAGGATTTGGCTGATAACAACAAAATTACAATTATAACAATTTTTATTCTATGAGCTGCGGTCGCAACACTGCACTAATATTATGAGTGTGAAAGTGTCTTTGTTTGTTTGTCTTTCTTACGTGTCGAAACGAAGCAACGGATTGACTTCATACGTTTTAAGTGATCGTTTTAGGTCAGGAGCACTCTCGTGACGTCACTACATAGGCTACGCTTTATCCCGAAAAAAAAAAGCATTTCGTTCCTACGGGATAGGTCATTGACACCTTTCCTTGCCGATTTCCGGGTGATGCCAGTGAGTTATTTAATTTATAAATTTAATATAGATCTTTTTTATATATCGAGATTATTCAGATTCTTTGTATGGGCTTGGCAGCCGCTTGGTTAAGCCCATAAAGATAAAAGTTCTGCGTATGCTGATTGATGTTCATTCACCGCATATCGTTAGCTGATCCATGTGCTTGTCTGTCTTTGCCTATAGTAAAGCAGGGTTTTTTACACTGAATACATTTTTATTATTTTTAATTTTAATATCGCTTAACATAAATCTGACATATTATTATATCATTTTTTTTTATAGCTTAGTTGGGTGGACGAGCTCACAGTCCACCTGGTGTTAAGTGGGTACTGGATCCCATAGACATCTACAACGTAAATGCGCCACCCACCTTGAGATATAAGTTCTAAGGTCTCAGTATAGTTAGTGCGACAAAAAAGCGTGTAATGAAAAAACCACTTTGCACCTACTGCAACCGATAAAACGAAAATATATACAACGTAACGATTCTTAAGTGATGAAGTATGTATACATACATTCTAGTCGAGATCTATTCGGTCAATCTTGCGTAATAAAATAGCGTAACAAAGATGCATCAGTCAATTGGATAAATTGAAGAGTATCACGATAGTACGCACATACTTACTATGGAACCTTGTTATCTATCGATTGACAATATCAAACAGATAGTCAACGATTGCTTAATAACACATCGAAATAAAACGGCTATCCCAGATGCATTATTGTGTTATTGTCTGTCGTATTTTATTTCAAAATATGTATATTTGTACCTACATGAATTAACTTTTTTTTTTCCTTGAGATCACCGTCTGTGCTAGAATAGAACTTTTTCCAATTTATATCGAGACTTGGACAAGTAAATTGAAAGACAGACAAATTGTATAGTATAACGACTATCCCAACTTTCAAAACGGATCCCATGACCATTTTTTACTGGTGGTAGGACCTCTTGTGAGTCCGCACGGGTAGGTACCACCACCCTGCCTATTTCTGCCGTGAAGCAGTAATGCGTTTCGGTTTGAAGGGTGGGGCAGCCGTTGTAACTATACTGAGACCTTAGAACTTATATCTCAAAGTGGGTGGCGCATTTACGTTGTCGATGTCCGTTGTAGATGTCGCCTTACACGATACACACGCAGGGCGTTTTATTCTTTATCTTGATTTCCAAGAGTTTCTTAGAATCTTAGAATCAAAATAAATGTTTGTTTATTTGTTCGTTTATTTTACCCGGTTCATTTCGGTAGGTCGCGTTTCCTATTCGGTGGTAGATTCTGCTCTTGCTAGGGTCAGTGTTAGCAACACTCCCGGTTTAGCCCCGTGAGCTCACCTACACGTCAAGAAGCTAAAATAGCCTCTCAAGGCTATCAGCATAGGAAGGAAAAAAAAGCTCAGAAACAACCAGGGTGTGTGGTGTGACCAACAAGTTTGTGGTAATTTGATGAAAAAAAATAATGCATTTCGAAAATCAAAAGAAATAATATGAGTCGTTCTATTTCTGTTGACTAGCAAATTTAAGGCGGGTGAAACAGTATGGCACTTGCAGTCCAAAACAAACGTTGTATTACTGAAACGCTGTACCTCGGAGACCGACATCGTTGGTCGCCGACAATCGCCTCGACGATCCCTCCTCGGGATGGCGTCACAAGTGTTAACCGGGGAAACCCTTACTCAGCCCGGGTTCTGACCTCGGGTGGGGATTGGACATCGGGTGAGGTGAGGGCAGTCATTTCGTGGGTAGGGACCTTAAAACAACCTAAAGTTCGCGGTCCGCTCTACACATCTGCGGACCGGTAAGACCCACGTACCCCCGCAAGGCCCCCAGGCGCGGTAACCTCCGGTAACCGGTCCGCATGAGGTCTGAACGAATTCCAGAAAAAAAAACTAATCGCCATAGACTGCTATGCCAACTTTAGATAGAAATTTTGTAAATTAATTATAAAAACGTACGATCGAGTCTTATAATATAAACGTAGTCATATCACATTAATTACACTATTACATACTCATACACTACTTATACATCGAGCATGCACTGTTATATTGAATTGAAGCACGTAATTTAAATCACGGCAGAATCAAAATGATATTTCAATCACGTACAAAGTATGCAAATAGTGTAAATGTAAAGAGTGAAGTGTATAACATTTATTGTTCAACAGAGATTGATTTACAAAACCTCATTTGATAATTAAAAACACGGACCACTTTTTGAAGTTATGCACTGGAGACTAGGATAAAAAATCAAACAATATTTAAAGAAACATAACCAATGTATATTCCAACGTATGTAATTCGTTTATTTTTTTACTATCATCGTATAATTTTATCGTACCTATTAATAAACTACGGACGAAAGCAATGATTTTGGCAGTGTTTGATTTCCGTTTAAATCAAGGTTCGGGCACACAACGTACACAGATTAAACTAAGCTCTATCTGTCGACCTAAGCCATCTAGGTTTAAGTTTCTAGGAAATGCAAATCTCTAGGAGGGGGAGGGCATATTATACATGAGCTCAAGCTACTCTATACCTCTTTAGAGCGAATATAGCCCATTTTGTAAAGTACTAGGCGGTTTGTAGTTTCGAAAACAAAATGTAAAGCGCAGATTGTCTTCCGCAGCCGATTAGCACGGTCCCATGTACAATATGCACCCCGGCTAAAACAAACATTTTCCAGACTGTCCAACACTCGATGGAATTAAGGTTACGTCACTGCGAGAACGGTAGCTCTAGTTAATCCAGATCTCGGTAATGACGCGAATAAAAACGCGATACCAATTCAAACGATCCGAACGGGGAGTATTAAATAAAACAAACTAATGAATACTGAGAGGAAAAATACCGATACATGGTTTGAGAATAACGTCAGTGTTGACGAATTCGACTCACGTTCCAGATGTGTTCTCCTCAAATTTAGTCAAACGGTTAGGCATATTACCACGATCGTCTTGACAAAAATAAGCAACGAAAAGTCCTACCAATCTTGGCTGTTGGATTCTGGAAAGGAATTAGGGAAAGGTTCGTATAAGGATACGTATACATACACATTATATGGGGATGCAAATCTGACAGCTTCGTTCTAGCCACTGTAGCTTACTGAGCAAGGTGCTTCTTATAAACCCTGATAATAGCGAATAGGGACCGTTGAATGTTTGCTTTTATATATGTATTACATTTCAGAATCGTCTGTATTTGTTTATATATATCTATATCAACATGATATCTTTTTCTGTTTGTCTTTTATATTTTCCTAAATCATTAATTCGATTATGATTAAATTTAGTATAGTTTTTGTTACTGTAGGGTGCGGTGTGAGTTTGTTAGTTAAAGATAATGTTACTTAAAAATGTTTATTGTTAAAATATAGAGAAATTAAATTAAATGTTAATGTTATGAATGCACCCGGGTGACGCGGTTGTAGATCGTGCACTGACGGTTTGTGGAAATGAAGTTAACGCGTCACGCGAATTATGCTGACAAAGGTGTTCGGTAATATATCACCGAACAGTTACCACTCCAGGGAAAGTTACTTAACGTACGACAAGGCACCCGAATAGTTTCAAGAAAGCGACTTTTCTCATACAATTAGCAATAGCGACATTAAAGCGCAACCGGATTTCTCTAGCTACACTAATATAAAAATGATTCGTTAAGTATTGTAATTCACAAATGAATCAAACACATCAATCATAAATCAAGTCATTAAAAACCAGGTATTTATCTATATTGCTATCAAAAAGTCAAATGATAAACAATATTCTTACTACAATAACTACTACAAAGTATAAGACTTGTTTAATTTGATTTACAAGATAGCGGGCTACTTGTGAGGATTTCCTCAGATTGTAAGTCGGCAATACATGAAATTATCTTATCAATTGTAATTTATGATAAGCTTGTATAATATACGACACTTATCTGTTGTAAGATACAGATCGGTCGGGCCTATTTTATTACTATCTCTATATATAAGTATATTATATGTTTTTATCCGTTTATTTATGTTTATGGGTAAATGTCGCAGGTTCACTGGAAGAAGACGAAAAACCAAACAAGCGCAGCCGGTAGAAACTTCTAAGAAATATTTCCCGAGGTTCATACAAAGAATCGTTCTATTTATATAGATCACAGATATATGTAAATAATATGTCTTAAAAAAGTAACAATTTAAAGGTTACGCTAAAAATTATGAGTGTATACTCATTATTTACTGACAAATGACCAAAATCTGGGCATAATAAATTGACGTAGATCATAAAGTGTTCAAAATTGTCATTGAAAAAAAGACTCTTGTGACATAATTTATAAAGCAGCTATTGAAATGGCATCATTTCCGTAATTGAAAAAATAAGACAAAAACGTTGAATTTAAATAAAAAAAAATTCAAATTAGAGTTATTATCTCGAACATCGGTCACACTAAGTAAACAATTATAAACAATAAACAGAATTTTAAAGGGTTCGAATAACTAATTACGATTCATTTGAACGAGAGCACCGTGGAATCAATATGACATTGAAAATAACACAACATTACACACTTGTTATCTATATATTAATACGTGAAGCAAAAACTTTGTATCCCTTTTTACGAAAATCGCGTGGACGGAGGAGTATGAAATTTTCCACACTCATAGAGAATATAGAGAAGAAGTGCACAATGCTAATATTTTTTTTAAATAATGCATAATGTATCTTACATTCAATCAATAAAGAAAACATTACACACACTACCATGTATTTGACACACACGCATGCATACTATTTATTTATTGGCAAACTTTTGTTTTTGACGTCTGTGGTCAAATTGAGAATAGATTAAATATTGTTTGTCTTTATTAATATTTTTCTATAGTGTAGTCTTTGCGTTGAAAATACAATCATAATAGTGTACAAACTTACAATTCCAATTAATTATAGTCGAATTTCGACTACTGCGGGACCTCTAGTAACATTGAAATGTTCGGTAACATATAACCAAATCATCCCATGTTCGAGTGGTTCTTGACTTGAATGATCTGAACTACTGTGACACCGGTTTGAATTACTTTGTACTGTCTTATCATCAAATTATATCAAATAAATATCTAGGTTCGAACGTTTGCGCGTAGGATGCAATTTTTATTTTTTATTGCTTAGGTGGGTGGACGAGCTCACAGCCCACCTGGTGTTAAGTGGTTACTGGAGCTCATAGACATCTACAACGTAAACCACCACCTTGACATATAAGTTCGAGGGTCTCAGTATAGTTACAACGGCTGCACCACCCTTCAAACCGAAACGCATTACTGTTTCAAGGTAGAAATAGGCAGGGCGGTACTACCTAGCCGTGCGGACTTAAAAGGTCCTACCACCAATAACGAAGAATTTCATAAAAAAACTCAAACATTTCATAGAACCCACGTCGTAGTACGAATAGCAGTTGTATATCGCATAAGTACTCTAAGGCATTAATCGCTTCTCGGTATTGTTCCAGATCATATTATCGTTGAGGCACCAATTGAGCATACGATTAATAGGAATGTGTGTTCAGCCATTCAAGATAGAACTCTTTTGAAGTAGCCTAAATAAATGTCGCACTCGATATTATTTTGTCTTTTATTCCTAACGAGCTTACGTCATCCAAGTTAAGGGTGTGTCAATAAACTCTTGTCAAAATATAATTTAGTGTTCTTTATAAAATGGTGGTAATCTGATTATGGTTTGTATCTGGTAGAACTGCATTTTAAGGTAAGGCAACAATATATTACTATCCATCAGTCTTATTAACAGTGTCAATAAATAGTTAAGAAGCTGTCAGTCAACGTTCTCGGACATCTATGACACGCAAGTGCCTACACTAATGGCCTTGAAAGCATGTATGTATATTATTTCTTATCTATAACGTGGGTAGCCACGGGCTTAAAGTAATCGCGCACGATTTCCCATTTATGCATTCCCATTCAAATTTAGAAAACCTGTTGAACTAATGCAGTTAAGACTTCAATTTTATATCGGGCCATTTGGCCGCGGTAACCTCTTAGCATCAGATCATGAGCCGTAAGCTTCTCTTACTATAGAAAGAGAAAAAAAGAAACATGAGGAATTATTTACGAAAACATCTCATCTATACTTAATATTATAAAGAGGGAATATTTGTTTGTTTGTATTGAATAGGCTCCGAAACTACTGAACCGATTTGAAAAATTCTTTCACTGTTTGGAAGCTACTCTATTCCCGAGTGACATAGGCTATAATCTTTTTTGAAAAAAATTAGGGATCCTTACTAAAACTCTAATAATGTAACCCAAGGTGTAAAAAAATTACCTAAAATATTCTTTACATCGCGTGCCCTGCGAAAATTATTCATGATAGAATAAAATAACGTACTACGACTTTGTAGAACACATAATTATCTACAAAAAGTGTCGCAACAGCATATGTCTAACTACTATAGTTATGCCGCAATAAATGTTCTTTTATAATAAATAAAAAAAAACGTCAAATATCGTTGAAATTTTTGTTAAAGACCCGAGCGGAGCCGGAGCCGGCCGCTAGTTTGATATAACTTTAGGTTGTTAGTTCACTGATCTGATGATTCAAATAAAAGTCATAAGATTATTAAACTCGATCGATGAATCTTTATACATAATATTTCGCAATGACCGTTACTTGATAGATAGACGTCTAGATGTAACTGACCGTTATATACTAGGTCATGAACAAACAACATGTTTAATGTCAGCGACGTAAATGTGTATCGTACTTTTGATAACGATTAAGGCGCTTTTTCATTTGATAATTTTTATTGGGTTTGAAGTTGACTCGTATGTTACTTAAAGCTGTGACTTCAAGATCCGAAAAAAAAAATTGTTTTTGGAATGATTATTGATATTGTATAAGAAAATTGCTTTTTTTTTTTTCAAATAAACAAACTGCTTTTTTAGTTGTTTATTGTACAAAAATTGGCAGTATACACGCAATATTTCTACAACGGCACCAGATTGTGCTACCTGGGAAATGTATTTACTTTTAAGTTTTGCTCTGCACGCAATGTTTCATTTTACGAATTCGCAAAGTATTCATTTTTTTTTATTGCTAGATGATTGGACGAGCTCACAGCCCACCTGGTGTTAAGTGGTTACTGGAGCCCATAGACATTTACGACGTAAAATGCGCCACCCACCTTGAGATATAAGTTCTAAGGTCTCAAGTATAGTTACAACGGCTGCCCCACCCTTCAAACCGAAACGCATTACTGCTTCACGGCAGAAATAGGCAGGGCGGTGGTACCCACCCGCGCGGACTCACAAGAGGTCCTACCACCGGTAAATTCAAATTCAACAATAATATCTTAAATTAAATTTGGTTTAATACTTGAAAAATTAAAACGACATGTTTTTAGACTTAGGTTAATAAAGGATATTGACTTCCGTTTACTTTATTAGTACGTTACGGTGTCGATTTTTGAAACGTGATTCTCACATTTTATGTATTACGATAACAAAGGGAAAATAAGTGCCTTTTTTGGCGTTTCTGTCTATAACTAATAGCCGAGAGGCCGTTAACCTCTCTATGCAATAATAAAATAAGATTTGTATGTGAAATACAATTGATAATTTCCAAAGAAAAATAACTCGATAAAAATGGAAATTTCACTACTGCACGATATTGTTTCATAACAAAGGAACATTACTTTTACATAATATGAAGATGAAGATGAATGAAGGTTTAGATGAAGATGTATATGAAAAATTGCATTAATAATATCCTACGACAAATAAGTCGATAAAAATGGTAGTTTAATTACCAAACACATTTTTTTTCATGGGAAAAAATTAACATTTTTTCTTAATCAACTTTTTCAAGAAAAAAAATACTGTACGGAACAAATAAAAAAAAAATCTTCAAAATTTAATGACGTGGTATTCTCTGTCGGCTCAAGTTCGAGAAAGTGTGTGTATAGCCTTTCTTTACGTTCAGAAAATTTAAAAATAACAACTTAATTATTAAAACCTTAACAATTCTGTATTGGTACTCGTACAATATAGTGGGAGTAAGAACGTATATTTTGTATTTTTCTCAGCGTCTAACTTCGAAGACATAATCTCGATTATTCATTCAAAATCTATACATATAAATAAAATTGGAGTGTCTATTTGTAATATTGAAATAACCGCTTTTTACTACATGCATATGACTACATATACCATATACGATACATACACCAAAATAACATTTTTTACAATTTTTGTCAGTCTGTCTGTCTGCTTGTTCCGGCTAATCTCTAGAACAGCTGGACTGATTTTGACGAGACTTTCAGTGATAGGTAAGCTGATGATATAAGGAGTAACTTAGGCTACTTTATTTAGACTAGCTTCACCCCGCGGCGTCATCCTCGGTACGACAATAACCACGGGTAACATCGCGTGACTCAGCTATCAATAAAAAATTTTATGTTTCTGAAGCGAAGCAAGGGCGGGTCGCTAGTTGACAAATTTATTTTAAATGGCGCGTGTAGTTCGTTCGATTAATCACGTTAAGAATATTAGATGTAAGGTCATTTTTGCAATGTTTTTTTATGCATTTATGTGGCAACAAATATTGTTTCTTGCGTTATTTAGTTTTAACTTAAACATTATAATGACTTGACGTTCCCTAATTGGAGTTCATGAAAGTGTTTATTGTTAGAATCAATAGGTATTTCCCGTTTACAAGTATGCGTCATTGATACAAGACGAAAAGTTGCTCGTCACTCACTTGTAATTCTACAGATACAAGCCGAGAGGACCGAATTAACCTTTGAAATTCACACATGATATTTACTATTTTAAAGTAATTTTCCGTGTTAAAAGTATTTAGAGATATTTTTTAAGGTATACATTTTTAAGTGGCAAATTATAATTACAAAATTAATATTAAGCATCCTTATCCGAATCTATCAGATCTATCAGTTTAACATTTTAATTAGAATATTGAATATGAATTTTAACTCACCGAAAATGCCATGAGAAACTGGATTGCGTTATTACATAATATTATTACATGTTACATGTACATAACATTATTACTTGAAGTCGTCGTGGCCTAAAGGATAAGACGTCCGGTGCATTCGTGTGTAGCGATGCACCGGTGTTCGAATCCCGCAGGCGGGTACCAATTTTTCTAATGAAATACGTACTCAAGAAATGTTCACACGATTGACTTCCACGGTGAAGGAATAACATCGTGTAATTAAAATCAAACCCGCAAAATTGTAATTTGCGTAATCACTGGTGGTAGGACCTCTTGGGAGTCCGCACGGGTAGGTACCACCACCCCGCCTATTTCCGCCGTGAAGCAGTAATGCGTTTCGGTTCGAAGGGTGGGGTAGCCGTTGTAAATACTGAGACCTTAGAACTTATATCTCATGGTGGGTGGCGCATTTACGTTGTAGATGTCTATGGGCTCCAGTAACCACTTAACACCAGGTGGGCTGTGAGCTCGTCCACCAATCTAAGCAATAAAAAAATAAAAAAATAAACATGTCTGTACCAAAGTATCTTTTTTATGGCCGTGTAGCCAAACAAGCTTATGACCCACCTGATGGTGAGCAGTGTGCACGTCCAAGCCACTGTCTACTACTCAAACAGTTTAAGATATCGTGCTTAAATTTGTATACCAGTAAACCCAGATTTAATCTATATCGATACGAAGGTTATTTACGACAGTACAAGGTCGGCAGTATTACGAGATAACAAAGGATGATAGATAAAACCATGAAAAGACCAACCGTTGCGACATAGCATTGTCAGGTGTTTCCACATAGCAAATAATACGATTTATATGTAGACAAAGAGTATAGACAGCCTGTCAAACTGCAATACAAAATATCAAACCTTAATTGATTTTAAGTTTAGATTGCAACAAGTTACTGCTTATATTTGACTAGCGACCCGTCCTCGCTTCGCTTCGGAAACATTAAATTTTGTTATTGATAGCCGAGTCCCGCGATGCTACCCGCGGCTATTGTCGTATTGTGAGTGACGCCGCATGGCGAAGCTAGTTTAAAAAAAGCAGCCAGTGAAAGTCTCGTCAAAATCAGTCTAATCATTCCAGAGATTAGCCGGAACAAGCAGACAGACAAAAATTGTAAAAAATGTTATTTTGGTGTATGTACCGTATATATATTCATATGCATGTAGTAAATAGCGGTTATTCCAATATTACAAACAGACACTCCAATTTTATTTATATGTATAGATGTTATAATCTGTTTTACTGTCACTATTCAAATCGAGGTATGTTTTAGAAGGACGCTACGAAGTAAGTGTGTGTTGGAAAACACGAACCGCTGCTTGATTACCATAAGCTAGGGACTACGCGAATATGCGAACCTCTAGCGAATTTTCAGTTCGTCGTGACAATGTCATTTAGACGGTTGACTGGGCAGATCGCGCGGGCATCGGGCACAATGACGCATGCGTATTGAGTAGTCAGCATGCTTTGTTGTTACAACGCTGAGGAACGCTTTTTATCTAAGAGCAGCTACCTTAGCTCAGTTTGTCAAACCTCATCACGAAACCGATGACGAATATAAGCTCGCTGTTGTTTTTTTCCCTTTTTTTTATTGCATAGATGGATGGACGAGCTCCCAGACCATCTGGTGTTAAGTGGTAATCGGAGCCTATAGACATCTACAACGTATATCCCGTCAACCACCTTGAGATATGAGTTCTAAGGTCTCAATATAGTTACAACGGCTACCCCATCCTTCAAATCGAAAGGCATTACTGCTTCACGGCGGAAATAGGCAGGGTGGTGGTACCTACCCGCGCAGACTCACAAGAGGTCCTACCACCAGTAATTACGCAAATTATAATTTTGCGGGTTTGATTTTTATTACACGATGTTATTCCTTCACCGTGGAAGTCAATCGTGAACGTTTGTCGAGTACGTATAATATTTCATTAGAAAAATTGGTACCCGCCTGCGGGATTCGAACACCGATGCTTCGCTAGATACAAATACACCAGACGTCTTATCCCTTAGGCCACGACGACTTCAATTGTTGACGACGATTGTCAAAAATTCGGTTCTTGATACGTGAGGCAAACGTTTGAAGCACCGCGCGATTTATTAACACATATCGGTATGATAATTTTGAGTATTTCTAATGGATTTATTAGTCAAGATGAGTAATCGGCAAAAACTAGATTCGATTCTATTACCGTGATATGCTATGTATTATCAGTTCACGATAAGAACGATGAGAGCAGTAATAAGTAAAACAAAAACGTAGATACGCATTCTAAATTTAGCACTGTTGAAATACGTAGTTAGGAATCACACTCTCCGCCGAGAATTGCATAACATTCGTAAATGTGTATGGCAGACGGTGATGGGAGTTTGAAAACGTATCCTATTCGTGAACTCGACCTTGACGTGATTCTATATTTGTAAAGTCAACAATACACGTCTGTAATATTGACGGCGCGATAATTTTTTGTGTAGGTACGTAATACAAATAAAAAAAACAACTATCCATTCATGCTCATTAACAACGGGGCGTCTTTACTTCCTTCTCGCAAAAAAACCTCCGAAATGAATTGTAAATTTACTAGATCTAGATAGATAGTTAATTTCAATGGGTGTAGAATTACAAGCAATGATGGTGCAGTTCAATGAACTCTAGTCAAATATGTAATGATGGATTTATTCGCAACAGCTGAAAGTGACATTTTAAGCGAGGCACCCATTTTTTTAAAACACATAACGCAAGCTATCTACTTCAAAAGAAACATCACAAAATTACTACAAGTAAAAACACCATGAAAATTTATGCCGCGTTGTTTGGTTTAGTGACTAATTGACCTCTTCAACACGGGTACCCCGTGTGATCAAAAAACGTAGTCTTTGTTAAAGATATTCCATATTTCTTGTCTCGTATGTGCTTAGGTTAGGTTACCCTTCCCTAACAATATATACCCTTGGGCCTGCGGTCTGCTCCAAACATCTCCTTTTTTTACCTACCTATGCTGATAGGTTAGAGAGGCTTTCGGACGGAAACTAGCGGTTTCATTTTTCGGTTTGCCCGGCTTTGTATACCGATAACGTCCGCTTCTTTCCACACCGCGGGAAAGATACAGTTCGTCATAGCGGCATTTAAAATAGTAGCCAACATTGGTATCAGTTGAGCTGGTAAGATTTTTTAGGCACGATTGCGGATGCCGTCGGAGCCGGGTGGAACATCTGCAGAACGTCAAGCCCCATATACCTGGCATGCCGCTTAGAAGCGGACAAATCGTAGGAGGTTCGGTCCTTGCCCGAAAAAAAAAAATTTTTTTAGATGGAAAATACTATAGAGAAATAAAGGAGAAAATTAAAAATAATATAACACTGATGGAATTTCGAAAAATATGCATATATTAAACTAATTTCAAAACACGATTAGATAGTGTTTTAATGGCCAAACACAAGTTTTTTTTTATCTTCAAACGATTCGAGATAAATTATAATAATATTTAAATTTGGGCATTTTTTTTATGAATAAAACATGCGTGTTTCACATTATTTTACATGTCTTTACAGTAACATTCCTGAATTTTAGAGATACCTAACGTTTTTTTTTATTAATCGAAAAAAAATTTCATTTTCTGATAATAGTGAAAAAGTACATCAATTATAATTTCATGTAAAAAGGATTTTCTAAAATAAATCAACATAGTAATTGTTTATTAGTCATACTATAATACATATTCTTTATTATTACAATGTCTATATTAATGCATAATATGGACACTTTTGCTACTACATATAACCACAAATAGCGCTGTTCAATCGCGTTTTCCTGTCTGCGCAGTTTTAATTTTCATTCAAATCACTCTGATTTTGCTCGTTATTTTTTTTAGCTGCTATTGAATTGTGCGAGTTTTATCTACATTTATAATTGATATCCAAATTTTATTTCTATTTGGATATATAAGCGCAGTATAATTTTGTAATGTTTGCAAATTCGGATGCTCTCTTATTTAAACTTAGATGAATGAACTCATCTTTATATAAGAAATAAATATAAAGAAAGCCCGAACTTGAAATATTTCTGAATAAGTAGTTTGTGAACTCTTAACATTGTTTTGTCTGCTGGAGATATTTTATCAAAAGCACAATATTATGTTGTTAATTCGGATGCATAGAGGGCACGCCTTACGAGGTAAATAATCTTTAATCGTTATAAACATTCCATTACCTGTTATTTCACTAGAAAATTGAATGTTCGAATAACATATTATTTCAAATAACGTAACCCAGTAAAGGAGAAACTCGAAATCCATACAAACTTGGGCCTGGCGTTACAGTGCTAGAATTTGGGCATAAATTACAATTCCTAAGAAGGTTTCATGAGCCCAATTTTCAGCTCTCCCAGCAATGGCCAAATTGGTAAAATCAGCCAATGTTTACATTTTAGGTTATGAGTATTGTTCGAGATATTTTAATAAAAAAACGATATTTTTGAGGCTGTTTCCTACTAAAGATGAGTAATTTTTTACGAAACCTGTTGCAACAACAGGTTGTTTTGAAAATAAAAATGGAACCTGTTACGAGAAATCACGCATTAGGTTGTTTACGAAAACGAACGAAAGCCAAAAATTAAAAACAACGTAATGCCGGCCACTCACATGCGCGCAAATATTCGTACATTGTACGAATGTTTGCGCGCATGTGAAGGGCCGTCAAACATTCATTCGCAAACTTAGCAGCTGTGCAAATGGGTTCGCATACTTAATTTGCGAACCCGTTTGCGCTTCCTCCTACACTTGTTTACGAATGTCTCACGAATTTCTCCTCCTTTTTAATTCGTCAATAGAACATTGAAGAGAAAAAGAGTTTTGAATTCTTTCCCAGACATCATTAACAGCCATGCTGTTTTTATGGGATTTCTTTTGATGAAGATACGCCACACAGTAGACGTCACGAACTATGAAAATGGCGATACGTCCGTTACCTTCGCAATCGTCGGCGCAACTGGGCAAACGATTTTGGAAAACCACGAATGCAGCGAAAACTTTGTATAATCATTTGCAAATGTCGTCCTACACTTGCGGGTTTGCGTATTCGTGCGCATGTGAGTGACCAGTGTAATGCGAAACGATTTTTTTAAGGGATTTAATGACCTAGTAACTAAGACCTTTAGGTCAGTGTTATTTTAATTTTAATGAAAACTTTTTTATATGAAAAACGATACTTGAGTCGTCTATTATCAAAGGTGGCAATCTGTGCATTTGGACAAAAGTTTTTTATTGATATGTCAATACAGATTGATTTGAATATAATCGTCTCCTTCAAAGAATATGGTTCAAAACCTGCATTAAATAAAGGTTAATAGTTAACCTGTTATTTATCTAAGATATCGTTCCGAAGAGTTTTGTGACTGCGAATGGAATACAAAGTCAATAATTCGTTTTTCTGATTTACCAATCATTGTCCAAAAGTCAGATTGCCGCCTTTGATAATAGTCGACTCACTTATATGATAACTTTTTTATATAAAATATAAATCATTACGTGCTCCCATATCATCATATCTCATTTTATATCATGCCTTTTTATTTTTATTGCTTAGATGGGTGGACGAGCTCACAGCCCACCTAGTGTTAAGTGGTTACTGGAGCCCATAGACATCTACGACGTAAATGCGCCACCCACCTTGAGATATAAGTTCTAAGGTTCTCAGTATAGTTACAACGGCTGCCCCGCTCTTCAAACCGAAACGCATTACTGCTTCATGGCAGAAATAGGCGGACGGGCGGCGCGGACTCACAAGAGGTCCTGCCACCAGTAAAATTATTATTGTAACTACACCATAGAAAAACTCAAAAGTACCAAATCGGGTTTTTCATGTTATATTTAAGATTGCCAGTTGAAAATATTTTGAATTGCCGCAGTTGCCGACATGATTTCGTGTCATAACTAAATGGCACAGTTATTTATTTCTTTTAATGATTTTTGTTAGTAGATTTTGGTGCTTTACGTTACGTTATTCAATGAGATTAAGTTTATATTCTAGCCAGCGAATCATGGCACAACTAACTAGCAATCCAAAATATCTTCAGTTGGCAACATTAAAGATAATATAACATGATTTGATACATTTGTGTTTTTCTATGGTATAGTCACATTAATATAAAAATGCAAAACTACCTTTTCATGCTATATTTAATGTTGTCAGTTGTAGATATTTTGAATTGCTGCCATTGTAAGTAGTTGTGTCACGATTCGATGGCCATACTGTATTTACATTGATTAAAATACCTATAAAAACAGTCCTTTATCCTAAAACAAAGGAGTATTAATTATTTTTAACACTCGATTTCCACTAAATCGATCCTATTTTAGGGATGCTCTAATTCTAATCCGCACGTTTGTGGAGCTAGTTACGTATATTGAAATAAGTGTTGCAGATGTTTACAAAGATCGTTTAAAACAAAAAATAGAATTCAATTTATTTTCTACACTTGGCCATTGTCAATGAAGCTAAGATTTCAATAGGTTAATCAAGCAAAATAGACGATTTTTGGTACATATCCCATTCGTGTAACGCTTAGGCCCAGAATGGGGGTTTCTCCTTTACGTGAAACAAAAACTTGTATCCCTTTTTACGAAAATTGCGCGGACGGAGGAGTATGAAATATAGGGAATATTCCCTTATAAAAATTGGAAAATTCCCTTCCATTTAGAAATTACCTTATAGGGAATATAGAGAAGGAGTGCAGAATGTTAATATTTTTTTTAAATTACTTTAAAAATACATTAAATGAATAAAAAAACATTACACACACTTTTTTTTTCACAGGAGAAAATCGCCTGATTCCCATCCGGCGGGTGGGGTATGTGGGAGTTGAACCTCACTAAAAACTCCTGGAGCTCACAGCCGCCGTCCCCCAGATGCCGGACCGGCGACCGCCGGTTCCCTCGGTCGACGGGCCAAGAGCCCACATTAATTACGCCGCGCTACACCTTCCCCCGGAGCGGTCGGGGGAACGCGGCCTACCACGCCGCCCCACGCCTAGGCTCCTTCCCGCACAAAGCGGGTGGAGCCCGAAGCTCTTAGGGGGCCGGGTTACGGACGGGACACCGGTCCCGACCCCCTGCTCGGCGGCGGCGGATTTCTGCGTAGTGAGGAGAGCTTTGCCTGACTCGCCCTGCCGCCTCCTTCTGCGAGATGGTGCACTCGCAGAAGTCGAGCATAGCCTTCCAAGACTCGTCGCTGCCAAGCATCGACGCCACGACGAGCAGCGACAAGTCCGGTCCTATCTTTGCGACAAGGACACGGCGCTGCACCTCCCAACAGACAGCGATTCCCGGGGCAGACAGCGAGCATATACTTCCCGTGTCCAGGTCGTGTCCACAATGGTGGCACCTCGTCGTCGGCTCAGCTCCTATCCATGTATTTGACACAACACGCATATCTGCTCTTTTATTTATTGTTAAAGTCTGTGATCAAATTGAGAATAGATTAATATTGTTTGTCTTTAGTATTATATTTCTATAGTGTAGCCTTGGCGAAATTTGTGTTTATTATTATTTTTTATTTTTTTTTATTGCCCTTGTTACGAGCATACGGCCCACCTGATGGTGAGTGGTTACCGTTGCCCATGGACTTCAGCAATGCCAGGGGCAGAACCAAGCCGCTGCCTACCGCTTAATACTCTCCACAAGCCTCGTTTGAAGAAGGACATGTCATAGCGCTCGGGAAACACCGTGGAGGGGAGCTCATTCCATAGTCGGATGGTACGTGGCAAAAAAGATCTCTGGAAACGCACTGTGGATGACCGCAGTGGCTCCAGGTAGTACGGATGAANCCATGGACTTCAGCAATGCCAGGGGCAGAACCAAGCCGCTGCCTACCGCTTAATACTCTCCACAAGCCTCGTTTGAAGAAGGACATGTCATAGCGCTCGGGAAACACCGTGGAGGGGAGCTCATTCCATAGTCGGATGGTACGTGGCAAAAAAGATCTCTGGAAACGCACTGTGGATGACCGCAGTGGCTCCAGGTAGTACGGATGAATTCTACTCCGGTGGCGGGCGGTGCGATGGTAAAAACGAGATGCCGGTATCATCTCGAACAATTCCTCAGAGCACTCCCCATGGAACATACGGTACAAAATACAGAGGGAACCGAAGTCCCTCCGCAGACCCAGAGGTTCCAAACGATCCGTGAGATTGGGAGATTGGGGATTAGAGAAGTCTTTGACAATAGAACCATAATAATGTTCAAACTTATAATTTCAATTAATTACGGTCGTATTTCGACCACTGAGCGACCACTAGTTATAATTTATTGCACTCGAATAAAATTCTTTCTTTGTAAAGGAAAATCGTGAAGACGAAATTCACGGACGGGGTGGTCACGACCGTCGACATGATAAGCACGACTGAAGGAGACAAGAAAAATATGCCGCAATGTTGAGCGTGTTTCCTCACCAATAAAAATTTATATACAGATATAGTAAGAAAAACTTTTCCTTCGTAATGTTTCGGAAAAGTTCGTATTTATCGTGCTCTCTCAAATAGCTTCAGTAAATAAATAAATAAATAATAGCTTCAGTACAATGACATAATTCATTTTGACATTTGTGACTAAACAATAAAGTTCCATATTAATGGATATGAAAATGTCACTCATTTAATATGATCCTTCATTGACAGTTCGGGTGTCATCGCATTTCGATAAAAATCTAGAGTTTTCCCGAAGGAAAATAATTTCTCACTAGGTACATCTATACCTACGCGTTTGCCATTTGACATAAGTTTTTGATAACCGATTTCCATGCAAGAAACACTAATGTGGACAACATAAAGATAAAGAGCTATATCTCAGTACATAACAGAAAACTGCATTGAAATTGATTTTTTATGTTCTATTTTCTACATAAAAGTAAATTGAGGATATTATAAAGTACGAAAGCTATTTTTAAGTTTTCTATCGAAGCGTCAATCTTCTCTGACATTTAATTTTCAATTTTTGGTTAACGATGTGTTCAATTCAACAGAGGTAACCTTCCTATAATATGGTAGATACGTTCCCACAAAGTCCCTTTTTGTACGAAACCGTGTTAAAAGGCTAGAAGCCAGTATAAAACAAGTTTTTTTTTCTGGATAAATCATTTGAACTATGAATATATGTATTTTGTATATATTATACATAAAAAATAAGCAGTGAGCAGCATTCTCATATATGTATTAATTATTATAGTGTATTCAACAAAAATCTCGTTATCGTGTTGTAGTAGTTAGCACTTTGCTTTAAGAGAGTTTCGTGGATTTTTTGTTTTCGCGTTAGAGTGGAACCGCGTTCTATAATGCCGTGTTATAGAAGGATTACCTGTTACTGTAAATTATACGATTTTAATTATAAATTATTGAAATCGTATTTAAATAAAGTTATTTGGATGATAATCTTGCAAATGCCAATATCGGTTTCGTTTATCGGGGCTAACGTTTAGCATTAAAAATAACCTTTAAATTAATTAGCTTATCAATTTCTAATATGTTTATGTAGTATTAGTGAAATTAGCCCACTGAGTTTCTCGCCGGATCTTCTCAGTGGGTCGCGTTTTCGATCCGGTGGTAGATTCTGCGAAGCACTGCTCTTGCTAGGGCCAGTGTTAGCAACACTTCCGGTTTGAGCCCCGTGAGCTCACCTACACACGTTAGGGTGAAGCTGAAATAGCCTCTCAAGGCTATCAGCGTAGGTAAGAAAAAAAAAGTGAAATTTCAAGTTTCAATACTGCTGTGTGTATATCGCGATCGCCTTCTAATATCGTTATGTTAGTCACACTGATTATTAGACTTACTATAGCTTTAGCACGGAACTAGGATTAGGTTAAGATAAATTATGTTTGTTATGTTGGTTAGTTAGGTTCGGTTGGTTTGTTAGGTTAGGTTGTTAGGTTTGGTGAAGATAAATAATTGGGGGTTTCGGTGTATTTTTTCCGGAGAAAAATTTCGGGTGGAATCGTTGAACACGAAATATATAACGTTTACTTTGAAATATTCAATAATTTTTTATGAGTTTCGTTGGCTAAGTCTAAAACGAAGCTGTCAGATTAGAAATCGCAAGGATAAGAAGAGTAATTATTAGAACAGGTTTAATAAAACGTTTTTTTTTTGTGTGTGCGAATACTTACTTTATCACGCATTCCATGATCAACAATATGAATCCGTAGAGCATGCATCTAGCAGCGTATGCCTTAAGTATGACGCGGAGTAAGCTTGGTTTCCGTTTGTTACCAGCCTTGGCAACCTCCTCCTCCCATAGGCGAGCGAATTTATCACCGAGTGGACCTGATATGAGGAATTATTATTATTTTTTTATATATGATATGAGTTCTAAGATCTCAGTATAGTTACAACAGCTGTCCCGCCCTTCAAATCGAAACGCATTACTACTTCACGGCAGAAATAACAGGGTGGTGGTACCTACCCGTGCGGACTCATAAGAGGTCCTACCACCTGTAATTACGCAAATTATAATTTAAGCGTACAATAAGCCTTTTAGATAATCTTAAAATCGAAATCTTATTAGTGTTATTTACAATGTGTTTTATTTTCATTTTGTACTAGATGGCTTGCTCACGGCCTATTTGTCTTTGAGTGGTTACCTGAGCGAGCGTCGAAAACTGTGATGCAAATATTGATGATTATGTTTCACGGGAACTGTTCCACCATTCAAATTGAAACGCGTCACTGCTTCAGAACAGAAATAGACCGAATAATAGTACTACTACTACCAGTATTATTTTCGTGACACGACAGCGTCAGTGTCAGTTACAGTCATACAAGGTTTAGGATTAGCATCATTCTTGCCTACACATTTTGTCAATTTGCGTATTTGCGAGAACTATAGAACTGCTACAGTTTAGTTTTTGGAACCGTTCTATCTACTATTGCCGCGGAACAATCATACGTCTCGGTATGAAGGGTTTTGTGAATAGCCATTATTCGAATGAAATCGATTCTATGAGTTTGTGTATTTTTTTCATTAAACATGCTTTTCTGTTATAAAATAATCAATACTGTGAGATACGAAATGGCAAGACAATCTTTCCATGTCGAGGGGGAAAAGGATATTTGGTTTAACCGATATTTCGTTTATAATTCACGACATTTATCTTTGTAATTAAAGGCGCGTTTTATTTGGTATTGGCCTCAACAGTTCGATATTTTTAAGTTTACTCTATTGATTTTTATTATTATAATTTTTCGAAATTTTAAACTTTATGTGGCTTTCCTGTAAAGTTGCAAGAATGTTGCTTAAACCATATAGCTTTTTACCCCTCGATATGATCTGCACTCAGCAGATAGCTCCTTTTGCAAAGCCCAATAGCTCTTTCTTTATAAGATTGAGCAATGGCTCTAAAACCTATATGGACTTACAGAATTCATGTGTAATTTACTGTAAGTCTTAATAACGTAGAAATTCTTGAAAATGTTCAGAACAAGACATCTAAAAGTTATATGCAAGGCACAATCTGAGGATCTCAAGTACAAAAACATCAAACCGGAAATTACTAGATGTGGTAAATACTCAATAAACCGGCATTGAGATTATTAAAGCTTAGGGAGTGTCAAATACTGCAGGTTCAACAATAAACTCAGGAATAAAGTCAGCAAAACATAGTTAAAATAACTTTATTGTTCATTGATAAATTAAACACTCACTTCCATACTATTGACAGATCTTTATTTTTTTATTAAAATGATGTATTTCAATGTTTATTCAGTATTTCTTATTAAAATTTTGGTAAATGGGAACTCTGCTAGTAGTATCATGATTTATAGCTATGAAACTTTTTATGAAAGGGATCATAACAATATGGAATATTAATAGGGATCTTTATATGCATGCATAAAAAATAGAATGCTTCTTACCTGAGGAATGTTCATCTAAGGGCTCATACAAATCTTGCTCTTCCAATTCCTTTTTCAAACTGCTCCAAAATACTGGCAAGGTCCAACTGTTAAAAAAAGCCTTAGTGGGAGAGATTTAACTGTACAGTCTCAATACAGTATTTGTTAAATTTTAATTGGACATTAATATATTATATCTAACTGTGGGTTATCATACTCACGTGAAAGTTAAGGCTGACAATGGATTTGCTGAAGCTCTGGGGTGAGCAGGGCGATTTTTTCTTTTGAAGGACTCCATGTTGTTCCTGTTAGGTTTTTAGAAATTTTCAAATCATATATTCTAACACATTCTTTATTATCATTCGGGTACATTTTTTTCTGTTTGACTTTATTTTAATTTCGTTTCATTTTTTTTTTAAGTGAGTAAAATATATTTAAAGGGAACACGTTGGAATATTTGATACCTTAGAATTCGATGTGAGCAGTTTGACCACCGGTGTTTTATTTGCCTCCTATTTAATAAACTGCGACATGACCCTTTCGTAACACAATATTTTTTAAATATTTACTTTAAAAGCATACAAAAACTACCCACTTTGTCACTTTGATTTCAGAAATCCCAAAAAAATTTGACGGGACACGAATCAGACTAAACTGCAATTCCAAAAATAGTTAATATGATTAAAAAATCAAAGTAAATTCTAGTTTTGTTTGGGATATAACTAAGTTAACTAGATTATTTTACAAATTTCAGTAAAAATCAAATTTCAATTTTAATCACGAACGACTGCACTGCATTTGTACGTTCACAGACTAATTTTGATTTTTAAATTGTTGAAATCATGTTGAAACTTTTAACATTTTGACAGTGACGTACGGAATACGTCAAATAGGGTTTTTGTGGATAAAGGGTAGGTATTGGTATTGGTATTACCATCATAGACCTATTTCATACTTCGGTGATTACCATAGTATTACCTATCTTGTGGTCTCTACATACTACATATTAGGCATTCTAATAAAGATTTTTTAATAGTTTGGGGGTAATGATTTAATATTGTTTTTTAAAATCAAGTTTAAGCTTATATATAGTAGTGACTTATTTAGTGTATTAATGCTTATTTACATTTTCACAGATACTAAAATCTGCGAAAATGCACATGCGTTGGAAAATGAAATGAAATTTCTTGAAGTTGTGTCTCGGGCTTTTCCATAGAGTTTCCTGAGCATTCCCACTATTTTTCTGTAAGCCAACTTCAATTCTTTAAAAGAAATCTCTTCTTATTTATTTTCTTTTTATTTATTTTTTGGAAAAATTTGCGGAAGTTTTGAGGATGGGTCAATTTATAGTTTTGACGAGCTTTTTCGAATTTCCAATTTGCCACCTCCCATTTTTGTCACTGTAGTGTAAATGAAAAAATTTTGCTACGCTTATTCTACCTCGAGGTGATGTAGAATCGAGTCTTTCAGCGAAAACCCAAATTACATCGTAAGTTGCTATGTCATATAAAATTTAACAAAAAATGCAAGAAGCCGAATGCTATTCTAAAACAAGATTAAGTGCAAAAAATTGTAATAAGTGTAATAATGCACATAGACTTATTTATTATCATAGATTAAACATTAATACAATCAATTATACATGATTAATGAGAAAAGTGAGACTTAAAAGAATATATAAGACAAACATGAATTAGGTCATTGCCTAAAAAGTTCTATTTTGACAATTTTTGACACGTATTACATTCATGTAGGTACATCACATCTTAATCAAAATTAAATCGGGCGAAAAATGTAGCTGCTACATTACAGGGATTCGAATATTCTTTAATCTACTACCTAAATTTCAACGAAAAAATGCAGTCGATTTATTATCTACAAGTCTGACATAAGGTTATCCCAATTAAGGATGGAACATCGCTCATAATAACATCGATGTTAGGATACCGATGTTTTTAAAATTGAAACATCGATAAGAAAAATATCGATCTTTATGAACGATATATCGTTGTTTTTTTTCAATGTTTTTAGCACCATTTACAAATTACTTAAACTTTTTTTCAAATTCACACCAAAGGTTTTTTAAACAAACTCAGTGTAATACGAAAAATCCAAGTATGTACTTGCATATTTGTAATCTACTCCAATATCAATACTCAAATCTTTGGATTTGAGAGGAAGGTAAAAGTTAAAATTTACAGATCCGTGTAATCAACTTTAATACTATAAAGTTTTTTAGGCAGTTAAACGATAAGAAACAATTATGATAAATATAATAAAACATAAAATAACATGCATTCATTAAATTCTGACTATTATTTTTAAGTGAAATTCTAATTATGTAATGAGCATTACTATTAATGAACGTTTGTTTCTTCAAAATCGAATTTAACAGTTATAACAGTTTTAATAATCTGGTACCCTGGTAATGAATCAGCTTGAAACGAGGATCCAAGGCGGTTGCAATAGCCAACTATGAACAGTTCTCTAACTTAATAACTTTTTTGTGATTTCATTTTCAATTTCTAATTTAAGCGATAGGGTGGTATGCTAGAATATTTTTCAAGCATATCATGAAGGCAGTTCACGAGTGTTATTACTTTGCTTACTGTAAGAAAACATTGTACACAAATTTCTTTAGCTAATCTTTTGAACGGTTGCAAAAGTTGAATGATTTCGCGTAGGCAGCCTACTTCACTTTATGTGATCATTGGAGGCACATCTGGACGGTACAATACTATCACCCCAATAGTTTCATCATGAATCGTTCTAACATATAATAGCTTTATAAGTGCTGAGCGAGTAAACCTCCCGATCCACTAGCGGTGTTTTTAGCTACCTCAAGCACCGGTCACCGTCCTCGTCCAATACATCACTTGCGACGATGGGCTCAGCGAATAAATTAAGTACAGACAGATTCTGCGAAGCACTGCTTTTGATAGGGTTAGTGATAGCAACGTCATCCGGTTTGAGCCCCGTGAGCTCACCTACTAATTCGGTGAATCTGCAATAGCCTCCCGAGGTTACTAGAATAGACAGGAAAAAAGTGAGTGAGCGAGACGCCAAATTGAAAAATGACCGCTTATGGCTGAGACATAATTTGTGTAGATCACGGATAGAACGTAATATGGCGCCCTGTTTGTGTACGATAAAACATCGTTCATGAACAACGATGTATCGCCGATGTTTTGGTTTCAACATCGATGTTAAAACATCGTTTTGTGTGAACGATACATCGATATTTGAAAACATCGCTGTTTAGTTTCATCCCTAATCTCAAAAGCCATAGACAAGATCATAGAGTTAATACGTACCCACAACACGAACTCTATGGACAAGACCGGGACAACGGGAAGAGCACTGAGCACAATAAAAACGAATCTGGAAAATATGTTCCGTGCCTACCTACTTTCGTAATTTAACCAATTAGTTAAAAATCTAGATAGTAAAACTAAGTTATAATGCACCAATAAAAATATCTAAACAGAAATAAATACTGATTTTAATTAACAGGGTTTTACTGAATCAAAATGTTAGTTAGTTTCATAAGGAAGTTTAAAATTGTGATTCTGTTTAGCTTATTTTTTTTCTATTTAGGATGTGGTATCACATTGAGTCTTATTCGTCTTGATTGTGCGGATGCCGTTACTAAAACTTTTAAATCAGATCCAGATATTACCACATCAAGTGATGGCATTGAATATGCTGTGCTTGTGTTCAGCGGACCAGAAAATAAGAATAAAAGAGATGCTATCAGATCTACATGGGCGAAATTAGCGAATAATATATTTAAAGAAAATGGAGAGAAACTGTACAAATGGAACCATACCAAAATCAGTAGACAAAACCAACAAAATATTATTAAATTATATTTCGTGATAGGATTACAGAAACTAAGTCTACTGGAAATAATGAAACTGAATGATGAAAATAGCAGAAGTAATGATATGCTTTTAATTGATGATCTCCAAGATTCCTATGATAATTTAACATCCAAAGTATTAAAAGCATTGAAGTGGTTTAGTGAAAATTTAAAAAATCTTCGATACTTGATAAAATGTGATGATGATTCATTTGTTAGAATAGATTTGATAGTGAGAGATCTGGAAGCGTTTGCTCCGAAAATGGATGGAGAAGAAATAAAATCATTTGTTTCGTATAAGGTTGGTTGGTTGGTTAGTAAAAGTGAATTTCGTTTTGAATATGCTCTTTATAAATTGACTGTTTATTGAGTATTTTTAATGAGCATTTACTCTGGCTTCTAATTCTGAGGACTGAGACATTCACTTGGTACTGTTATGAGATTTAGTAAATGGGATATGAACTTGTGAAGCTACAGCAAAAAAATACCTGTACAAGTAGGTACCAACTTCTTACATTCTACGCTGCAAATGTCGTGTTTTCTGGTTTAAAAGGTGGGACATATACAAGAAATAATAATATCATTGAGACTTCAAACTCATGTTTCATTAACTTTTTATGTCAGGAGTTCAATAATCACCCTGTAAATGTCACCTCATCTCATAAAGCAAGAAAATATTATTGTTGTCCACTTTACTTCATAGATGTCATTTTTTAGATGGAAGTTTTGATTGCCTAGCTATCTAGGAATGGTGACTATCTATTATCAATATCAAAATTTTTAATTATTGTGTCTCAAATACTCTTTTATTGTTTTAGAAATCTCATTCTGCATATAATGGATTATATTGGGGATATTTCAGTGGAAAAGCCAAAGTGTTTATGTCTGGCAAGTGGAAAGAGACAGATTGGTTCCTTTGTGATAACTACTTGCCTTATGCTCGTGGTGGAGGATATGTTATATCTCGTAGTATAGTCGATTTTGTTGGTAAAAATGCTGAATTATTGAGGTAAATATATTTTTCCATTATATTATTGTATACAAAATACCATACATATCTAAATTTAGTAAGCTAATTTTTTTAGTTTTTCTTTGTTCACAGTCATTACAATTCTGAAGATGTATCAATGGGAGTGTGGACAGCACCATTAGACAGAATCAATAGGGTTCATGATATCAGATTTGACACTGAATGGAAGACTAGAGGTTGCTCGACAAATATGTTAGTTCGACATAAACAAACCCCAAGTGATATGTTTCAGTTATTTAAAAATTTGATTAATTCACATGGCAATAAACTTTGCAAACATGAAAGTACGGAAAGGAAATCATATCTATACAACTGGAATGTTCTGCCTAGTGAATGCTGTCACTAACTTGAAATAATTTGAATAAAAGCTTTGAATGCGAATGTGACAATGCTAATTAAGGTTATATATTGGAGTAGGTGACTTAAAAGTGTCGTAAAGTGAACCATATCGGCACTATCTATCAGGTATCTATAAGTTTTTGAAGTGAAACTTCTTTAAAATCGTTGTGATTTCAAACTCGATGAAACGAAACGAAAAAATAAGTGTGCTGCGATTGGCTTGCTGAAGCGGCTCCGCGCAGCGCCGACAAATCACGAAGCGCTCCACACGGTCTCGCCTCCCCGATTATAGTAGAATTATTTGTCCGTGCAGTTTGGGTTATAAAACACGGCTAGGGCGGTGAGCATGTTGCGTGGGCGCAACGCCGTTATCGATAAAAACAAATGAATCATCGAAGGCAGGTACACGGCGGCGGGGTGGTATACGAAGGGTGGTGAGACATTGTTATGTTATGACTGTTATGAGTCATTTGTTGTACCTACCTGCAAATTATAGTACATATGTCGAAGAGAAATGTGATTTTGTGCATTCGCTCTTTGAATTTCTTTAGTGACACAATGGCTACTCCTTTGTTTTGTACCAAAACGGCAGAATTTATTGAAATATTTTGCTTGTTGACAAAAATATACCAGCACAAGCACGTGTTATTATCAACAATGTGTTATTCACTGAAATGAGAATAGATCCCGAAAAGTTACAAAGTGTTAATTTCTGCCGTTCTCGTTAACTTGCTGCGGCGATATGTGGTGTAAGTGTTTGATTAGTGATTTTTTCTTTCATTTTTATCATTAACCCACAAAATGACAAAACTAAATACACTATCGATAACGCTTATCGACAATAACAATGCGCATCACTATGCTCGTCCATAAGGCTCGTGAGTGGAAGAGAGAGCGAAATACTCGCTGCACCGATTTTTTATGACCCAAACTGCACGGACAAAATAATTCTACTATAGTTGAGTGTGTTTTTGACGTCCGTGCACACTGTCGTGGCTCTCGGAGCGCCCTAAGATACTTTTATTTCTATTTAGTTTGTTATCAACACATATCGCTGCACGTAATTACAACAATTCCTGAATCGCGGTGACGAGATGTAACACAGTTGATAGACGTTCTCGTATTTCGCTTGCTAAATCATACATACCTGGCGTAGGGATACCGTGATCACATGCAGGCGGTTCCACCAGGGTGAGGCTGGTCCATTGTGGCGCGTATACCAGGCGTCTTATCTTTTAGGCCACGAAGTTTTATTAGTTTTTAGATTTTGGTATTAAATTTTACCAGATCAACATAGTTTATATCACAACCACGTTTCGAGTTATTCTGAAACATTCAGTATATTTAACTCGATCTGTATCTTGAGGTACAAACAATATTTAAAATATGTAACTTGTAGAACAGTCAAACTAGTCAAATTTATACGAATTTATAATAAATAAAACATAATGCAAACTATCTTTTTTATTTGAATAAATCAACATAAAATTTCAATAAACTCAACATATTTTGTTTTTGGAATAATGACATTTTAACACAAAAAGGTACGTTACTAGTGCATCAAAATATAAGCATTCAAAAAACTAAAAATGAATCCTCTGGCTTCATTGAATTTTGAGTAAGGATACACTTTAGTCATAGTAGGCGATACCGCATACGTGTTTCCCACTACCCTCTTGTGTCTACAATTATTTCATAACATTTGGTCCTAACGTATGTACGACATCACTTTGAAGTGCTATTTATATGAAGTATTTGAAAAATAGATTAAATAAATTAATAAAGCAAATAAATATATATCGAGGAAACGTGACTAAGCGACAATGCGTGAACTTTACAGTAGACTAATTTAAAGTTGAAATACCTGAAAATAAATATATTTTAACGAATTTAGCTGTAGGTTTCAATTGATTTTAATAGACCTAGAAATATATTTTTTTGCGCATTGAATATGGTTATTGCCTATAATTTATGTATAAAACAGTTATTGTCTCTTAGTCACGTTTGCCTTTCAAGCGTCGATATACATATATGTCGGAGACGGTCATTAGTTTAGTAGCAGAACGAAGCGCAGCACGATTCCCGAGACGATCGTAATGTCGTCGGAGCTCGGCTAACTTCGTGCTACGACAGAGCCTAGCCGATGGAGGCGCATAGACGCATTTCACTAACAAACCAGCCTTTTTGAGGAGCGGTACCTCCATCCTAAGAACTGTCATTCGTTTTCGTTTGCTAACGTCAAGAGAAGATTTCTAAATTGTTCTAAGACAACAAACTTATTTTACGTACTCAATATTTATCTTAACTCGATCAACCCTAGCTATTTGCCCTAATTGGAACCTCTGGGTCTGCGGAGGGACTTCGGTTCCCTCTGTATTTTGTACCGTATGTTCCATGGGGAGTGCTCTGAGGAATTGTTCGAGATGATACCGGCATCTCGTTTTTACCATCGCACCGCCCGCTACCGGAGTAGAGTTCATCCATACTACCTGGAGCCACTGCGGTCATCCACAGTGCGTTTCCAGAGGTCTTTTTTGCCACGTACCATCCGGCTATGGAATGAGCTCCCCTCCACGGTGTTTCCCGAGCGCTATGACATGTCCTTCTTCAAACGAGGCTTGTGGAGAGTATTAAGCGGTAGGCAGCGGCTTGGCTCTGCCCCTGGCATTGCTGAAGTCCATGGGCGACGGTAACCACTCACCATCAGGTGGGCCGTATGCTCGTCTGCCTACAAGGGNAAAAAAAAAAAAAAAAAAAAAAAATGAAATCTGACGGTAGTCTTAATAATGGGATTTCTCCGACATACATATATATGGGTGATTCAATTGAATCATTTATTATAGTAAAATAACTTTATGAAGCCATATTAACGTTTCTACATCGAGAAGGTGTAATGTCGATAATTGTTTAAGTACTTCCGATACCACTATGTTAAAATGTAGAAGTATTTACATTGAGTTTTGATTGATAATGATTTTTAACAATTTTGAAATAGCATGGCTAGATAAATTTTTCAACACTAACTACTCATACAGCGTTTAAAGGAACCGTTTCCGTTGTTAGAACGGTAACATTTATTACGCGATAAAACAGAAAACAATATTGGAACGAAGTTCCTTATGGGACGATGCGGAGGGGTACCCTAACCGGGAAAAAACGTCCGTAACGTAAGATTTTTATTAGTAATGCACACAGTGAACGACTTAACTTTGTAATAACGTACAAAAATCTTATGCAAACAACCGTGAATGAAGTGTACCACAATAAGTTCGCACGTTGCCGAATGATCGTGGGTTATTGCGAAACCTCCAGTTTTATTTTCTTTATACCTCGAATAGAACTTAAAATTAATATCGTTCTTATCAGGTGTCCCACGACACCACACATCTTTTTTATGTACGGCGGTAGACGGCAGGAAATATTTGGCATCGATTCATCCCAACTGAATAAAATTTTGATCTATTCAACTATTCTCTTATTTCTGTAATTCGTCACTTTGTACATTTATGTGCAAATGGGTCTGTCAGTCTGGATTTTATTTTGATTAGGTAGAAGATGCTGACTAATTGCGTTGCATTTTGTATCTATAACTGGATGACAATTTATTTTAAACTTTAATGAGTTTATAGTTGTTGGCATGACTAATTTAACGTATACATAAATATTCATTAGGCTCGGCACAGACAATGATGGTTTTAGTTACAAACTTGTTACAAATACAAATCGTTTGACTGCGCGCACCGTCATTTCCGTATCAAATGGCGTACAATAATAAAATGAAACTTAAGAACTAAACAACAAAAATAAACTACATAAAAAAAAAACCTTTTTTATGTTGTCATGATAATATCTATATCGTGTCTTTTGTTTCCGACAACGGTTCCCTTACGCGATACGGTACGGCATATTATTACAGTAAACAATCCAATGATCCGACATTAACGTCCAAGTTCAGTTGTAGAACAAAAGCATTATTATTGGTAGATCGAGAATATTTATTTTCAAAATACAAAATGGTCGTATCTCGCTCTTTATTCGACTTTTACCAGCTCATTCATAAAAAACAACGGATATTTCAGAGGAAACTCGATACTATAGATAGAAGAAAATATTTGTACCATATACCTACATGTTATAAATAAATTTCTTTATTTACTACTTTATAGATTGTTGAGTTGTACAAACAATAGCATAAAAAATACTATACTAGAAACAACCGTATGGTTAACCTTAAATAAAAATGAGAACTAATCAAAATTTTCATCGTCTCTTATTTAACTAATCAATTTAATAATCTTTACGAAGCGACTTGTTTGTGCTAGTATGTAGGCACTAAGCTATACGCTTTTGGTGATAATAACGAACACTCAATAAAAATATTCAGCCAGATGAAGATATGTTGAAATTTTAGGAAATATCGCATATTTATATATATATATATAGAATCGCCCTGTGATAATATGATTATTTAGGATATATCATTTAACACGCATAAAATTAGTAGACATTGACCAAGGTTACAAATTGTATTATTGTTACGGTCGCGGTGTCAACGGTTGTGAATGCACACTTATTACCCACCGACTAGGCGTCTCCTAAAACCAACAGACACATGAATCCACTGTCACTATAAAACAGGTCCAAAGCTACGGTGTCATGGTCTATTCACCGTTCAAATATGGCAAAACAAGGCATATCAAAACGTCCCATTTTTGATAATCAAAAAATAAGATAATTATAATATAATCAGCCGCATATATGTATGTATTAATGTAGCAATAATTCGAAAATCCTGTTTCATAAATTGAAATCGTATTGGTTCGTTTTGGGTCACCATAGTCGAATTGATTTTTGGTCTTTCATATTATTTAGACATAACTATATGTTCATAAAATAGTTCGGTTGATGTAATTCTAATATCACATTAAAATTAAGTTAATAACTATACTAATGATGATTGACTTTCATATCTACATAAGTTTGATTATTGTAAAGTGTAGTCCTTGATAATTCTTCTTTGAAATAGTCGATGGTTCTTTGCAAGCCTTCCTGTAGGCTTACCTGAAAATTTATTTATTTAGATTATTTGATTTCTAAACTTGGCACAAGCGGTGTAGCAGACTTGAAGATCTTATTTTGGGTTTCGTCACAGTCACTGATGTAAACCCTAGGAATGAATAGTACACCTATCAAAGCATTATCTATTAAAACGATTTTCATAACTATATTGGGTCAGACGAGCTTGCGGGGCTACCTGCTTTTAAATGGTAGTTTGAGGTAGACGAATAATTTCATATAAGTATGAGGGTTGTAAAATATTCTAATTAATTATGTTCCCACTATGTGGCCACAAATGACTTCCACAAAAGAATAACTTTGTGCAATAGAAACGATCTCGCAATGTTTACTATACTCATGTTTGAGACAGGCGGCAGCGTGCGAGCTAATGCAGATTTACACAAGATTAGCTGTACCCGCCCGCTTCGCTGGGCATTTAAAATTAACATTATTATTTCTCACCCCCACAAACATTCTCATCATTATAGCCCACGCAACTGGTGTAGGGGGCCCAACTCATATAATATAAATATTAGCCTATCCATTAAGTACGTGTATTTTCGACATGGATACCAAGTTTCAAGTCAATCGGATGCACGGTTCAGTAGTTATAAACGGAACATCCGTAAAAACTAATGTAGATTTATATATTAGTATAGATAAAGACATAGCTCATGTGTCCATTTTAGCTGATAAAAACCATCAGTAGGTACTTCTAGTTTCTTTTTTCCTACAAAGCATTAATCTATTATTTTTCTGACCCAATACTTTTATCCGGTTATTGTGATTATTATGCTTGTACTTGCATGCAGCAGAGATGCAAATGTTGCGATGGATGTGTGGAGTAACGAGAATGGATAGAATACGGAATGAATATGTTAGAGGAAGTCTGAAAGTGGCACCTGTGACAGAGAAGCTGAGAAGTGCGCGTTTGGGATGGTATGGACATGTGATGAGACGCAATGAAAATGAGGTTGGTAAGAAAATGTTAACTATGAATGTGGAAGGATATAGAAGAAGAGGTAGACATAAGAAGAAATGGATGGATTGCGTGAAAGACTATATGGGTAAGAAGGGAGCGAGCGAAACAATGGTATATGATAGAAAAGTATGGAAGGAGAAAACATGTTACGCCGAACTCAAGTGACTGGGAGAAGGGCAGGAAAATGATGAAATTATGTGATTATTATGCTTACTTTAGGTTTCCAGTGTAGATGAGCCTCCGCCACTGCGATATCAGGTCGGCGCCGCTGAGGGTCGTCCTCGACCGCGGCTCCCGTGGCCACAGTACTGCGGCACCCGGGGACTAGATTCTTTATGATCATTGCAAATTCTGAAAACAAGCACGTTCATTTCAAACAGCAACACTCAAAGCCTTTTCTCCCGCGTACTCTACTTATAACCACAAAAAGCCCAGATACCGACTTTAGTTGGTAATCGAACCTGGACGCCGTGGTTTAATAGTTAAACGCCGAACACCAGACGATCGAGGTAATCGACTAGCAATGAAAATTTATGAAAATTTAAAAATGGACGGTAGTTTCACAATATTAAAATTTCGACGAATAGTCAATGACGTGGTCCGTGATTATGAAAATAATTAAGTATTCGAAACTTCTCTACCTAAATCTGTAATTATAAAATAAAAAACAATAACGCAAGATTAAATTGTAAATGTACTTATTATTACATAGACAGAAGTCATATTAAATAACAATTACAATAAAATCACTCCTCTTAAATTAATTTTCAAAATGTTAATTAAAGCAACGTTCATACTAAATTCGTTTTTTTGCTAGTAAAACATGCCCGTTTTCGTTCGTAAATTAGTTTTAATATTCACCTTCTATGGTATGTTCTACCGGGTTCCCAATGTTAACAGGTAATGTATAACTAGAAGCCATTAAGCCTAGCAGTCCATCGACAAGGTCAGACACGTAGCAGAACGATCGGGTCTGTTTTCCGTTACCATAAACCTGAAATAATAATAAAAAAAGAATCAATACCGAACATGGGGAGGTATTATCTGCTTAATGTTAACAGTACAGAGAGTATTGTTTCCATTTAAAATATAAAAAAAGAAATGCTTTCGGTTTTAATATCAAAATGTTTTTATAGTCCTGATCGGTGGTTTGAAAACAATTGAAATTTATGAAGCATGAACAGGCAATCGGACTATAATGAAAACATTTTTTTTAAGAATGCTAATTTACTTAAAATGTTCATCTAGGTTCTATTTCCGTATGAAATTAATATAATTTATAGATCATTAAAAAAATACAACTTGACCCCAAATTACTTTGACACTTAATACAATCATGACGCATGACGTCATGTCTCATTATTCGTTGTGGTTAAAAATGTAATTTCTATGTATCATTAAGGATCAGTAACCACACAGCAAAAGCGTAGGTAGATATATGCATATTCCGTTATTTTCTATTTTTCTTTTTCAACAGTCTCTGCAAAACCTAGTAGCTTATTTTAACCCCGAATGACGTCACGCGCAATGAAGTTCCGCATGTTCGGTTGCATTTTCTAAGTATAAAAATAATCAAAACTAATAAGAAAACCGCTTCAAAAAACAAAAATCTATAAGTACAAACCTAAAATAAGTTACTACTTACTGTAATAGTTAAATTCTGTAAAGCTTGCATTATGAAATTAGAAACTACACGACCGTCTGAAACATGCATTCTAGGTCCGTACGTGTTGAATATCCTAGCGACTCTCACGTCAACTTTCTCTTGTTTTGCGTACGAATACGCCAGTGTCTCTGCAACTCTCTTGCCTTCGTCGTAACACGCTCGAGGGCCTGTAAAATAATTTGTTAATTTATTATCATAATTGCAACGAAGCACTGGCGAGGAAAGAAGCGAATTGAAACTTTTACCGTGCGTATGAAAGTTCCCGAAATCGCTGATAAACTATACTAATTCAAATTTATATTAAAACATTTAAAAGTCTTGGAGAAGTAAAGAAACTCACATGTGAGTGTATTACACTCCCATGTTCGGGCAGTCATGTGTGTATCTTAACATTGTGACAGAATGTTTAAACAGATCTTTCATTTTTTACACAAACGGTTAGCTATTATACTAATGGCAACTGCACGTTGCATTTATAAATTGTCTAGTGGAACGAAATCCAATAAGAACTAAATAGATTATTTTGATGAATTAGAGGGTAGTTTATTATATAAGTATATTATTACCAATTGGATTAACATGGCCCCAATAAGATTCGGGTTGTGGATGCACCAAAGGATCTCCATATACTTCTGAAGTGCTTGCGATCAGTATTCTAGCGCCGACGCGTCTGGCGAGACCTGAAATTGAAAATGTACCTAAAGTCGTTTTTTCCCTTTTAGTTTAATAGTTAGTTTGGCTTTTACTTGCCTGTTATTATTACAATTATAAAAATCTTTAATACTACTATGGGATACATGGGAACTGAATTCGAGTTATAGTTTCTTTAGTGGGGCAACAGAGCACCACAAAATTTTGTTGTAAATGAAACGACCCATGACTTTTAAAATAAAAAAGCAGACGTGCGTAAACCTTACCTCTCTCTCAGGTGAGGTTTACCTACATTTTTTTCTTTCCTATTTATGCTGATAGCCTTGAGAGGGTATTTCAGCTTCTCATTGACCTGTAGGTGAGCTCTCGGAGCTCAAACTGGGAGTGTTGATAGCACTGGCCCTAGCAAGAGCAGTGCTTCACCGAATCTAACACTGGATCGGAAACGCGACCCACTGAGAAAATTCGGCGAGAAACTCAGTGGGCTGTGTCTATGGGTTAATTCACTCGGACGGTGACCGGAGTACCTATTACCCACCGTTTAAGTAAAAAGTAAATTGCTGCATTATTTCAATCCATAATAGACACTGTTTTGCAAAAACTTTTACTAAGGAAATGAACTTTATCAAAAATGTTACTTAGGATTGAACAAACATTACATCTATATGTGAAGTATCATAATAATATTTTGTAAGCTTTGTGAAGTTATTATTCGTGTCACATTATTTTATTACTTACCTAACATATTTATAGTTCCTAGAGTATTAGTCTTGATTGTTTTAACAGGATTTTGCATATAATGCGGTGGGCTGGCAGGACTAGCTAAATGATATATTTCGTCTGCCTAAAATGAAATAATATTTGTTAATTTATTATACCCAAACAATTTTTAACTATTTTTTCACAAGATTAACTGAATCTCTAGGTTACTAAGTATGTTTAAGTATGTTGAAAATGTTTGAATTCAGTTAATTAATGTACTTTTTTATTTCCCTACCGATTCGCTGGCAAGCTAAGAGGCTTTTACGCTACGCTGTGTGTGTGATAGGAGTCACGGGTCTCAACCTGAGAGAATGTGCTAACACTAGTCCTAGCAAGAGCATTGCTTGGCAGAATTTACCACCAGATTGGAATCGCGTCGCACTGAGGAGATCCGGTAAGTAACCCTCCTCCTCCCTCAATGGGTCGTGTCTATGGGTTCATTCGGTCGACCAACTCTTCGTCGTGTTCGATGAGTTCGACGAGGATGACCACTGCTTGAAGAGCCTAAAAGCACCGAGAGTGGCTCCGACAAGAGACGTTTCGGGCGAAGGCGGCTTTGCGTTGCCCTAAGGTTATTTCAAGGCTAATTCGACGCTTCAGTTTTTAAAAAGAATGATTAAATCATTAGTACGTGAGCAGTGGCGGATTAAAGGTCCAGAACGCCCTAGGCAATCACTTTATCGGCGCCCCTGTACCGGCCATAAATGGCCATCATAATACTATAAATTTTAACTAGTTGTTTTTGCAATTACGATGACGTTGTATCATCAAACCCTAGACTTTAATAGACCAGGACCCTTGTACTTACGTGAATGCGCAAATGAAATACAAACAAACCCGCAATATTGCTTAATACGAGTATATCGATGCTTGTGCAATATAATCTATTATAGATTTAGATTACAGATCAGCATTTAGTTCTTAATCGTTGATATGTTATTTTCTTTATTTATTTAAAAATTCTGAGCTCGCGCGCCCCTTGTAACTACACGCCCCTAGGCACGTGTCTAGTTTGCCTTACGGATAATCCACCTCTGTACGTGAGTTTGGAGCAGGTTTTTTGTCTTGGTATGTCAGGATATCCGTAAACGAGTTCCCCAGCATTAAAAAAAAGGTTTTGTGACGTGTGAATTCTCAAAATAGCTCTTTTTAAATTTCTCTTTGTCTATGAAATCAGCTCTGTTACGAGAACTTGTAATTTAAAAATTAATTGTAATCGTTCGCAGTTCATACACGAAAGACCACTACCCGAGCATCAGTGTAATGTTTACGTATAGATAAAAAGTTATTTTTATTAATAATATTATCAAAGGCATGTTAGGACTATGCATCCACAATTTTGTTTGATAAGAATTAATAAATTGAATTAATCTATGTTATCAAATTGCACTTCAGACTTTTTAATGGATACTTTAATCACTACCTATAACATTCAACATTCATTCCAAGACCTATTGTCTCAAAGTATGAGAAAACTATTCATCTTTCATGAGAAAAAATCGTCTAGAATTTCCGAAGGAAAACAGTCGATTAGGGAATGCAGTTTAATTATTACACCAGACGTCTATGATATTTTATTAACATCCTCTAAAAAGTTATAGGAGTAATTTAATAACATGCCTCATTTTAAATTATGTTGCGAATTGTTTATGTTTATCTATCTACAAGAAAAGCTTTATAAGCGTTCTATTCTACACTGAAAACCTCCAAAATAGTTATATATTCTTTTTTTTTGTTTAGATGAGTGGACGAGTTCACAGTCCACCTGGTATTAAGTGAGTACCGGAGTCCACAGACATAAACAACGTAAATGCCGCCACCCACCTTGAAACATGAGTTCTAATTACCAGTTCTATAGTACAACAGTTAACCCACCCTTCAAACCGAAACACAGAAATAGGCAGGGTGGTGGTACCTTTTATTTATTTATTGCCATATAGGCAGACGAGAATACGGCCCACCTGATGGTGAGTGGTTACCGTCGCTCATGGACGTCAGCAATGCCAGGGGCAGAGCCAAGCCGCTGCCTACCGTTTAATACTCTCCACAAGCCTCGTTTGAAGAAGGACATGTCATAGCGCTCGGGAAACACCGTGGAAGGGAGCTCATTCCATAGCCGGATGGTACGTGGCAAAAAAGATCTCTGGAAACGCACTGTGGATGAACGTAGTGGCTCCAGGTAGTATAGATGAACTCTACTCCGGTGGCGGGTGGTGCGATGGTAAAAACGAGATGTCGGTATCATCTCGAACAATTCCTCAGAGCACTCCCTATGGAACATACGGTACAGAATACAGAGGGAACCGAAGTCCCTCCGCAGACCCAGAGGTTCCAAACGATCCGTGAGAATGGGATTATCGACAATCCGATCGGCTCTCCTCTGTATGGAGTCAAATGGAAGAAGCTGGTATTTGGGAGCCCCGGCCCAGAGATGGGAGCAGTACTCCAAGCGAGGACGGACTTGTGCTTTATAAAGCAAAAGCCTTTGTCCAGGCGTGAAGTACTGCTTCGCTCTGTTGAGGACTCCGAGCATTTTGGACGCCAACTTGGCTTTGCCTTTCAAATGACTCCGAAACTGGACATTGCTCGAAATGTCGATCCCAAGTATCCCAATACTCTTCGAAGGTTGTAGGGATACTCCTTGGAATTGCGACGCCATGACAAAGGGGTCCTTCTTCGAGAGCTCTCCCAGAGAGCTCTCTACTTCAGACACAAGTTTTGATCGTCTCTCTTGCACCACGCTCCGTGAGAGACTCTGATGGCCGATATATCGCGCATCCACCGTGCTGTCATCCGCATAGCAATACATGCCATCAATAGACAGCATGTCATTGTAATGAAATTTGTTATGGTTTCATTATACAAGATGAAAAGCGTAGGGGAGAGCACTGAACCTTAAGGAATGCCAGCGTTAATGGTCATGGTATCAGAGCATTCACCGTCTAGAATGACCGTGATGCTCCGCCCATCCAAAAAGCTAGCGATCCACTTGCAGAGCCCCTCGGGGGTTCCGTAAGCTGGTAGCTTCGACAGAAGTGCCCTATGCCAGACCCTGTCGAAGGCCTTCGCGATATCAAGGCTCAGAGCGAGAGCCTCGCCCTTGCTCTCCAAGGCTTCAGCCCACCTGTGAGTAAGGTATACAAGAACATCGCCAGCTGAGCGACCGTGACGGAAACCGTACTGTCGGTCACTGATCAGCTGGCGATCTTTAAGATACTTCAGGAGTTGTATATTTATTATTCGCTCCATCATCTTGGAAAGCAACCTTGGTACCTGTCCGTGAAGTCTCACAAGATGCCCTACCATCAGTAACAATACCAGTATCTCTAGCTCATACCAACTATGAGCTTGAATATGAAACATTACCAGAGTCATTCGTTATCACTCAAACACTTTAGTACAGTAGTAGTGAACTCTAAAGACGATGTATTGAATGAGGGCGTAAAAATCATTTTTTTTAAGACCTTAAATAACAATTCAATTTGAGGCTGAAGTTATGGTCATAATGGTAAAGCAATTGAATAAATATTTACATTTTCTGAAAGGGACAATGACACCAGTGACATTCTTTGTCTCTTTTGTTTTAAGAAGGTCATAAGAACTATGTTGAATGTTTATAGTTACATTTTTTTGTTATAATAGTAGATTACGGACTGGTATGAATACTTGGAATTGATTATGGATATACATTGTTTACATAATATCACCCTATTACCTGCAGATTTCTTTGAGCTTAGTTGTGATTCATTAATGATAATGTCGTAAATAGTTAGTAATTGATTTTCTGTAGTAATATTTGACCAAAATTTTATATTTCCCTCAAGAAATACTGGACATCTCGGTCTACAGGGTAGTAATGGCTCTGATAAAGAATTGATAGATGAATTGATTTTTTTTATTGCATTTATTGGTAGGCAATGATGGCACATGATGGGGAGTGTTCTCTGTTATTTCTGTATATCAGAATGTAATATTTATTTCTAGACGAATGGAAAAGCTGTTAATGTTTTTTTTTTTTTTTTTTTTCTGGATATCAGAATGTAGTATTCATTTCTAGACGAATGGAAAAGCTGTTAATGTTTTTTTTTATTGCTTACATGGGTGTACGAGCTCACAGCCCATCTGGTTGTTAAGTGGTCACCGGAGCCCATAGACATCTACAACGTAAATGCGCCACCCACCTTGAGATATAAGTTCTACGGTCTCAGTATAGTTACAACGGCTGCCCCACCCTTCAAACCGAAACGCATTACTGTTTCACGGCAGAAATAGGCAGGGTGGTGGTACCTACCCGTGCGGGCTCACAAGAGGTCCTACCACCAGTAATAATTATAATAATAGTAATACTATTTTACAATTCCTTATCTGTTGGTACAATCTAGACTATAGAGAGAGGTAAATTACTATAAAGGTGAAATCAAAGTAGTAGTTATTATGTTCTCACTGCTTAACTGATAACAATACTTACTTCAACATACAACGGATTGACGATATCATGATGAATCATTTCAAAATTACGATGCCCGAACCAATGCTCAACGTTTCTCTTCCGGCCAGTAAAGAAATTGTCGACTACAATAACTTCATGACCTTTCATCATGAGAATATCAACTAAATGTGAGCCAACAAAACCAGCTCCTCCTGTCACCTAGAATATCATTAAAAGTATATTTATTGTGATTTAAAGCAAATGGGGAGGCAGGCTCATCTAGTTGTCAATTTCATACAGGAAGCTATAATCTTGTGAGAGCAATATATTACATATCGACGCTTGAAAGGCGAACGTGACTAAGCGACAATAACTGCTTTGTACATATATGATAGGCAATAACTATATTCGATGCGCAAAAAATATATATTTCAAGGTCTATTAAAATCATTTCAATCCTACAGCTAGATTCGTTAAAATAAAAATTTTTTCAGGTATTTCTCAGGTATATGTAATTTCAACTTTAAATTAGTCCAACGTAAAATTCCCGCATTTTCGCTTAGTCACATTAGCCTTTCAAGCGTCGATATTATTTGTTAGATTTTTATTTGCAAAAGGTAACAAAGCTACTGGGCTGTTTTTGTGTTGAAGACAAAAGGAGATGGTCTAACTTATAGCCTGCTGGAAATATAGGTAATAATATAAAAGTCATTTTCAGAAATTCTGATACAAAAATACAGCAAATGTGCATACCTACAGTGTTTTGATTCACTAGGCATCGAGGACATTCAGGTTTTACATGATTACAGTTGATAAATTACAATTATGTTAACATACTTCAGTGCGTGAGTTTCAAATACTTACTAAGATTCTCCTCCTTTCTTTATATCCTAAAAACTTTACTTCAGGGTACTTTTGAGGCATTCTTCCTTCTAAAATAGCAATCTTTTTTTCTAATTCTTGTATTCGATTTTTTGCTTCAGCAAGCTCATGTTTTGTATCATCGCTTGTTACTTCATTTGATGATTGCAAATTCATTTTATTTATATTATTATATTCGTCCTTGGGAAAAATATTAAAACCTCTAAATGTGATGTCCCTTTTCTCTTCAGCTATTTTGTAGTGAGTCCGCCCATGTTCACTGTTCGATTTTGTGATGATCAGATATATTAATATCACTACAAATAAATTATTTAGATTACAATAATCACCCAAAACAAATTAATTTGGTTTTTGCAAGCTACTATTACGTCATGATGAAATCTATTTCTTTATATTAAATACCTTAGAACAACTTTTATTGAATATTGAGCTAGTTTACCCTTGCACTACAATATGTGAAGTAGTAATAATGCATGATCATAAAATTACAGTATGTAATTTTGTGAAGATAGTCACCATTATTCACAGATATCATAGATGTTATTGTTGATGCTAGCAATATCTATTAATTATAAATAGATGTAAATGACTACTTGTACCATATTCCATATGATTACAGATAGATGCGAGTGATACTATTATCCAAAGTATAAAACTTTTTAAAACATTGATTTTATTCCCATAATATTCAGGTATATTTTTCAAATATTTCTATTGATTTATGTGATGCATATTACAAATTTAAGATTTTGAGGTTTCGACAAAAATAGCTTCATTAACTAAAATATATTAAAAATCGATAAATATTAGAGCCAAACCGGCCTTTAAAAAGATAAGGTTCGTGTTGTCGCTGACTTTTATATTATTATAAATTATCTGTGAATGTTTTAGAATTTTGTCTAAATTAAGCTTTTCTAATATTTTTAAATAATTCAATACTTACGTAGAGATAGCACACACAGAAATGAAATTGTCTTTCTAAATTTCAGTGTTTGCCTTAACATTGCTAATTTTATGCGAAACTTGACATTTCTAATATAACTATGTTTGTGCTTCGATACATAAGTTACGTTGGATACAATAGTACGTAACGAGAATTCTCAAGTGTTAGTTGGCAATGGCATCGACAACGAAATTGTTATCGAATTGGGACTGTTGAAAACAAATTGATTTTTGGTTGATATGTCCTTTGTCAGCTGTCAAGTATCAGCTGAGCATATGCTTTTAAGAAATCGTTTCTGAATTGACAAAAGGAACCTATCTCATAATTATACGTAATAAAAACTTTCCATAGTGGTAAATATTGCAATGCTGTAAACATTTAAATATATTGTGGACCTACGATAAGTTTCAGAAAAGTCATTTATTGTTAAAAAAATAACGCTAACATGAATTTTGCTGTTTGCATCTTAGGAACGTCAATGGCGTTTCCTTTTTTTAACAATAACTTCGAAGATGTTACATACAGTACGTTAACATTGTAAGTTTATATTTAAAATGAAATGAAATACTAATAAAAATACAGTCAGTTTTTGAGAACATTATGTAAGTACATAAAATGAGAATTTTAGTTTTCGAATTACAAAGTAATAGTTTAACTAAAACAGCATTTAAAATGTTAAAATTTGGAAAAAGTTAAGTACATATTGTGAATATAGATTGTTTACACGATATAAATAGAAAAATTATAAAGCGGGGTATTTAAAGTAAGTATTGAACAAAAAAAGCGTGCGTGTACATATGTACGCACGTAAGAAGTTGTACTTTATTTTTATTAAATTTATTCCTTTTTTTTTTAAAGTTAAATAATTAATAATAAATATTTAACGTTAATAATTTAATAATATTTAGTATGAGTTATATTAAATAATAGTTTTGTCATTTATGTTACTAAATAATACTTACGGATAGTTAACCTCAATTGTATTGGAGCACTTAGGAAGGTTGATGGGCACAGTTTTTCCACAATTATTTTCTAATATTAATTAGTATTGTTTTAAATATTCAATTTAAATCACTTCTGATTATAATTCAGATGCACATATAAAATTCGCACTTGTATAATGAAAACAAAATGAAAACACGTGTTTTAAATGTAGAAACTCAAAGCATGTGGATAAATATTATAAATATAAATACACAGTGAACAGAGGCGGCGTGCGTGCCAACATGCGCCACTAACAGAGGTTCCATTTCTGTTTTGTTGGTAGCATTTTTTACGAGTGTACATGCGCGAAAGTTCACCTGCGGCTATATTCAAACTCGCCAAGTTACGTCGGTCGTATTGTAATGAGCGATTTAGTGGGCAACTTCATTTCTGTTAATTTTGTGTCACGGTGCGCGCGCATCGTAAAATTTTACTCTCATAAATTTTTCATAACGCGCCTAAAGAAGTATAATTTCAAAAGTACAAATTTCATTACAAAGATAAGATATTTTTAAATACGAAGTTTTTGAGATCTTTGTTAACGTTTGCCTCTTGTACTCTTAATATCAAGTGTACCTAATGTATGGCTTGTAAGTTAAGTTAATTTTCCAAACAACAAATGAAAAAGGTGCGAAATTCTAAAGAAAATAAAAATTAGTCATCATGGGACGCCCTGCAGTTCTGAAACAACTAAATTGATGGCAGAATTTATAATATTTAATAAACTGGTGATAGGACCTCTTGTGAGTCCGCGCGGGTGGGTACCACCACCCTGCCTATTTCTGCCGTGAAGCAGTAATGCGTTTCGGTTTGAAGGGCGGGGCAGCCGTTGTAACTATACTTTAGACCTTAGAACTTATATCTCAAAGGTGGGTGGCGCATTTACGTTGTGGATGTCTATAGGCTCCAGTAACCACTTAACACCAGGTGGGCTGTGAGCTCGTCCACTCATTTAAGCAATAAAAATAATAGTAATAATAATTAGTTATACCTATAAAAATATTTCTGAAGGACGAAGGACTACTGGTAGCCACCAGTTACCAGCTCCACCAGAATTTGTAGGGAAACAGAAAAACCTATTCTGAGTAATTTTGATAATAAAATAAATAAGTATTAAAAATAAATATAAAAATGTGTGAATGGAAGCGGTAGAATGGTGGACGTGTCAATGAAAAAAAAAAAAGACATCCGCAGAAACTTCAGAAAAGCAACAAAGTGTTTGGCTGAAGACGAAGGGCGCAATCGCCATTATTTCGATGTAACTACGATCCAATGTTTCTAACTACTTAAGCTCGTCCATCCAAAGAAAAGAAATAAACCTTTTTTTTTCAAATTTCTAATAGCTAAGCTTAGGTATTCTATGTGCCCAAAGTTGACAGTCTCAAATTATTAAGAGACAACAGTGTATTGAGGTAATAGTCCTAGTATTTTCTCAGGTTTTTAGAGCTTACCGTGCTTACCTATAGGTTCGCTCGAAGCTCGATTAGCTCCTTAGGGTACTTAGGCCGTTAGTTAGTACGATTAGGCCTTAGGCTACCAACGATTAGGTAGCAAAAAAAGGGGCAACCCTGAGTGCCAACAGCAGCATGTAAAATTGAAAAAAAAAAACGTATTGCTACTCTATATATTTATTTACAAATGCAAAAAGTTTTCTTTGACGTTTTATTTAAATAGGGAAAATATTATTTTTCCACTATGGCTATCGCCTAATTTTTTGAAAGGAAGGTGCAGAGCGAAATTTTGAGAATTATTTTAATGTGTTAAACACTGCTTAGAATCGGTGACAGTGCACAAATATGAGAAAATGGAACCAAGCCGCTGGACATAGCTTCTCGGGTTCTTCTCCAAAGTCCACTGAAAGAGTATCGGTAAATAACGAGCACCATTCGATTGAGAGTTTATTTCATCTCATCTCATCTCGTTTTAGTTAATTTCATCCCAATTGATAAAGTCTCAAATTAATCAACTTCATCTCATTTTTCATATTTTAACTGAAGATACGGAGAAATTTTAAGACTTGGCATAACGGTCTCGTTACCAGGTCATAAAATATAAAAAAAGCTGTTTGCTTTTCTATTTCCATAAAGGTAATAGGTACCACTGCAGTATGAAACAGGTCTATGGGTACCCACATAATTTGAATTTTGAGATCTATTTGTGTTATGTTTGCGATGTCAAGTTGCTGCCCACAGTACATATAATATTTATGATTATGTACTCTCTGCTACCAGCATCGAGTACGGTACCGTACACAATCTTCAGTTATGAAAATGTGAAATGAAATTGTTTAATCTGAAGTTGTTAATCAATTTTTTTATGGGATTTTATGACCTGGTAACAAAGACCTTTAGGTCAGGTCTTTTTTTAATTTATGTTCATATTTTTATGAAAAATGATAGTATGGAGTGGACATTAATCAACTGGGATGAAATTAAATGAAATGAGATGAGATGATATTATGGGATGAAATCAATTGGTAACTCTCGCAATAGAGTATAGAGCAAATCGATGCCTAACACCTAAAAAGGGATAAGCGACATTTTTTGGGATATTAAGTTTTATACACAGGTGGAATCGTCTTTTTTTTTCTGCGTCGTTTGGTCTGAGTTACATGTCTGTAAGTGAAACTTTTTGTCGCTTATGCGGTAATGAAATTATGGATATGAGGCGTTTTTTTCCGTTGTAAACGACAGAATTTTTTATGAAATTATTCTTTTGGTGGTTGATCTACAAAATATTTGAGAATAACGAAGTTATGCTTTTTGGACTCTCTGTAATATTTTAATGATCCAACGTTAACCTATTTCACCTGGAAATAAAAATGATCAAATATGAGTTTACGATAATTTGCCTCTATAAAATTATTTGTTGAAATCCGTTTAGTAATTTATGGCTATTAGTTTTCAATAGTAATAGTACATAGTAGTCGTTTATTGTGATTTGGCCAAAATTTTTATGGCTTTGTTTGGTCTTTAGTGTTTTTTCCCGGTTTTAAATAAGTGTAAAATAGGTGGCTACTACATTTTGCCCTGCAAATACTTAATAATAGTTTGTCGCTTATCCTCTTTTTCCCTCCGGATACTTAAACAGTTCTAGCGATTAGGTAAGGCGAATAAGTAGACCTAAATTTTATCGTTATACCAGTTACCGTTATACTTTAAGCGGTCTCAACTACAGTCTCCCCGGATCTCCCGTCGATTTTCCAACGGAGGAGTGGCCTAGAAGGTGGCCGCCTTCACAGGGCAGCGTGTCCACGCCGATCTGGCCCCGGAGTACCCTGAGCGAAGTTCACCCACGGTCACACTCCCACCCACACACCCACGGATAATTGATTCATCATTTCAGCCTATCGCCGTCCACTGCTGAACATAGGCCTCTCCAATAGATTTCCAGTGCGACCGGTCCATTGCCACCTGCATCCAACGAGACCCAGCGCTTTTTACTAGGTCGTCGGTCCATCTAGTAGGTGGCCGTCCCACACTGCGTTTGCCAGTACGTGGTCGCCACTCCGGGATCTTTCTGCCCCATCGACCGTCCTCTCTTCGTGCTATGTGGCCGGCCCATTGCCGCTTCAGTTCACTAATTCTACGGGCTATGTCAGCAACCTTCGTTCTTCTACGGATCTCCTCATTTCGGATTCGATCACGTAGAGAAATGCCGAGCATAGCATAGGATAAGTGATTACTGTAATGTAACTCATAGACATCCACAACGTAAATGCGCCACCAACCTTGAGATATAAGTTCTAAGGTCTCAATTATAGTTACAACGGCTGCCCCACCCTTCAAATCGAAACGCATTACTGCTTCACGGCAGAAATAGGTAGGGTGGTGGCACCTACCCGCGTGGGCTCACAGGAGGTCTTACCACCAGTAATTACGCAAATTATAAATAATTATAATTAGCAAAATTGGTACCCGCCTCGGATTCGAACACCGGTGCATCGCTCAACACGAATGCACCGGAGGTCTTATCCGTTAGGCCACGACGACTTTTAAAATTTTATTATTTTCTTATTGTTTTAATATTTAGACCTCTTGGGTGAACCTAAAATGTTTTCTCCTCCGAATACAATTTTAAATAAATAGTACATTGAAATACATAATAGAGTCTAATAATCATAGTTAATATTTGTTTTAAAAAAATTACTTAAAAGAATTTTCAATTCAGTCAAATATCAATCAAATACCATATCTCCACATTTTTTCGGTTTCTAAAAAACACACTTATGCTATTTTTCTTCAATTTAAATGAAACATGAGGCGAAGCTACATCATTTTTTGCTGAAAGCTATTAATTTGTGTATTTCATTTACGACATTTTCGCTGTTGGTAGAATGAAGACCATTTGGGGTAACCGACAGTAACCACTATGTGCAGCCTGAATTTCATAAAAATAAAAAAGTCAGTCAATAGATAGTGCGCTAAATGCTACAAATATATATTCTTAGCCTTTCGGGAGCTATACTTAATTTATTATGATTTTTTTTCGTTTATTTTTAACTTTAAATCACTCTCTTATAAAATTTGTAAAGTGGCGGTTATCCAATTTTGGCCGTTAGGCACCGAAATATATTTTTTAATTGAAAAGAAATGGGACGTGAACAAATGACATGACATAATGTTCCAGTAAATGCTAGGAAGTTTCTGAGGCTTTTAGTGGGCATTTTTAGAAGAATAAAGCGATGCACCGGTGTTCGAATGCCGCAGGCGGGTACCAATTTTCTAATCAAATACGTACTCAACAAAATATGTTCACGATTGACTTCCACGGTGAAGGAATAACATCGTGTAATAAAAATCAAACCAGCAAAATTATAATTTGCGTAGTTACTGGTGGTAGCACCTCTTGTGAGTCCGCGCGGGTAGGTACCACCACCCTGTAAGTAAGTATGTAAGTAGCTCCGTATCATATAACGTAAACAATGTTTACGAGTGCCCTGTTGTTGACAATGTTCATGACACGGGTGAGCCGCGTGTTTCTTAGCGAAAAATAAAACAACATACACTTGAGAGCAATGAATCCGGGTCACTTAAAAAAACCTATAAGTCTTGGAAACTAAGAAAGCTAGATTAATGAAATAAATTGTGTTTAGTAGACAATTAAATATTCCTTAAACTAAAGTATTAAAACTTCTTAGCTATTCCAAGGTTATGTTATAAAAAAATCGAATTTGAAAAAAGGAATGGAACTACGAAATTACTGCATTTGATTTTGCTTTTATTTCTAATCTGTCATTTAAGTAGGTATATAAACCATATTGATAGTGTTCAATACTTATTATGCAACCTGTAAGCATGTCGCTTACAACTGAAGAATGCATCGGAATCCTCACAATGCTGGTAACCGGCCGGAGTCAGCGCGATACAGCCAGGACTGTCGGTGTGTCAACAGTACAAAGAGTTCTCCGACGTTACCAGGAAGGAAGGAACACGAGGAGTTAAGTTGTGTGATTTGTTTTATTATGTCTATTTAGCGTTTCTTCGGGTTTAAATGTGTAATAAGGGTGGTTTATTAACTGTTTAGTGGGTATATGTGAAAGTGCACAAATGTGGGAAAATGAAACAAAGCCGCTGAACGTAACTTCTCGGGATCCTCCAAAAAGTCCACTGAAAAAGTCTCAGTAAATAACCACCATTTTACTGAGATTATATTTCATCCCATATCATCTCATCTCATTTTATTTAATTTCATGACAATTGATTAAGTTTCCTTCGTTTTTTATTATTCATAAACTAGAAATAATTAGAACGGCGAATTATTAAAATCTTATTACATAACGCTGGCTAATATACAAACCGTGCCGGAGCCAATAACTAAAAAAGAAGAAGACGTTACGAGGAAACTGACTCTAACTTACGTAGACCAGGAACAGGCAGAACTAGCTGTACCACAGCACGAGATGAGCGATACTTGGTGAGCACCATGCTTCGTAATCGCTTTCTTACAAGAACTGAACTAACAAATCAGTTTCGACGCCTCAGAGGAAGTATCCCAAGCGCATGGACAGTAAGACGACGACTTGCTGAAGCTAACTTGAAACCACTTAGACCTGCAAATGGTCGTAAACTGGAGCGTGGTGTTCCTATTTCAAGACTACGATATGCTCAGAACTATTTAAATTGGACTATTGAATATTTGTCGAAAGCTATGTTCTCCGACGAATCAAAATTTGTGCTCTACAAGCACGATGGAAGATACAGAGTGTGTAGAAAACCAGGGGAAAAGATTCAAGAAAGCATGCATAGAGGAAAAAGTAGCCTACGGTGGTGGGTCTGTAGGTATGGGAGTTTCGTCTGAGAGTCGCATAGAATTGGTGTTCATAGAAAACGGTTATTTAACTAGCGTAAGATATATATATGGATGAAATCTTTATTGAACACGTTCGGCCATTTATAGTCAATTTGGGTGAGGATGCTTTTTGCATGATAATGCCCGACCTCATACAGGTTTCATTGTGAATGACTACTTACAAGAGACGAGCATTACTCGTATGGAGTGGCCAGCACGCAGTGCGGATATCAATCCGATCGTGTTTTTTTTGCTTAGGTGGGTTTGTACGAGCTCACAGCCCACCTGGTGTTAAGTGGTTACTGGAGTCCATAGACATCCGCAACGTAAATGCGCTACCCACCTTGAGATATAAGTTCTAAGGTCTCAAGTATAGTTACAATAAAGTTAGAGCATACATGGGACAAGGTAGGGAGATGCGTAAAACAACGAAACCCTCCCCCAATCACGCTTCGTGAGCTCAAAATTGCTCACACAGAGGAATGGGAGGATATTTACCAAAATCGTATAAGAAACTTGGTGTACAGCATGCCAAACCGCGTAAACGCAGTAATAGAAACACGAGGAGGCAATACAAAGTATTAAAATTCAAGAAAATCGTATTGTTGTACAATTTCCTATTTTGGTTTTAAGGCGAGATCAGCAGTTTTTTTTTCTTTATGTAATTTTTAATAAATAATATGTAGTGACTTATATAATATTTTATTACTTTCATTTAATGGGTATTATATTGTCTATTAAATACCGTTTATTTTATTAAGCTAGCATTTTTAGTTTCCAAGATTTATAGGTTTCTTTAGGTGACCCACTTTCATTGCTCTCGATTATATTTCATAATATTAAAATGTAAACATTTAATATAATTTACAAAAAAAAAAAAAGGTTATTTTATAAGGTTACTTTAAACAAACAGAAATGAACAACATTGTACCATAGGTAGGTTTCCATTACATACTGGCTTTAACCAATATATTTATGTAACAATTTTATTTAGCGTTAAGTTATTGTATACATTTTACATGATTTTATCTCTAACTCATTGTTTTATCTCACGACATATAAAATATCTTATCAAAGGATGCACACATTAATATGAGTCGGGACCAAGTAACTAGATTTAAAGTAACAACAGTTTATAGACTTTTTACTTTTGGAAATTGGTTTGACTATAAAGCACTTCGTTTGTATTGCTCTGAATGGGTAGATGAGTTTACGGAACCTGATGTTAAGAAGTTACTAGAGCCTATTGATTTCACAATAATAACGCCACTATTCGCTTTGAGATGTCAAGTCGAAGTGACAATTGGAATCTAGAATAGGGATCACACTTTAAACTGTTATGCATAACGGCTTGGCGGCAGATATAGACAGGGTAGTCGTAACTGCCTATACGAGCTCACAACGTCCTCAATCACTAAGCGGTCTTACTCGATTTAACTATTTATTTTCCATTATCATTTCGGTGCCAGTTCAAGTCTTACTATTTCAAACAAGGTCCTCGAAGACGAGCCACTCTGTCCGGCTGATCTGAGAACAGACCATCGATCCCTGCATCCAAATACGCTCTTAATTCAGCTTCGAAATTTCCACTATTAGATTCTGATTCATTACTCCGGAATTCCGTTGGTAGAAATGCGTTCTCGGCGCGAAATGTATACGGATGGACCTTAAGGCCTGCTTCATGTGCATCGTCTACAAATGTAGTCTTAGCACCTAATCGATTGTCTGTATCGCGGGGAATTATGTAGCTTTTGTCAGGACCGGCTGCGTGTGCGTATTTGGCGACTTCCTTCAAGCCTTCTTGTGAAGCCATTTCTCCATACGTAAGATTAGTTCCCAGTTCTAGTTGGTCGAAAGGCTGTAGAGATTTATCACTCTCGAATAGTTGTAACAAACGTAGCCTGGTCTTTGTTTTAAGTTCTTTTAAATTGGTAACTTCGAACGATTGAATATAAACCGGTGCGGATGGGTCACGGTATCCGTTTTTATGGAGTATGTTCACAACAGGCTCCTCCATTGCCAGACCTAGTTTCTTAAAATGTGTGCTATGTTTTATTTCTGGATAGATTCCAATCGTTCTTTTTTGGCTTTTTTGTAGACCTTTCGCCAGACTAATGATTTCTTGAAACGTAGGAATCGAGAAGGTGCCATCCATACGTGCGTTGCCAGCTCTTATATCTGGTATGCGTTCTCTAGCTCGTAACGTTTTTATTTCGGCCAGTGTAAAATCTTCCGTGAACCAACCGGTGATAGCAGATCCGTCCACTGTCTGAGTCCGGTTGCGTGTAGCGAATTCAATACGACTTGCGACGTCGGTTGTCAAACTCAGTTCGTTGTCATGTCGGGCCACAAGTACCCCGTCTTTCGTCATTACCAGATCAGGTTCGATGTAATCAGCTCCCATGGTTATACTGAGAGCATAAGAACCAAGGGTGTGTTCGGGGACATATCCGCTGGCTCCGCGGTGGGCAATGATTAGTGGCGAACAGAAATCTGAGTTTAAGAATTCAGAATTGAAATCAAGGTTCTCATTTGCTGGAATTCCAAAAGTGATCCCCACGGTGCTAAAGGAAAGCACCAACAGCCCGAAGATTTTCATATTGCTAACCTGTTGCAAGTAGAAAAAAAGGTTCTTTTTTTAATTTTCGTTTTCAAATGTAAAAAGAATAAATGTGATTGAATATTTGGTATCGATGGACAAGTATAAATACATAAAATTATTTCCAATTTTTTTTCTATGTTAACAAGATAAACAATACAAATAATTAATTCATGATAAAGTTCACAGAGATGCATTTTTTTAATAGTAATAAGCACCGTGACCTTTTTACATTGCATAAAAGCCAAGGCTAAAATCATTATGCGATAAGTATAAGAAACGTAATCATTCATAACAATAAACAATTTTAACTAACATTCAATATACTCAATAATGTTTATTTGTACCTATACATAATAATATTATTATGTATAGGTACATAATAATAATATTATTAATATAATAATATTATTATGTATCTCTAGGATTTATTTTTAAAATTACCTATTAATTGCCTTATACACAAAATACGAAACGTACCTATACATAATAAATAAATAAAAAAGCAAACAAATAATTCTGTGACGTTTTGATGAACGTGTGAAAGTATAATAATTATTTTTAATAAACCATAATACAATAAATTTTTATATTTTTTTTCTTGTGACTTACCCAAATATCTGTGAGTGAACACACAATAAAATACTGTCACCAAACTAAACAGATCTGTGTAGCTGGTATCGATTGACAGATATCTCGCGATTTACTCCATCCGAGTGGTACAAGTACAGACGTTAAATAAAGTGTATGAGACAGGAAAAATATTTTTCGAGGTCGCGCATAAAACGCACACGAGGAAAAGTGATGTCAATATACACGAGTAATTCATATAAATACAGGTTTATTAAATTACATTTAAAGTAGCGATGAGTATTTACTATAATTAAAGGAAGTTTTTCGTTTAGACTCACCAATGCAGTTTTCTGAATTAATTTAAAGAATTCATTTAAAGAGCAAAGAAAGAAATTTTATTAACCGACTTCAAAAAAGGAGGATGTTCTCAGTTCGACTGTATCTTATCTTATACCTTTAAACGAGCAATTCTTGTATATATATTATATATAATCTGAATCTCGAAAACGGCTCCAACGATTTTCATAAAATTTTGTATACAAGGGATTTCGGGGGCGATAAATCGATCTAGCTACGATTTATTTTCAGAAAATGTTGTTTTATTCGTCTTTTCAATAATCAATTTTATCGATAATCAACTTTATGACTTTTCGCGACATTTAATGGCAAATAATAATAATACTATTTTTCTTAATTGAGAGCAACTAACTGCTTTAAAGACGCAATATTTCATAATTTTATCGATATGTAATTCGTATTTAAATATAATTTCTAAAAAACAGACTTTATTAAAAAAGTAAATGCCGAGCAAAGCTCGGTCATCGTCTAATGTTTTTTATGTTTCTCACCTCATAATTTTTGACTGGTTAAATTGATTTTGATGATTCTTCTTTTATTAGAAAGCTGACGCTTCCCGTGTTATCCCATTTTAAATTTAGTCCAGTTCTGATAATGGTATCCATGAGAAAACCATATAAGTCTTAAATTTACATTAACGCACGTACGTGCGCGACTAATAGATGAATAACTCATTAGCACGATATCACGCCAACCAATTTCGATGATTATTGTTTTTAGTGTATATTAATTTGTTTTGGAATATCTTTTTTTCTATTTGAGTTCGGTTTTTGTTAAAGCATGTCTATTTACAATTATTTAGATATTTATTGTCTGCGACTTTCTATTGATATTCTTCTATTTTTCTTCTTTTTTCGTATGCTCGATTTATCAATAACTTGATGTATAATTATATTAATAAAATTACATTAGCGGGATATTGACCTGTCCCGTCTTGGAAATTTATTTTAACATTTAACCACGTAAAGGATAATCTAAATATGACCATATTTAGGTTCATCCTTTACTTAGGAAATATTAAAAATAGTAGGCAGCAGAGAACAATTTTACAGTTTACAAGCAGAAGCACACCGAGCTACTTCGCAGTATGAAGCTCATCTGTGCATAATTTTGAGATGCCCGCTGAGTTTCTCGCCGGATCTTCTTAGCGGGTCGCGATTCCGATCCGGTAATAGATTCATTCGCGAAGCAGCTGCTCTTGAGTTAGGTCTTCATATAATAGATTTCAGTATAGTTACAACGGCTGCCCCACCCTTCAAACTGAAACGCATTACTGCTTCACGGCAGAAATAGGCAGGGCGGTGGTACCTACCCGCGCGGACGGTCCTACCACCAGTAAACTTGAGACCTTAGAACTTATCTCAAGGTGGGTGGCGCATTTACGTTGTGGATGTCTATGGGCTCCAGTAACCACTTAACACTAGGTGGGCTGTGAGGTCGTCCACCCATCTAAGCCATAAAAAATAATTACAGACACAAAACTATTTTTACGGCTTAATCTCGCATTTATTAATTTTAATTATATTCTTTTCGGCCATTCGAATACTATTTTTACATAAATTCGCGATAGACTAAGATGCTATTAGATTTTTGTTACTAGAAGTTTTTCATTAACATTAGACACGAGAAAATTTATGAGAACATTCCAACTTAGTATTTCAATTAAAATAGACACAGAGGTTTCTACTGTAAAAAGAATATTAAAACGTTAATCTACTACTAAAATTACTAAGAACTATTAAAACAAACTCTGAAGTACCAGTGTCAGTGTCTTTTTCTTCTATTATCCTCTTTTTTATTGTGTGAATAAACCCGTCGTGATTTTTTTTTATTGCGTTTGTAGGCAGACGAGCATACGGCCCACCTGATGGTAAGTGGTCACCGTCGCTCATGGACGTCAGCAATGCCAGGGGCAGAGCCAAGCCGCATTCGGATCCTCTCGACTAAATTTAAGTGATCGTTGTATTCGTGTACATATGAATAAAATCTATGGTAATTTTTCCATTCTATAATACGTAAAAACACAATGCTAATGCTGGTTTAAACATTTCCAACCTCAGTATATTTTCTAAAACACATTTATTTCTCAAGATTGAGTAAACAACAAATTATTCTATTATATCGTATCTTTTCCTTCGTGACAATAAAAATTTCAATGCCGTTATCAATATGACATTTAAACTAGTGTACAAAATCAATAGGTTCGTATTACTTATTCAGATAGCACAATATATGGAATGATCAGGCGCCCTCAAAAATATATACAGGGTGTCCCAGAAGAATGGATAATCTTGAAGCACCTCGTAGTAGAGCTATTGGGGGACACAAAATAAAAACAAAAATAAACCTCTGGTAGTACCCAAATTACGCATTTAAAAAAAAAAACTTGATATTTTCCATACTGCTGTGCGTTTCTGGAACAGCTACAAATAAATAAAATCCATAGGCTTTTTGGTCTTATAATATTCTACAAGGACTATACTAAGGAATATGCAGGAAATCGTATGAGTAGTTTTTAGTGTAATTTTTTATACAAGTTAATCTGAACTTTAATTCTAATCATGAAGTTTGGTATTTTTACTTTATTTTTAATTTGGATACTACCTAAGAATTTTTTATTTTTTTTTGAGTTCCCAATAGGTCTGCTATGAGGTGTTTCAGGATTATCCATTCTTTCTGGGACACCCCGTATATACTGGTGACCGGAATTTCCCAGAGTAATGTAGCTCTAACTTTGCTTATTCATTTTATTCGTTTCCTCTTTCGCGCATGTGATTCATATTTAACAATGGGATTTCTAAAGCATCAGCTAACAGGATCAAACAAAAACAAAGTTTTTATTTTATTTTATTTTTTATGAAGGAAGGATTACTAGTGGCCCGAAGGCCTTCCAAGTTTCTCCAGAACAGGTGACTACCGTACTACCGAATCGGAATCGCAACCAGCTGAGAAGATCCGGTGAGAATCTCAGCGGGCTGATGGATGGGTTAGGTTGCACGTCCAACTCTTTGCCGAGTTCGACGAGTACGGTTACCAGAATCCCTTAGCCTGCTCCTAGTGTCAGCTGTAGTGCAGGCGTCTAATGGATCTGAGGGATCCGTAAGGACGTAAAAAAAAAGTTTGATTTCTTCACGCTCACTCATTTTTACATAGTCAGTATCCATTATTCCCAAGGTTATTTCAAACATTTTATAACATACTTTCTGTATGGCTAAGTTAGGTTGTTTACCTTTTTTTTCCTACTTAAGCTGATAGCCTTGAGAGGCTATTTCAGCGTAACTTTAACTAGTACCTAGGTGAGCTCACGGGGCTCAAACCTGACGAAGTTGCTAACACAAACCCTAGCAAGAGCCGTGCTTTGCAGAATCTACCACCGGATCGGAAACGCGACCCACTGAGAAGATCCGGCGAGAAACTCAGTGGGTTGTGTCTGTGGGTTAATTTACTCGTCGAGCCCTTCGTCGCAAGCGACGGGTTCGACGAGAACGATGACCGGTGCTTGAGGTTACATAAAGCACCTACTTGAGGCACCGTAAGTGGATCGGGAGGATCCGAAATGACGTGTTTTTGACGTGCTTTCCATTCTGTCCGCAGGATCAGGAATGTAGTTACCGGCGGCCACGATGAGAGGGTTTTCGTGTCGTGCCGCTTTGTCGAAGTGGCGTATTGATGCCAACTGTAGATACTTACTAATGGACTCTAGATCTAGGTCATCATGCAGGTCGATGTTCCTGACGAACCACGGGGCTCCGACGGCTATCCTGCAAAAACGGGATTGAATAACTTGCAGTGATTTTAAGTCAGTGCGGGCCGCGTCAGCCAATACTACACCTGCATAGGTCATGACGGGGCGTATGCAGTTTTGTAGCTGTTGTTTACCACTGTGTGGTGTCAACTTTAGATTGGAACTCTTAGCAATAGAAAAAAAATTGAACATTAAAATACAATTTATTACCACTTAATTTTATAGTCAAGTGTACAATGTGTATTGAGATAAACTTTGTGTGTGACGTACTGGTGTATCAAAGATGTTTCATCGACCACGCGGGCAGTCTCGTGCGCCGAGCACAGATAAGAGTAAGTAAGTGCTACACGAGTCTATTTGTGTCACGAACTTTTCCTCCTCAAATAATATCTTCACTGTACTTCACTGCTCGTGTAGCACGAGTCGATAGGAGTGATAAAAACAATTATCAGTACTTAACATTTTTTCGTATACACAATAAGCACGTGTCCTTGGCATTTAAATTAAAGATAATTTGTCATTTTTGACTTTTATCAACTTATAAGTGTGTTCTTATGACAATAAGAGGATTATCTATTAACACTTAATTACTTCACGTGTGGTAATGTCATATATGTACATTATTTTTCACGTAGGCGTCCTCGGAAAGAAAATGAAAATCACTCGCAGGGCCCTCTAACTTGAACAGAGATATCAGGTTGATCAGAAAACATGCCGTCTATTCCTGTACTCAGAAATGCTTTGAGTTCACCTCTGAAATTCCCGATTGCTGATGGCGAAGGATCATCGCTTTGTAGTTCTGCGGGCAGATAGAGATTTTCGGCACGAAACGTGTATGGGTGCACTTTTAAATTGACTGCGTGGGCATCACGAACAAAACTTGTTGGTTGACCTAGCCTGTTATTTTCGTCACGAGGTATGATATATGATTTTTCAGGTCCAACTGCATAAGCGTACCTTGCGATGTCACGTAGGCCCTCAGGAGTAGCCATATCGCCATATGTAAGATCAGAACCAAGTTGTACCTGATCATATGGCTGGGCTGTTTTTCTTCCTCCAAGCAGTTGTATTAACCTGATACCAGTAATCTGACTCAATTCTTTTAGATTACTGACTTCGAACGATTGAATATAAATGGGAGCTTCAGGTCCCGTGTATCCGTTTTCGTGAAGTAGATCTACTAATGGTTTTTCCATAGCGAGATCCAGATGTTGAAAGTGGGTAGAATGTTTGATTTCTGGGTAGATACCAATACGTCGTCCGTAACTTATTTCCATGCCTTTTGCTAGATCAATAATTTCTTGCATGGTGGGGATTTCAAAGCTGCCGTCCATTCTAACGTTACCCGGGCGTATTTCTGGTATACGTTCTATAGCACGCAACATTTTGATTTCAGCAAGAGTGAAGTCTTCTGTAAACCAACCTCTAACTAACGTCCCGTCGACGTACTGCGTCCGATATCTAGTAGCAAATTGTGGATGCTCTGCGACATCAGTAGTCAATCCTAGTTCATTGTCATGTCTCGCTATTAGATGCCCATCTTTTGTCATAACGACATCCGGTTCTATGTATTCAGAGCCCATTGCAACAGCAAGAGCGTAAGCGCCGAGAGTATGTTCTGGTACGTAGCCACTGGCTCCACGGTGAGCGATAATGAGCGGCTGACAGAAATCTGCGTCATAATCAATTGAGGAAGATCCTGGATTTCTGTTAAGGGTGAAGGCCAGTATGGCAGTTATACCACCGGCGCATAATACTCCAAGTAGTAACCATAGGGCTATTACACGGCCCCGCATTGCATATCTGTTGACAAGTTCATATTCATTAACTAAACGACAATTCAACAACGTTTTAGTAATTACTAAATCAATAAAAATAAATATGTAGACATTAATTTAAAATGCGAAGATGTTTGAAACAAAAATCAATACTGTATTCCTCAATTTCATTTCACTGCGGGTTGAAATTATATGCTAATTATTCTGGCATTGTTAAAGTAATTTCCTACATAAAGTATGTTTATTTGCATGTTGCACTATACTTCGCTATTAAAACATACCGTTCATAAGCACTACTACAAATAAAACTTGTCTCTGTACAACTATATTTTAATCTAATTGAACACTTTTAATAACAATAATACAGACCGACTACTAACTAACTCATGCGACAAATACACATAAATTCTTTTTTCGCTACAACTAAGATGGAAACAAGTAATGTATACTGATTGTAGGGCTTAAGTCAATAATTCTTATTGATTATGTACAGCGATAAGATTTTTTGTGAATTAGGTGTTGTTGTTGATATTCTTGAATATTTACTGTATACCAAATGATATTTCAATACCGGGTATTTTAGAACGTGAAAATGGAATAGCGGTTTCATTTACTTTTTTAAGAATAAATATTAGATATTTTTCTATGAAGTTGCTGTTTAGTGCACCCATGGCACCATCGATGCATCTCTGCAAACCTTATCAAAACGTCCAAACCTTAGCAAAAGTAGAAGTCTGTCGGCGCAAGTTTTATGATGTACGGCTTATGACTCAAAATTCCAACTCTATTAGCTCTTGAAGCTTAGGGACCATCTGTTGTGCCATATGAGGTCGAACGTAGTCGTAGACGCAGCGGGGACGAGAAATTATTCAAGGCCGGTCGGAGTTCCGCGAGCTTTCCCACCATTGTGTCCAGTTTCTTACAGCACACATCCGCAGTAATTCTGATGCCATTTGGTAAGAAGCTGATATGAATTATACCGGCACAAACCATACTATACAGTCACTATTAGGTGTATTTGGGTGTGAACCAGCCGGTAACTACATTCCCGATCCTATGGACCCAATGGTAAGCAATCGACGTCGCCCAAAACACGTCATTTCTCCGATCTGGTGGTAGATTCTGCGAAGCACGGCTCTTGCTAGGGTTCGTGTTAGCAACAACGTCAGGTTTGAGCCATGTGAGCTCATCTACTTGCCCGGTTACGCTGCAATGGTCTCTCAATACCATCAGCTTAGGTAGGAAAAAAAAGTGTGAACCAAAGGGTTTAACCAACATGATAACCGTTACGTTAATCAAGAAGAATCCGATTTTTCTTCGCAGATCGCAGATCTTCTTTTTTTGTCTGCAGAGCCGGAGTGCCCCAAGGCACGAAGCCTTGGTCCGGTCCTCTACAATATTTTACTAGTGATCTACCTCAGTCACCAGAAACAGCTGTAGCAACCTTTGCCGATGATGCAGCCTTCTTCAGTTGTAGCAGTAATCCTAATGAAGTGACCAGACTGTTGCAAACTCAGCCACGACACATTACCGCAATCAACCTGTGTTAAGTATCTTGGATTTCACCTGGACCAAAGGGTGACATGGAAAGACCACATAAAAACGAGGCGTAACAAAAATAATCTTCGATTTAGAAACCTATTCTGGCTTCACGCTGGACGGTCTGCCTTATCCAACAAGTTAATGGTGTATTGGTCAATAATAAAACCGATCTGGACGTATGGAGTCCAACTGTGGTCGTCAGTCAGCAAATCAAGAAATAAGTGCCTCCAGAGAGCTCAAAACAGTATCCTGAGGGTATTCTCGTCGATGCCTTGGTATACTCGAAATTCGGAAATTCCAACCATAATGGATGAAGTTCAACGATATTCGGACAACTAGAAGAAGAACCGCTTGATAAAGCTCACCCAAACCCGTTGTGCGGTATGCTCTTGCAGCCAAATCCTATTAGAAGACTCAAGGGAGCTGGCGTACTCTCCTACTAAGGCGAGACGGAGCATTGGCTCTGTCCCTTCAAGACCTTTCGCAACTCACCTGTTTATGATCTTGGTGACAGATAGAAGGTGTTAATGTAAAAAAAAAATTTTTTGTTTTCATTCCTACTGATAATTCGGTTCAAAATGCCTTCGTATACCTTAAGGCTTTCGTTGTGCTGGCGATCGTTCAGTTCATGCGGCACCCATTAATTCAGGTCAGGATATTAGAATGAAATATAAAAATTTTCTATTGTCATTGGATCTTGATGAGTGCGCAAAATTTCAAGTTAGTCGGATGCCTTAAAATGTTCAAAGATTCAATTCAAGGATTTTTTTCCCTTACCTAATGGCTAGCTTTCGAAGGCTATTTCAGCTACCCAGGGATTGGTATAACTTTTGAAGGTCGTCGTGGCCTAAATGATAAGACGCCCGGTGCATTCGTATTGAGCGTTTCACCGATGTTCGAATCTCAGGCGGGTACCAATTTTTCTAATGAAATACGTACTCAACAAATGTTCACGACTGACTTCCACGGTGAAGGAATAACATCGTGTAATAAAAATCAAACCCGCAAAATTATAATTTGCGTAATTACTGGTGGTAGGACCTTTTAAGTCCGCACGGGTAGGTACCACCGCCCTGCCTATTTCTGCCGTGAAGCAGTAATGCGTTTCGGTTTGAAGGGTGGTGCAGCCGTTGTGACTATACTGAGACTTAGAACTTATATCTCAGGTGGGTGGCACATTTACGTTGTAGATGTCTATGGGCTCCAGTTACCACTTAACCCCAGGTGGGCTGTGAGCTCGTCCATCCATCTAGGCAATAAAAAAAAGCTGCGCCCTACTACTTTCTAGTTTTCTCAGACCTTATATTTGTTTTTTTTTTCACCTATCGCTGGTAGCCTAAGGGCCTATCGTATATACTTAGTCTGGCCATAAATACTGTTACAAAGGAAAACAAAAAAAATACTATGGCAAATAACATTTATTACTTTTACAGTGTGTTAGTTTAATATATAAATATAAAACAATTTAAAGTATAAAAAGCTTATTCGAAGTGGTCTCCATTGGCTGCAATACAGTCCTTTAAACGTTGAGGCCAAAATCAATAGAAATACGCACTCTTTCCATGGGAAAAATTTTCACTGCCAATCGTACGGATTGTTCTAGGGACTCCAAATTATCATGGCGTTTAGAGCAAGCCGTACTCTCTAAAACTGACCATAAATCATAATCCAGGGGATTAAGATCGGGACTAGACGACGGCCAGTCTTCAGCTCTGATGAAGTCCGAAACGTTCGTTTCCAACTAAAACTGCGTAGACCGAGCTTTATGACCTGGCGCCGAGTCTTGCTGGAAGGACCATCCATGATTATTGAACATGGTGTTGTTAAGGGGCTTCACTACCTTCTCAAGAATAGTATCTTGATACACTTGTGCCGATGTTTTGATACCTTTTTCACAAAAGTATGGCCCAGTCACTCCTTCATAGCTAATACTTCACCAAACCATCACTGAAGTCGGATAGTGCCCACGTTGCACTCTGTCGACTAATTGGGAAGCTTCCTTAGAGCTTTGAGCATAAATACGGTCATTTCGTTTGTTAAAATGTTGCTCAATTGTAAAAATTTTCTCATCCGTAAACAAAAATTTTCTATGACCTCCCTTTGCGTACCGCTTCAGTAGTTGTTTCGATTTTACCACCCTATTCTCTTTTAAATTATCAGTTAAGAAATGACCAGTACGTCTCTTATAGGCTGCCAGTCCTAAGTCAACTTTTAAAATACGCGACATGATTCTAGGTGCTATTTTCATCTCCCGAGATAAAATCTTTTGCTTTCGGACAGGATTTCTTCGAATTCTTTCCCTTACTGCTTTGACCACCTTTTTCGTACGAACACTACGTGGACGGCCAGATCTTTTTCTGTCACAAACAGAGGAGGTCTCATTGCACCTATTAATAGCCCGGTACACAAACATTTTACTAATACCAAGCGTATGGAGAGTTTTAAAAATTGCATTTGGCTCCATACCTACTTTGTGTAATGCAATCACAGCGATTCGGTTCTCTTTATCACCCCATTCCATTTTAATATCGCAAAATATTGTACAATGTATTGGCGCCAAAATGAGAAAAATCAATTAACAATCATATAAAAATCACAGATTCCAAATTCAAATGTAATATTTTGTTTATTTTTAATTATAACAGTATTTATGGCCAGACTAAGTATATCGTATCGTATATAAGTTGTATCTACCGGTGGATCGAAATCGCGACCCACTGAGAAGATCTGGCGAGAAATTCAGGGGTTTGTATTTATGGATTAAATTAGGATATATTACATTCAAATATAGATAGGTATATAGGTATTAAAATACAGACATACGTACGAAACAATAATAAAGGGTCTTAAAAACAGCTATCAGATAGGTTTGCTTCTGGTCTATGCTAAACTTTGCTAAAGTTATTGTGCCGATTAACACTAGTTCTTTCGATATCCTGAAAACTAGAACATGGCTATAAGCCATTAATGTGCATACAGCAGGTACTAAATACACACCTTAATATTATTTATCTACAGTGTACAATGATCAATTACTGTTTAAACATTGAATTTATTGTATGAAATACATAATTGTTTTGCGAGTTGGTATACTGTTCATATTATAGTTAAATAAAAACTTTTATTAAAAACAAACGCATCCCTCGGGGCGTACTATTAAACCCCTCTTTATTTGTTGACATAGAGATTTTATTAACAGGGTTGCCCAATGAAACTAGTAAAATTTTTATTTAAATAGAAAATGCGGCAAAACAGACTGAAAATGGTGGCTTTGATATTTCAATTTGTTAATGACCTAATAAACATGTTGTAGGTATATACTAAAATTACATGATTTTTACATTAACATAACGATATAGTCATGATTTGAATGAATTTATAAATTCAACTCGCCACCTTCTAGACAGCGCGATAAGATAAATTTTTCAAACTACAACTCATCATAATCACCCGTATCCGACTTCTTCGTGTGATGTTGACACTTGCGCGCGCGTGTTTTACTAGTGCCTATCCGATGAAAAATATATTTTATGACAGTCTGTAAGGCGTGACGGTCGTTCATCATAACAAAATTTAAAAGAGACAATTAGATAAATATTTATTACCTACATTATTAAAAGATAGCTACGTATTTATTTTATCTACACGCTCTGGCCATAAATAGTGTTACAATTAAAAAAAACAACAATATTACGTTCGAATTTGGAACGTCATGCAACAGCGTTTTAAAAAGAATTGCCGACTTTATGCTCATACGTATAGAATATTCTCAATTAGTCAATAGGGTACAAGGTGGGCATTATGCGACTTCAGAGATGATTAATTTGGTGGGGTGCTGTCTAATAAGGAGTGAGGCCATATTTTTGTGAAAAAGGTACACAAATCTCTTAATAGTGTCCATAACCAACTAAAATCAAAAAAGCTCAAGCGAGGTTGGAAATGATCGTTTTCAACTTCAATTGAGCTGAAAACTGACTGCCGTCTGTGTTCACTATAACTGAAACTTTATAGAACATTATTTATAACTAATACGATTAAGGGCCATAAGAATGTTCACCCATTATTGAGATTTTTATAAAATGCACAATGTCAAATCGGGCGCAAGAGTGAAATTTACATTTAAACTGCGAATATAATTACATAACCAATAGGTAAACGAAGTAAATAAACATACCTTTTTACTGAGACCATATTGTGTATAATTTTACTCATTTTTATTGATGCGATTTAACGTGCCAATTCACAAACAATACACATGCTGCCATCTATCGTCAGGCGTGCATCAATTTTGTGAAATATTTAACTTTGGTATGTATCGTTTTCTTTCTTAAATTAATATGCTTACAGAGTGCCAACTGTATTCATTTAACGTCTTACATTAAAATTAATGAAAACTACTAAAAATAGCTTAAAAAGATTACCTTAAACTTATATTTATAATATTACGTCAATTATTCAGTTAATGTATTAAATCATTACCGTCTGTGCTAAATTTTTGTACAGTAACTCAATTTGCAGTACAAAGTGTAGTGTAATAAAGTCAGGAAATGATAATGAGATATTTTACTAAACTAGACACTAGATGGAGCGCGATAGCTCAACACTACAGTTGATGCATGTGTCATGTGATTAACTCTATTAATTAACTAATCTAATTAATTAGGAAACTGAAACGTTTTTTTTGAGAATAGTCAATTTTAGTGCTCATCAAATTGTTGTTATTGACTCTTTTAATGGAATATTTTTAAGGAGTAAACTTAAAAGAAATTATCTGTGGCGAATTTCACTGTCGAGAAAATACGTGCTTTATTCGATGACTCGCCACAATCTGTAAACTAATTTAGTTGGTCGGTAAGTTCGTTCATCATTTAAGTAAAAAAAAAAACAATAATTATAGCAATATCGAGTAGGTAGATCACGGCGTCGATCTCTTATTCGATGCGAAGATGTTTATTTGCACAACAACCTGAAAAAAATTTTTTTTTTCAATAAAACATTAATATTAATGTAAATAGAGGTGTTAACCCTATATCAACGAAACGTTTGAGATATCCCCTAGAGGTATCCCTTGCAAAATTCGTTTGTTTTTTCCGAACACCCTTCGCCACAGTGTGAATCCCGTAATCCGTGTAGATCGAATTAATAAAGTTTGTCGTTAATCATTATCGTAAGCTGCGAATACGGAATTAGACGCTGATTACAGCAAGGGTGAATAGCTAAGCTGACTTTATTAGGTTTTTAAGATTCACCGGCGTGAATAGATTGACTTGTGACGGCCTTTAATTTTAGGGACCATTCTTGCCAAGTTGCCCGTTTACTGATATTTTTTATAATTTATTATGATTCTGATTTTGAAAGCTTAAATAAATAAATCTTACAAAATTATCGTGATCCTTCTAATATGTTCCTAAATTTTCAATAGGAAAAAAAACACGAAAATCCGTTTGTAAATTTATGAAGCAAGATCACACAGAAGTGATGTGGATAAGTGGATAATGAGTGGGTTTGTGATCACGGGCGGGGCTGCCACGCCTTCTACAAGGCACATCTTTTATTTTTAAGATAATTGGATTTTTCGATATCTCATATCATCATTTATTGTACAAATATTTAAAAGTTATGAAGTTTTTTTTTTATGGCAAATTAATGTTGATCACATTTATTAGTTACGTATATTTGCAAATGGTAAACCATTATGTCGCTGCTACTCATCTGTCTTCGATCTATTTTTCAGCTCACAGATGTTCATTGCTGGACATAGGCCTCCCCAATGAATTGTTGGGTATCAAATTTCAGTTTTAAATTTAGTACTAGTTATACTAAGATTGTTAGATTACCTATATTATAGTTACGTCAACAAATGTTGTTATAATGACAATAAAACTGGTGACAGAATTATATCATGAATTATATTTTTGTTAATTGGCTCGTTCCAATTCCTCCTTCTCCTATTTTGTATTTTTTTTAGACAGTATATGTGTGTATAGCAGAGGATTGTATAATACACGTCCTTATGGATCCATCAAATCCAATAACCCTTGCATTAGACGCCTTTAGCTCTAACACTAGGAGCAGGCTTAGGGACCCCGAAAATCGTACTCGTCGAACTCGGCAAAGATTTCGACGTGCAACCTAACCTATGCACCAGCCCGCTGAGTTTCTCACCGGATCTTCTGAGTGGGTCGCGATTCCGATCCGGTATTAGATTCATTCGTGAATCGTGAAGCAGCTACTCTTGAGTTGTTAGATTTCCTTTGGAGGCGCTCGGGTAGCTGTTGGAAAATCCCACCCCTCCTGGCCGAGCCCTTGCTCGTCCACATGTCCTGGTGAAAATAGAAAGGCCTCCGGGCCACCAGTAATCCCTCAATAACAAAAAACAAAAAAAAAACAATTATATAATTTTGTGCTGTGTAAACGATTATAATTTTGCACAACTCTTGTGGTAGGTCAACAGTCACGGTCTCCTCTATGATAAGATCGGGCATGGTTTTCATCAATAGGTCAACTGATCGGACCCGCTACACGTTATTCGAATTAAACAATATCGATTTTTTTTTATGTCGGACGGCAATCACTATAAATATCGAGGTAGAGGCGTACAATCAGACGATCAACACGACACAACAATAATAGCTATTGACGAAATACCACAAACAGAAAACAACAAAGTCGAACTCGGTCGAGACCGTATCGAAACGGCCAAATTAAAATTACATCTAATCGTATTGTAAGCGTGAATTATTAATTTGTTGGCTATTGTCCAGGCATCTTCGATGTTTGTATCAAACGATTATACCGCAGCACTTAAATACTTAGTTTGGTATCGGTTATTCTTACTTAGAATCCTGCTCATTTCAAATACAATTAGAGAATGTTAAACGTTTTGTTTGTATAATAACGAATGGAACATAAACTGTAATGAATAACCATACATATTTTGTCAAATTGACGAGCTCACCAACGGCGGAACCGTTTACCTGATGAACTTAATTCTCAAATGGAATAAGGCATAAAATTCTTCGGTTCGAAAAAGCTTCATTATCCGTGACAATCGACCATCAATCATTCCACAGCTCGCAAAACAATAATCACATTATCATTCTCTCATAATAACAAATGTAGGCCCGAAATGCATAAAGAACCCGCTTTGTAATTTTTTTTTTATTTTATTAAAAATGATTTTGTGAAATATCGTCACAAGGTTGCGCTCCGAACAATGTAAAGTTACGAGCGGTCGTTTTATTTATTGAAATATAAGAAAAAGGACGATCTTGTACGAGATGACATATTGTTAAAGGACCTTATAAAATTATTTGCAATCACGCCATCCGATTCTTGTTACGTAGAAGTAACTTTTGAACGAATCAAAAGTCTCGGATTAATGGATCCAATGGACGTTGTCTAAGAAAAAGTAATTGCCGTCTTCTCATTTTAATAATCATACGGAGGAACCCACTTCAAGAGTGCTATTAATAATGCTTCGAATGAATTTTTCAAATTCCCAAATGTCATCCAGCTTATTAACTGACTTCGTTTTTTGTTTAACTTTTATTTGTTTTGGAAGGAGCGTTTTGGTTTTTGGCGCGGTCGTTCCGACCTTTCGTTTTTTGTCTCGCGTCATGCAATCCCGCCAGATGAATTATTGTTTTGAGTTAATTACTAGCACACTGATGAAGTCTTTTTCTATGAAATCGCTCAATTGTTTGTAGACTCTGTATGATGGACCGTATCAAATTTAATAAACAGACAATGTTAATTAATTTTATTCCTTGTAAACATTAATCATTTAACTCTGACACGTCTTAAAGAAAACTAAAATATTGTCTCGCCGATGCATGAGATAAAACATAGTTAATTGCATTTTTTTTATTGGTTATATGAGTGGACGATCTCACGACCCACCTGGTGTTAAGTGGTTACTGAAGCCCAAGTCTATGACCCTTGTTACTGGAGGCCATGTCTATGGTTAACACCGTAAACGTCAGCATCCACCTTGAGACATGAGTTTCACAGTACAACGGCTGTCTACCCTTCATCAAACCGAAACGCATTACTGCTCCACGACAGAAATGGGCAGGGTGTTGGTATCTACCCGTGCGGGCTCAGAACACGCCACAGATAACCCCCTAAATCTGTGGAACACGCCCTACCACCAGTAATTACGCAAAATATATATTTTGCCAGTTTAATTATTATTAATATTATATTTTATTCCTTAATCGTGGAAGATGTTCGGGAACATTTGTTAAGACCCGCTGAGTTTCTCGCCGAATCTTTTCAGTGGGTCGGGATTTCGAACCCGGCGGTAGATTTTGCGAAGTACTGCTCCTGCTAGGGTCAGTTTTAGAAAATTCTCTCAGATTTATTCTTGAGCTCACCTATCCGTCCGGGTGTAGCTGCCCCCCCAAGACTACCAAGTATGTAGAGAACACCTGATAAGTAGGTACGTAATATATTTCATTACAATAATTAGTATTTGGCTGCGGGATTCGAATATCGGTATAATACAGTTGCATCTCTCGAAACCGGGTGCCTGCGTTGTCCTTTAAGCAATGACGTCTTCTGCAAAGATTTTTCTTGACAGGAGTTCATAGATCGACGAATTATTATGATAATTTTCTTTTTACGCAGGTAAGCAGTAAATATGTAAGGGATTGTCAATAATATTTTTACTATTGATAAATTACCTATTAACATGCCAAACTAGTCTGGCATAAATTTGTTCGGATATTACTTTACCATTGTTCTCGGGTGATATTGCAGATTTAATAGAATCGCGAAAGCTTTGGTAGAGCTCGAAGATATTCGTTAAAATGGGTTGTCCATTTGTTGTATGAAATGTGCAGCAAATCATTATATTCTGCTAATAAGTAGTACGCTTTAAAAAAAAATCGGGGCAAGAAGCTTGTTATTGTTAAAATAAATCAGCAAGTTTAATAGGAACGTTTTGTTGAAAGTCTATACGTACGATATCCTTTTTAATACACCGTGTTGATATCGTGTACCTACCGGCCAATGCACGGGCCGGCCAATTTTTTCAACCATGTAAAGTCTGATAAGCAATGTAGTGCGGCGATCGACTCGCTTTAAGCACCTACCAGCCATCTTACTTGTGGTAAGGCGTATCGAGAGCGCACACACTTGCGTGTCATCCATGCTACCATCACATACATGCTTCTGTTGCAAAAAGTTTGTGTATTACGGTTGATCGAATGTGGGGTGATGGAAGGTATAAATAAGCTATATGCAAAAAATTCGACTTATGTTTCAAGGTATCATCACCCATCTGTCACACGAGATCGATCGGACGGGATTTACGTTGTCATGCCCATTGGTTCCAGTATCTATTTAATATGAGCCGTGAAATCGTTTGGTGATTGTGGAGAGGCATTCACATCTTTGAGACATTTAAATTCCATTGGCAAAAACGCAACCTTACCCTTCGAACCTGCGCATTATAGAATTACAGCAGAAATAGACATTACGGTACTAATAAACAATTTTGGCTTGCAACAAGTTCTGTCACCAGTCCCTTGGAGTTCTAAGAGAAGTGGGTATTAGGGGAACTCTTCGTCGCATACGACGTAACCAGCGGTGCTTGGAATGCCCAATAGCACCGAAAGTGGATTGTTCGGATCCAAGAAGACATCTTTGGGAACACGGCGGTTGTTTTCTGTCGTGTCATCTGGTTTAGGTATATAATTTACGGCAGCTACGATAAGAAAGCTATCGTACCATTCCGCTCTCTCTACGAATCGTTCTGACGCTGTCTTCAGATACTTACGGACCGGATATAAAACAAATCTTCGTGAAGGTCTACATGTACTGTAATATCAATATGCGGCGCAATATTGGTTAAAATCTTTCAACCGATTTTTTATTTATTTATATTCGTTTCAATATCCTCTTATCATCGAACGAATGTGACTATAACGCAACGATAATGGGGAAATACGAAATAATAGTGATAATAGACGTGATATTATGTTCTCGTCTGGAACGTTTTACAATGTTATAAATTCGGAAAATATATCTATGAGTTTTGGTTACATTAATATAAAGGAATAAAATTTAATACACAATTATTTCAAACAGTTATCCAAATTAACCTCATGCTTACCATCTAAGACTCAATAGCCGTCACTAAATTCAAGAGTTATGAAAACGACAAGTTAGTATTCTGTAAAAAAAAAGTTTACAAGTAGGTAATAAATAGCTTCACGTCGTCACTAGGATCCGACGGTTGGGGCTCGAGGTGGCGCTCGACAAAACCCAGGCCCTGATGTTTCACGGGCCGGGACGAGCGCCGCCTGTGGGTGCCCACCTCGTGATCGGAGGCGTCCGCGTCGGGGTCGGGGTGACCGGTCTTCGGTACCTCGGCCTCGAACTGGACGGTCGGTGGAACTTCCGCGCTCACTTTGCGAAGTTGGGCCCTCGACTGATGGCGACGGCCGGCTCTTTGAGCCGGCTGCTTCCAAACGTCGGGGGTCCCGATCAGGTGGCGCGCCGCCTCTACATGGGGGTGGTGCGGTCGATGGCACTATACGGGGCTCCCGTATGGTGCCACGCCCTGACCCGCCAGAACGTCGCCGCGCTGCGACGTCCGCAGCGCGCGATCGCGGTCAGGGCGATCCGAGGATACCGCACCGTCTCCTTCGAGGCGGCGTGCTTGCTCGCCGGGGCGCCACCCTGGGACCTGGAGGCGGAGGCGCTCGCTGCCGATTACCGGTGGCGTAGCGACCTCCGCTCTAGGGGGGAAGGGCGCCCCGGCGAAGGAGTAGTTCGAGCGCGGAGGCTCCACTCTCGGCGGTCCGTGCTGGAGGCGTGGTCTCGCCGCTTGGCGGACCCGTCGGCCGGCCTCCGTACCGTCGAGGCGGTCCGCCCGGTTCTCGCGGACTGGGTGGGCCGCGACCGCGGATGCCTCACCTTCCGGCTGACGCAGATGTTGACCGGCCATGGGTGTTTTGGCCGGTACCTCTTCAAGATAGCCGGAAGGGAACCGACGGCGCAGTGCCACCACTGCGCGGACCGCGACGAGGAAGACACAGCGGAACATACATTGGCGCGTTGCTCTGGATTCGACGAGCAACGCGCCGCCCTCGTCGCGGTCATAGGAGAGGACCTCTCGCTGCCGCGCGTCGTGGCTACGATGCTCGGCAGCGACGCGTCCTGGAAGGCGATGCTCGACTTCTGCGAGTCCACCATCTCGCAGAAGGAGGCGGCGGAGCGAGAGAGGGAGAGCTCTTCCCTTTCCGCACCGATCCGTCGCCGTCGAGCCGGGGGCCGGAGGCGGGAATACGCCCGTACGTCCCGGCCCCTGTAGGTGGCGGCCTCCCCCCGGTGAAGGTCAAGGGGCGACCTGAGGGGGTGAGGCCGCGCGGCGCGCTACCAGCACTCTAGCGCGCTGCCGTGGAGTGAATAGAGCGACCGGTCGACGGTGTATCGCGTCCCGACCCGGCAGGCTGGTTCTGGTCCAGCGGGGTATTCCGGGACACCAGCGGCACCGTCTGGGCGGCCCGACGGGCTGCCGTACCGAGACGGCCGACGTTTCAGAGCCTTCGATTCGCCTCGAAGGCTCCGTCGGCTGGGCGTCCTTGGGGTGAGCCGCGCCGTCTGGTTGTAGTGTTGACCGCGGTAGCCCCCCTACCTCATCCGGGTTCTGACCTCGGAGGGGATCGGACGTCGGGTGTAAGAGTGCAGAGGAGTCGTTTAGTGGGTGGGCTCTAAAATCCTTGGGCCCGCGGTCTGCTCACAACACCATGCAGATCGTTGAGTCTCACATACCCCGCGCGCCCCTTTTGCCCGGGGACCTCGTAGGAGGTTCGGCCCTCTACCCGAAAAAAAAAAAAAAAAGGTAATAAATAGCTTAAGTTTTCAATCGCCTGTTTTGATTAGGCGATACTAAGCGCATCTGTAATATTAATTAGACACGCCGATTGAAAATACAATTTAAATTCGGGTCATGTTCAGAGCACAACCATTTATCACGAGGGCCACACGTCAAATATCATCTGCAAAAAGATGCGACTAAATGAACAAATTTAGATTCCAATGCGCGTGATCGATTGACCTACACATATCGAAGTCTATAGATCATCTCGGCATTGAAAATAATATTATTGTGCGTGAGTAAGACAAAATATAATTAATGTTCTTCTTAATTCGAATTGGTCCGGCGTAGACATGTTGGCGTCGTTCCGTCGCAATAAACAAAAGATTAAAAACTTTTTCATAATACACGTGTTTTTATACGTTCACGTAAAATGTTTGTAGAAACGTGCTATTAATCATTCGATGAATGTATTGTTGCATCTGTCGTGTCGGCTTGTATAGCTCTTGAGAGCCTTGCTATTGTTGCTGAAAATGCATACGTTTTGATAACTGCAAAAAACGGCCATTGCGCCACCTGTGCTCAAAGATAACGGACAGATCCTATTGAATAAAAACGAATATAAAATACATTAGTGAATTTAGAATTATTAGATTTTTTGGAGATAAAAAGTTTGAATAATGAATCGTTTCACCGATGAATAGTGAATTAATGAATACATGGTTAGTTTTGTGTAGCTTTGTTTCAAAATAATAGCTTTCTGAACTTTATGCGTACCTACTGCGTTATAGATCTTTGTATCCTACAATTAACAATTAAAACTGGAATTTCGTCAAAGAATGCCACGCAGGTTTAGACTTGCAAACTAATCTACAAATATAATCTACTGAGTTTCTCGCCGGATCTTCTCAGTAGATCCCGATGGGTGGTAGAATCAGCGAGGCACTGCTCTTGCTAGGTCAGATGTTCGCAGTCTCTTAGGTTAAACCCTGTGCGTAGCTAGAATAAATAATAGCCTGCCAGCGATTAAGTAGGGGAAAAAACTGTAAAAGAAATGTGCTAGTAGTAAGCACATTTAACATATCTGAAAGAGAAATATATATATCTTTGTTTATGATAGACCTGTCTATCAGTCTGTAGGCTCAAAACTCTACTGATACTGTTGATTTTTAAAACTATTAATTTCTTATATTCTTCACTCTTTGTGTAAGTAGTTATCTCACGAAAAACTTAACATATAAATTTTGATGAAGTTTCTTATATTAAAACATTACTTTTACGATTTAAAGGTATGTATACAAATATGTAAATTCCAAGTAATCGCTGTGGTCGCAGACGGTTTTGACAGATGACGAGCTCGACGTGGAGTGATCAGTCACGGTCAGTGCGGCTCACGCGTCAGGCGCCGATTTCTGCTCTGCACAGCTTCGTGGGAAAATCATAAATATCTAAATAGCCTTCTTTTAATAGTATCGGTACGTATTGAGCATAATTTATGGTGTTCAGCGTGAATTGAAGACCTCAAGTGCCATCGTATGTACTGCTGCCCACTTTGAGACGTGATGTGAAAGTCACAATTGGTTTAAATAACGGCTATTCATAATCGCATGATTACTTGGCAACATAATATGCCTTACACTAAGAGCAATCCATAGAGGCTCAAAACAATCTAGTAATTATAGGTACCTATATATAAATATACTGGATCGAATCTGAGTAAGGTAGGTATTCTTTTTTTGCATGATTGGCATAGTTGCGGTTTACATTTGATTAAAGAACCTAATTCCAATACTTGTCATTCTTCGTCTTTACTCAATTGAATGTCGAACTCATTTATTAAAAAATACTACTTTGAAATTAGGCGTCGATTTAAATAAAAAATGGGGCTATTGAATTAATTCAAAGAAGTCCACATTTTATTAAGGGTACGAAGAGGAGACAAAAACAAAATAAATAATATCGTCATAACTTTAAAATTTGTGTAACTATTATTATTATGAATTATGATTGTTTTTCTAGGAATACACATCATTTCTCCATTCCGGGCCACTAAACTCGATAGCGGGTTAACACGTCAGAAAAAAAGAAACAAACGAATGTGCGACCAGTTTTTTCATCTGACAACACCGAACATTTCGTTTTTTATATGCGTATCATTTTGAAAATTAAATTATAGGTTATAATTTTAATATGATAGGTGCGTAATATATTTCGGAATGTTAAGATTCTTATCTTTTAAAAGCATTTATTCATTTAATAGTTTGACGTTAATTTTTATGCAATTTGATAAAAAAAATATTTTGTTTTTTTTGTTTTAAAACGCATACATAAGACCACAGGCCACAAAATGCAATCGCTTTAATGTTTGTAGTAAGAGTACACAAATGTATGGGATTAAAATAAGCTTACGTAAAATAAGGCTTCTAGATTGCGCACTGATGAGGCTTTCTTTTTAATTACGCTATCACTCTCCACCCATAGGCCAGTGAGCGGTATCATGAGTTAGTGGCTGCTTCGGTAATAAATCCAAAAAGTAATATTTTTACGCAGGTTTGAATGTTAATTTTGTTCTGACTCAAATTCATGATCATCTCGCTGTTATTGTTTTGAAGATATAGTTATGATAGCCCGATTCTCTAGAGCTTATGCTGATCGCCCATAATTTATACTAGTTTTGATGTTATTTTTCCATTCAATATTGTGACAGGAAGATATATTTTGAAAAGGTTTGAACTTAAAATTAAGAAAACAGTAACATATTTTCTTTGGTTTGACCATGACATGTCCATGACATAATTAAATTACTTTTATGGAATATTCTTGCATTTTTATTGTCATTATATTTTTTCAGAATTTTCAAAAACGTTATGGTTTTGGTGGTCACGGACGATTGTGGCGTATAGTGGTAAACGTATTAAACTGTAAATCTTTCGGCATACCTATAAGTTCAAGGAAATGCTTCGTTTCAAAAAAAATGTATATCTATCAACAAACAATCGATGTCATATTATTTTAATCTCAAACTAATCAACGTTCGTAATATGTAATATTTTTTTTTTAGAAAATCAAAACATGCGGCGTAATTACGATTTTCACAATCGATTTAGATAACAATCTACACACGAATCGGCACCCATAAACGGGTATAGGCCACGGCGACGTTTTCAAAGCTTTTGTTTTTTGGCAACAACAAAAAAAAAGGCGGCGACGACAAAAGACAATCATCACAGAGATCTTACTCCTAGATAAAGGAACAATAAATAACACTACAGCCACAGTCCTAAGATAATCTTTATTTTCTAATGCTCAGCAGAATGTGTTTTCGTCGTTTGGTATCATTTGTCATGTCCACGGATTCCGTAATGGATACGAAATTTTCTAGAAGTTTTCATAATCTGATGCTTTACCGATATTAAGGCGATTTTTAGGTAATTTATACATTGGAACATTAATATTATTGAAATACCATTCGCAATGTAAATGTAAAATATCGGGCACGTAAGAATAAAAAAAAAATCATTCTATCCATAACACACAATTTATGGGCGTATTAATAAATAATTTAATTTCCTCGCCGCTACTAAATAAATAGTATAAGCAGGATAGGGTGAAAAAAAAAATTAAACCAAACTAAATCAGTTCCTACACCCTTACGACAAAGGGATCCGGCCGTAATACTTTATTAAATCTTCCTAAGAATTCATTATGGGCCTGTTTCTAAATTAAGTTTGCACCCCACGCTTCACTTTACACTTTATGAGTTGTAGGTCCTCTCAAAGTTTGTACATTGATTTAGTGTTAAACGTGTAATTAAATTTATTATGAGCTTCGCGAGCTTAAATTCCGTTGCTATTCTTGGATATTTTCACTAAAATGTGCAAACTTTTTTCAGGATACATTTTTTTGTCTAGAAGAATAAACGAGCTGACTGATGATCCGCTGTTAAGTTGTTACCGGAGCCCATGAACTTCATCATATAAATAAAACTGAAATGCATGACTGCTTCGCGGTTCGAAGAGATATATTGGTCCTATCGTCCTTTATAACGCCCTGCCGTCAGTAATTAGGCAATTTATATTTTTTCACGATTTTTTTTACTGTAGCTTCGACTTGGCAGTCTTTCGTAAGTATGTGCCTATGTAAATATGTCCCTTAGAAAATTGAATACTTCTTTAGGTAATTTGAACATCTGAATAGACCCATCGGTTCACATTTCATTCATACTTGAATCTGAAGAAACTTTGTAAAAAGGTGCTTAGGTGCTTTAGAAATTTAAAAGTTTTCGAAACATACTGTGATACTGATACTATGACCTAGGGTAGGCAAAAAAAAACGAGAATAGTCCTGATTAGTAGTTGAATTTGATAATTTGCGCACGCATCAAGGGCGGATGACATTTAAATGCTACTAGTGGTCCCCTGGTAGTCGATATTCGACTATAGTTAATTAAAATTATAAGTTTGTACACTATTATGATTGTATTTTCAAGGACTATTATTATATTTTTAAAATCACAGATTTCGCCAAAACTACACTTTAGGTAAATATTACAATAATAAAGACAAATAATATTTAATCTATTCTCAATTTGATCACAGACTATAAGGAATTAGAAAAGTTTGACAACAAACAAATAGAATGCATACGTGTGTGTCAAATACGTGGTAGTGTGTGTAATGTTTTTTTTATTGATTTCATGTATTTTTTATGCATAATTTAAAAAAATATTAACATTTTGCACTCCTTCTCTATATTCTCTGTAGGTGTGGGAAATTTCATACTCCTCCGTCCGCGCAATTTTCGGAAAAGGTTTTTGCTTCACGTACCTATTAATATATAGATTATAGATATTACCTAAAATCCTAACCAGAATAACTTTGATTAAAAAATATTGTTTTGATGTTAGATCCTATTCTGTATTTAGATAAGTTTAAAATACATATATATAGAACACAGCTCACGAACGGAAAGTAACTGAATTCATTCAAGTTCAACAAAACCACATGTCTTCTGACAGAGAACAGAGAAGACAGAGTCGAATGTGACTAGACAAATAAAACTTCATACAAATGCAATGAAAGAGCGCTGTAAAGACGGAAACGTGTCGACTGAAGACGTTTTCCTCGGGCGGCAGGGCGTCCCGTTGCTTAGCAACGCGCCGCGGGTGGGCGTGGCAATCGATATCACCCTCACCCAGTCACCTCCTGTCCTCACGTCGTGGTATTACTTTACAGCCTCGCCGGACCACTTTAGAGCAATTCGCAGATCTCGTACTATATCGTCATTCAAAAATCGGACAGTCTTACATCGGTTTAAGGTGTTTTATCCGGTGTAAATAACTTTTTTTTTGTTGCTTTGAAGATTGGACGAGCTCACGGCCCACCTGATGTTAAGCGGTTATCGGAGCCCATACACTCTACAACATAAATGCCACCACCCACCTTAAAATATGAGTTCTAGCCCTTGTAGTATACTGAGTATACTACAAGGGCTGCCCACCCTTCGAACCGAAACGCATTACTGCTTCAGACATAGGGAGGGTGGTTCGTACCTACCCGTCCGGACTCACAAGACGTCCTGCCACCAGTAAATAACTATGAACATCTTTAACTAAAACAATTTAGAACAAAATTATTTTTAAACGTTGAAGATATCTGCAAAAAAAATCTTACAAGCCGTATTTATGCATGTATCTTAACGGTAAATAATCAAATAATTTTCTTTTTTTTCTATTTCTACGTCGTCGTGGCCTAAAGAAAAATAAGCACATTCTACTCTTAGCCAGTGATGCGACTATGCCAGTACTCAAATTGTTTGTAGGTAAGGTACCACCTTAACCGCAAGCAATAAAAAAAAAAAAAAACACATAACAGTTTCCAAAATCTGTTGTGTAAATTTTAATAGAAAATTTCTTTAAAGATATTTGAAATACATAGAATATACAATCATTTATTTTCACTTAATATTAACCATACCTTTTTTAATAAGTTTAGAATGTTATTAAGATATCATTTAGACTTTGTAAAACTTTAAGTCAAAATGAAATAAAGATTACCTATCAGTTCAAAGCGTGATTGATTTTCTTATTATATAAATGTCTAGTGCTATGTTCTATTCTATATAAATCTATTGCCTAAATGTAAAGGCGAAGATTGCATGGAGAAAATTCTGTCCCAAATGACAAAAGGATTGCGTTTAAAAAAATTCGTACAACATTGTGTGGAACTATTTTAAAGAATATTTTTAATTTCCAATTTGAAGTTCTACTGTTAATTGTATCGTAATATTTATTGTAAATTAACTATTGCTATATACATGGTGAGCGGTTTTTTTAGTTTTTTAAAAAAAACTTAATTTTAATACACACTGAATTTATTTATCCTCTACAAAAATCTGATGTTACACGGACAGAGTTACGATGTTATAAGCTTGAAGATTGATGACGAACTCCTAAGTTTCAAGGAGAAAGAGAATTTATACATGAATAGTATTTACTAAAAAAATTATAAATAAGTCATTTAGACTATGAACCTTATTGGTAAACATATTTAGAATCCGTAAGGACACAATTAGTAAATGACGGAATTTTATCAATGTGAAAGGAATACAATATTAACTAATGTTCTAATTCCAAATGAAGATCTGATGTAAAGTAAACAATATACATATGATTTAGTAACATGAGGAAATAAGTATGTTATATAGTAACAATGATTTAGAACTTAAGAACTAAGAGTTAGAGTACATTATGTGTTTATGAGAATTGATATATGACTTAGGTACTAGTGAGAGGGGCATAACATAACACTATCATTAAAACATTGCAACTGAAGAACGTTATTACCACATATATTATTACTATATAGATAATTAGATAAATAAAGAAATCGTCATGGCCTAAAGGATAAGATAATACATAATAAATAAATACATTCGTAACGATCAATGCCACTATGCCGATGTTCGAATCCCGCAGGCAGGTACCAATTTCTCTAATGAAATACGTACCTACTCGATGATTTGCTAATGACTTCCCCGATAAAGGAATAGATCGTGTAATAAAAATGAAACTTGTAAAAATTGTAATTTGCGTGATTACTGGCGGTAAGGCGTCTTATGAGCCCGCGCGGGTAGGTACCCGCATATTTTGTGCCGTGAAGCAGTGAACGTATCAATTGTTGAAGAGTAGTTAGCCGATGCACTGTAAAACTGTTAGGACTCATGTCTCAATGTGGATTGCGGCGTTTACGTTGTTAATATCTGTAGCTCCATTTAACACCAGGTGGGCCGTGATTAAATTCATAGTTCCTATGAACCTTCCTTGATGTTTATTTAATAAATTGATACATATTAGTAAATAAGACTTTTTGCGCATGCGCAAAAACCGACGCGTCGTATTTCCGATTTGTGTTACACATAGATTTTGAAATAAGTTCGACAAAAAATAATAATAATTGTATCGTATAAATTATAATGGAAAATAAACTGGTGGTAAGACCTCTTGTGAGTCCGCGCGGGTAGGTACCACTACCCTGCCTATTTCTGCCGTGAAGCAGTAATGCGTTTCGGTTTGGCAGTGTGGCAGCCGTTGTAACTATACTTGAGACCTTAGAACTTATATCTCAAGGTGGGTGGCGCATTTACGTTGTAGATGTCTATGGGCTTCAGTAACCACTTAACACCAGGTAGACTGTGAGTTCGTTCACCCATCTAAGCAATAAAAAAAATAAAATAAAATAAACTGAATTAAAAACTTGTGTTTCAACAACGGATTAATGAAAATCGATCTGTATGTAACATTCTTCAATTTCGCGACATCAATGCCAAAAAGAAATCGCGTTTCCCCTCTAATTTGGATGAGGGAGTGCCTCGCGCAGCATCTGAGGGCACTGTACCTACAATTAGTGCACAAAGGTTGGCTGTCACGTGCATCGCAGTTCGGGGGGCAGAGGAGCGCGAATTATGACCTGTCATAAACACAACTCTGTTACTTGTGTAAACTTGTGTACGACTGTACCTGGGACATTGGATTTCGATTAATTAACAACGCGATTCTAATTTGAAGCAAAAATGAGTTTATTTTACGTTTGTACTCAACTTTATGCTGCTGTATCCACTATTATGAGGAACATTTATTGTAGACTAGCTCTTGCCCGCGATTCCGTCCGCTTAGAATAGTTACTTTGACATAAAGCTAAATTTTAACCCCCACTTCATTTACGTAGAAAGTGAAAATATTTTTGAATTTGAATAGAATGTTAAGGAGCTATTTTAACCCCTATTTTGAAACATTCTTTAGTGGTGCTACTCCACTTGTATTGGTTCCACTTCCTCGATAAATGGGCTATCTAACACTGAAAGAATTTTTCAAATCGGACCAGTAGTTCCTGAGATTAGCGCGTTGAAACAAACACACTCTTCAGTTTTATAATATTAGTATAGATAAAAAAGATTATGTAAGTAATCTAGTAGGTTCAGCAATACAATCCTTTGAAAGAGTTCGTCAGATACAATATAGTCTGTGACCGTGAAACTCATCAAAAACTTCGGCCAGGCTTCGAACGAACTAACCGCGAGTATAAAGTATCTTTTTGCGGTCAGAATTGAATTTTTATTCTACATATAATTATTATTATGTACATGTAGGATCTCTTGTGAGTCCGCGCGGGTAGATACCACCTCCCTGCCTATTTCTGCCGTGAAGAAGTAATGCGTTTCGGTTTGAAGGGTGGGGTAGCCGTTGTAACTATACTGAGATCTTAGAACTTATATCTCAAGGTGGGTGGCGCATTTACGTTGTAGATGTCCATGGGCTCCAGTAACCACTTAACACCAGGTGGGCTGTGAGGTCGTCTACCCATGTAAGCAATAAAAAAATATGTTAATACAAAACTTAATTACCTCGTACTCCGTACAAAATTTAGCCAAAGTACTATTCTATACTTTCGTGTGTCTTATGATTCGATTATGCTCAAAAATTTGTACACTTGCAGTTGTCCTACACTTCAGCGAAAAGTTTTTGTAATAGTAACATCAACACGCGGTAGTTGAATTTCGATTTAATAGTTTTCTCAAATCGCTGTTTTTATAAATGTACCGATAATCGCAGCGTAACGCGGCTAAGTTTCTTGTAATTGTAACAATAAGCATATTATCCGCGATACTATATTAAATTAGCAGATTTAATTCGCCAAGAATGATAAATGAGCTCAATTCCGATCCGCTGTTAGTGGTTATCGAAACGCCGACCGACAATCACCACGGGAATGCCCCTGCACATCTTGTGACATGTGATAAGAGTCTCAATAGATTTGATATAAAAGCCGCTTAACCCGTTAAACCGGTATATTTGATTGCATTGTAGCGAAAATAGACAGGATAGTGAAATTCAACCGCACACAAACAACTAATAGTAGGACTAGGAGGCCAGGTAATTAGGTGATTGGGTAGGCAAGAATAGCAGTAGCACAAAAAGTACCGGCATCCAACCCAGACATCTACATATTAATAGCCAAAAAGACTATTCGTTATCATTATGATTTCGTGACATCAAAATTGTTCTAGCATAAGGAAATAACAACTCTTTGATTAGTGTATAAACTTACAACTAAAACAAACATATTATTTTGTGTATTCATGGCCGCTTAGAGTGGCTCCAGGTCGTCACAGGTAATTATAACAAATCGTTTTGAATCCCGTAGGTACGTCCGGACCCCGAGTCCGGACTGACGACTCGTCCCATCCCAAATATATGGACCATAAAACAACTATAACGTTTTATAAACACTACGTTTATAACTACTTCATGATTGTATTATTTATTTTAAGTAATATATTACCTTGTGTTGGAGATTTTGATTTTTTTTTTCTTTCTAAACTGTGCTTTCAAATATTTAAAATTCTCTGGCACAGTCCAGTCCATTAATTTATTGTGTTCTCCGAGTTATACGATCGTGGAAGTGGCTTTTATTTGCAGATGATAAATAATATTAATATAAGGTCGGTAGTTAAAACCGAAATCGATTTGTGGTATTTAATGTTGTGGTTGTAAAATTATGACGATTTGCAAAACCGATTTGATTACAAACTTGTTCGTTTAGTTTTCTGTGATAAGTCTACTCTTATTAAAATGAATCGCAATCGTCAGAACACAAAGTTCATATTATTAAATGTTTATTAATATAAACTTTACCATTCTTTTTTAATCCTTCAGTGATGGAACTTAAAATAACTATCATCCTCTTAGTACTTAAGTAGTCGTGAAATACTCATATAATTCAAATTTTCAGTAATTGTAATGTTGAATATTGCTCATTGAAGATGGTTTTTTTACAGCTATTTAGCTTCATGTAAATTTATGCTGTAACTTTTGTAACAGAAAAATATATTATTTTTCTTCTGATCCTTATCCCACATCATGTGGGGTTGCTCCACTGATCATGCTGCATAGGGATTTGACATGAGTTTCGGCCAGCCGCCTGCCTGATGTCACCCCTCCTTGGCTTATATCTCCACTAGTATATCTATTGCAACGGTCCATAGGATTCTATCTAAATTTTTTTCTTTTGATGTTTCTTTGCATTCATTCATTTTTTATTCTATGATTTACATTTTATTATTATAAAGGTTAGCATTGTAATTTAAATTTTCAAATATCGAACATTTATAACAATATCAGATTTTATTAATTTTTCCCTATTTTCATATTTAATCACACAGAATATAAGTTATTAATTAAGTGATATCCATGTTATGTGCACATCCCTTGTGGCAGCATCGAGCCTTCGTTGGCGCTCGTCGGGACAGCGCGAGCGGGACGCGCCGCACTAAATTTAAATATTTTAATCCTTAATTTAAATTTTTGACATTTTTATTTTATGTTGGTATTCGTGTAGTTTCATTTTTTAATGTTATTTGTCATATTCAGACGGCGTACGGCCTGTGACTGGCGCCTTCGAGTAACCATTCCGTCGTTATATATTGTCACTCCGATAGACTAATACAGGACATTTACGTTTTTGTCATTACTAACTAATCGACCCTGCCCTGAATATTGCCTTATGTAACATTGAATATGCATATTGAGAACACAAGAGTCTTTGGCGTGAGTAATAAAGATATGTTTACAAATAGTTCTTTCGCTCTTTTTTTCTAACTATTCGTTTGGTAGCCTATATATGGTATAGGTAGGGGCTATCTAACTACGTTATTGTAGGTGAGCTTACGGGGCTCAACTTGAGAGAGTTTGCTAACACTGGCCCAAAAAAGAGCAGTGATCCGTAGAATCTACCACCCGATCGGAATCGCGACCCACTGAGAAGATCCGGCGAGAAACTCAGTGGGTTGTAGCTCTTTACAGGTACCTAATTACAACTTGCGGTAACAACACAAGTTTGTAATCGTAAATGGTGTTTTTAATTTGTTATCTGCTATTTATTAACTTACTTAACACTATTGGGTAGCCACGATAACGATTTAAGAATCGTAATATCGGAAATTATATTACGCAAAATGAAAACACGATAAGTAATAGGTACGTTGTTCACATGTTTGTTTAAATGTTCACATGTTTGTAGCTTGTCGAATCTAATTAAACAATCGTCGAATTATACGAGTAATGACTGTTTACTTATAATATGTAGGTACACTTGTAGGTTTGTATTGATAACAAGAATATCGTTATCATTTCAGGAGAGGGAGACCCCCAAGACTTTTGCTTTACAACGCACAAGTCCGGCCTCGCGTGGAGTACTGCTCCCATCTCTGGGCCGGGGCTCCCAAATACCAGTTTCTTCCATTTGAGTCCATACAGAAGAGGGCCGTTCGGGTTGTCGATAATCCCATTCTCACGGATCGTTTGGAGCCTCTGGGTCTGCGGAGGGACTTCGGTTCCCTCTGTATTTTGTACCGTATGTTCCATGGGGAATGCTCTGAGGAATTGTTTGAGATGATCCCTTCATCTCCTTTTTATCATTGCACCTCCCGCCGTCGGAGCAAAGTTCATCCATATTATCTGGAACCGCTGCGTTCATCGACAGTGCGTTTCCAGAGGTCTTTTTTGCCACGTACCATCTGGCTATGGAATGAGCTTCCACGGTGTTTCCCGAGCGCTATGACATGTCCTTCTTCAAACGAGGCTTGTGGAGAGTATTAAACGGTAGGCAGCGGCTTGGCTCTGCCCCTGGCATTGCTGAAGTCAATGTCCACGGGTAGCAATTCATGCTTCATTTTGGGCCATTAAAAATAAAGAGCTGTTTCCTATATAGTTATGACTACAATCCGTCATACTTTTGTTTTATCATTCAACAATCAAGGTCATAAAATTTTGTTTAGTTATTACGTTCATAACATTTTGTAAGTATGGAGTACGTTCTTTATTTTATGAATGAGGTATTACTGGTGGCTCTGAGGGCTTTTCAGTTTCACCAGGTGGACGAGCAAGGTAGGTACTTACTTAAATGGAATTTAAACAAACCAATGTCGCTTTTTTCAAAGTATCAAACATATAAATGCAAAGAAAAAATGTAATTACTTGTGTTTTTTATGTTGTAGGTAGTAGTACAATATCAACACAATAAATTATTCGTAATTATATTATTACGAAAGTAAACTTTAAGTAATATATTTTAAAGGATTTGCTTAAACGCATTTAAAACATGTAAATGTATGATTAAAAATTTCACTGTGTTTTGACGTGACGAGGTGGCCGAGTGGTTAAGGCGTTGGACTGCTAATCCAATGTGCTCTGCACGCGTGGGTTCGAATCCCATCCTCGTCGGCGTTTTTGTCACAAAATCTAGTTTTGAATTTGTTTTCATGTATGTTCATCACTTTTTTGAAATAAAATTATCAGATTTAGTTTTATTTTTTAATACTGATTTTTTTTCTGAAATGTCCCAGAAAACATTTCGGTACCTACTTTTTTTTGATCGAATTGCATGTTTTTTTTTTTTAAATAATATTATGCTTTACGACTTTATATTTTTAATTACTCTTCCTATTATGAGTGATCTACTGAGTGAGCACCAGGTCAAGTTTTTAGTTAAATAAAATATACTTACCATGTCTATATTTCATTTTTAGTTAATAAAACTAATTCATGGTTCCCCAGTTATGCGTTTTTATTGCCCATACGGGTGAGTCCGCTCACGGTACATCCGGTACCAAATGATTCCCAGACCATCATATAAGACAAAATAATACCGACTTGGGATATGTCATTGTGTCGATTTAAACACAACATACATACATAGTCCCATCTCTCGATAAAATTACACCGGGTATCTGATCCTTTACTCCAAAACGACTTCAATGCTTGTGCACTCCAAGATTTTTTCCCCAATTGGTTTTGTCCAATCTGATGGGTGACGCATCATTTACCATTTCCTATAAGGAGGCCGGCCACGTTAAAAACGAAGGATTGCCATATCCATAAATATTCGATGGTTTTATGAATGTTACGACCAGTGTAATGCATTGTGAAGATGCGCGCATAATTAGATGTGGCGTTAGAAGCCGGAGCACGAGGCGGCACGTGGCGACCACACGACAGTATTGTTGTTCAAGTTATTTATGAATATTGTTTCGTGCGTCGGTGGTCTGGTATCGACGACACGTGCTCTTCACCCCTTGATCGATGTCTACAAGCACTTTGGACGCCTCCTGATCTGTGGCTTAGCGCTTAATGAAAACTTTTCTGACTAGCGTAGTAACTCAAATTAATTATTACAGCGCCATCTATCTAATAGTTTTTAATTCTCCATTTTCACTTTTGTATTGGTCAATTTGATCACAATATTTTTTTAGTTTGCTGTCAGTATTTTAAAGATAAAATGATTTGTTTCAATTTTTTATGTTTTGTTGGAAAAAATTGCAATCAACAAATTGATTACTTTAAAATTTTAATGTATAGTAGTGCCATCTAGTTACTAAGTTGATAACCTTAGCGTTAAGCTTCTGTCACAAATCTGTTTAGGTATTTTTGTCAAAAACCAAAAAATACAAGAAAATTATAAATTTATTAAATAAAAACGTGATATTATGATGTTTTCGGTTAATGATTAAAATTAAAATTCCGTTTTGAACTGTATTTGGGAATCGCATGATAGGTAATGCCTTTCATGCACACATTAAGATGTTTTCAAGGAAATTTTATTTATTTACCTAAATACAGTTGTTAAAATATGTGAGTAGTGTTAAAGTTATTGTCACGGTAATTCTACTAAGATAACAATAGTACCTACATACTTACATTTTTATTTATTACTGTTCGCGAAATTGTCAATAAATTATGAAATAGGGTATCTTCGTCGGGCTTTAAGCCGCCGATTGGTATCGGAAGTTGGGCGGGATGAGCCGGGCGTGGAGGGGCGACTTCCTTGTTCCGGTATACTGCTCGGTGCGACCGTAACTCATCATCAGCGCACTGCAGGAGGCCAGCACTCTCCCTCGCATCACACAAAGAAAAATAAAGATTTGTGTGAATTATACTCTCCGTGCAAGATAAAGGGGAAACGTTGCTTACGTAAGAACATGCAACACGAGGTTTGAAACAAACTGTTTTTTTATATTAATAACATCGTGATTGAATCAAAAGCAAATAATTTCTGTTATCAATAATTGTAATTCGGTCTTTTTCTTACTTAATCGTTGGTTAAGGCTGGTTAAGGCTATTTCAACTACTCAAGGACCGGTAGGTGAGCTCATGGGCTCAACCAGAGAGTACACTGACCGTAGATCTAGAGCATTTCCTCGCTGAATCTAATTCGATATGTTGCAATTTATCAATTGAATAATGTATATCTTGCAACATCTCTAAGCTATTTGTATTATAGCAAGCCATGTTATGTATTTTATTTTACTAGGTTGAGCCATTTACATTTGAATAGATAAATAGATAAGTAAATTTAGCGGAACTTTAACGTAATTTTCAGCAAATTCAATACGGCTTATCGACTTGAAAATTCATATGCATTTCAAGTACAGATAGCAGAATATAACTTTATTCTTCTTTTCAGTTGTTCCCTCATTATTTAGGATCGTGACTCTACTGTAGTCTTCTCACTGTTTCTATCTAACTATTCCTACATTTGGCCGGTGAAGAGCTTCGTTGCTCGGCATTTATAGCTGCTCAGTGCTGGTTTTTTTTTTATTACATAGATGTGTGGACGAGCTCACAGCCCACCTGGTTAAGTAGTTAGCGGAGCCCATAGACGTCCACAACGTAAATGCCGCCACTCGCCTTGAGATATGAGTTGTACGGTCTTGTTCAACAGCTGCCCCACCCTTCAAACCGAAACGCATTACTGCTTCACGGCAGAAATAGGCAGGGTGGTGGTACCTACCCGTGCAGACTCACAAGGGGCCCTACCACCAGTAATTACGCAAATTATAATTTTGCGGGTTTGATTTTCATTACACTATGTTATTCCTTCACCGCGGAAGTCAATCGTGAACATTTGATAAGTACGTATTTCATTAGAAAAATTGGTACCCGCCTGGGATTCGAACACCGGTCCATCACTAGTTACGAATGCACCGGACGTCTTATCCTTTAGGCCACGACGACTTACAAACTGGTCAGACCGCCGCTTTGGGCTTTAGCCTCTAGGCCTTTTGCCTTCAATTCCCAAATTCATTAGTATGTCCTAGTGATTGTTTCAATATTTAAGTTTGCTATCACATCGTCTTTTAAATTACGTTATATTTATTTTAGTAGCTAAATGGACCAGAACCAACGAGTCAGCAACAATATCTATGTTTCAATTTGATATCTTCATCCTTGTTATTTGCTGATGACCTATGAACCCTGCCACGAACTATGCCTTCGGAACATTGAAAACGTTGCGCAAATTCTACCGAAGCAATACGAGGGTCGCGCCCTCCGTATTCTGTGTAACGCTTGCTTTAGCTGCACAGTACCACCCAAATGTGCTGAGCACTAGACTGGGTGACACGTGTGAGACATCTTTTAATCCACATGAAACATATTTTACTTTAGCATACATGCATCAGCCCGCTGAGTTTCTCGCCGGATCTTCTCAGCGGGTCGCGATTCCGATCTGGTAGTAGATTCATTCGCGAAGCAATTGCTCTAGAGTTGTTAGGTCTCCTTCCGAGGCACTCGGGCAGCTGATAGCAAATCCCACCCCTCCTGTCCTCGTGAAACTGGAAAGGCCTTCGGGCCACCAGTAATCTTTCAATCATAAAAAAAGGAGTTGACTAGTGTTAAGTGGTTAGCATTTTCCATTCTGCCCAACCCGAGACTTTATTGGTGTCATAAATATCCCACCCCTGGGTTCGTAATGCGCAATAGCGTCATAAATAGGTAGGACATAAGCGATCAAAATGCCCTATTTCCAGTATTTCACAAATTCATATTAAAATTATTATTATAAGTGTGAAAGTATGACGCTCTGAATATTTAGCCAATTACCGTTCATGAAAATTTGCATGTTTGTCAGGTTTATATTAACACGAGTGAAGCAAGCCAGTAAGCTTTTAAATTGCTTTCACATTGGAAATCTAAAGAAATATATGAATTAATGAATTGATTATGCCGTGGAATAGGGCTCTACTAAATAAAATTTATCTTAATAGTGGGTATGCATATTTTCCTTCACCAAAGAATTTGTTAAGTTCGAAAAAAAAAGCCGTGAAATGGGGCCGATTACCTTAGGTATCGTATCGTTCGCGATAGGAGACCATTACGAAAGTCAAAATTTTATGTACCGATAGTAAAAAACAATAGGTACATTTCCCACTGTTTCAATTATAACACCTTCCGCACTATTTACATTTGTATTCAGAACACGGCTATTTCTGTGTGTAGTTAAATTTAAATTTACGAATGTTCACAACGAAATGTCATTTGGATAAGTAGGTACTTAGAATGTCTGTATATTCACTTAAGTAACGTAACCGACGTTGTGAAATTTAACAGCTCAATTATTTTCTAGGTAAATGACCGATGTCTTATTTATTACCTACCAATAAATAGTTGCAGTAAAGAAAACAATAAAAGTCATACATTTATTCCAGAAATAGCTTAAATCAGCTAATCAAGTTCTGTTTCGCCGGGATCGAGAAAGGATCCTCTGTTTCATTTATTGAGTTTATATTAGAATATCCAATAAAGTACATTATTTACCTGGAAATTAAGACAGAACACTTAGTTTATTTTTGAACAAATTTTAATTTAGGTTTCTTCGGTCTAGTATTTTTGAGTAATCTGAAACTGACGTTACGGCCTCATTCGCACAGGAGTTTTTTTAGCGCGCGTTAAAAAGCGTTCAAATAGAACAGATTCATTTCAGCGCTTTTAAAACGCGACGCTTTTTTATCGCACAGTGTTGCATTTTGAGCGCTAAGCATTGGGCGTTACAGATTACGTCACATCGAGAACGTTATATAAGCGCCACCGCCGAGTTTTAAGCAACCTTTTTAAAGAGCCTGTGCGAATGAGGGCTAAATGGCAACATTGTTGCTTGCAAATTAATATAAAGGTGCTTCCAACATTTTTACTGGCATAGGTGAGTAAAAAAAAGGGTCACTAAGCTGGTCGTAGCTATTAACACATTGAATTCCAGACTAGAAGCCCAGTGGGTCGCAGCGGATACTCTGTGACCGCCAATAAGTCGGGTCCAGGGTGCCGCGACGCACAACGTGTGTCTGCCATTTGATGATTTGAAAATAATGAGTAGTCACTTTTTCCTTAAGTCGCCCATTTTTTCATGGATGGATCAGCTCACAGCTCACCTGGTGTTAAGTGGTTACCGGAGCCCATATGCGTCTACAACGTAAATGCTGCCACTCACCTTAAAATATGAGTTCTAAGGTTTCTCAGTATAGTAATAACGGCTGCCCCATTCTTCAAACCGAAACGCATTGCTGCTTCACGGCAGAAATAGCCAGGGTGGTGGTACCTACCCGTGAGGACTCACAAGAGGTCCTACCACCAGTAATTACGCAAATTATAATTTTGCGGATTTTATTTTTATTACACGATGTTATTCCTTCACCGTTGAAGTCAATCGTGAACATTTGTTAAGTACGTATTCCATTAGAAAAATTGGTACTTGCCTGGGGCGATTCGTCCACAGTTTCATCATTCGAAACAAATAGGTACACCGGACGTCTTATTCTTTAGGTCACGGCGACTTATTTTTTGACAATATTTGCAAAATAACACCTTAACGATTTTTGCACGATCCTTGATATACTGGTGCGGTTCTAGGGAAAAGTATGCCGTGGACACGTAGTGTCCGTCATGTCGTCCAGCGTGGTGATAGTTCATTGAAAGTCCAAGGTCACTGTAGTATAAGTCTAGTGCAGTATTGTTAATCCCCGACTATAACCTTCGAACAAAAATTAGTTAACCTCACGTCGATTATGAACTTAAAACAGATTATATTAAATACAGCTGAAAATATAAATGTCTATATGCATTAGAATCAATTGTAGTAAAGAGAAAGATTTGTAAAAAAAACAAAAAAAAAAAAACGTCGCATCTCACAGTTCTCATTCTCTCAGACTCTCATCGTTGTTAGATTGACTAATCAGTTTAATCTAGCCTTTTTAATTGTTATTGTAATATCATTTCCGATACTTCCAGGAGTTTACAGTTAGTTGTTCGTTACTAAGAAAAAAAGGTATTATACCGTAAATGTAGCTTTAATCAAAAGCTGATTAGAATTCTTTGATTTCGGCTAAATGCGACGACCGTTTGGCGTCTAAAATCTTTCTAGAATTTTTTCATCCTAACTATATTAATTTATTTAATGTCAATAAATAAAACAGTAGATCTTAATAATTTGCCGATCCCAATAAACAATGATTCAGGATTAAACGAAGTGAACGAAAAACGACCGCCCGGCACGTTTCCACCCATCTCCTGGCTTCTATTGTATTTTATCAAACATTCTTTTTTGCACCTAACGCGAATATATTTGCAATATTTATTATAACCATGCATTATTACTGTGTTTTTTTCCGCTGAATATTGTCTTATACGTTTCATTTTAATTGTAAAATCTTTGAGTATAGTTAATGAATTATTTATTGTATTTAGTTGCGAATGTTCCGCGGCGGTATCAAGATTACGATTTCTATAGATATAATCATTGATCAATGCGATCTCATTCGTTTTGATATTATAACGAAACTACCTACAAATGTATTATATAGAAATTGTTTATCTATTTTTGTCAATTACTTAAAAAACATTGGGTAAATGATTCTCCAACGAGCTCCGTGTAGGTATATTGTTAAATTACACAAAAAAGTAAATTATATTCGGTTGTTCTGCTGAGCTATGGCTGTTGATAAAATGAATATTATGAGTGTATTAAAAACCATTTTACCGTGGTTTATTCTTAGGTTAATTCTTTTCAGTATTTGAAAATATAGATTTTACAAATTGTATGAAGGTAGGTACGTGATTAAAAATGTATCTATATATATATATATAAATGGATTGCTGTTCGTTAGTCTCGCTAAAACTCGAGAACGGCTGGACCGATTTGGCTAATTTTGTTCTGGAATTATTTGTGGAAGTCAGCTAGTCATTAAATAAATAAATTCAAACTCTATTGAAGAAACATTCCGGGTCCGTTTGAGCCACTAAACCTAGAATTACAATATGAAGAGTTTGTTTGTGTGTTGTTTGTTTTTGTTTTAAGTTAAGAATAGCTTTCGGCCCGCAGTTTCTTTGGTTAGGACAACATTTTATCTATTTGTTCAGCATTAGGCATGTAAGTTTTTTTAATTTTTTTATTGCTTAGATGGGTTGGACGAGCTCACAGCCCGTCTGGTGTTTGTGGTTACTGGAGCTCATAGACATCTACGACGTAAATGCGCCACCCACCTTGAGATATGAGTTCTGAAGTCTTTTGTTATAACGGCTGCCCCACCCTTGAAACCGAAACGCACTATTACTTCACGGCAGAAATAGGCAGGGTGGTGGTACGCAAATCAGTTTTTTTTTACATAGCACCGACGTAGTTCAGCCATTTTGTGCGATATATTTATAATATAGACAAATGTTCGTCATTTATCGCTGTTTCTATTAGTGAAGATCGCATCAAAATCTGCAGCGGCGTTTAGGAAAAATGGCTTAGAAACAGACAACGAATTTGTTTTATACTATTTTTTTCATTAATCTGCAGGTTAAGTTCTCGTTTGCCAGTTTAGGTTAAAAAAACCTTTCTAAAAGTTATATGTATGTGTCTGGTTGAGACATTCTTTTCGTCGGCTTGCAGAGTAAGCAATGTAAGCAAAAAAGGTAATAATATTCGTGTACTAGGGGTCCGGAGAGGCGGGGCCAGGTGTCAGTCGCAGCCTGAGATGTTATCTCTGACGGGGATGCACGCCGCCCGGCCCTCAACCCCACGTTGGCGCGACACGACGACGGTCTAATTTTTTTTTTCTTTTTGTGTACCCTGCTTTGTAATACGTAATTACTTACTGTACGCTCGTTAATTGTTTATGTGTTGTAACCATAATAACATTTTGCACACATATGTATATATAATATCAGTCAATACTAATACAATAATATTGTTGGCTTATATTCGATGAGATTACAAAAATGTCTGCTAACAGATTTCGTAGCTCCAATGGATTCTTTCATTTTCATTTCTTATTAGATAGTTTTCATAGATGTTTGGGAATAATAATTCTAAATAAAATAATAATTTTAGTTATATTTGATAATGAATATAGTATGCTAAATAATTGTATTATAATAATCATAGATAGCATTTGATGAGAAGCACAAAGAAATAGAGAAATTTTATGAAGTCTTGAACAAATACTAACCGTGCGCAATAAGTTGAGACCTGGGATATATAATAATTATTATTATAAGAGTACATAATATATTAGACCGACGATGTACACTCGAGCTTAAAACTCTTGTTGCAACGAATAATCGCATCTCCGTACTGAAGTCAGTTACTAAAAATTTGTTACAACAATCATAATTCGTACTGGTTCGTGCTCGGACACATTAAGTTAGCGAGTACCGGCCGGCCAATTATTTCGAATGCACTCCAACAAGAACCGAGTCCGGCTCATTCTTCCATCGGCGCAATATGTTAACATGTTTTTTAATTTTTACACAAGACAGCCAAGAAAGGCAATCGCGAGTGCATACGCAGGAGTGAGATTTATAATAAGAAAACGCTCCTACCGCGCATGCTCCGTAAGGATCTATAAATCTTTTAAGTACTTGCCCGGCCAATCCCTGTTGAGAAACGATAAATCATCCCTTCGGACGGTATCGTCGATTCGTAAATACGCTGTCCCTCTCGAACTCACAGTGTCTTATGACTATTAGATCATTTATCATTACGCTGTCTCGTTCGTTCCCGATAATAAATTCAATTCTGTTTTTGAATATGATTGTTCTTCGTTTTGTTTTGGTGTTTTATAGTGGGTACCGTCACGGACTTAGGTTTTTGATCGGAACTCGATTGGAATGATCGCGAGAATTGGATTTCCATTTTAGATTTCGTTGTCCACGGTAATCATTCTTTTGCATTCTTATTTTGAATGCGGATTCATGTTTTACGTATTTATTTAGGCTCATTCGTTTGAATCGGATTCAGGGAAAGATTTATTCGTTCGATAAGCTAATCGAAGACTTTTTGCATGTCAGATTGTCTTCTTTTAGAAGTAAAATAACATGGAATTATACTTTTGAGATACCATTAACGGGCTTTTGCTCTGTAAGCTTTTTTACACTAGAAGGTCCGAAGGTACAAGAAGTTGTCGTGGCCTAACGGATAAGACGTCCTGAGATTCGAACACCGGTGCAACGCGCAACACGAATGCACCGGTGTTCGTATCTCAGGCGGGTACCAGTTTTTGTAAGGAAATACGTACTGAACAAAGGTTCACGATTGACTTCCACGGTGAAGGAATAGCCTCGTGTAATAAAAATCAAACCCGCAAAATTATTATTTGCGTAATTACTGGTGGTAGGACCTCTTGTGAGTCCGCGCGGGCGGGTAACACCACCCCGCCTATTTCTGCTGTGAAGCAGTAATGCGTTTCGGTTTGAAGGGTGGGGCAGTTGTTGTAACTATAATTAAGACCTTAGAACTTATATCTCAAGGTGGGTGGCGCATTTACGATGTGGATGTTTATGAGCTCCAGTAACCACTTAACACCAGGTGGGCTGTGAGCTCGTCCACCCATCTAAGAAAAAGAAATCGCATTAAATCGTTATTAGAGCCCGTAAACATATGAGCATGAACGTGGTTGCCTTTAATCGAAAGTATTCCGTAAAAATAACTCCACCTCCGGGGCTAAAATAGGCAGGGTTGTCGAAACGACCCGTCTGGGTTTGCAGTATGCCTAATCGTTGGTACAGAAAACGCAGTATTCCATTATTAGTTTAGACGTTGTACTCTGTGTGTTTTTATTGGTATGCGCAGCAGACGCATACCCTGATGCTGAGTGGTGTCCATGGTATCGGTGTTCATGGACATCACTAATTTTAGAGCTAATTTTATAGCTGAGCTGCTCCCTACTATTTTTTAGTTTTCTGACCTGTTTTTTTTCTCCACCTATTCGCTGGTAGCCTAAGGGGCTATTTCAGCAGGGCTTGGTATTTGAGCTCGCGGAACTCAACATCTTGCATCTCAGAAGACTTGCTAATATACTAGCCCTAACAAGAGCAGTGCTTCGCAGAATCTACCACCGGATCGGAATCGCGACCCACTAAGAAGATGCGGCGAGAAACTTAGTGGACTGTGTCTATGGGACTTAGTTGTATGAGTGCGAGTCTGCACAGGTCAACCCACTGATTAAAGAGCACGATAGGCATTTTAATGCAGCTGAGATTTCGACTTCTTGTCTCAAAATGGGTGGTGGCACGTTGTGGGTCTTTGGACCGCGCTGATCGTTTTACACAAGGTGACCGGTGAGTTTTAACGGGTGAATAAAACAATGGCACATAGATGTAAATACAAAAAAAAGTATTCATTCAAATTTCTTTATATTTATTTCTCGCTATTTACAGGGCCATAGTAAAGGCAACATTCGTTTTCTTAATAATAACAGACTTCGTACACTTTTCTTCAGTCAGTAAGTACGCAGAGGTACAAAGTTTAGTATAAACTTCGTTCGTTGTGTGAAAAAATAGCATTACTTTTATATTATAAATATTATACACGAGCTCACGTAATTACAGTAATGAATAGCACAGTTAAATAGCAACCACATTTCACGAGTGTATTAAATTACAATAAAATTACTTACAAACCCTTATTTCTACTATCACTGGATATTTTCTCTTAACAGTAACATTTTATATTATAAGTAATCGTAACTAAAAAAATTACATGTACTATTCTTTACAACCCATAAATCGTAGTTTCATTAGTTATCTGTGCTTTGGCCAGTGCGATAGGAATAAAAAAAAGGTTTTATTAAAACAGCACAGAGTATCTTTTTAGACGGCGTAATGAATTCATTTAAAAAAAAAACCATCACCAAACGATATTTTCATTAGTTATCTGTGCTTTGGCCAGTGCGATAGGAATAAAAAAAGGTTTTATTAAAACAGCACAGAGTATCTTTTTAGACGGCGTAATGAATTCATTTAAAAAAAAAAACCATCACCAAACGATACTGAGAATTTTCAAAATTTCGAACAATACCGTTTGTCCGCGTATTCGTTGTCTCCTCCACAAAAACATGCAATAAATCATTGTCAGCAAAGAAGTTGACAATTTACGCTGTGTAACCGAGTCCCTTACATCACAAATAGATCTAACGGACAATACTTAGAATAACAATGAATAATTTTCCACAAAAACAAAATCAAGCATTGCCATTCTTACGTGAACGTTTACGGAAAATTTATTGCAAATGTAAAACAAGGCGATTGTTTAGCTCACGCTTTAAATCATTATCACAAACGAACCTTAGATTTGTCACGAAGTTCTATTGTTGATAGTAAGCGACCTCTTTGTCTTATTTCTCGAAATACATAGATAACTCTTTTTTTTTTAAATGAGGATTCTTAACACATTGGGACGGCTGACGTTTTGGTTTCTATTTTGTAGAAATGGTCGGAATTAACTTGGACTATTCGTTATTCAGTAATAAGCGTAACACTCCCTATTAAAATAAAAAACCACACAGCGCTTTAGTAAACTTTTCATTCCACGTCAGGGGTTGATTTAAATGGAGATAATTTGTGAAATATGACATGGAAAATTAACATAACGTCGAATGAAGAGTTTCCTAAGCGCGATGAGGTCAGTATGCGGCCGCGGCACCCGAGTGATGCATGAGATGGTGATGGTGGTACGATTCCTGCGTGGGACACCACCACTCTGGTACCCCGTGAGGCATCGCCGGCGCCGGTTGCTGAAACTGACTCCAATGACCGCCGAACCCTATTTTATTATCCATGACCCCGTTGCCGCCTATGTTCGTTAAGTGCGGGCCTTGGTTATGATGTGGGGGCGCTGGCGGTCGCTCGTAAGGTTTCTGATCGTGGGGATTGAGGTATTTTTCGTTGAGGCTTTCTAATTTATCCGTTATGGTTGGTTGGTGATGGGGGTGGTGACCGGATGGCGGGTGCGCTGGTTGGGCGGCAGGAGGAAGTGGCACAGTGGGGCTGGCGGCGCCGGCTGTTACGCTGACGCTGCCGGCTGAGGATGAGTCATCACCGTCGCTGTCGTACCTAGGGGAAGTGTCTCCGGCAGCTCCGTGCACTTTCATGTGTTTCCTTAACGAAGACGGGTGCGTGTATGACTTGTCACAGCCGTGGATCCGACAGTTGTAAGGTTTATCCGACGTGTGCACGTGCGAATGCTTCTTTCGATCCGATGAATTTGCAAATCTTCGATCACACCCGGCGTATTCGCATTTGAACGGTTTTTCGCCTGAAAAGAAAAGAACGATTTCAAGTTATATCATTTCGTTGAAGATTAAGGGAGCTTTGGTGTTGTGAATGCCGAAGTGGCGACTACCGCCTCAGCGCTTTGTGCCTTAATATAGGATCCGTTGAACAAGACTGCAATAGATCAGAAACCGGTAGCCGTAAACCACATTATTCTCGATCAAAGAATAAAGAGAGTGAATTCAGTGCGCGAATGTCCAATCACGCCATAAATAACCAGATTTGCTCGTTGTTTATAGTTTACGAGCGTAAATAAATATTCACAACAATTGCACGGGATACTTAACACGACAATAAATCATATTTATAAGAAGACTTTGTCACATTGTCGTAACTTAACCTGATATGGTCGTAAATAAAGGATTTTGAACTTTAACTGGAAATTTTGAGAGTTCACATTCGATCTAACAAATTTTATAGTTAAGATAATGCCATTCAGGCTACGCTACGTTCTCTTCGATTTAGATAAGTTTGTGATTGAACAAATTATTCAGATGTACAATAAACTATAGAACATATTATTTAAAATAGATGTTGTCTTCGGCGATTCTATGAGCAGAAAACATCTCTAGTAAATTTTAAAATTAAAACAGAATAAAAATTGACAAAGCATTCCCTTTCGAATTGTGCGAACCATGCTTAACATGATGATATTTAAAAAAAAAAAAACCGACAATCCATCACAGAAAATATTTGACAAAACATTTTTTTTCTAATGTTCTAGTTTCTCGCGCCCGTTTTTATGTTTACAAAATCTTCACGTGTTCACCGAAACATGTGAAATGAGTGTTCGATACCATTCAATAAAATACGTCACAAGTGGGTGATGCGTTCGATGTGACCGCACAACAATGTATTGTGGTGTTTACAAATAAACCTCGGTGCTTATAATCTCACGTATTGTGTTCGAAACTTGAATATCCTCGAGAATGCACAGATGCTAATCTCAAGTGTCTGTTAACGCTCCAATAATACAGCTTTTAGGCGTTCCCTTACTGTTACCAAACTACTCAATGAATGTATCATACGTTCGGCAGCTCGCCTTCGATAAGCTAATACACCCTTACAATTTTTTGTGAACTCCAAAATTGATACTTCGTTACAAATGAAGCAAATAAATATTTGAGTATCATTCTTATTCGGAGAAGTACCGCGATCCGTGAATCTTCAAAGTCTTTTAAAAGTTATAAAAACGATTCGTGATGTCATTTTGTTTCTCGTTAAAATAAAAAGATCTCAATACCGAAACATTAATGAGTTTAATACGAGATAAAAGATTTATAAACATGTGTCGTCCGTCTAATTACTAATCGGGCGTTCTCATCTTCAACACAAAAAAGGGCCAGCGACAAATTCTATTAAGAGGCAGCGTGTTGTCTTCGCACGTGCCCACGCTTTTTAAATTTTGACATATCAACAAGCTCAAACGCAGTTTTGTAACACTAAAAAAAAAACATGTGACATTAAATTGTTATCCTAAAAACTAGCTGATCTGGCAGACTGCGTAGTGCCTCAATCGATAAATAAAAGACCTAAGCTTTTGTATAAAATAAATTAAAAAAAAAACAAAAGGAATCCGTCCGACGGGGGGGACATCAAAGGAAAAATAAAATTGTTATTTTTATTTAATTCCGAGAATTTTCATATTTACCTATCTACTTTTTAAACCTTCTCTGGACTTCCACAAAAAATCAAGACCAAAATTAGCCAAATCGGTCCAGCCGTTCTAGAGTTTTAGCGAGACTAACGAACAGAAATTCATTTTTCTTTATACAGGGTGGCCCATAAGTCCTTTGAAAAGTAAAATTTGAATAAAACGAACAGGGCGCGCGTGAGCGGTGCAGGGGAAGCGGGGGGAGTAACTTCGGTTTCTGGGAATTTAGTCGCGATGGAGCGTTTTACCGGAGCGGACCGTGCATTTTGTGTGCGCGAGTTTTATAAAAACGACAATTCGGCAACCGTTGCGCGGCGTAAATTTCGAGAACACAAAGGTTTACACAACTTTGACGACACTCCAACTCTTCAAACGATTAAGAACTGGGTTGCTAAGTTCGAGGAGACCGGTTCGACGTTAGATAAACCGCGGTTGGGTCGCCCAAGGACGTCACGTACGGAACAAAACATAGACACAGTGACACAGTCTATTCGCGAAAATCCGACACAGTCAACTCGTAAGCGCGCCAGAGCATTAAACGTATCCAGGACATCGTTACAACGGATTTTGAAGAAAGATTTACATATGCACCCTTACAAAATTCAGTTGGTTCAAGAATTAAAGGAAACTGACGGTATTCAAAGACAAAATTATGCGAATGAAATGTTGAATCGGTTTACTTCCTTCAATAACATAATGTTCTCTGACGAGGCTCATTTCCATCTTAACGGGCATGTTAGTAAACAAAATTGCCGCTATTGGAGCCCCATCAATCCAAAACTTAAGCATCAGAAGCCCTTACATAGTCCGAAAGTGACTGTTTGGGCCGCTATGTCAGCCCATGGTATCCTAGGGCCTTACTTCTTTGAGGATGGCAGAGGGCGCGCAGTTACTGTTACGTCGGAGCGATATGTGGCTATGATCGAAGAGTTTTTCATACCAGAATTGCAAAACTTTTCAGGCTTTAATGCCAGGACGTGGTTTCAACAGGATGGGGCCACTTCTCACACCTCTAACACTGCTATGCCCGTTATCCGTCAACTTTTTCCTGGCAAAGTTATCTCTAAGAGAGGAGACATTTCCTGGCCTCCACGTAGTCCAGATCTGACCCCGATGGATTTTTTTTTGTGGGGCTACCTTAAGGCTAAAGTATACGACACAAACCCGCGGTCAATTGAGGCCCTAAAAGAAAACATCCGCAGAGAAATGACAAGCATTTCAGCAGTGACGTGCCGCGCAGTCATCGACAATTTTAGACGTCGTTTGCAAGAGTGCCGTGATCGCAACGGATTACATTTAGGAGATGTTATTTTCAAAAAATAATTCCCGTTTTTTAAGCTTTTTATGTAAATAAAAATTTAATTCATAATGTAATTAGTTTTATTTTAATAATTTTTTTTCATATCAAAGGACTTATGGGCCACCCTGTATATATAGGAGATAGATAATAAAGAAACAAAAATAAAACTGTTTAATTTATCTTATCGGCACTATGACCGAGTCTTGATTATATAAGTGTTTCAGATTAATGCATCCTTTGGTAATTATTTGTATGTACAAAAGCTAAAAAACCACCGAATCTTTTGTGGTACTGGCTATGTCAAGTCTCGAGTATGGAAATAAAAACACAAGTTTGGAATGCACATCGTGAATTCGTTGCATGCCACGCCGGGACACGGGCTAGGGTCAGATACTTATCTTAAACGGCTGTATCACCCACGGGAGACACTTTTTTGTGGCGTTTATTATCGATGTGAAATTTTATCTCCGGTTTGTATTCCCAAAGGAAAGCACGGATCAAATTATACAGTCGCAGAAACAATCAAACCGATATCCCTACAAATACATTACATAATTATAACTTAATCGTAAGTCTATAAAAAAACGATAGTTAAAATAATTTGCGAAATACTCTGGTATTTATGAGAGTCCGATTTTATTCCAAAAGTAATACTGATTTATTTAGTAGATAATAGTCAACAGACCGAATCTGTGATCGTTAAATAAGCACATAGCTTTTTTTTTTTATTGCTTAGATGGGTTGACGAGCTCACAGCCCACCTGGTGTTAACTGGTTACTGAAGCCCATAGATATCTACAACGTAAATGCGCCACCCACCTTGAGATATAAGCTCTACAGTTACAACGGCTGCCCCACCCTTCAAACCGAAACGCATTACTGCTTCACGGCAGAAATAGGAAGGGCGGTGGTACCCGCGCGGACTCACAAGAGGTCCTACCACCAGTAATACCATCAGCTATATCAATGAATGCCAACGATTCACAATTAAATCGCATTAGTACCTAAATGAATACATTTGGCACGTTGCCTGAACCGAATGTCGCGGTGTTAAGTTACGAATCGCTACTTAAGAGCGCTCCGCTGTGAAAACAAGCTTTTTAGAAATAGCACAACCGATGTGTAATCGAACACCTTCAGCCTTTGCACCCGGACTGTTGTAAATGGCTTTAGGTGAGTTTTTAGAAAAAACAAACCTAGTTTATTTTATATCAAGTTGCTTGATCTAAACGCAAAAAAAAATAGCTTAGATTTTGCTTTTCAGAAAGCTTTTCAGTTAGAAATGGCCAAAAGGCAAATAGTTTTTATGCATCATGATATTTTTTTTTTTATATACTTTTTGAAAATGGAATCATTTGTCTATGATGTGAATAAATAAATATGAGTTATGTCATTCGTTTTTTATTACATATTTAATTTATTGTCCATACGAGGAATGACTAGCAACTCATAATATCAAGTTACTCAATAGTCAGCAGTAAATGTAGTTTGTAAAATTTTTAAAATGTTTTGGAACTAAGTGAAAATTGTCAATGTCGACAGACTATCCGCAGGCTTGTCATCACCTTGAATTATAATTGGGTGTCACCTGATACTCGCCCACCTGTTTTGAAACGTTTTCATTAGAAATTAATTGAAAATGAGCAGTAATTTTTTTTTTGCCATCGCATACTTGTTATGATGTATCTTAGTTCAGATCTTATTTTGCGATATGTGATTTTATAAATTGTTCTCACACTTTTGGTTGATACTGATTTAAAACAAGTAGAATGTTGTTTTTATTTTTTAAACAGCCTTTACTTAAGTCAGGATAGGATACGTTTGAGTTCTGGTGTTTGTATATTTTTATTGTTTATTAAATAGTGCATATCAAAGATAATTTTATCGTCGATAGAGGTCTCGGCTAATGGGCGGCCGATGACTGGTCATTCGATTACAACAGGCCCGTTCGTCGGGACATGAACAAGCGCCATGTTTTGTTTGACCCAGTATACTAATCGCTACATTTCATATCAAACGACTATCTATTTTAACGGCAGGGCTCTTCGCCTTTGTCCACTAATGAACTAACCATTAGAAAGTTTCTTATTCAAACTTGGTTTTTAGAAGTGTCACAAACATCACAACAATAGCCCTGATCGACGACAATGAGCGACACTTCCCCGAAAATCGATTTTCTCTCGCACACTTTAAAACTGATTCGTGCAACATCATACATAATGATTTATGATCTTCCTTTTATCCATAGCGTATTTCGAATTAGAAAGATATATTAATATCTTCATTTTTTCACAGGTCGAAGAATACGGGCCCTCGATCGGGACGCACAAAAAGAATACTCAGGGTCGGGCGAGCACATTCGGCGCCCAACGACCGTGTGACAAGGTGCTTTATGCGGACGATTATGAGCAGACCGAATAATGTTCCAATACCCGATAAATATCTGCCAACTCATACAAAAGCGTTCCAATAAAAATATAATAGTAAATGTAGCAACAACAGACGCCACAAACTGCACAGTCATATATCTCTGATAAATTTAAATTAAAATGAAAATGTATAATCGAGAGGAGCTTCGAGCTATTAGAGTCTTGTCAACGTGAAAATATATAATAAAAAAACTACTATGACGTGTAAATAACCCAAAAACCTACAGCATCGATAATTTGAACACAAACTTAAAGAAGGCGAGGGGATCTGGTAATACATAGTTTGGTCATTAATCAGAGGACTCGCGCTTGCCGTTCCTGCCCTCTTTAGCTGCTACTTCTGATCTCTATCATCCGTATGAAGTAGTATTTTAATAACCTCAATTTTATTTCCTCTTTGTTTGTAACGCACAATATAACCACGCAAGCGTACCTTTGTAGCCCGGAACTTGTACACTTACAGTACCTAATGTTGTATATTCTATGTATATTTAAATGGATTTTTCTGTTAGCATATCCCATCCCTCCTCACTGAGCCCGTGCTAACCCAACTGTCCTGCTGAAACTGGTAAAGGCTTTCAAGCCACCAGTAATACTTCCTTCACAAAAAAATGGATTTTTCAAAATTACCAACAAATTATCGTCATGGTTTGGTAAGTAAGTTTTCCAAGATATCCTGTACATAATTACATCTGATACGTAGTTTTTTGTTAGCCGAGCGATGATGCCGGTTAGGTCTGTCAAAACGCTTGACGTAAGGATTGACGAGCGTGCCAGGTACGGTAAGGTGCTTGCTTTATTTTTATTATTTCCAATTCCCAGGTGTCTCGTACAATATTGTTTATCAAAAAACCTTTATGGGAATCAACGTGCAGATCGTATTTTGTATATCGTTGTATACAAATCTACATAATTACAGGCTTAATAAGGGACGACAATCTTGTTTGACTATTTCTCGATTTTGCTAATAACTTTTCTACGGATTCGCATGTATTTTTGTTGTTACTTTGTTGTCATGATTTCTCGACACTACAAATGTTTGGTGAACTATGTAAGCCTATCAAAGAGAACCGCATAGTTTTGTGTTATTCTAGTACTTTATCTAAATGTTCAGTCTACAAGACTCAGGCTTTTTTGCAGGCTACGCAACTCACCGGGACTATTACTTTTCATGTATTGTAGGTAAACGGGTCACAAATTTGCATTGCGTTGATTTGAGCATCCTCTTTTTGCACGTTAGAAAGAGAAACTGAAAAAAAATACTCTCATACATTTTCTGCATAACGATCGATGCTTCACCTGCCGACTTAAGTTTGCGAATTACGAAAATGTCTGTTTTTATTTTTTAAATTTATTTTTCCTTTGCTTTCGGTAATTTTATCTCTTGGCAAATTTCATAATTCTGGATCAATAGAAAGTAGCGTACTGGTTGTACGAGTTTATATGAGTATTATTTTAATTTGGTTTCTTTAGCTGTTTATGAGACAAATGGTCTTAAGTGTCGGACAGACAACAGAAAAACAACAATAACATAACAAAATAATCCTATATCTAATCGTTATGTGTGGTTTTTTCCTATGAAATATTAAAATAAAATAACACAAGCCGCACCAGGATTCAAATGAAAAAAGAAACATCAAAATCGGTTCACCTAGAAAAAAGTTCTAAAGTAAAACACAAAAAAAAATAAACTCGAATTAAGAACCTCCTCCTTTTTTTAAGTTAAACTATAAATCCAACCTTCTGACAACGAAGCGTAAACTTTGTTCCGCAAAATCTCAACTTCACACACACGTATCGAATCCGGACTGCGGAAACTTCCGAATGCTATTTGGCATTTCCCATTCCTATCGCTAAGCCCATTCCACTCTGAGTTGTAGGAACATTTTCTCGTGTAAGCATGTTTTTTATTCTGCTTCCTATGTTCTAACTTAAGATAACACATACTAAAGCAGATCTATAAATTGCTTCGTTCGACATATAAAGTTTACATGGCACTCTTGTTCCGTGCAAGATATGTCTCAAGATTCCAGATAACTTATCACCGCGGGATCTGCGCAAGACGAACGGTTTGGCCACTACTACTTCTGTGCACTTGCTAAAAGAAAATACAAATATCTCTTACTATTATTGCCTAAGTTGTAGTTGAAAACGACCACATATTAGTTGAAATTAACGAGATTAGAGAGAGAATATGTGTTCTGGTCATTAATTATAATTTCTCTTCAAGATCGTATCTATACGCAGTAACAATTTCACACGAAAAACGACTGCTAATGATTGTCTTACATTAATCAACGGAAAAATAGTTTGAATACATTATAGTATTCTGTTTTAATTGCATATATAGGTGAACGGACTTCGGCTAATCTGGTTTTATGAGGCTACTGGAGTTGCCGTGAAGCAGTAATGTGTATCGGTTTGAAGGGTGGCGCAGCACTGTAAAAACTGCGACTTTAGAATTGATTTCTCGAAGTGGGTGATAACATTTACGTTGCAGATGTATATGGGCTCCGGTAACTACTTAAAACCAGGTGGGCCGTAAGCTCGTCCACCAATTTAAGCAATAGGAGGTGGAATTCGAAGTGGGGCTGTACCTGCCCTTGCCAGTCATACATAGCCTTACTACCAATAATTATGCAATTGTAAATATTTTGGGCATGATTTTTAATTGTCGAACTTTGCGATTAAAAATATTTTTATGTCTATTCTAGAACCTCGAGGGGCTATTCTAGATTCATCGACCTAGTAGGTGAGCTCACGGGGCTCAAACCAGGGGTGTTACTAACACTGGCCCTAGCAAGAGCAGTGCTCCGCAGAATCTACCACCGGATCGGAAACGCGACCCATTGAGAAGATCCAGCGAGAAACTTAGAGCTAAAAAAAGATATGTTTGGTGAACTCTCGGTGAACTTGTATCTCGTTTGTGTTTCCAGTGGAATATGCTAGTGTGGCCGTTGAAAGTGGCACCTTTATTGTTGTTAGTTGATTAACATAAACTAGTCGTCCCGTAGTAACATTATTATGGTTCTATTATACTTCTACAATCACAGATTTCGCCAAGACTACACCATAGACAAATCATGTTAAAGATAAAAAATATTAAACTATTCTCAATTTGACCACAGACATTAAACAATAACAAAAGTTTGACAATAATCAAAGAGTATTTATAAGTGTGTGTATCAAATCCATGGTAGTGTGTATAATGTTTTGATTGTGTGTATATTGTTATTGATTTAATGTATGTATTTTGAAAGCATAATAAAAAAAAAAAGCATTCTGCACTGAACTGCACTCCTTCTTTATAAGTGTGGGAAATTTCATACGCCTCTGTCCGCGTAATTTTCGTAAAAAGGGGTACAAAATTTTTGCTTCACATATTAATAGATATGCGAACGACTGTTTGCTTTTGCTATACGAAACTATAGTGCTTAAATACTTTTTACAACATATTAAGGATCATAAGAAACGTTGCGAAGAATCCTTTTAATTACGACGAACGTCTTAATGATCGATATTATGTTTGACTTATGGCGTTATAAATCGTTTAATTTCTGTATTCACGACACGACGGCCGTGTCCACTGCACGCCCACGCGGGCTCCAGTTACAGCCCCCGGCTGCATTTTTGGGACAAACCAATATTTCTAACGAATATTAATAGCTTGTTTTGTTTTATTTGTGGAATTGTTTTTCTTTTTTCTTTCGATTCTCGCCCACATTCTACGGATATCGTGAATTCTTTAAAGAATTAAGACTTTGATGATGAGGTGTTTTGGATTTTTTTTTTCGAAATAATCAATGATGATGAGTTCAGTCAAGGAATGAACAGTTATGAACTGATTTATGTTTACATTTGTGTTACCACCGCCTCCGCGATCTAGATAAGGTCAGTGACCCTGAGTAGGCCAGAGGGGGATTTTTTCTTGAATAACTGCTGTTTATTTTGGTGTCTTGTCTGTCACTTGTTTGACTGTTTTTTACGTGACAACGTCTTATAATTCGATGGAGCCGGCTGCACGCACGAAAAAACATGACTCATGCGGCGTTACCTCGCTCTGAGGCGTACATGTTATCGTCAAGTATGAAGTTCAGTGAAAAGTGAATGTGGTGTCAATTGCTTATAGCAACGATAATTGCGATAATTGAAAAATGAAACCATTCCATCAGTATTTTCTTAAGACGTTGTCACGTTCAACTATCGTCAGTAAACCGACTTTACAGACAACCGATTTTTTCGAGTTCCTTAGTGTATCCATCCAGATCAGAATTTGTGATTAAATGGTAATTAAATTGTACTAAAATCAGTGTTTTTAAGCATCCCAGATGGCTGGCGGTTTTCGCATTGAGCCTTCATTGGTTCACGCAGTTTCGAAGCGTCGCGATTCGTGTTTGGCGTTCAACTAACACTTCAAAAAGCAACAATGAATTCAGAGAATCTTTATCGAATCTGACCACCAAGTGTAGACCTATAAAAACGGTGCCACGAATGATTCGTTGTTCTTGCTGTTACGACATTTCGATTGTTCTCCGATTTTGTTAAAGTCGCCATCAAGATATTTGAGATGTTAAAAAATTTGCGAAATCCTTGTTTCTCCTTTGGACAACAACGAAATTAATGTTTTATTCGGGACGACGACGCGGGTGATTTTTTTGTAATATCGTGAAGTCAAAAAGTGTTAGAACATGAAGTGTTAAAATTGTTTCGTATCAAATTTAAGGATTTAGTTTTTTTTCGGCCTTGTAGACGTGCAAAAAGGTCACATTTGGGCGCATCACAATGCTCAGCAATGATCGATCGACTGAAGGGGGAGGAGGAGACGTCTATACGGCCCATCTGATGCTTAATTAGTACCGTCGTTGATGGATGCAAGTCGCTGCCTACAAGGTCTGCACTTTAGCAATTTAACAATGACATTGTAATGAATTCATGATAATCTAGTCATATATAATCTATGCAGCCTACAAACGGGATGGTGTGGAACAGAAAACTATTAAAAATGTAAATTTTATGTAAATATTAGCTGACCCGGCAAACGTTGTTTTGCCATATATAAGATTTCTAGGGAATTTCTAGTGTAGAAAAAAAAAAACAGTTAGTTATTGTGTGTGTAAGGATGTGGTAAATGAGTGAAAGAGGCATGTAGCGCTGTGAACGATGAGGGAATATAAAAATAACAAAACGTTATTCAATCACATTGCCTCATTACAACAACAAAAATGTCCAAAAAATAAAAAATAAATGCTAGGAGTGGACAACCCTTATCACTTAGGGGTATGAAAAATAGATAGTAGCCGATTCTCAGACCTACTGAACATACATAAAAAAATCATAAAAATCGGTCAAACTGTTTCAGAGGAGTATGGTAACTAACATTGTGACACGAGGATTTTATATATAAGATTAATCTAATTGTAAGTCTACTTGACATAGAAGCTTACTATTTTAAGCGTGTGTATAGATAGAACGTTGATTATTATCGGAAATTGTTTATTCGTATTGGGAATTGAGAATAAATGACAAACATTTATTATTCATCACGGTTTTTTAATTTATAATAATAAGTTTGAATTATCGTGTAATAAATTCACACCCCTATGGAGGTAGCCTAATGGGCATGTTAAAGATAAGCTTGAGTCGTGTCGGCGATATCACACACATTCATACATATTGATAGCAACAAGGTGTCGGTGAAAAAAACACACATGAATGATGCAGACCCTCCGCCGATGCCCTACAAGACCACGGTATTTTGCACACCCAGCGACAAACAAAGCGCGTGACTTTTTCTAAAGCCATTGAAAGCGTCTGATAGCTCATTTAATTTAATGAGCCACATAGTTTATGTTTATAAAAATGGTGTAAATATACCGAAATTATCACTCGTATAAGATAAGAAGAAATAAAGACTTGCTTGCTACCGAGTTGCATATTTTTCATGTTCTTAACGTCCGAAATGAACTCTCCGCCCTGGTTTTTCTTCTCTACTAATGTCTTCTACGAATGAGCTTTAAAAAAAATATTTTACGTTAATCAGTATCCTGGCATTACTAGTGCCTATGGGCAGCAGTAGCCACTTATTTCAAAAGAGGCGTTTGTTAGTATATCTTAGAGAAGAATAAAATAGCATTCGATTTTTTTTAGCAAGTATGTTTTTAAACATAGTATTCAAAATTATTTACCTTATACGTACCTACATCATATTCAATAAATAGAAGTTTGATTGGTTGTTTTTTTTTCCGGATTTATTGCATGCCTGCGTTTTGCAGTACACAATCGTCGATATGCTAAGTGTAGGTAGATGATTATTAACTAAGCGTAGATAGTAAACTGTGAATGGTATGGTAGCAATAAGACGTGGAAATCGAAATGTCCTGCGTAGGATGATCCGCGTCCTGCAGCTCCGGACTATTGTGCGCGCAATTTATGTTTACCGGCATATGCTTACTACAATAATACTAACGGTTATAAAATAAGTAGAGATATGGGAAGACGAGAGATTGAACGCAGAGCAAATTATAATTTGCGTCAATACGGGTGGTAGGACCTCTTGTGAGTACGCACGGGTAGGTAGCACCACCCCACCTATTTCTGCCGTGAAGCAGTAATGCGTTTCGGTTTGAAGGGCGGGGCAGCCGTTGTAACTATACTGAGACCTTAGAACTTATATCTCAAGGTGGGTGGCGCATTTACGTTGTAGATGTCCATGGGCTCCAGTAACCACTTAACACCCGGTGGGCTGTGGGCTTATCCACACACCTAAGCAATAAAAAAAAATAAAAAAAAATAGCCCTATCTCTCCCTGTGGATGTCGTAAAAGGATACTAAATGACTGTTTAATAGGTATTCTACAAGAATATAAGCGTTGTGATCGCCAATCAGCATTTATTGGTAGGATGTACTTTAAGCCGGCTCGAGTAGGTACCACCGCCCTGCCCATTTCTGCCGCCAAGCTATCACGGATTCCGGTGTACAGCCGTTTTCAAATTCAATCGAGACTAATGTAGTGATGATGTCTGTGGGCTTCGCTTGCCATTTAACACCCTTTGAGCTCGCCTAAATGGGCAAAGGTCAGACAAATTACCATTTTCTTATCTCTTTATTTTAATAGAGATTATTTTTGTTTGTTAAGTAGTTAATGACGTGTAATCAATAATTATTGTTTTAAAAATAGTAAGTATAATTTTTTTGAATCAAAATGTCAATTAAAAAAAACAGAAAATATGTGTAGGTATAGTTTATAGTCGAATTTCGATCATTGGGCAAACACTTGATTAAATTTAATTGTTGTGTAAGCCATTTTATTAGTAATCGATAAAACAAAAAAAGTAAAAGGATAGAATCGAATATCGGAATGTTTAAGTACCGAATCAAAACAGTTTGTTGCTTTAAGAACTTAATAAGTCGAGTAGGTGTGTCGGGCGGATATCGATAATCGTTTGGTTGTGTTCTCGATTTGTCGGTCGATTGAACTAAACCAGGTGAGACGACTCGATCTTTTTGATTGATGTTCGCTTCTGATACTTATCTTCCGAACAAAACAGCTTTTGATTAAATTCGTGGATCCCTTTATCTACTAATCTACCGAGAATCATTTATGTAGTTCTTTGTAGCGTTTCAAAAATATTAAGTACGGCAAATAAATAACATAATCAATTGTTTTTAACACTATTGACCGATTGGTTTTTGAAGATTAAAAAAACATTACAGATAAATTAAATCTTTTAAAACTGATTTTCAACTGTTTATTTATTTCATTTTATCATTTCGGACATGTCTAATGACAGTTTTCTTGATCATGGACGACGGTCACTATCAAAATAATAAACGGGAGATTAAGCCGTAAAAGTAGTTTTGGCTCAAACATGCCAGAACTGAGGAAGATACTTCACAGATACGTCTAATACACGTCATCAAACGACTGTTTTATTAAGGTTATTTCGTTAAATTTACTTATTGTTCATTTGGTTTGGTATTATATGTATGTGGGATTTATGAATGGTAGGGTGCAGATTACCGCAGAAATTCACACAAAATAATTAAAACAATCTTAACGTCGTACGATCCTTTACTACTTCTTTTCACAACTGACTCATCATCTAATTTTACTTGACAGTGACATCTATCAATATTATAAAAGTGACATAAAAAGAAAATAAGAACAATCAGAATCCCACATGTATATTTTGAAGGTTTTATTTAGCTAGTGAACCCAGGTCACGCTCCGCCCTGACTGTCGCTAATTGAAATAAACATTGATTTCTTGAACTTACTCACGCACCAAAGTACGTACCAAGGATGCTGATGGTACTATAACGCAAACATTCCTTAGAGTGCTAAAAACTACACAAATTTTCATCATAATTGTTTAAAAACGCACAGGGGACAAACATATAAACATTTCCTATTTATTTATAATTGTATATTGATAAAGACAAATTACACTATGGCTCCAATTATGGATTCCCTGTACTAAATGAAATAGAGATTGATTGATTTCAAAATATACTAGTATAGATATTAGATAATCATAAAAAGAGCAAATATTTGTTTTGATATCAAAACGTCATTGCTGCCGCTTTCTTCGCCTGAAAGGCATAGAACTTTATTTTGTATTAGAATAACAAATTTGGAATTGGAGTGTTTTTCTCTGCTTCTGATCTTTTGACGTCGAAGGAACAAGACTGTATTGATTCACGACAACCCCTTGCTAGTGCTTAAGGCAGAAATATTGCAAGTAGACCAATAAACATGTCTTTTTTTATCACATAATATTGGGATAGTACGAAAATGCTGAAGTTTCAAAATCGTACCACAATAGCTTGCTAGCGGTAGGCAGCGGCTTGACTCTGCCCCTGGCGTTGCTGAAGTCCATGGACGACGGTAACCACTCACCATCAGGTAGGCCATACGCTTGTCGGCTTACAAGGGCAATAAAAAAAATCCTTTTTTTTGTTTGTTAAATCCGATGATTTGTGTTAAAGACAAGCATTTTTCGAACTATCCTGTATGAAATCTGTGTAGGGTGTCAAATCATCACTAGACCCTCGAAAAACTATGGGGGCTGACGTCATAAAGAAGATAAAAAAGTAAAGCGCTTAGCGTCCTCATTGTCTGTACCGGCGACAATGTAAATGTCGTTCGTTGGGGTAGCAAGTGATACACACACACAATAGCGATGTACGGGGAATGTGTTCATTCGAAGATTTTGTGTACATTTTTATAAGGATTCGGTGAGACTGTGCGGGTGAAGTGTCTATGTGTTGTATTGCGAGGGGTTGGAGTAACGCTACCGATCGCTGATGTGTCGCCCCGCCCATGAAATTATCGTTTGTTTTTGTACGAAATTAATTATTGCGTTATGATTTAAAGTTTTTTAAATCGTCCAACAATACAATATCATGTAGGTGGCATTCGCGTTGTTATGTCTATGGGCTCTAATAATCATTTAACGCTAGGTGGGCCATTAGCGTGTCTACTTATCAACTGAAGAGTCATCATTATCAGTGCCGTCTCTACGAAAAGACTCAATGATTTCGTATCCTTTGTATATTTTGTTTACGAAGCTATCAAAGTCAACATAGCCATAGATAAACAGAACATAAAACACTAAAATATTCTTGTGTCAAAAAACAGTGGTGACAACTTTTCAAAACAGTTTAAAAACTACTCCCTATTTTCCCCTCACGTCACACACACATACACACGCACACACACAGCCTCTAGCTGATTTTATTGTATCAGTTATATGTAGTATTTTATACAATTTATCAATCCGGGGCAGATGTTTGCGCGCACATATAAACACCTTTCAAAATGCACCCGACCATTACGGGGTTACATCATTATCATATGCACGGATAAAATGGCCGATTATTATTATAACGGAACATGAAAAATTTTTAATGTTCGGAATGTCTATATTCGGTAATTAATTAGCGTATACATATTTGTAAATACGTTCTTAACAAATGTTCACGATTGACTTCCACGGTGAAGGAATAACATCGTGTAATGAAAATCAAACCCGCAAAATTATAATTTGCGTAATTACTGGTGGTAGGACCTCTTGTGAGTCCACACGGGTAGGTACCACCGCCTTGTCTATTTCTGCCATGAAGCAGTTATGCGTTTCGGTTTGAAGGGTGGGGTAGCCGTTGTAACAATCCTGAGACCTTACAACTTATATTTCAAGGTGGGTGGCATATTTACGTTGTAAATGTCTATGGGCTCCAGTAAACACTTAACACCAGGTAGGCTGTGAGTTCGTATACCCATCTAAGCCAAAAAAAGTATTCGATAAAAAGCTTATAATTTTCTGGAGTCAAGTAAAAATATATTTTTTACGTAATATGTATATATGTAATTAAAAAAAAACACTGGCAGGTTTCGTTGATGCATTTCAGAAGCTCGAAACTCAGCTATTTTAAGTCCGTTGAGTCTTTTGTTGGAGGAGTTTTAATGTTGGTGCCATAACAAATTCCGAGAGCTTCTTCCACGCAGTCGTACATGCGCAGAAACATCATGTTTTTTTGCATCTTTCCGCCGCTTGGAAACGAAAAAATTTAAGGTATAGCCTCTTAAATACTTGTTGCTGTTTAATGTAAATAAACTTTAAAATTCACTTACAACATAATATGTTGTGTGAGTATATTCTATATCTAGATAAAAAATCCTCTCTATGTATGTTGGTCAACTGTCTCTATGTCGGACAATCACTTCTTAATACGGCTTCAATAATCGAATGATTTTACTATTGAATTACTATTTATATTAGAAAACATGATAACTTTTAAAACCGGAGAAAAATATTTTATTTATTGTATTAACTGGGGAGGGTAGATAGACCGTGGCACGCTCAACATCGACTCCGATAAAAATTAACGAAAATTTAATCTAAAAAGTGACTTGAGATACATTATATAAGTGTGTACAGAGACTTAGTGCTAAAGGAGCTGGTGAAGATAAAATACAGTGGAAACACAAATATCAAACTCATAAAAACTTGAATCAAACATTGTGTAAACTATCTACAAAGTTTTGATCTCCAAGGCCTTCTGAGAGCATTTATGCGTCTTTTGAGACACAACACCTCAAGCCAGAACCCACTTGTGTGAGTAATAGTGAAATTAGCAGATCAAAGTGAAAAACAAAACAAGTGCAAACGATCATAGTATGATAATCGATAAGATTGTTGTTTTGCAAATCATTATAGTTCCAATCAGTGTAACATCCCACGCGCCATCTATTACAACAGAAGCTAATCACCACGTCACACTCATCGACGTCAAGTCAAGCGCTAACTAAAACAAACACGCACCGCTAGAGGACATCACTTGCATCATAACAAACCATAACGATGGAAGAAATTTTAAACACGCTAATTTCAATAAAAAAAGAACTAGAAGAACAAAGAATTGAAATTAGAGAAACTGGAAAAAATGTTACGGAAAAAGTTACACAAAATATTACTAGTATATTCGAGGAGAAATTTTTGGCCTGGGAAGGAAAACTTGGAGAAATGAAAGAAAAAGTGGAAAATCAAGAAAAAAGAATTTATTACCTGGAAAAACAAACAAGAGTAAGAAACTTAGTATTTTTCGGTATCGAGGAAAACGAAACATCATACAAGAGTTTCGAAGAAAATATAATTAAATGGATTGAGCAATATTTCTCCATCAAACTGACCTACAGAGACATTCAGGAGATAAAAAGACTGGGAAAGAAACAAGAGAGACCACGTCCAACTGTTGTAACTTTCACTACACTAGGAATAAAAATCGAAATATTTAAACAAAAAAGAGCGCTGAAAGATACACAGTACTATATGAAAGAAGACTTTCCCAAATATGTACTTGAAAAAAGAAAGGCACTACAGGAACAACTGAAATTAGAGAGAGAAAAGGGAAATACAGCTATACTCAAATATGATAAACTAATTGTATCAAAATACCAAAGTAAAAGAAANTTCACTACACTAGGAATAAAAATCGAAATATTTAAACAAAAAAGAGCGCTGAAAGATACACAGTACTATATGAAAGAAGACTTTCCCAAATATGTACTTGAAAAAAGAAAGGCACTACAGGAACAACTGAAATTAGAGAGAGAAAAGGGAAATACAGCTATACTCAAATATGATAAACTAATTGTATCAAAATACCAAAGTAAAAGAAAATACCGGTCATCTCCAGACAATACCTCACAAATCGATATGGACAAGCATACTCAGGCTAGTAAAAAAAACAAGACAAAACAGATTGGCAAGACAGTCACTAGGTCAAATAGTATTACAGAAGGAGTCATAAAACCTAGCATGCTCAACTTCTTGGTCAACAAAAATACAATGAAAACTAACAACAACCAGGAAAGTAACAGCGAGAATATATAGCAACTAAGCCCCTCCTACTACAAAAATGCCACAATTTTACAAAATAACATATAAAAAAAAAAAAAAAAAAATTCTTCCAATCCGGTTGGTCACCGTGGAAGAATACGACCAAAACCCTCCAATGAAGTCATCAATAGAGGAAAAAATACCATAGATAAATATAAACTAAGGAATAATGGGCATCACTGGAGGAGGCCTTCACCCAATCTGGGGTTCCGGTAGATTAAATAACTACATAATATTAAGTAAACACAACTATATAATATTAACTAAACATACTAATTATATTAAAGTAAGTGATAAAAACTATATTAAAAATTATGTAATATTTAAATCCACTAATTAAAAAAAAAGAAAAAAACTAACACATAGATAGATTTTAAGTTATGTAAATTTACCAGAAATAAAAAGGCTTTATTATTATTATTATTATTAACTGTTTTCTAATATTAATTTATTTCTTACTTAAATGTTTAGAGTACAATATAATGCATCGATAAAGCTCTGATGATCGAAGTCATAATTATAATACAATACAGCTTTAACAATTGGCAATGCAACAAATGGCAGTCGATTATTGAGGATTGGACGAGCATGTATTCATTCCCAATATGTTGTACAATACCTACAAAATGTATAGTATGAAACACTTGTGGTTTACATATCAGTCATCGTTCTCGTCGAACCCGTCGCTTGCGACGAAGGGCTCGACGAGTAAATTAACCCTCAGACACAGCCCACTGAGTTTCTCGCCGGATCTTCTTAGTGGGTCGCGTTTCCGATCTGGTGGTAGATTCTGCGAAGCACGGCTCTTCCTAGGGTTCGTGTTAGCAACGTCGTCAGGTTTGAGCCCCGTGAGCTCATCTACTAGTTAAGGTTACGCTGAAATAGCCTCTCAAGGCTCTCAGCTTAGGTAGGAAAAAAAAGGTTTACATATTGTTGAACAGCGAAAAATTTATCTAATCCAAAACATTATGTGTCCTTATAAAGTGGCCATCAAACTCTTAAACAACAATTGACAAAAACGCGTACTGCATGTTTAGTAAGCAATAAAATAGTGAGAGCTGCACTCGACGGGTACGCACAATGCGGTGGCCACAGGGGCGGTCGGAAGGGTTCCGTATTGTTTGCAAAATATTATGAAAGATTCATTTTATACGGCATATTAGACAGCCACTGCGTTTGATAGTTTAGGGTCGGTCGTCTTGCTTTTAAATAAATTGTCTGATCGTTATCGTATTTCGATCGCAGTCGGGGTCAAATGATTTTAAAATTTTAATATTCACGCACTTGAACTAGTGTGATATGTTTCGTTGCATTATAATCGTTCGATGTTGGATATAGGGTTCCTACAAGATGTACAAGCACTACTACCTAGAAACATCCCCGCGCTATTACCTATATTAAAGTAGCTTGTTTGACAATACAAAGTACAGCCTACTTTCTATTTTTTTATTGCTAAGATGGATGGAAGAGCTCACGGCTCACCGGGTGTGAAGTGGAGCCCATAGACATCAAACACGTCAATTTCGCCGCTCATCTTGACTTTCAAACCGAAACGCATTGCTGATTCACGGTAGAAATAGGTAAGGTGGTGGTACCCACTCGGGCGGGCTCATAAGACGTCCCACCACTAGTGGGTTTTGAAGGGAGAAAAAGGTAATGTGAAAATAGGTAACATTGAGTCAGATCTGATAACTGCGCTCACTGGACTCTCTGTTGCGACCACCCTGAGAGAAGTCGAAAACCGAAGGAAATGGAAGCTGATGGTACAAAGAGCCATGAAGGACTCTCAGGGACACGACCTTCAGCAATGAAGTATGCGACTAAGAAGAAGAAGAAGAAGAGTGCCATTCTATAGACAATTGTTGCGACGTACCATACAGGTCTGCCTCAAATGAGGTGTTGTAAATATCCTGAACTTTATAGGTGGTGGTTTGGCTGTACCTCTGTCATTGCTGATATTACACACGTGCAGCGGTGAACACACACACACACACACACACACCACATGGGGGTCGTAAGCTCGTCTGCTCTAGCCCGTGTTGTAGTTACTTAACTTTATTTTTCTGTTTTGAAGGCTTTCTTACACTCAGATAATCATTGAATGACTTGTCCACTTTTTAAGTAGGCCTATTATCGAGCTGAAATAATAACATTGAAAAAAAAACAGTCACAAAAACAAGCGGTACTTATGAAATAGAATCCTCCACGAGATCTTAAATGCATATTTATTATTATTAATATTTAGTCTTTGTGACGAAGAACCTCTAAATATATTTTACATGTAAATATATTTCGGAGTATACTCTTCATATAAGTTTACTGATAATTGATTCATCTCTAAAGTTATAATTTATGAGCAACGCGTCTGCTACTGATCCAAAAAGTATCACTTTACATTCTCAATAAAAATATCGTTTTCATGCAGCGCGTTCCCAATGGATGGCAATTTGTTATTGTTTACAGCTTCCCTTATAGAAGACACTATCACTATCACTTATAATAAAATTAAGAATATATCATTATTGTTTAGAACTTGAAGTTAATATCAACATAAGATATTAGTGTCCTCAAATTTTGATATTTTATTAACACCAGGAATCTGTTTAACTTATTAAAATGAAAAAGGTATTTCGTTATAACGTTACGTTCCTCATTAACTCAATAATGATTTAATGATCAGAGAGTAAGCTTTCTAAGGATCGCTTGACAAAGCCTTAAGGTTTAAATTTATAGCACCCATAAAACAATTCTTCAAAGTTCCCCACAAAAAGGTTAGTTCTATTCAAAGCCCGTATGAGATAATAGCGGACAGGGGCACAGGACAAAAGTCTGAACGCAACGCCAAACAGTATCCGTTTGAAAAAAAAAAGTATAAAACCATCTGGCCATATTCTTGAACGCCGGACCATACAAATTCCTGGTCGATTCCCTTAAAAATCGATATTTAAACTTAAGTACCAATACTTTATCAATAACAATAGTGTGGTGTGCGACAGAGACAAGCGCGCGGGGAACGGCCTGGACATTTTAATTTACGATCTAATTTTTTTTTAACGCACCCAGTTCAGATGAATCTTCTGACTTTTATAATGAATTGAAAAATGACGTTCCGACTTGAAGTTTTTGTCCTTACTTACCGAGAAACGGACTTCACAAGTCGACATTGGACATTTATAGAACGCCCGTTAGCTCTGTTGTTTGTATTCGGGATCGAGTTACAAGGATATCCTTACATAATAGTTTGTTGGATCCGATGTCATTGTGTCGGTTTAGTTGTTGTTGAGGTGCGCACTGATACAGTGACTGCCAGGTCCAGCGGAGCAGTAGGGGGCATTTCATTACGAATTAACTACGTCCAAATGATTTGCTGTGCAAATATTGATCGAACCATTCATTTTACGCAAATAAGATATTTTAGTTATAATGCGGTTTTTTTTTAATAATTTTTTTTACATACTAGCTGTACCCGTCTGCTTCGCTGGGCATTTAAAATTAACATTATTATCTCACCCCCACAAAGATTCTCATCATTAACGCCCCCGCAACTGGTGTAAGGAGTCCGACATTCATATAAATATTAGCCTATCCATTAAGTACATATATTTTCTACATGGACACCAAGTTTCAAGTCAATCGGATGCATGGTTCAGTAGTTATAACAGAACATCCGTAAAAACCACTGTAGATTTATATATTAAGTATACATTTACTTACCAGTATGCGTTCTTTTGTGTATTTTAAGATTCTCCGATCTTGCAAAAACTTTCCCGCAGCCGGGGAAAGGGCAAGGGAATGGCTTCTCTCCTGTGTGAACCCGGATGTGATTCACCAATTTGTATTTCGCCTTGAACGGCCTGCCGTTTCGTGAGCAGCCCTGCCAGAAGCACGCGTGAGTCGTGCACTCAGGTCCACCGACGTGCTCCACGGTTAAATGCGTCACGATTTCGTGCATACTTGAAAATAGTTTATTACACAATTTACGCGGGGGCGGCTGCTCCGGGTCGAGCCACTGGCAACGCATATCACGTCGTGGCGGCGCTCGGACGTATCGTAGGAAGGCATGCGGCGCATGAGGGTGGGCGTGAGGCACGATGGGAGGAGCGCCACTCTGGTAGTGCATGTCACCACGCCAATCCCAGCTTTGTTCGAGAGGCTGCTGCGGGAATAGTTCGCCGCATCCACTGTAATCCCGCAAGTACCCTGGTTGGTACGAGTGCAAGGGGTACGGCTGGTAGTGGGCCGGATGGTGAGGAGGCGGTGGATGCGGCGCCACGGCACGGTGTTGGGGATCGACGCCGCATGCCGGCTGGGGCGACATCTTCAACCCATACGAGGCGAGGTGGGCGTGATTGGTCTCGAGGAACGCATTCATGGCAGGGGTGGCCGACGCCGGCGCATAGCCCCATTCGCCCGCCACCATCCACGCGGCGGGTAATCCCCGCGAATGACAGCGCCGTGGAGTATCTAAGTTTTGATGATGACCGCAGCCACTGGCGACGGTCCGGCTACTTCGAGGCTTTTTTTAATTTCGTTGCTTTTCTTTTCATTACTACTGTTGAAATAGCTCGAGGTCGTGGTCCTAGAAAAAAAAAACAACAAGAATTAGGAGATGTCTCTAATAATTTTCCAAATTAAAAAAAACGGAATCCAACCGAATCATTACTACCTTTCGAGACAAATTCAAAACCATTTCTCAAAATAATACCATATATTCATGCGGCTATAACCCGCAACGAAACATTTTATTTATAATAAAAAAAATTGAGCCAGGTACTTTTGGACATTAAATTAAACTGTGGGTAAATTTATAGGACATTTTTATACGCCTGAGACAAAAATTTCGATTGTAGTAGTGTATACTTAATTTTAGTTTATTTGTTAGATTGGTTCCAATCTTTTTACGGTCGAGGTTTAGCATCGGTATCTTATTAAAATACTTTTACGAATGATAAAAACCTGTTTTAATTTGATTCGTAGATAACAGGGAAGGATTCTTCACCTGCGCTACGTGCTAAATCACAAATCTCAAATATGGCCAGAAAGATTTGAACATTGGAAAAAAATGCCTAACTTTTATAAATGTTTCATCACTACATATATACATTTATATATCGACGCTTGAAAGGCAAACGTGACTAAACGACAATGCGTGAACTTTACAGTAGACTAATTTAAAGTTGAAATACCTGAAAACAATTTTTTTTAACGAATCTAGCCGTAGTAGAATCTATCTAGTAGCTGTAGGATTGAAATGATTTTAATAGACCTAGAAATATATTTTTTTTGCGCATCAAATATGGTTATTGCCTATCATTTATGTACAAAGCAGTTATTGTCGCTTAGTCACGTTTGCCTTTCAAGCGTCAATATGTAGGTATGTGTCAAGCGCGAACTGAGGGGTTTTGTTAAATATGAAAAAATGTGCAATTACATGCACTATAATAACGTTACGAAGTGTTTCCTGATCATATTCGCGATCCCATATCACACCCCGTCTACGTCATCCGTAAATGTCAATCAACACAACAGAACTGCCATTTTTTTTCTGAGTGTCTACATAATCGCATTATTTGAAAATAATGTTGTTTGTGTATTGTTTAAAAAACTTGAGCGTACAGCTCTACCTGAGTGAGCTAAACAATGTCGTTCTTTTCAGATTTACATCTAATCTGTACATTATCTGCGAGGCTCCCCGCGGCGTGGCCGCTTCATCACAAAGCAACGGGTTGACAGATCTCCACAGACGGTCATGGGCCAATAGGATTACGAAGATGTACATTTTTCAACACCTCTTTATATTTATCAAAGCATTTTGGACTTTATTTTCGGAGGCACAACATTTTTCAATCGGCAAATATAAAGTTGCACTAGCTTTTGCAGCTGTCGGTAGATTTTCCACAGTTTTACGGAATTAAGTTTTAATCACATTAGAAACGAACCGTTTGCGCATTGAGGAAATAGGTTTATATACTCAGTTTAGACTTCTTAGCTTCATTATACCGAGCAATAATAATGCAATGAGATTAATGCATTATCCAATTTTTTATTTTCGTATTGTTAGTTACACGGTTTGTTCTGAACAGTTTAATAAAGGTAAAAAGTATTTAAGCAACTTTTAAATAACAGATACGAAATACCTTTTACATCTTCAGTTCCATAGTTTTATTAAAAATGTACTTTTACGACGTTGTAATAGCATCGTGTAAATCATACTCGCAAAAAAAAGATATGTTAATTACTGACGGTATTACAAGGCTGTACTAATTGCTACCTATTTCTATTACTATGTAGCAGTAGTTCCTACTGTTAGTGCTGCGATCCAGTTTAAAATTTAAGACAGTCGTTTATTGTTTTATTTCGGTTTCGACCTCACGTCTCAAGGTGGGTGGCGTAACCATTTAATAGTTCGTTGGCTACCCCCTCCGCCTAGTGCACAAAAAAATACATATTTATGTGTATTTTAATCCGAAACATTCCGAGCTAAGCTAAATTAGCAAAGCAACGAATGCTATTTTCGCGTATATTTAGTATTATAAATATTTATGATTTTGTTTCTAAGATTTTTATAATTGATATTTTAAAAGCAAAAATATAGCACGAATAAATTTTTGCTTTTAATATTATTCTTTTTTTTTTATTGCTTAGATGAATGGATGAGCTCACAGCCCACCTGATATTAATTAGTTACTGGAGCCCATATACACCTATAACTTAAATGCGCCACCCACCTTGAGATATAAGTTCTGAGGTCTCAAGTATAGTTATAACGGCCCCCCCACCCTTTAGACCGCAACGCATTACTGCTTCACGGCAGAAATAGGCAGGACAGGCATATTCGTCTCGTAGTTCTTTTTTAAAGCCCGCCTTTATGTTGGTATGTAACAGAATTATTGACGTTATTTTTGGCGACTGTAAGACGTTCCAGTAGCTCCAAAATTGACACACGCATCAGGAACACACGCACAGGTGACCCTTCAAATATTTTATAAGTTCACTCTAACATTCTGAGCAGTAGCGATAAGATAAAAAAAAAAAGAGACAATGAAAACAATTGTTCGGTTTGCTATTTAAATGTGTTTCTTTCAAGTTTTTAAATGAAATATTATAATAATGGGTTCTTCATTCGTATGACACTTTATCATAAATGTGAAGAAACGGACGACTTAATATTCTGGTTCTTTTTTTTTAATTACCATTCTGGACAGGCGAGCATACGACCCACCCAACGGTGAATGGTGACGTCAGCAATGACAGGGACAGAGCTAAGCCACTGTCTACAATTACAAGCAGCCAGTAGAACTGATGGCATTATGATTACCACCGCCCAGCATCAGAGTTTCAGTCATCTCGGCTTTGAGGTGCTAGTCGCAGGCGTTGCAGGCAAGGCAAGGTATAAATAGCATCAAGATACGATGCACGGATCATATCATAAGAGTCTTAGTATCATTTAATGCATTGACTTCTTGATTGCGAAGCGTCATTTAGGTACTTTAAATAATTAAATAATTAAAAAATAGAAAACGATGCTTATCAATTGACATGATTAAATTCTGTGGAGTTAAAAATATTATTTTAGTTCTTGATATTTATTTATCGTATTACATTACCGATGCTGTACGTAGTGAATTGAATAGTTCATAAAATGTCTTACAAGGAATAAAATACAATTTCGTTCAAAGAGAATAAATGTGAACAAATTGTAAATGCATTTAGAGCCTTTTTTATTTTATGTAGTATTTTTATTTTATGACATGCAATCAATAATTTTTAAAAAGCTTAAAAATAAACCTTTTAAAAAAAAAAAAAAAAAAAAAAAAAATAGAAACATAAATCCCTAGTGATTATTGGCACTACAACATTATTTATAAGAAGAGCATGTTGGTAATCTAAATTCTTGTAGAGTATCCGTTCTACACGACCTCTATCGATATAGTGTCATTATATTACTTACCCCATCTTGGTTCGATATTATACGACCCTTCGGCGGCCGTCCTTTTTGTACTTATCTTGCACCCTCCGTGTGAACTCTAGGGCGTTGACTCCCCGAAATAGAGATTCGGCAGGTGGAAGAAATATATAGTTATATAGTCACAG